>OZ010786.1:396197900-397447900 GCA_963932465.1 Maratus speciosus
GGTTCAAACTATGACTAGACACCGAATTTCAAGTCATTTTAATGATAAATTTTTGAATTATACACATTCAAAATTTAGTGCATCTAATGTTAAATTACATTTTCATATTTTCATTAATATCTCCTGAAATTATACTCCTAATGTGCTAATTTTTTGTGTAGCAACAATACTAAAATATCCAAAGATAAATACATTTTATTTGCAATTTTTTTAATTTTATGATATGAATTATGAATTATGAAATTAATATTAAAAAAATTATGAATTGCAACCTACAATTTTTTGATAGCTTTAGATTTATTAAATCCTGCTTTATGAAAATCAAAATTTTACATTTTTCTTCCAAGTAGTTTTCAAAATATGCTTAAAAAACGGCAAAATGATGGCTTAAGGGTCCGTCTATAATACGAGTAGTAGTGATTAGATATTTTGAAATTCCTTATACTAGTCTGCAATTTAGCAGTTTTCAATGACCGCATGAGTGGCGCTTAAGATGCCTTGATCAGGAAGGGGGCTCTCTCGGTCAACAATCGAGTTACGAACTTCAATTTGGATATAGCCCCTAAAATACGATCGTTTTATAACAATTAATTTTTCGGAAACTTATCGTACGAATGGCATAAAAATTTGTTTTTAGGCTAATTGAAGGGTGTATGCTGTCAAAGTTGTGTACTTCTATTGAAAAAAAAAATTATGGTTCGTTTTAATATGTAGATGCCTCCCCCCCCCCCCTAAGGATATTTTATCAATAAATCATTTAAAAGTAGACTTTATTACTAATCATGTGGCACTAGTAACTTTCTTCTACGCTAATATTTTGCAGAGTTAGTAAGGGCTGTTTACTTTTATTTCCCACGACTGTACGTGGGAAAATACTGGGAGAAAGAAGTATTTTATTACATTTTTTTCCCTCATATATTGCAAAATTCATTCCTAATTTTATTGAATAGATTATACTGATCTATAAAAATAATCAAGATATTTGAAAAATAATTATTGAAGTTTCAGCATTTTAAATACAGAAAGATTTCAAAAAACAGCAAACCGCGAAAAATGACTTTAAAGATTTTATGCCTAGAAAAAATTATTAAAAACTGTCCCATTTTTCTAAGTACTAAATGAATATCTTTACTGCTTATATACCTTTAAGTTACAGATGTTACCGTTATATGAACATTTTATGGTGTGAACATTTAGTAGGCGTAGTATTTATAGATCTGACAAAATAATAAAAGTGCTTTTACTAAACTTATAACTGTCAGTTTGTTTCAAAACTTCACTCAAAATATACTAGAGCTACCAAAGTATATTTTTAGCAAAAAATAAAAGAAATAGCTATATCCGTCCTTTTTGACTATTTGACTATATTTATTACATGCGATCGTACATCATAAAAGTACCAAAATTACTTCTACTTAAAAATAATAATAATCTTATACATACACACCTACGCATATTTTCTGGCGCTCATGGAATTCTCAAACTGGCTCTGATTTCGTAAGATGTTGGCACGAAAGAATTTTGTAATCCGGCATCTCCTGATAAAAGATCTATGACTTTTGGTCGGATCACCCCAGCCGAACTGTTTTAAATATGATTTAAAATAATACATATTAATATATAACCTTTTGCAGTTAATTTCTTCGGGATGAGAGCTCATGTGAATAGGTTCTGCTAATTGCTGTGATGTACGGCCACTGGTACATCATCGGCCAAGCTTTAAATTAAAAAGTGTGTGGTTTCTCTTTTACACTTATATATATACACATATATACTGACCCAGGAATATTCACGATCTAACACATATCGTCACCTCAGAGCAACAGTAGAACATCTAGTAATAATCGAAAATGAGATGTTGACTTACCGCCAGTGCCTGATTTACGGCAGGGCATTCGGGGCACAGGCCCAGGGCCCCTGATTTTTAGAGGCCCCCAAGTGCTGCTGAAAATTTTTCTATTATTTTCCAAAATCTAATGTAGTTTTTACATTTCATTTTGCATTCTATTATGTTGGTATTGTATTTTTATAAAATCGTATATTTTGTCTGAAACATCCACATTTAATTACTTAATTATAGTGAATATTTTATCTTTATCACTTTAAAAAATACATTGTATTTTTAATTCTTATTTAATCCTGTTCTCGTTAGATTATTTGGAGATTAGTGAGCGTAGCTCGTAGGCAGCAAAGCCCCATAATATTTTAAATAATAGTAACTTGGTATTGCGGAAAATTTATTATTAGTTGTTGCATACTTTATCATTCCAAATATATGGACTTGCACAGGAAAAGATAATCAGCAATTTATTATAAAACGTCAACTCATTTAAATTTCCCATTAAATAATTATTTAAAAGTAAATTAATGATTACCAAATTTTATTTTTTAATGGTATTTAAAGTAAATATTAAAATCAATAGTGATTATCTTTGTAAATACCGTTTTCAATATTTTTTTCTTTTATTCAAGTGCCCTGTAAGTATTGGTGCAAGGGGCCTCCCGTAAGCATCTGTGCCCGGGGCCCCCAAATTTGTAAATCGGTCCCTGCTTACCGCTATGAAAAACTGTATCTGCATCGAGTGGAACAGTAGGGAATTTTTACAAAACACATCTGAGATATAGTATTAAACATAAGTTTGTGTTTCAGAAGTTGTTCCATAGATGCAAAGACAATTATTCATAGCAGTAAGTCAGACATCTCATTTTTTAATTATTATTAGATGTCCTACTGTTGATCTGAGATGACGAAATATGCGTAGGTGTGTATGTATAAGATTATACTACATTTACCGAGTTCTCCAGTCAGGGGCGTAGCTACCGTGGAGCAGTTGGAGCAGACTGCTCCAGGCGCACGAATCCTAAGGGCGCAAAATTAGAAAAAGCGAAATAAAGATTTCTTAAAATATTTGCATATTTTTTTCATTATTAATCAGACATTATAGATGAATCTTGTTACAATCAGCGTATTCCTATGATATTTTACCTTGTGTTTAACCTCAACCATTTCGATTTAAAACATGTTTTCATACACAGTTGAAAGAAATGACTTCTATTCAGGAAGTTTTAATTTTAATTCATACCATATTGAAGCATCAAGTAACTTCTCCAACACCGTTTCAGCATGCCTGATTATTTTCTGTGACTTTTCTGGAGACGACCGTTGAACATTTTCAGATCTTAAAGTAATCAAAACTTATTTAACAGGGCTCTCATCGGTCACTTTACTGGCTACCACTATTTCCAAAAAATAATCTTTCTGGTACATTTCTATTAGAAATGTTTTAGAAATTTATCATGATGATTACTGTGCGGAAATAATGGTAGCCAAAGAATTCACCGCTGAGAAACCTATATGTACGATGTAACAGTAGTAATTTACGATAATTATTTTACGATTTGGAAAAAAAAATAGCCCATAGGAAAATAGGAAATAAAATTGTAGAAAACTATTGATCATTTTACAGACGAAATACAAGAAAACGAAAATTTTGAAGGGTTTTTTGTTTGTTTTGTAGAAACTAAACATGCATCGATACAGATTACAAAACAATAATAAGAGCTGGATTTAAACATATTCCACATCAGCTCACGGCGACAAAATTTAGATGGGAGGGGGGTAAGGGGAAGCAACAACTTAAATTTTGTGAGTATTGTTTTTGAGATTTTGAAAATATTGCAAATGTCAAATGCAGAATCGATAAGCTTCAAAAAGAGAGAAAAAATTAAGTACCAAATTCAGTGTTCCTTAGGGCCTGATTATAGCCTATGCAAAATTACACCACTTTTTTGTAACAGCACTTTTCCGCATTAAACCTTATTTAATCGCAGAATTTTAGGATTAACTAAGGCAGATTGGCCCGCCGGGCAACCGACCTGCAGGTCTGTGAGCCCTAAACCAGGTAAAGCTGCTCCCTCCCTCAGGTGAAGCTAATATAGTTTTAAAATTTGCTATAAGCATTAGATATGAAAAGTCTTAAATCATTTAATAATTTTTTTAAATCACTTTTTTGAAGCATTTTTTATTAATGATTTTTATTTCTCTTTGCAAGGCAGAAGAATTGATTTTTTTTCTTGAAAGTTTCTTTGCTTCTGAGACCCATTTAAATCTTTTAAAACCTAACGTATATATTCTGTAATTTTCTCTGTGACCAATAGCGACATGGTCTGCCCCAAGAATTTTCCGGCTATCTGGTACCAAAGAGCGCGGCCTCTCTTTAAATATATATATACGTATTTTATTTTATTTAGTTTTTTTGTAAAATCATTTATCAAGTATTTGTTTGAAATGTATAGGCTTCGTGTATTCGTACAATGCTGTGATTGTGATTTCCCCTATATATATGTGTGTATTATATTGAGTTTTGCGCGTGATGTGCAAAAGTATTTATAAAGAATATTTTCTGCAAAGAAAATGTAATTCAAACATTATTTTTTGTTAAAAATTACATTTTAACATGAAAACGGGACTGTTTCAACATTGTTTATATAAATGTGATAATCAGAACGGCGGTCAGCTATTTTGTATATACGTTAGAACAAAACTTATTGAGATCTAAAGCGCTAAATACTATAACCGTTTAACATGTTTTCATCTTAGGGCCCTGCTCTCAACTATCAGTTGGCCCCTTTTGGACCTCCTTTTATATCTCCCTTAAAAATGGTCTGATTCACTATCTTTTTTTTTGTAACAACATCTTAGGAAATCCAGCTACTACACGACCAACATAAAAATGTTTTAGACTTCAGCTACCACCAAATTTGAAAATTAATCCCTTCTTGGGGCCCTTGCCCAGCTACATTTCAGTTCAGACACTGCCCCCCTAGGGTAACTTTTTGTACGCCATGCATTTTCACCCACTAATTGTGTCACAATCTCATTGCATAACTTCAAAATTGAGTCTTGGTCGCCTCTCCCCGAGCCAACACCTTCATATTTCTATTGGGGTTCAAAGGCTCTTTTTTAAGCATTTCTTTGAAATTTTTTCTAATGATTAATATTTATACCCTATATTTAATTTCGACTAATTGAAAATCTAAAGCGCTAAGTACTAGGACCTTTTATCGTGTTTTCATCTTGAGCTTTGTTCTCAATTATCAGTAAGCTTCTTTTGGTCCCCCTATAAAAATGGTCCGATTCACTGGGATTTTTTCCTAACTATTTCTTAGGTCCTCCAGCTACTACATGAAAAACAAAACAAAAAAAAAATACTCACACTTCAGCTACCACCAATTTTGGATATTAATCGCCTTCTTAGGGTCCTTGGTGCAGTTTCTTTAAAAATTATCCGATAGTCTTGCAATTTTCTTAAGCATAGTTCTAGGGTCCTCCGGCTACTTTAGAAACCACGAAAAATTTCTTTTACTCCAGCTACCACCTTTTTCGAACATTAATCTTCTTTTAGGGCATCAACTTACGTTTACTCACTACAGCCGTGAATTATAATTCACGCCACTGTTAAAGGTAAGTGGTTAGCTTTAGAGGGGATGGAATTTCATCCGTAAATTAAATATCACGTTAATGTTAAAGGTAATTCGTTAAATTTACAGGGGGAGGGGGCAACAAGCACCTTCCACTGCTTCGGGGTGTTTCTTTCCTCGGGTTCTAGGGGGCCGATTTCAACGAGAATTGGTTAATTCAACCTAGATTACGATTCAGCTACTTTTTGTATTATGAAAGTTTGTCTTAGGCTTCAGTTACTAACATTTTCAAACATTAATGGTACATTCTTTTCTCGGGTTCAATATGTCCGATTTCAACGGTAAATGGAAAATTAAGCTTAGCTTACTCTTCAGCTACTTTCTACATTGTGAAAGTTTATCTTAGACTTCTGTTACCACCATTTTCGAACATTAACGGCGCATTCTTTTCTCGGTTGTTATGGGCTCTATTTCAACGGAAATTGGTCCATTCAACTTAGCTTACGATTGTTTTAAAGATTATAGTTCCACTGCTAGGATTCGTATTCTTATCTCGGGTTCTATGGGCTCGATTACTACGCGGTATACTCATTCAACTTGGTTTTTGATTGTCTCCAGAGTGTACGGAACACTCCTGGCATACACTGCCTTTGGTAGCGGTGACCGAGGCCACAGGTTCGTTTTGAAAGAGGATTGTCGGGAGCACACTAGACGTTGCCGAAGGCAGTGGGCCACCCCTAAAACCAGGTTCATTTGAACTACTTTATGAATATATAAAATCATACAAACTTGAGTTTTGTTTACGTTATTATAATGGGACTGAGCAACGCCGGGCGGGTCAGCTAGTTACATACATATATACAAATATATATATGTAACTTCCAAACATAATTGCGCAGAACTTTTTTGAGAGACAAGAGGGCGCACAAACTTTACTTGCTCCAGGGCGCTGAATATGTAGCTACGCCACTGTCTCCAGTGTTAAAAAATTAATGTATTATTGAGCCCTTGCTTTAGTAACATGTTCTGGGTTTTTACTTTATATTCATATAACTTGTTCCAAATCTTTTCTAAAAGGAGCTGAGTTTTCTTATTCCAATGCAGCCTATACGTTATTAGTTACTACAAAATAGCGAATTATCTTTAGCACAAAAAAAAAAGAGCAGTTTCATAAAATTTCATTTCATTTTCAACTCACCTTAAATGTGCTTAATGGAAGAATTTAAGTAACAACAATAAGACATTAAGATAGCAAAAAGCATATTATGCGGTAGTCAATTTGGAGTACAATTTTACTTGCGATTTTTAGTTACTTATTCTACAAGAACTGTGAACTTTTATTACTTTAACAGCTCATTTTAAAATCATTAAAAAGACCAAACTCTTCTCTTCCTCTATTTTCTTGAAAATTTTCTGATCTTTGATCTTCCTTGTCTCATCACGTATTTCTCTTTCATACGAAAAGAAATCTAATACGGTAGTAACGATTCATTCATATTATTATGGAAATTATCTTGCTTTGTGCCTTTAAAAGCTTTTAAACATTGAAAAAGAGGCAAAGTATTAATCAAACAGAACTTCCGTATGATAAGATGTATTCTAAAGATTTTCCACATTTATAATAGATCTTCGGGGATTCTACATATTTAGTTATAATTCAGTTAATGTCTCAAATACAAAGACATTGCTTCGCCCATTCACATGTTGCATAATGTATTTAAAGTTAGCAGTGAATAAACAACTTTCATTCACTTACAATTCTGATAACTAGCTCTACGAAAAGATTCTCCATGCATTTGAAATGATGATTCATATACGATAAATTATCCTCATTCTTAAGAAAAAAATTTGCAAATTTATAAAGAAATTTATTACTGAAACTTTCAAGCAATTTTTTTGACGGATATATGTTCCGTCAAAAAATCTTGAAAGTATTTATTAATTTATAGAGGAAATGGGACTTTCTGAAACACAAAAAAAGACTTTTTACTTTCTTTTTTTTTCGTCTGAACATTCTTAAAGAAACTAAATTAAAAGTACTTTAACTTTATACAGGTTTCTTATTCTCAGAGGTAAAATATATCTATAACTTGGTAGGACACGCGCCGGACCTCTTAGGCTTGGATGCGACGAAAATATGCCGCAATAAAATCACATTCAATCAAAGTAATTCGAGTTCCTAAATAGCTAGTTGCATTGAAAGTTCTTTGTGCTCCAATTATTGGCATTTCGGTAATTTAGTCTTGAGCATACAAGTGCATATACTTAGTGTGTGCACTTTTTATTATACTTTTTAGAATTGGATATTGAATTTCAAACTGCATCATTATTGGAATTATAAAGATAAAATGAAGTGAGCTGAATCTTTATTAGCTAAAATGTGATCTCACGAAAAATCTAATTATGAAAGAGATCAAAGTGCCAATTACTTGTACTATCATAAAATCTGATACATATTCTATTGTCTCACTTATTCTTTGGGCGGCTTACTCGTGCTGCAAATAAGGGTTATCTTGAAAACCGAGTAGAACGCGCATGTAAGCTACAAGCGGAACATTTAACGAGTAATCTTTCCTTTTTAAAAAGCTATGTAAATTCCAAGAACTGATAGTCCAAGAGCCGACAGCATAAAAACCTATGTTATCAAGCACAAGAAAAAAAACCTTTATTTTTTGGAAGAGTAGAAGTAGGAGAATCTAATGATCTATGTCTGCCGGAAGTGCAGTGGTGCATAAGCCAAAAATTAATACCACCAGTGGTTGACTCGTAGGTTTATCACTGTGTTTGTCATACAAACAAAGGTATGAAAACATGAAGCATAGTTGTAGGACAAACACAATGATAAATGTTCGTGCTCTAACCCCGGATTTTTTTTCTGTCTGTCTATCTGTCTGTCTTTCTCTCTGTCTCTCTGTCTGTTTGTCTACCCATCTAATTGCTTCTTTGTCTCTCTACCCATCTCCTTACCCATCTAATTTCTTCTTTGTCTCACTACCCGTCTCCTTACCCATCTATTTACTTATCTGCTGTATCTCCGTCCTTCTCCCTACCCGTCTGTCTGTCTCTCTGTCCATCTCTCTACCCGTCTCACCACCAGTCTATCTACCCTTCTCTCGCCATCCGTCTGTCTGTCTCCCCACTTCTCTCGCCATCCGTCTGTCTGTCTCTGTACCGTCTACTATCTATCTGTCTGTCTCTTTACATACCTGTATACCGTCTGTCTGTCTCTTTACCCATTTATTTACCGTCTGTGTATATCTCAATCCGCCTCACGACCCGTCTGTCTTTCTACTAGTCTCATTACTTGTCTGTCTGTATTCGTACCGACTGTTTATCCGATCGTGTGTTTCTCTACTCGTCTGTGCGGGTAAGGGGGAGGCAGTGGCGTAGCCAGGATTTCTTTTCGGAGGGGGTCCAAAATTTTCTTTCGGTGATATACATTGCAAAACTTCTCAAGGTTAAATCTTAAAGAGTGGCGAAAGTTTCATTTTAAACAGATTTTCGTGTTATCAGGTGTAATTGTGTGGTATTCTTTTCGATGAGGTTATGGAATATTTCCATGGGACAGCTTTCCGTTATAGACAGGTTCCTTTTTTACAAGTTTTGTTGTTTTTATATAAATATACTTTAGTAAAACCTATCAAAATTGTATTTATCTATACCAGAATCCTGCCTTAAACGATGTATTACGTGATCCTAATATGGATTGCCATACAGTTAAATTTGCTGAAAACCTGTCTGACAAGGGATTTTCACCGCTTTTTAGCGATTCTGTCTTAACAGGTTTTAATGTACTTATAAACACAGTAAAACCTGTGAAAGTAGTATGTTTTTATAACGGAATCCTGGCTCAAACGGATGAGTTTCAGTATGCCGGCTAAACAAAAAATGGATCGTATTGAGGTAGTGTATCTTAGAATTATAATTAATTACACTTTTTTAAACGGAAGCCTGTCTAATATCGAACTTTTTTCCAATCCCTTGCAATCACGTCTTGACAATATTGGCTGTGTGTGTGTATGTGCAATAGAAGTATTTTGAGTGACTTTAAGAATTTAGATATATCCTTATTTAATTTCTTAATTTAAAATAATAGCATGTGTAAAATAAAGTACGATCAATCTCTTTAATTGCAGCTAATAATATAATGAAGTTACATTGATATTTGCCAGTGACAAAGATTTTTACTAACACTATGATATAAAAAAAAACTGAGCCCATACTGAAGAGTTAAATGTATTTAAATCAAGTTTCATGTAGCATAAACATTTGCTTACAAAAATTGTATATGATCAGTTATATATGAAAATGGATCAGTTTAAAACATCAATTTCCATTATTTTAACACAATCAAACTGATTGGTAAAGTTATCATACGAATTGTATATTTCCAACTGAGCGAGAAAAATGCCCAGGCTGGGAATCGAACCCAGATCCATGGATTACAAGGCCAATGCTTTACCGTTTAAGCTAACAGGGCCGACAACCAGACAGTATGTTTCGCTCAGAAAACCTTATTGGTAGTAACATCTGGTCTGTCATGTAGACAGCTCAGCAGAATAAAACGCAGCTAAGGGAACTCCATATAAGCGATGGATTAGTAGATGAACTATTATTTTAACACGCCAGTTTAACTGTTATTTTACCAATCAGTTTGGTAGTGTTAAAATAATAATTCATCTATGTATCCATTGTTTATATGGAGTTCCTTTACCTGCGGTTTATTCTGTTACATGACAGATCAGATGTTACTACCGATAAGGCTTTCTGAGCGAAATAAATATTCTGGCTGGTTGTCGGCCCAGTTAGCTTAAACGGTAAAGCATTGGCCTTGTAAGCCAAGGATCTGGGTTCGATTCCCAGCCTGGGCATTTTTTTCGCTTAGTTGGAAATATTCAATTCGTATGATAACTTTACCAATTAGTTTAAATGTGTTAAAATAATAGTTCATCTACGTACCCATCATTTATATGGAGTTCCTTTACCTGCGGTTTATTCTGTTGAGCTGCCTACATGACAGACCAGATGTTACTACCAATAAGGTTATCTGAGCGAAGTATGCTGGCTGGTTGTCGGCCCAGTTAGCTTAAACGGTAAAGCATTGGCCTTGTAAGCCAAAGATCTGGGTTTAATTCCCAGCCTGGGAATTTTTTCGCTCATTTGTAAATATTCAATTCATATCAATTTCCATGTTTAATTTCCTGCCAGTGAATTAAGAATTTGTGCTGTAATAGATACTGGATAATGAGTTCACATAAAGGCCAAACCCGTCAGCCGTTAATTCTGCATGGGAGTTTCTGAGATAAGGTTTTAATCTTTAAGAAAAAGATTTTACAATTTCAGCTACAGAAACTGGTAATATAACAAGCGCATGCAACAAATATACTTCATGTTGGAAACAAAAGTTTGGTTACAATTGTCTAAAACAGCCATAATTCTCCAGCGTTTCATGTTTCGTCATTTCTGATACCACTTTCGGTCTCAATAATGAGGAATTTGCACACATGGGGGATTTGATCATTTATATATTTTTCTGATAGTTCCACATCCACAGTTTTCAAAAATGTTCTCAAAAACGCGAAAAAAATATCTATACTATTAAATAATTAGTCCTAAAAGTAAGCTAAAATCACGTCGCTCCAAATCGGGGCGTGACTTACTATGACGTCACAGTTCACGACAGGCAAGCGGAATGGAAAGAAAATAGATACTAGGCTTTAGAAATAAAGGTTCGAAATTTTTAAACTACTGGTTTTACAAATTTGGTTCTTTCGCATCTGGATGTTATTTTGTACGTTGATTTATAAAATGTCAATTTGAAAAAAAAAATGAACGCTAAGTTTATGAAAAAATCGATTTTTAAACACATTAAAAGTCTTTTCACATAGAGAGAGTTGACGGGATATTGTTAAAATTAGGAAAAATAAAGAACTGATCGCTTTTAAACTTTGACGTTGTTTTTAACGCATAATAAAGATTGTATAAATTTAAGATGAGCTGATTTTTGGTGGTGGTGGTGGTGGGGGGGGGGGGGGGGGGGAGTTTTCTCTTTTTTCTTCAGATCAACTGTTTATTGCGTTTTAAATGCGATTTTTCATTTAACACTCAAATAAATATTATTTTTTAACATTAGATATTTGAAAGAGTGAGAAATGCAGAGGAAGGGGAGGGTCATCCGGGGAGGAGCTATTTTCTAAATTTTGAGTACACGCCTCATGTGACATATCGTTAGAAAGGTGTATGAAAACTTATTCATATTATGCACATCCGGTGCCCTCCCCCCCCCCCACTTCGCCCCCTGGGGGCACTTTTCTAAATTTTTAGGTTTTTTACAAGAATTTGCAGTGCTTGCGCAGCACGTGGTTCTATACGATGCCGCAGACACCGGGGATGTGGTTCGCGGTTTTTTTTCCTGTTGATTTTTTTTTTTTTAAGATTATGCAGTATTGTCGAAGCACGCTTTTCAACGCGAAACAACTTTTCGCTAGAAGTTACTGGTTGTATTAGTGCAGAGTGGTACAATACAGTACAGTAAAACCTTCTTAAAGCGACCACGTTTCATTCTAATAAAAATTGATCGTTTCGAGAGGTGGCCTCTTAATGGAGGTCATCTTTAAATCTAAATTTTAATTGTTGAAAAGAAGTAGAAATAATGTTACTAGAATTTATTTTTCACATTAGGAAAAAATATAAAAATTTAAGTATCAAAATAAAAGTTAATTATATAAGTTAATTACTGCAGTGTTTAAAAATGAATATATTGACGTTTGCTTTGGTTTTACGGTTTTATCTTTCACAACTTTTATTTCCAAGTCCTTTCGAAGTTCAGTACATAAATGCAATTTTTTTTTTTTTTTTTTTTTTTTTTTTGGACGGGAACAAATGATATTTTCATTAATTTATCTATTTCTTTGAGAGTTTCCTAACAGAATAGGGTAGGGGAGTTTATTGATCGTCATTCTTAATTCGTCATCAGAGTTAACTTCATTGTCTAAAAAGGCATAAAGGGGTTTAAACACTTAAAAGTTACCGGAATAAAAAAAAAAAAATCTAAACTTAGTTTAGAAGTTTAAAGCCCCTCGGAATTATTTTTCTAATAAAACCTTCTTCAAGTGACAGGAAAAAGCGGAATTTGTTTCCTTTTCTTCAAAGAAATTGGTCGCTCATGGAGAGAGGTCAGCTGGGATGGTCTCTGAATGGAAGTAAAATTAGTATTGAGCCTATGGGAATAAATTTCGTTCAATGAAAAAATGATCGTTCAGGGAGGTGGTCGCTTAATGGAGGTGATCGCTTAATGGAGGTGGTCGCACAGAGAGGTTTCACTGTATTTATAATATGACTTTGTGCTCTCAGTCATAATAATTTTAGAAACAGCAATATTTAAAATGAACAAGTTGAAAAGCGACACACGTAAAGAATAACAGTCGTTTGTTGTCATGAACTGTGACGTCAGATGTATTACGGAGCGTTTTCGGGATACGGTAAATAGTGCGATATTAAAACAATCATAAATCAGTAATAAAAGCTCAAAATAAAAAAAATATGCAGGGTATCCTTCTTATTTTTTCATGTACTATTGTTTCGTGATAAAGTTAGAAAACGTGCAAATTCTCCATTGCTTCCTATATTTGATCGACTTTAAGGATGTTACATTTTTGAAACAATTGTATTTGAGATAGATTAGAACTTTTTTGGCAGTATGGTTGTGTTAAAAATAATGATGGTTTCTGTTATTTTTCTTTTCAACCAATTTATTTTAGGTGGTTCAAAACAGCTTTAGAGCATTCTCCAAGTTCATGAGTAAGCTCTTTGACTTTGCTGTGTGGATTAGCTTCAGTTTAGGTTTTTAGACGGGGGAATAACAGACAATCACCTCATCGAGTTCACGGCTGAAATTCCGTAAAATTTAAATCTCGATTCGCATATTAAAATGCAATCGGTCTACCAAGTCATATCTTGGTGAAAAACATCCGAAAACCCGATTTTAGCGGTTGATTCATAGGTACCTGCTCCCAGTCGTCGATGTTTTCATACCTTTGGGTGCAGGAAAACACAATGGTAATCCTACGAGTCAACCTCTAAAATCGGCATTTCAGGTGTTCTTTACTAAGATATTAATTGGCAGACTGATTACGTTTTAATATGCGAATTGAGTTTTAGCTAATTCTGGAATTTCAGCCATGAACTCAATGATGTCATTGTATGTGCTGCCTCCCCCCGGTCTAAACCCAGATTCCGTTCGTGGGGGGGGAAGGGGGTCCGGACCCCTGGACCACCCCCTTAGCTGCGCCATTGGGGGGACGGGAGTTCTACTCTCCATCTGTCCGTCTACCGTCTCTGTACCCATCTCTTTGCCTGCCTCTCTAGCGTTTGTCTGTTACTCTACCCATCTCTACCAATCTCTCCGACTCTCTACCAGTCTATCCGTTTCTCTACCTGTCTCACTACTCGTCTGTCTATCTGTCTGTCCCTCTATCCATACATCTATCTACCTATAGAAATTATACTATAAACAGCGAATTTAAGCATTTCACAAATTCATTTCATATATTCGAATTCTTATAGTAGTTGTTTCAAAAAATCATTACAGAAATTCATTTCAATTCATTGTAAAAGAAATTCATTTCATGAAATCGTTTCATTGGAATTTTATATGTATAAGGTAGATATACAGGGTGGTCCAAAAGAAATACAGCCACAAAAGGAATAAAAATTTACAATTCGAAAAATATTGATAAAAACACTATACGGTTTTCATATAAATACACAGAAAAACACGGGATATTTTTTATACGAAACAAATTAGTGGCCAAAATAGTCAAATTTGTCAATGACAGTTAGCATTGTAAGGTCTCAAAGCTGTTACTTGTGGCTGTTTAAGCCATCATGTGACACAAGGATTTACACCAGAAATCCTCTTCAATTTCTCTTCAGAGAATCTTGACCCGTCTGATACCTAGTCTCAATAATAGCACAGTAGAACCTCTTTTATCCGAAACTCTTTTAACCGAAACTCTCGGTTAACCGAAATCCATTTTTAAAGCTGCCTTTTTTTTTGTCTATCACATACCTTGTGTGTAAAATGCATTTTTGAAAACTTTTTTTCTAACTATCATATTCTTTATGTGTAAGCAGTCCTTTCCGAGCTACGAGTACATATAAATATTTTCGAGCCCCTTTCTTAGAGTTCCTTTGAATTTAACTTGAGCTACCGTAAGCTGCGGAGTGGAACGAGGAAAACAAGCAAATTAGCTATTCTGAAGCTTTTCAATGTTTTGCAAAAGGTTTGGCATGGCTGGAGCAGCAGAAAGACTGTAATACTGTTGAACCAATAATATTTAAAAACTCCGTGATAGAGCTCCAAAGCAAAAGCAATCGAAACTGTGACAGACAAAACATATTTTCAAACCCTTGTGATACATGTAAAAGATACTTAATTACAAAATTAAAATTCGGGTAATTTATTCATGTTTCTATTTTGCTATTGCTTTATTTTTATTAAGCACTTGTTACTATAATAAGAAATATTGCATGTATTTCTCCTTAATCTAAAAATTGAAGCATTCTCGATTATCCAAAAATTTCGATTTTCCGAAAGATGGTTGGTCCCAGTTATTTCGGATAATCAAGGTTCTACTGTATCTGTCAAGTTGAATACTTGTATTCCTATTTGCGTTGTGAACTTTTCTGCGCCACTGTACTTACCCCTGACACATCTAAAACACTACTTTTTGATGTGAAATACAATTATTCTGGAAATAAATTTATCGTTATTAAAAAAAATGCCATATCTTTCTGTATATTGTAGCGAAAAGAATGTATCGTACTAAAAACCGTAAATTTAAGCCTTTCCCAAATTCATTTCATATACTGATGCTTATATTAGTCGTTTCATAAAATCGTTACAGAAAGCAGCTGGCACAGCTGGAGCTTTGGCATGACTTTGGCATGGCATGGCATGGCATGGCTTTTCGAATTATGGAATTTTTACTTCTTTTGTGATTTTTGGATCACACGGTATTTTAAGTTTGAAAAGAAAAAAGCAAAAGGAAATATTACTAACTGCAGTTTGTCTTCTTAATCACTTTGTATATGATTAGTAAAAATTGTAGAAAACATCTTAATATACAAACACTAAACTGTAACATAATTAACGGAATACATTATACACGTTCAGCGATTCCTGTTTTCTGAACAGTACGATAAAACTACATCAAAGGTCGCTAACATGCATTTCTCAATTGCATTCCAAGACAACTTGCGACACTTTTGTAAAACATTTTTCGCATGCATATTATTATTTTAAGTATAATACGCTGTGCAACATATGCTATGCAAGAACGATTTATGAGTAAATAAACGATTTAGAATGCGTGCCTGAAGTTTTGGAACGCAGATAAGGATTAGAATATTAAAATCACAGTTTAATGTTAACAATGCTAAATAGCATTAAATGCTTTTTATTCGGTTATTAATTCAAAAATTTTGTAATTGGGCAGAATATGTTGAATATGACCCAAGCTACAGGGTACTACACATGCATTGTCTCATGACTTAAATAAAAAATTAATTCCTATTCTTCTTGATACGCTAAATGTAGCATGTAACAAGAAAATATTGTTGAGAAACAATGCATAAAAGCAGTCTATTCTTCAAACTCTAACATTGTATCACCAGCTATGTTAGAATTTTACATAGATTACAAATTTCTAGAAGTTTTTAAGGCATGAGCACAAAAATAATACTATTGTTTTCGTAAAATTATCTATGTTGCTATATTTTACATGCATATAAAATTACTAGAAGTTTGTGAGACATGAACATTAAAACAAGATTTTCTTAAAGTTATTTGTTTAATATAAGTGTGAAAAAAAAAATTATTTTGAACTAATAATGACAGTGTAAGTATTACTGATGATATCGCTCATCCGCAAGAAAAGTTACACATCTCGACAAAAGTAAATTTCACAGGGGAGCCAAGAGAAAAATTGCATGATTTTACTGTAACATGAAATTATATCAGTTAGCTCTGCATGCAGGAATAAAAAAGTGCATAAAATCGTAAAACCGTTAAGCATTAAGACGTAGGATGAGGATTGGAGATTTGGGTAATTTTACCTCCCCACACAATCCACCTCTCTTCTTTGGTCACAAATGGACATATAGCGCAATAAAGTGATTTTCCGTATAACTACGCTTATGAAACATATTGTGTAGCAAGACACACCTATGACTGACCTTTAAGTGGAATAAAACGCAAAATTAATTTTTGCGAGATGTGTCACTTTTCTTGCGGGTGAGCGATATAACCATGCTGTTGATTACACATTTAATTGAAAAAGCATGTTTAAATTAGAGATTATTAATTATTTAAATAAATAATTCCTTTTTCCGTGTAAAGAAGTCTTTTGAAAATTCTTAGCCTTGAATGTGGAAAATTAATTGCTTGTAAACTTATTCTTATAGAGCGTTAAAATTTTAACAATTTTAATTCCTAGAATTACATTTCAGCTTGGAAATTATTCATCATTAGAATTATCAGATAGGTCATTTAATTCGAAAATAATTAAACATTTTCAGCATTTCGATTTAGTGTTACTTAATTCATATTTATATTTAATTAAAGTTAAAAAAATTTGCTAGCTAATGGGTAGTTGAGGAACCATTGCTCATTATTCATGCTGAAACATTTCCTAATTATTTACAATTATTTTCTGTAAATCAATACTAAAAGGTCATAAAGGTCAAAGTAAATGAAATGAATGAATGATAATAAATTGATAATGAAGGTTTACCTACGTAGATGTTTGAGAATTTTATTAATTTATTGCAGAATTTTGTGATTAATAAAGAAAAAGAAAATCATGAACTGCTATTTCTAACATGAACATTTTTTCTTCCAAAGAGCTTTTACTTAATCTACTGCAAATTTAGAAACAGTCTTCTCAATTATGAAATATTTTTAATTTATTCTGTATGCAGGTGATAGTTATAAAATATTTATATAATATATATTTCACTGATATATAACTTTTTATAATTTAATCAATATGATTCCTGCATTTTTTTTATTTTTTTAAATATAAAAAAAAAATAAAAGTTTTTGCGCAATTACTTCATTGTCATTTTCCTTCTTTGTTTCTTTTTTCTTTATATATATATATATAAACTAATCATTTTTTATTTGCGAGCTGAGCAAACAATAATCATAATTAAAAATATATATGTACATACTAAAACAGGTATTATTTATTAATTAATAAATGTAGTAAATTGTTTAAACAATACGCATAAAATCAGATAGGTACTTCGTTTTCAAAATATAAATGAACATAATCATCAGTAAAAACATTTTTCACAAATTTATGTCGAAATTTGAGCTTTCTTGTCATATATGTTCTTTTCTTAGAAAAAAAAACTGTCCAGTTTTGTTTTTAGACCACTTGACAGGTATGTCAATAGACATTTAAGTTATGGATCTTTTATAGATTTAGATATTCGACTAATGAATTAATATTGTTAATTAAGTGAAATGTGAAAAGGAAAATCCCAAATAAGCTTAAGGTTTTCCTTTTTTTATTCATAAAATCTGGGTCAAGAGCGAAAAGACAACAGGAGCACAACAACAAAAGCAAAGACATATTAATCATATGTCAAAGGTTTTCACTCATTCTCATTATACTTTCTTATGGACTGCAAAACAGAGATCAAGAATAAAATCAAAGAAAAACATACATTAAATAGGCAATAGCCTAAATTTAGAAATCGGAGGACAGTAAAAAATTTATTATTTTTTATAAATAATAAATTATTTATATTGAAAAATATATATTTATTGAAAACTAAATAACAAAAATAATATTCAATTGTGCACAAAATATTTAAATATTCTTTAAAATTCAAAATCTCAAAGTTATGGTGCGCAGAAAGTTTTATAAAACAAATGCGATAATTCAAAATAGTATATAACTAAATGAAATCTAGAGCATTTTGATTTAAAGCACACCAGAAGCAGGAAATAAAAGAAGTCGATTAATCGAATAACAATTTTTGTTATATCTATAGATAGAATTTAAAAAATAATTTAAATCAGATAATGAAAGTTCCCTTTATAATTCTTTGTGGATAATCCCTTTATAATTCCCACCTGAAGTTCATTTTCTCACCATTGCTTTCTGAAGAGTTAACGCTTGTTATTGGTTCTTTTGTGCATGTTCATGCATCCCAGCATTCTTACGCATTTATCATACCGCCTGGGTATATGTTAATGGTATTGTCTACCGGTGCTGGTATGGTCCTTTTTTCCGGTGTTCGAATATAGCCTAGTTTATTTTGTCTGCTGTTGAAATTAGAAAAGCGCTGTTGAAATTAGAGAAAGAAATTTTTAGGGAGTAAATTGCTATTTCTTCATGCTACTGAGTACCGGTTACTGGTATAGTCTACCGGTGCTGAAACAGCCTAGTTTTCTCGTCCGCTATTGAAGTATAAACAACGCCATTTTTCTGTTTTTTGGAGTACACCGTTATTTCTACATACCACAGGGTACAGATTACTGGCATAGTCTAGTTTTTTCGTCCGAACCGGTTACTGGTACATTCTATTTTTTTTTTCGTCTGCTGTATCGGTTATTGTTGCAGTTTGCTGGTGCTGGTGTAGTTTTTTCGAACGCTGTTGGAGTATGAACACCTCCGTTTTTCTGTTTTTCGAATAAATCGTTATATCTACATACCACTGTATACTGGCTACTGGTATAATGTATCGGTGTTAGTATAGGCTAGTTTTTTTTTTGCCCGCTGCTGGAGTAGGAACAGCATACTTTTTTTTCTGTTTTGTGGTAAATCGTTATATCTCATTGCAAACTACTGCAACTAATGGGCTGTAAATGCATCCTACTTGTATTAAGTACTATCACTAAGTGAATAAAAAAGAACTTTTTTTTAACTTCGTAGTGGTAGTGATAGTGATAGGACATCCTTTTCCGATTGAATAAGAAATATATATATATATATATATATCCATTATAAACCAATACAAATGATCATCTACAATATGAATATGCAAATAAAAAATAAAGTTTTTTGCAGATTAAAAATGAAATTTATTCTTTATCATCATCATCATCAACAACAACCGTTTTCAATCCACTGCTGGATGTAGGTCTCCCCCAGATTTTTCCAATGTTTCCTGTCTAGTGCTTTAGTCATCCAATTTACACCGGCTACTTTTCTGATTTCATCACTCCATCTTACTTGAGGTCGTCTTCTTGGCCGTTTTACATCTCTGGGATACCACTGTAGGGTGTTTGTGCTCCATCTATTGTCTTGTCTTCTTGCGATGTGCCCAGCCCATTTCCATTTTAGCCGTTTAATTCTTTCAATGATGTCAAAAACTTTCGTCTGACTTCTTATCCAGGTTATTCTTTTTCTGTCTCTTCTAGTTATACCTAGCATACATCTTTCCATACTTCTCTGTGTTGTTTGTAATCTTTGTACCATCCGTTTTGTTAGCGTCCATGTTTCTGCTCCATAAGTTAGGACAGGCAAAACACATTGGTTAAATACCTTTCTTTTCAAACACAGGGGCATGCTACTCTTCAGAATAATATTGTTCTTCCCAAAAGCACTCCATCCATTTCTTATTCCTCTATTGATTTCATTCATGATACTATTATCAGATGATATTTCTTGCCCAAGGTACACATAACTTTGCACTTCTTTAATTTCAGTGTTGTTGTAGACGATTTTCTTTTTTGATGCAAATGAATTGAACATCACCTTAGTCTTTTCCATGTTTATTTTTAATCCCACATTAATGCTAGATTCTGCCAAATCTTTTAGCATATTTTCCAATTCTTCAGGACTGTTACTGAAAATTAAAATGTCGTCAGCGAATCGGAGATGACTTAAATATCCCCCATTTATTCTAATCCCTTTGTTTTCCCAATCCAGCTTCTTGAAAATATTTTCTAAGACAGCAGTAAAAAGCTTAGGCGAAATGGTGTCTCCTTGTCTTACCCCTCTTCCAAGCTTGATCTTTGCTTTTCCTTTGTCCAAGCGGATGGTTGCTGTTGCTTTCTTGTAAATCTTCTTTATAATATTGATGTAAGGTTTGTCTATACCAATGTCCTCCAGAGATTCTACTACTGCTGATGTGTAGACCGAATCGAATGCTTTTTCATAATCAATAAAGGCAAGGCAAAGAGGTAAATTATATTCCTTATGTTTTTCTATGAGTTCCCTTACCGTTTGGATATGATCCATTGGGCTGAATCCACTTCGGAATCCTGCTTGTTCTCTAGGTTGAGCTGAGTCCAGAGCTGATTCAAGTCTTGTCGTTAAAACTTTGGTGAAAATTTTATAAATCACTGACAGTAAGCTGATTGGACGGTAGTTTTTAATGTTTTCCTTCTCTCCTTTCTTGTAAAGTAGCACCATCACAGCATTATTCCAATCTTCTGGTACATCTGACTTCTGGAGACATTTGGAAAACAGTAATGATAGCATTCTTGCAAATTCTTCTCCTGCTTCTTTGATAAGGTCGATTGTAATTCCATCTTATCCGGGGCATTTACCTTTTTTCATAAATTTAATGGCTTGTAAAACTTCGTCTGTCATCACTGGGATTATGGCATCAGTTTCTGTTAAGTTTTCTCGTCGATCACATAAGTTGATTTCCCTCTGATCTTCACATTTATATAAATCGTTATAGAATTTTTCGACAATGTGTACTACTTCTTTATTGATTTTGGTGATTGTTCCATCTGCCCTCTTTAGTGCAAAAATACTTTTTCTTCCAACACAAAGTTTTCGCCTAGCTGATTTTAAACTTTTGTTATCTTCTAGAATTTTCTTGACAAGATCAGAGTTAAATTTTCTGATATCTTCTGTAACACATTTTCTTACCGTTTTACATAATTCAGCATATTCAACTCTTGATTTAAGATCGTTTTTCTTCATTTTAAATTCTCTGCGTTTCTTCATCAATCTTCTTGTTTCTTCTGTTATTTTCTTTGTCTGCTTTACTGTGCATCGCCGGCTATCTTCTTTCCAATATCTTGTAGAGTACTGGTTAGTTTCTTGTTCACTACTGTAACATCTTGCTCTTCTTCTAAAGCTGATTGAAGTACTTGGAAACGGTTTTTAAATTCCAAATGGAATTCTTCTTTATGTTTCTGGAGATTTATTATATCGATTGATTTCTTTGAGTGTTGCAAAAGCTTCATTCTTTCCACTTTAGTATTTAACAGCAGTTTGCATCTAACCAACCTGTGATCACTTCCTGTATTGAAGTTATTGAGAACGCTGCAATCCTGAATAAGATGCTTTTTGTTTGTTAAGATGTAGTCGATTTCACTTGTTGAGCCATTTGCACAACGCCATGTCCATTTTCTTTGTGGCTTTTTCTTGAAAAATGAATTCATGATATACAACTGTTCACATTCTGCAAACTCAATCAATCTGTTTCCTCTTTCATTTCGCACCCCATATCCATGATTTCCTACTGATAACTCACCTTTCTCTTTTTCCCCAATTCTAGCATTCCAGTCTCCCATTATTAATTTTACGTAGCATTTTCCCTTTTGATGCATTGAAGCTACTTCTTCATAGAAATCCTCAACTTCTTCATCAGTATAGCTTACTGTTGGTGCATAAACTTGGGTAATTTGCAGCTTGTATCTTCTGGACACTAACCTTGCAACTCTATCTGATGCACTATCATATTCTACGATGTGATTCTTCCACCTTTTATGAATCAGAAATCCTACACCGCTTGCTCTTCCATCTTCTGTGCCTCTGTAGTATAATACATGTCCGCTGGCAAGATCTATCTTCTCTTCTCCTTTTCTTCATACTTCACATAATCCTAGGATGTCCCAGTTGATTCTTTTTAATTCTTCTTCAAGTTCCTGAAAACGATTTTCCGAAGATAGGGATCGTCCATTATACGTAGCCAAGATCATCAACTTATGGCAGCCTAGCCGAGCCCGGTTATTCTTAGCACCCTCTGTCTTCATGTCTTTCTGATCGCTGTCGTAACCAGGAACATTGAGACCGCCGGGAATTAAGGGCCGTGATTTATTTTGTGAATTCATGGTAAAATAAGGGGGGTACGTGGCCAAATTCCTCCACGCTGGCCAAGCGGGTTGGAGGAAACCCATTAGACCATGGGACGAGTGGCGAAATTGTTCAAGTCCGTTTACCAACTCCGGGAACTAAGAAATTTTGCATGCAATACAATTATACAATACTTATTAACTAAAAAACGCAAAGTTCACCAAAAAATATTTGCACATTAATTTTTTATACCAATTTAAAGTGGTACCCTAAAGTCGACATTATAAAGGTAATGTTCAGTGTTTAGGTTAGTATTTTCACTTTTAAATAAGAATGAAGATAAAATTTATTGAATTGTCATCATTTACTAATAAATATTAAATACTGACAATAAAATATTATCTTTAATATTAGTATTGTATTTAATATTTGCTGTTTAAGAAGTTGAATATTTTTTAATATATTTTACACGAATGTAGCTTAAATAATATATTAAATGAAACTTGAAAGTTAAAATAATAGAATTAAAATACTCTATACATTCAGAATGTATATTTTAACTCTAATAAAGTAATAAATATAAAATTTAAGGATTTGTCCTCATATGTCGACACCTATATCAATTGTTGAAAAGAGCAATTTTGACTCTTAAACTTGACATTCCCTTTAACTATTAAATTTTTGATGTAAAAACATTTCTAATACAACTAACAATTTTTTTTTAGTACTTCTAATAAAACGATAAAAGGTTTAGGTAACACAAGGCTCTTTTTAACATAAAATTAAATATTCAAAAATTGCTCAACTAAAGCTGCTACCTTTTTTGATACTAACAGGCAGTTTAATCCAAAAACTAAATTGGAAACTGGGATCTTGAAAGATACAAGCAACATTCTTGCTCATATAATTGTAATGGGGCAAACATCATAACCTGATATAAAAAATGTCATGTCATACAATTTAACTGCCTATCCCCCACTTATAGCAAACCCTGATTGTTCTATCGTAAAAACAAATAACGCAGCATTGACTCATTCTGTGCTGAAATCAGTGGATCAGTATCAAATTCCAAGTGAGATCCCTGAAAGTAATGCCTTGATTTTGGACGGTATGGGAGTTTTGCAACAAATGCAGAATATTCCAAATACTTTTGGAGATCTTGCTTTACAAGTACTGGAATATATTATTGGTATGGGTGTTAGCTACAAATCTAAAGTAATTCACTTTGTAACTGACACATATCCTATTTTCAACATTTAGTGCAGCGAGTGACAAAGGAGGGCTACAGGAGGTGAAACAGTTATTAAAATAGGAAGTTCAGCGAAAAGAAAAAAAAAAACCTTATCAGTTAAAATTTCTAGCAAATGGATCAAATAAGGCAGCTTTGGTTGAATTTCTTTTTAAAAAATGGTCCTCAGTAGATCCCCCCAATTCTTAAAAGTGTATTGTTGATTGTTGCACATGGGGTAAAGTGTCATATCATAAGCGGTGAAAATAGTCATCTGATAGTAAGGGATATGCCCGAACCGCATTCTGATCACGAGGAAGCAGATACAAGAATGCTGTTGCATGTAGAAAATGCTTCGATATGTTTCATACATGTTATTAAAAGTTCGGACATATGTTTTCATCATCTCACTTTGTATGAGTAGATTTTTAACAACAGAATTATATTTGCTTCTGGGTACTGCGAGTAATTTAGAATTCCATAATGTTTTATCTATCGCTACTATTTTAGGTCCAGACATTTGTGATAGCTTAATAGGCCTTCGCAGTTTTACAGGTTGCCACAGTTGTAGTGCCTTTAAAGACAAGGGCAAAATTAAAGCATTGGCTATAATGAAAAGTAAAATTGACTATAATGAAAAGCAAAATTGTTTATATTGATGCATTTAAAGGGTTTGGAACTTCTTAGACTTTATCAAGTGCTCTTATTCAAACTCTTGAACTATTTCTTTGCGAACTTTATGGCCAACCTACTAAAACCTCAGTAAATGATTCAAGATACACATTGTTTAAACTGAAGTTTAAAATTGATGTTGCTTTACCACCAAATTATGATGCTTTAGTATACCATATTAAAAGGGCAAACTATCAAGCATATATTCATCGTCGGTGTTTCCAGAACATAATGAGTGTCCCTAATCCTGCTGAACATGGATGAATCATTAATGGGATAAATATAAGGATTTGTTGGAACACAATTCTTTGTATTCCATATAGTTTACTAAAAAACATTTTGTGCAAGTGCCAGAAGACCGTTTGTTTATCAAGTAAATGCTCATGCAAATCAAATGGAATTACTTGCTACGAATTATGTTCATGTACTAATTGGAAAATTCCAATGAACAAAATGAATTTTTCAGTGATACTTTTGAAGTTGATTCAGACATATGTAGATATTGATAGTTTGCATAATGTAGATGATATTTTCTAAAAAATGTACCAAAATAAATAATATTATACATAAAACATGCCAAAGTAAAGCTTTTATTTAAGACAAGTATTTAAGCATGAAACAATGTGATCTTGTTGATGGACTTCCTAGTTGCGCGGCAACTTAACATCCAGTTGGGAGGTGATCGTGTTGCAAGGGCATTAGGGAGACTTAAAAAAAATTAATGTTTAAACGTGGCTGGTAGCCACAATGAGAGAAATCACTAGAAAAGTTAAGAAAAGAATAACTTAAAGTAAGAACTTGAAGTACTAAAAGTTTAACAATGTAAGAGAAAAAAGAAAATTTAGATAAAAAAAAGAGAAAGAAATTCCATTAGTTCCAAAAAGGACAGGCGAAAAAGCTACCGGGGGATATCCCATCTAAAAAAGGGGACTCTTTTCAGTGACCATACATTAAGTTTAAGTTGGTTAAAAATGCTATTTATATAGCAGATAAGCAGTATTATATTTAAGCATTACCAATTTTCTAAAATCATTTAGATATTGTTTGTCTAATTTTTCCTGTAACTTCTTAAGCATTTTATTAAGAGGCAAGTACATTATATCAAAGTCTCTTTACTGTTATTATGTTGCTTAATGTTATGTTAAAAAGAGCCTTGTATTACTTAAACCTTTTATTTATTAATTAGAAGTATTCGAAAAAAATTGTTAGTTGTATTAGAAATGTTTTTACCTCAAAAGTTTAATAGTTAAAGGGAATGTCAAGTTTAAGATTCAAAATTGCACTTTTCAACAGATGATATAGGTGTCGAAATATGAGGGCAAATCCTTAAATTTTATATTTATTACTTCATTAGGTGTTAAAACATACGTTCTGAAAGTATAGAGTATTTTTATTTTATTATTTTAACTTTCAAGTTTCATTTAATCTATTATTTAAGCTACATTCGTGTAAAATATATTAAAAAATATTCAACTTCTTAAACAGCAAATATTAAATACAATACTAATATTAAAGATAATATTTTATTGTCAGTATTTAATATTTATTAGTAAATGATGACATTTCAATAAATTTTATTTTCATTCTTATTTAAAAGTGAAAATACTAACCAAAACACTGAACATTACCTTTATAATGTCAGCTTTAGTGTACCACTTTAAATTGATATAAAAAATTAATGTGCACATATTTTTTGGTGAACTTTGCGTTTTTTAGTTAATAAGTATTGTATAATTGTATTGCATGCAAAATTTCTTAGTTCCCGGAGTTGGTAAACGAAAACTGGTTTTTAGCCACTTTTGATGCTTCGTCCCATGGCCTACATCCACGTTCGTTCCCCATGCACTAGGCAAGGGTACTAACAGGCTGTACCGGTGGAAGGTGCGGATTGGACATTAAGTCTCCGCTCCCAGTCGATTCCTTTAAGTCCTCCTCGAAGGCAATTAAAGGGTCTTCTCCTGGTTAATAAGCAGAGGCTATTAAACAGCCCTAATTCTTTATATATATATATATATATATATATATACACGGTGTCCGGTCTCAACGGTGTCCAATGGCTAATTCCTAAACCGTTAGTCATAGACATATAGTTCCAATTACAAAAATGTTTTAAATCAGGTAAACAAATATTTTAAAAGCGATTTGGGTCAATAAAAACATTTCTTAAAAAATTACGAAATTTAAATTTTTATACGGTCCCCCGGTCCTATAAGTTATATTTAGTAAAATTTTCCTTTTACACTGACAAGTAATACAAAAAAAAAGTCCCGTTGTTCTACGATTAAAATTGACCGAGTAATAGCTGTTTAAAGATTGGAGCATATTTTTTGCTGCAAATTGGGGGTCATTCACAAATTTAGTCGAAATATAATTTCGTCAGATATATTAAAAAATGGTTGAGAGTAAAATTAACTTTGCGATATAAATTTGAAATCTTTAGTCATTCTGACATATTAATGCAAAATATACAATTTGTAATAAACATTTAAGAAGAAAGGAAAAAAACAGAATTTTTGTTAAATAAAATGATGCTAAATTAACAGGCTCAATTATTTACAAAGTGATACGTATATTAAAATATTATTAGATTACACTAGCCTGCAAAAGTTGGGCTATTTCATGTTATTTAGCTTTTGATAATTGATTCTTATGTATTCTGTCCGCTGAATCCGGAATTGACCTTCACTTTTAGCCATCACATCAAGATTTTTCGCAAATTGTAAATTTCAAAGTTAAAAAGTACAATGTTAAAATTTAATCCCCTCCGCCATCCCATCACACCACCCAGCTGTAAGAATCCCAAGATAAGCAAAAATATCGAATAAATTATTGAATAAAATAAAATAAAAAAAGTTTTACATATGTATTATAGTATGAGATTTTCGCTATATTTTAACTTACACATTTGCAAAAAAATTCTAACGTGATGGTTAAAAATGAAAGTCATTTTCAGATTTAGTGCTAAAAAGTACGTAAACATCAATTATCAAAAGTTAAAAAAATACAACCATCTCCTCTACTTTATAGTATCCGATTTTTGTCATTCTTTAAATGCGAGAGTTTATGATTTGCGAAATATCCTGACATGATGGTTAAAAATTAAGGCAATTTTCGTATTCAGTGCTAAAAAATACATAAAAGTTAAAAAACCCAACAATCTCAGTCTTGTATTATCTAATCTAAAACTTTTTCTTAAACTTCTTGGCGGTAATCTATCCGAAATTTTTTGTGTTTTCCTGTAAAATAAGTATAAATGGTAACCACCGAAAATCATAATAATATTAGATTGTTATCGGATTTGCGTCAGTATGTGAAATGTAATCTCGATCGGATATTTGAAAGTGGGTTAAAGTTCGAATACAAATTTTGAACTGGAAAAACATACATAAGATCTTTGAAGTAACATAAAAACTTATAATAATAACATAATTTTATTAAAAGAAATCATAAAAGAAACAGTCTCAAATCCTGACAAAATAAAACATATGTTATTTCAGCCAATCTGAAACTTAATAAATGTTAACTTAATCGTAATACTTGTACGATTTTTTTTCAAAGCGCAGATACACATGAAATGAGATCTTCGAATACTTTAAGCACTTGGAATGTAACCCCTCAAAGCCAAGTCGAACTCATTTGTTTTCAGAGCAAAAAAGTGGCATAAGTCATGCATTTTTAAAGTTTCATAACTCGCACAATTTTAGTGTTATATGAATGGGATTTTTTTTTGTCTTACTTGTCAGTGTAATAGGAAAATTTTACTAAATATAACTTATAGGACCTGGGGACCGTATAAAAATTTGAATTTCGTAATTTTTTAAGAAATGTTTTTATTGACCCAAATCGCTTTTAAAATATTTCTTTACCTGATTTAAAGCATTTTTCTAATTGGAACTATATGTCTATGACTAACCGTTTAGGAATTAGCCATTGGACACCCTGTATATACTGGGTGTCCCAAAAAGGACTGACTGATTTTAAAATTCAATAACTTGCAAACGGTGACAAATATTTAAAAATTTCTTGCAGAAGGTTTATGCATAAGGTCAAAAGTTTTATTACAGTGATTTTTGATTTTAGTTCGAATTACAAACAATAGATGGCGCTGTAAGCAATAGTCGCTAAATACAGGCTCGATTTTTGGTCCTTTCTCTCGTTTCATGCGGAAAAAAGAAATGGAAATGTATTATCCGGGCCACGAAGTACCAAAAATCGAGCCTGAATTTAGCGTCTATTGATCGCAGCGCCATCTATTGTTTGTAATTCGAACTAAAATTGAAAATCACTGTAATAAAACTTTTGACCTTATGCACAACCCTCCTGCAAGAATTTTTTAAATATCTGTCACCGTTTACAAGTTATTGAATTTTAAAATCATTCAGTCCTTTTTAGGACACCCGGTATATATATAAAGATATATAAATAATAATAAAGATATATATATAAAGATATAAATATATATAGATATATATATAAAGATATAAATATATATATATATATATATATATATATAAAGATATTATTATTTTTTTTTTTTTTGAAAAAAAAAATAATAATATCATTTCACTTCATTTATAATGGCTGCTTCATTTATATAGCTTCATTTATAATGGCTGTTTCATAATAAAAGAAGCCATCAGACCATCAGAAGAAAATGAAGTAATGAAAATGCCGGGGGCGACACTAAATTCTGAAAAAGCAGAATTCCTGTTCTCTAGTTTAATTTTTTTTTTTTTTTTCTGTTTTACTTGTAAGTGTAATAGGAAATTTTTACTAAATATCAATTATAGGATCTGGGACAGTATAAAAATTTTAATTTCATAACCTTTTAAGGTATATTTTTATTAATCAAAAGGACATTTAAAATAATTTTTTACCTCATTTGAAGCATTTTTGTGACTGGAACTGTATGTCTATGACTAACGGTTTAGAAAATAGCCATTGGACACCGCTGAGAGTGGATACCGTGTATAACTCAAATCATTCAATCATTTCCACTTCTTAAAATTCCGATTTCCCCTCACTAATGTAAAGTCCATGGGCATGTGATGCATTCGAATATTTAAAATATCGCCTCGGGAAATTAATACTTTTAACTTCTATTTTTTGTGTACACTTTCTAAAAGATGTCTCTTTTCTTCTTAGTTGTCAAAATATTTCTAAAGTATAGATTTCATTTTATAGGAAGAGTTAAAATCTTACTCACAGTTCGCCCGCTTTTAACGCATAAAATATTAAATTCAGCATAGATTTTAGAAATATTTTGAAAACTAAGAAAAGAAGAGGCATCCTTTAAGAAGAGTACTCGGAAAAAAGATGTTAAATATATGAATTTCCCGAGAAGATATTTTAAATATACGAATGCATCAAAAGTTCATAGACTTAACATTATGGAGGAGAATTCCGAAGCTGAGTGACCAGCCCCCTTAATGATATGTTGTATTTTCCCAGAATAGAAACTGTCAGACACCAAAGCATATTCATGTAATACTGTGTGGTGAGCTTAAGTAAGTAACGGCTGAATTTGGATGAAGCCAATCCATCACGAGTTCCTAGATTTAACCCTTTTTCTTTTTTTAAACAGCTATGAAAAATAACAAAACTCGTTTAGACTAAACTTGTCTGGGACATTTTTCCTTAGCAAACTGATGAACTTGAAAATGCCAGCATAATGTTCGGCTGCAGGAAAAAGAAAAACGAATTAATTTTATTTGAAACATATAGGTCAGTTTTTCGTGTGAATTATGCATTTCAGAAACGAGTTCTGTGATAAACACTCAATAAAAATACATTTCTGTTTTCATACGACTTTATTCGTTTCGAATTTCTTGAACTATTTCTGACACAATATAGATGTCGATTATGCAGAAGCAGCGTCAAAGCATAAAATTATCTGACTTTTTTATATACTGTATGAACTTATTTTAAAAGTATGTATTATTTAAAGTTATCTAAAATATTTTTAGTATACAAAATTACGTATAAAATAAATCACAGTAAAAAAGAACAGCATATATTTAGAGCATGTCAATTAATAACGCATTTAAGAATTTTTAGCAGAATTAACGGAGCTTCTTGTGAGAAAAGATGTTATCGTATCATAATAAATATTGTAGATTAAACAAGATTCCAATTTTATGAAGTTGCCCAAAGGCCGTTTCATAATACATATTCTTTCAAACAGAAAATAAAATTCTTATTCATATCTACAAAATTGTTATGTAAAAGAAAAGGATGCTTAAATTAACGCAATAAAAAAAGAGATAATAAGAAATATCCGCATTAACATAATTAGTTATTGCTAAGAGTTGCCTGATTCTGTTTTAAATTTTGTCCTGGAAATGGGTTTTTTCGATGAAGCCACAAAATTATTTTATGCTAAATTTATTTTTCTTTGTTCTTTTTTTGTCGTTGTTCTTTGTTGTTTTTTACACATACATGTTCAAAGCAATTGAAAGAACCTTGCTCTTATTTTCTTTATCTCACTTATAACAAAAATAAACGGATATAGCTAATCATGTCCATTCTTTAGTCTAATAGTTGTTATGTAATGACTGTGCATGCCTTAATAATATGCGTGACCGACCGAAACCGAATTTCGGTTTTATGTCTAGTTTCGGCAGAAAAAGAAACTCAAAAATAAATATAAAATAATCATATATATATATAATAAAGATGAAATCACAAATATATGAACAAACGGTAAAATTCTAAAGATGAACAAGATATGAACATGGGAACCAGTATGTAAAATAAGAAATATGAATAATCCGCAGAATCACCAGAGGAGCTTGTAGGTTAATTCATGGTGAAGATGCATTATTTCATCCAATTTTGTCGGCATTAAGCCTAAAATGACAAAATTTAGCTCCTTATAACGCATCATAAAAGAAAATAAATGATAAAAAACCAAGAGATCTAAAGAAAGATATACCTCACACAGGATATTAAAAATTATTAGAGCACAATACCTCAATTATTACTAGGATCCAAAACTTCAGAAAGTTGACTCACTATATTAAAGCATATAAGGATGAAAACAGATTTAGGACTATTAGAACACGTGGGCAGCAGTTGCTGAAAACCAAAACATTGCTACCAACTGGTGTGAAAAAAGGAAAACTATATTGTAATTAGGTTTTTAACTAAAATGTTTAGTGCTGTCATCTATACCCATTGAAAAGAAATGGAATAAATTGAAGAAATCAAGGAATGACTTAGATTAACATTTATTAAAAGCAGAATGAAAAAATAGGAATAAATTTACTAAATACTGAGTAAATATAAAATAAAATAAATATATAAAAATAAATAAATATAAAGGCATTGATTAAATTAACTAGTTTAAAAACAAATATTATAAAATAAAAAATGAATATATAAATAACATTTTAAAAACAATGAGGATTATTTTGAGATAGTAAAATATACCCTTGTATTATGTACCAATATGTGAAAATTTATGAAAAATTTATGATGTTAAATGTATGATACCCCTATATATTTGTTACATTATTAGATCTAATTCCGCGATTTCCTTATCTTATTCTAAATTACTACTTTATATTCACTAAATCCTTATTCTTAAATATTCTCTATCGTTAATTCTGTTAAATTCCCTTTAATTTAATGTCTCACTTGTCTAAATTACTTAAATATTACGCTTTTAGTATTCTTAAATTAAAAATGGAACCCTAACCCCCCCTCTAAATGCCAATATTGATGTAATTTAAAAATTAAAACCCCTACGAATGTTAAAGAACTCCAATGATTTTTGGGATCAGTTAATGTTTACCATAAGTTTATAAACAAAAATGCCGAAATTAGGAATCCTCTCAATAAACTACTTAAGAAAAATCCTTTGTGGGAATGGAGTACTGAATATCGAATTTCTTTCCAAAGGTTGAAAGATGCACTAATAGCAAAACCCATCTTAAAAATTTATGACCCTAAATTACCCCTTCATATGTTTGTTGATGCCTCACAGGTAGCGGTAGGTGCCGTACTTAAGCAACCGGATGATAATGGGTTTTTAAATCCAATTGTTTATTACTCCAGAGGATTGAGAAGGTATGAACGAAACTACTTTATTACTGAATTGGAGTGTCTTGCCATCATTGACACCTTAGACAAATTTTACCATTATTTCCACGGTGTAAAGTTTACTATTCACACAGACCAATGCATCTCTTGTGTGGAAGAATCTAAAGCACCTAAGAGGTAGACTCTTTAGATGGTCTTTAAAGCTGAGTATGTTCGAATATAAGATAGAGTATTTAAAGGCATCTACAAATGTCGAAGCCGACAGAAAACCTGTTTCTCATTTTAATCGACCACCCACATTTCTGTTAGATGTTAAAGAGGTACTTGAAATGCAGGAAAAGGATAATGTGTGCGGAAAAAATTACTTAAATGACAATGGACTAATGATAATTAAAAGAAAGGGCTTTAGGAAAATAGTAGTCCCCATGTCCTTGAGAAGAAAGTTGCTTGGAATTGCTCATGAAAAATTTGGTCACTTTGGAATTCAAAAAATGCAAAATTTAATTTCCCATAATTATTATTGGCCTGATATGACGCAGGATATAACTAACTTTGTAAAGCATTGCGATATTTGTCAGAAAAACAAAAAGCCTAGACAGAAATAAATTGGCTTATTACAAGCTCTGCCAACCACAGATCAAGCTTTTGAATGTCTTTCTGTTGATACTGTGGGAGGATTCAACTACTATAATTCAACTGAAAAATATCTTCATATTGTCATCGATCATGCAACCCGTTATATGTGTGCATTTCCCTCGAAGAGTGTCACCACCGAAACCTATAGGAATTGTTTAAAACAAATTTTTAATATTCAAACATCACAGCAATTATTCTGTTTTAATAAAATTTCTAATGTTAGGACCCCTCAAAAAAATCTTAAGCGATAGGAACGCTGTCTTTACTTCTTCCAGGTTCAAAACATTTTTGCGGAACCATAATATTAAGCAACGTTTAACCTCATATCACCATCCACGAATGATAAATGCGAGGGAGCTAATAAAACGATAGTAACTAGGCTAAAATGTAAAGTTAACTCTACTACCTCTAAAATTCCTAGGACTAAACTCGGTTGCTGAAGTTGTAAATGAATACAATAATAACCCCCATTCAATAATTAAATTTCCTCCTGCTTATTTACTCTTTGGCCAATTACCCTATAATTCCCCCCCCCTTCAACAAGGTTATTACCCTCCTGTTAATGAAGCACTTAAAGTCGCAAAAGCGCGAACTGGTGAATTCCATTTAAAAAGTAAGAAATATTATGATCAAAATTATTGAGCCAAAATTTGAAGTAGGTGATCTCGTTATTTATGAAGAATTTCATTACCCAAATACTAGAAAGCTTTCTCAGGTATTTTCTGGACCATACCAAATTCTTCGAAAAGTATCCGATTTAAATTTTGAGATCGATAGAAAAACACCATTTAAAGATACCGAAATCATTCATGTTTCAAAATTGCGTCTATATCGTCATCCTAATAACTTAAAATTGTCTCATGAACAATTATCACAACAGCAGCAACAAACGCAAATTAAATCACTAACTTAAATTTAATTTCCTAACAATAATGAGTTTGTAATTTAATATTAAAATTTTAAAGGTTAAAGTAAAATATTTTAATTCAACATTACGGTATGTTCTTGCAAAGACCACGCAAAGAATTGAAATTGTATTTTGATTAAACTCGTTTATATGGGATAAATTAGTTATTTCAATTTAAGATTTCAAATTAATGTTGAATCTAAACCTTAAATTATAACACTTAAATTATTACTTATCAATAAAAACTTAATCATACTTGTTATAAAAAATTAATAAAAACATAATTGATATTCTTTCAAATGATTTAAATAACTAGCTTAATTTATCAAAAATAAAACGAATTCCTAAGAATTAAAACCTTTAGAAGAAATATTTCAGGATTGAAATCTGTACGAACACATATGATATGGTTGGGAAATCGCTTGCTTGTTCGAATTGCAAAAAATTTCGTCTGCTATATATATACTTTTCTTTCTTTCCACGAAAGTCAAAAGTCATTTTTATTTATTTATTTATTTTTTTTTTATTATTAACGTTTTGATTTTATTCTTTTTATTTAAGGTAAATGTAATTTACAGGTGCGAATTGAGAAACACTATTTTGATTTTTTTTTTTACTACCATCTATTCAACACATAACTTCTCTTTCCATGTTTTTTTATGATTTTTTTTTATTTTCTTTATTTGAGTATACATGTAATGCCTATGTGTCAGATAAACGGGAATTAGATTTAATGACTCACTTTCGAATGAATGATGTTACGAGATATTTATAGATATAAATTTATTATGTGATATAGGATTAACATTATATTATTATTATTATTTATAAAAATATTAAATATTCTAGATTGATGGAAATATAGTAACTTTAAATACTAGTAATAAGAATGTTATTGAATTAATTATATAGAGATTTAAATAATTTTTTATGGTAACTATGCTAAAATAAAGGATATAAGTTACTGAAACAGTGATGATGATTTAACCATTGAAAGGACCTATGTGGCCAATGCACCTCATAATGTCTTCATTTTCGGTCACAAATCATTACTTTTTTCGAAAACTTATCTAAGATTAAAAATAATACGAGAAATAAAATTACGTAAGATTTAACAGTTGTTGTGATTGATACTGTTATTATACTGAGAGAATACAGATTCGTAAATGATGAAAAGACCACGGCAAAAAAACTATCAAAGATTATACAGTTATATATTTACATTTATGTTGACAAAAAAATTATTTACTATTATTTATTAAAGTATTTTATATATTATTATTATACAAGGTTATTCTTAGATTATTTATTTATTTATTATTGTTATTAGTATTTAATATTGTTATTTTAATTTTATTAATTATTAGTGCAACATATTCTGTGATATGAGATTTAAGAAAACCATAAGAACTCTTATGAACTCTACAGATTCATATTTCAGTACGGACTAAAAATCACTAGAGGAAATATAATTTAGTGAAGATACTGAATAAATATGGTCATTCATAAAAAAGAGATGGTTTTGAAATATGTTGTGTCACTGTTGCTAATAAATGAGCTTATATTAATATTGTTATATTATTCACAGAAAGCAAAACTTATGCTAATTTTGAAAATTAACCGAATATTATTATACAGTCGGACCTAGTTATCCCGACACCGGTTTTCACGTCAATCCGCTTATCACGTCAGTTTTTCAAATTCCCGATTTCCTGTATATTATTTTAAAGTAAATAAACTCCGGATTTTACGTCGTTCAATAATTTTCAACTCCGGATATCCCGACGATTTAGGAAAATTGTCCATTTTTCATAATCTATCTTATAAGCACGGACATTAAGCGGTAACAAATGTGTTAGCCAATGTTTTCGCAAAAGTGTTTAAATTACCCATTGAGATAAATGAGTAATTTTACTTCAATCCTTTATCTAAATAAATAAACCCACACATTATGAATGACCCACTTAAGGTGCAGTATCAGTCTACTCGCGGTCTTTTCATTCTGGTCAGGCGGCGCTCTCTTGTGGCTACACGGCGTTTTTCATCCGATTAAAACCAAAGCATTACATTGCATTGAAACAATCAGAAGTTATCCATTTCTGAAGCAACGAATATTGATTACAATTCATTGCATAATACAGAAAAAAGAATTGTAGGAAGCATATCTAGGGATAAGCAAACCTTAATTAATTAATATTTCATGCAGCAATAAAAAAAACCAGTCATCATAAATCAGATTTTTATTCTTTTCTTTTTTCTTTTTGCGTTTATTTTGTTTAATAATAATCTTTTATTGCTTACAACTGCAACAACAGTTATGAATTTAAAATTGTCTTAAATTAATTAAAAATACAGCCTTCTATAAACATGTTTTCTCCAACTCCGCTTACCGCGACACTCCGCTTATGACGACACTTTTGTTTGGACATTACAGTGTCGCGATAACGAGGTTCGACTGTAATTGTTTTTATTATTGGACATGTATTTATTACAGCAGTTTCCACTTAGACGCGATTTTTTTTTTAATTTTTAATTATAATTTTTTTTCTCTCATTCAAAATGAAATTAAAGCTTTGAGCAACGCGATGTGGTGACCAAGTGACGGTATCATTATAAAGATGATTGTATAACAAAGTATAACGAAACGTAAAGTCAGTTCAACATTTTATTTTCCCGCGCATATTCCGGGGTTATCCTTTTTACCTTCAAATTCATCCACTCGCTCTGTCAGCACTTTTCCATGGCGTGATATTCTTAATTACTAATTGGTTGAGAGTGCGACCTACGTCATATTTGTATTTCTACTCTTGACGCACAAAAAGTCGATGCTCGCTGTGTTTCAGCAGATTTTAGTCGTATTTCCATTTTTCTTACCGCACCCTGGTCACCGTCCACGTATTCGATTATCTACAACTTTGTTCATCCAAAAATTACGACTATGAAGCGATGGCTAATATTCTTGGTGGAAACTGCGCCGCCGGAAGATGTTTAAATAAAATGATTAGCTGACTTTACGTTTTGTCTCAATTATTTCTGGGGAAACTTTCACGGAAAAATGTATTCCATGGCCTTCACTCTTCGACTGATACAATTTCCAAATCATCATATCACGTCAATGTCGTAGTCTTTAACACGACATGATTCCAGTCTTCGTTATACTAGTACAACAGGATTCGAATTTACCTGTTCTGACAACTTACACTACTCTATTACTGCTGGACGTGATCCACTACTGATGTCGTGACAGCCATTTACTTCATTTCAACTAGAAAAATCTTCAAATGTTGCAATAATGCAACATATATATATATGTGTGTGACCCTTAATAAACATTACCGACCACCAAAAAAACTGTGAAATTATGAATAAAAGGACTTTAATAAATGCAGTTCCCCCAAAACACACTTAACATAAATTCAAAAACATAGTAAAAAACAGCAGAAATTGAATAAACTAAATGGAATGATGGAAATTTGTAGAACTTAGACAGATTCATTAGGTCCCAAATGCCTTAAATTCCACAAATAAAATGTGTGGTTTTATCTTCATATTAGCCATAAATTAGCTAAAGAATATGAATTTGGGACTACCACACACAGAAAACCGAGAAATAAACCATTGAACACTAATTAAGTTCAATATGAAACAAGATAAAAAAAGATAGAGGAAAAATAAAAATAAAACAAATTACCAAATTAAAATCCATGCTGTCATAGCATTAGGTATAACAAATACACTCATTATGCATTTTATTCTCATTTAAGATAGTATACTATTAGAAATTAATATATTTTCCTGAGGCTAAAATTTAAATACAAGTTAATCGTTAACTTTATTAAATATTAATGAATATGAATAAATTTAATATGAATTGATAAATATATAAATATAACTACAACATTATACATATAAAAGTATCGAATCAACATCCATTATGAAATGTGTAATAGTAACGTAGTTATAAATCAAATGCCCCAATTTATATATATATATATGTATGTATATATAACCATTATAGAATATTACAATTCATCATCATTTTTAAATAAAATTTATAAATTGAGTATCAAGACATGATACAGACATTATGCATATTAAATTTGGATCAACAATTATTCAAATTTTTAAAAACTAGATCCAATCACTTATAAATGAAATATTAAAAAATCATAATTAAAATAAGCGAGAGGTAAATATTAACAGGAAGGTGATTCATTAAAAGGAATAAAAAATAAATAAGGCATAAAAAGAATAAATAAATAATGATAAATATGTAGGAAATCATAAATATTTGAAATATTTTGTCAAGCTATTTGTATCTAAAACAATTTAACCAATGAAAAAAGACCAGAAAAAAAGAATCATTGTCAGCACCAATAAATCCATTGTACGGAATGAAGGATCTCAAAATTGAAAATACATTAATTCAATAAGAAAAACTACAAAATGAATGCAAGAAGGGAGAACTATCATGAATAAAAATGGAACTAATGATTCGTAACTCGTTTTCAAGGGCAATGCGATATCAGCAGTAAAATATGGTTAATTTTTGAAGTATAAATAATAATCTACCGCTTAAATGCATATTTCTATACCATTGCCCGATTAACCGTAACGAGAAAAAATAAGAAAGAAATATATTAATAAATAAATATGTAAAATTTGCACAGAATCAAGCCATGCACAATAAAAATGAAAATGAAACATGCGAGTCAAAAAGTTACTTATTAATAGAAACAGACAGTATCTTAAATATCAGAATTGAAATAAAATCATGCATCCCTATCAACACATCAAATACCTTCACACGTGTTATTTAGGTGAGTTGCAGTTAATAGCGAATTCTGACAGTTCAAAATGAGCATATTAAGGGAATAATTTTATTAATAATCTAAATATATATGCATATATAATTATTAATTAAACCTATAAAGATTATTTTTCTAACAAGCACACATACTACATATATATCTGCTGTCCTGTTTGGAAATTTTATCACAAAGATGACTTTCTGTGTCTCTGATCAAAGTTTCTAATTTTCGTATTAAATAAGATGTAATTCATTAATAACACAGAAAGATTTCTTAATTATACTACTTTCCTCTAATTAAAAAATTTTAGGTATACATACTTCGTTTTACCCTTTATAATGCTTTTTGTCAATGATCATCAGCTGTTTTATTCTGTACTTTTATTCTATACCTTCCTTAGAGCGCATTCAAAACGTTTCAGTGGTATTCAGACTAAAAAAAACTAGTTGGATGTGCCAATCCCAAAACTTTCTTCTATTTTATACATCTTAATATTTCAAAAACTAGTTACACATGTTAATACTTCAATATTATTAGTTCATTACTATACGAACTTTGATTTTCATCTTAAATTCCTGCTTCAGTCAATTAAATGAACTAAAAACGAGTTAATCTATATCATGATATTCGTTAAAATTAATAGTTTTTCCTTATTCTGTTGTTATCAGATGTTTGCGAATAGCCGGCTTAGCAGGAAGTGAGTTCCCGACTTTGCACGAGCCGCCAATGGACAATAGAACTACGAAAAATCAAGAAAAGTATACAAAAATCGCTATCACAGAGCCCCTTTACCACGCGATATTTCCAAATTCAAGGAGGACTTGTTGGCCAAAGTCAAAAACATGCACAAAAAATTTGGTTCAATTGTATGCATAATTTTATACACTTTTCGATTGTACAATAAAGAAAATGGTACAGACATCGTTATTATAGCGCCCCCTTCCAGCGGAATTTTTCCAAATTCAGTGAGGACCTTCATGCCATGAACAAAAAGAAACACAAAAAATTTGGCTCAATTCTATGCATAACTTCATACACTTTTCGATGATACAATATTCAAAATGGCACAAAAATTGCTATTAAAGCCCCCCCTGCCGGCGAATTTTTTCCAAATTAAGGAAGGACCTGCTTGCCATAGCCAAGATCTTAAAATAAAAATTTTATTCAATTCTATGCATAACTTCATACACTTTTCAATGGTACAATATGCAAAATCGCTATTACAGCGTCCCCTATCGGCGAATTTTTCCAAATTCAGGGAGGACCTGCTTGTCATAGTCATAAACTTAAAATAAAAATTTGGTTCAATTCTATGCATAACTTCATACACTTTTGGAGGGTATAATATTCAAAATCGCACAAAAAACGTTGTTACAGCGCCCCCTACCGGCAATTTTTTTCCAAATTCAGGGAGGTCCTACCTGCCATATCCAAAAACATAAAATAAAAATTTGGTTCAATTCTATGCATAACTTCATATACTTTTGGATGGTACAATATTCAAAATCGCTCAAAAATCGCTATTACAGCGCCCCCTACCGGCGAATTTTTTCCAAATTCAGGGAGGACCTACCTGCCATAGCCAAAAACTTAAAATAAAAATTTGGTTCAACTCTATGCATAACTTCATACACTTTTTGATGGTACAGTGGCGACAGACAGACGGACACACGGACAGACAGACATTTTCTATAAATATGTTTTTTGGGATCTCTGACCCCTAAAACATGTAAATCCGTCGAAAACCGGAAGTCGAAAAAAATTTCGATTACAATACTTTCTTCTATTGAAGATAGAAAAAAGTAAAAATCTATCACTTTTAAATCTGCAGATTTTAATGAACAGGTGGAAAAAGTTTTCCAAAGTTAGTCTCATACGTATTGAGTCATTATAAATAGTGAAGTTCATAGCAATAAATAAACAAAACTGTCATTTAAGCCCATAATTATCAAATCGACGAGTGATGTTGAAAATTTCCGAAAGAAGATACGAGATTTTAGGAAAACCGACAGTTTCGTCCCTCCCGAATATTTGACAGTATTTTTTGCCGAAAACGAATAAGGTACTTGTACCCTATATGTTCAGTGCTCTCAATATGAACACCCCTAATATCTTTAAAAGTAACAATTTTGATCGAGAGATGGCCCTATATGTCCGCGAAGAAAAGCAGTTGAAAAGATAATTAGGCATGGAAAGTGCAAAAAAGCGCTCTGTTCGCCATTTGGAAGGGAACTTGTTGTTTCGTGATATGCTGATCGTAATTACAGGTAAGTTTAAATTCTTATTAGATATGGTAAAATTACTTTAAATATTGAAAAGTGGAGTGTTTTAGAAAGCTGATAAAACATATTTTCAATTGCTATTGCACATATTGCTTTAAAATGTTTTCTTTGTTTCTTTATTACAAGATTTATTAAAACTATGCCCGTTTCCCAATATGGACACCTTATGTCCACATTGGAAATACAGCACGTGAATCTTCAGATACACTTGCAGTATCCTCCAGTCCTCCAAAAAACCTCTTCCAAGGAAAAAATCCTCCAAAAAGCCCTTTCAGAAAAATCAAAAGAAGTCTCCACTCAGTAGATTATCTGTAAGCGAAATCGCAGGTACCAGTGGTAAGACTTTCTCAACAAAGGATAGCTGGTACTGCTTCTTATGCAGTACTGATGCTGTTACAGATATGCAGCTATGCATCACATGCAGCAGATATGTCCATGAGGACTGTGTGGGACTTTCATCCTTCTGCCTTCTTCATCCATGGGCTTCGCCCATGATGAAGAAGTTTTTACTTGTCCATCCTGTGAGAACTGAGTAATAACACATGTAAATTCTGCAGACAGATGCAATAAAGCTAAGCAAAACCAACTACATCATTTCATAATATTTTGTAGTAACTAAGGTGCTTTGCATGGGTCTTCGAAGAGCCACAACCGAAAATGACCTCCCTTTCTAAAGTACATGATCAGAAGATATTTACTGTGCTTCCCCACCACCACAATACTTTAAGATATATTTCTTTTATCCCCTCTCCTCTAAAATCCCTTGGAAGAGTGGCTCCTGCATACACCCTGTATAGTAGGTCAACAAGGAGCCACCTGTCCCTAATATGGACATGCATGTCCATAATAGGGACAGGTGGTTCCTTATATGGTCACTTGTAAACATTTTTTGTTTTTATCATTAAAATTAAACCAGAATAATTACAAGGTCTCTAATTTTAATAATGATAGTCAACAGTCCAGGGATAGTGGTCATACATTTTTGGAGTCCTATGACGAGTACACGGGGGTGAAAAAAAATCAATTTTCCTTGGGGTATCCATATTGGGTACAGGTACCTTATTCGCCGAAGGTAAGATGTTGTACCGAAAACGAAAACGAAACCAAATATTCGATCATACTCTATTTAATACTAGAAAGGTAGCCCGTCAAAAATGACGGAAATTTAGATATAAAGATATATATACAACTCATGTGCAAGAATATGAGTTTTCTCGCTTGTTCCGCAGTGATAGATGAAAATAACACATTTTAAGAACGAAACACATTTATGAAAAACTGCGTACAGTTATCTGCACAGTTTGGTTCCAAGTGTTATGCAGATTTGAGGCTTTTTGCGGTCATGTTTATTCAGTCTTTGTTTACATTTTTTTAAATTCATATATTGGACAATTTAGATTGTTGAGCCTTAAAAATAAATAAATAACACACTTGAAGTAAGGTTAAAAACTATTAAATTATCGTATACGATTTCATAAAATGGTATTATATGGTATTATATGTGTGGGCTTCACGATCTTGGTTACGACGTTGGCGAAATTGGCTGCAACTTGTCATAATCCTAATAAAGTGGGCCGGTATTACAAAAAAGTAACCAGTTTTTAGTAAAATTTTAGATATAAAGTAGCTTTCAAAAACTTGTGTAAAATTGCAGGCCGTTCGCGTGTTATGTCAGTCCTAGGAATAATATTTCTAACACTGAAGATTTTCCATGTATATATAGAATTTAGAAAAGCTTCTCCAAAACAAAGATCCTGAAATGACATTGTAATTCCTCTAACTTCAAAGTTTAATCGGGCCCTGATGTTGAGTACTGAAATCTAATAAATGCAGTTATTTTGAATATTACAACAGAATTAAACAGTTAAACTTATTTAACTTAAACCCGCTGTTACTTCCCGATGTTATTTTTTAGTATTAAGAAAAAAAAAATTATTTAAAATTTTCAAATGATGCATTTATGATTTTTTTCCGTCTTTAATAACTAAATAATGAAAAAATAGGCTTTTATTCTGAGCTCATAAATATGACAATAAAATAATGTAACTAAGAGACATTGCAAAATTAAATCTTTGTGATTACAAACCATAAACAAACGATACCGCCACCATTTTACCTACTATGACGTCATTAGAATATTACCCATTGATTGTTGGAGAACTTACTTTGTGAATGATTACCTCAATGATTTAATATTTTTGACGTTTCACGACGAATGAATCACTTGTGTTTGTTTAGGTTTATGGAATGAGATATTAAGCTGTGAAACTAATTTCAATTGAAGTTATCCAAGGATATGTGTATTTTTAATCGAAATTAAAAACAATGCTTTGATCTCGAAATAAAAAGTTTTAGTTTGTATAATTTGTTATTTCTGTTAATTATTTATTTAAGTACTTTTCAATTATAGCGCATTTTTAAAAAAAGCTTGGCGCGATTCGGGCATCAGAAAGTGAGATATGTTGCGAAAATATATAAACAGCTATGAAAACAAATCCAATGAACTTTTATCTTTGTTTATATATGCACTTATATGCATAAAAAAATCGTTTCTAAATATATATAATTTTTTATATACAAATACGGCACAGATTTCAGATATGAACCGGGATACCTAACTGGCGCCAAAATGGTGTTATTTTGCCTGCTATGGAAACCCGGCTATTGTTTTTTATTTATTAATAAATTGTTTGTTTACTTTTATTTTCTGTTTTTTAATTATATAAACTGCTTTGTTCTATAGTTATTATTCAAACTTTTATTTATTTATAGTTATTTCCTTTTCAAAATGATAGCAAATAATTGAAAAATATATAAGTAACTGGTATTCGAAAGCGAGATTTCTGCCAAATTGGCGTCATAGAAAAATCACGCCAACCCCCATGCGTATATGACATCTGTACAAAAATTACTTCTGTTTCTTTATAAAAATGGGTAAATAGCTTCTTTATATTAAATTGTCGGCACAGATGTCATATACGCCCATATTGGCGCGATTTTTTTTTTGACGCCAATGTCATATACGCACCAGGTACTTAACTGGCGCCAAAGTGTCGTTATTTTGATTGTAATGGTAACCCGAATGTTGTTTATGCTGTTGAAGTTTTCGCCAAATTGGCGTCGGAAAAAAATCGTGCCAATATGGGGCGCGTATATGACATCTGTGCCAAATTGTATACATATGGAAAAAATTGCTTGTGAGTATGAAGCAGTAAATAGGTTGCCAGAAAATACGTTGGCAAACTTCTTTCTCGCCAAGAAACTTTTCTCCGAAATATTGTACATAAGCAATGATTTCTAGAAATGCATTTTTAATTATGATATGCGCTTTTATCTTTCACTACATTTATGCATACTATACTGAGTGTATAAATGCTACAGTTCATATGCAGGGCTACACAAAAGAATTCGTAAGGGTTACTGAGTATGAGAGTAAATTGCTTAAAGGTGATTTTTAAAGGAGTTATGCATTTTTACGCTGAACTGCTTTTAGTTTCCTAAGAAATTTTTGTGGAATATAGATAAAATGATATACATGGTCACGCAAAGAATTGGATACATAACCGTCTATGGATGATAATATCTGCAAATGTGATTACAGTAGTTTTAAGAGTAGTTTAAATTAAATTTTAGCTAAATAGTGGCATGTAATAACGGTACTGTTGGCTATGAACGGTAACTGCTGAAATCAATTTTTAAATTTTTTTTATGCGTTTTCTAAAATGTTTACTTAGTTATCTTGGTACTTCTTAGTTACCCCGTCGACCAAATTACTGTCGCCAAATTGTAAGATTAATTGCCAATAATGGTTGCCATTAATTAATTAAATGCCAATAATGGCCAATAAAACCATTAATTCGATGTTTTATTTGTATTTTTATTAATGTTTTACTATTGATTTGGCGATTTATATAATTTGGCGAAATTGGTCGACGGGATATCTAAGAAGTAACGTTATCTTATTTACCTTATTTCCCTAAATAACGAAGTTTTGTTATAGCATTCAGGATGTGTTGGAAAGTGTTTCATATTCTATGCTTAACGCATGATTTTTCTTTCTTCTTTAGTCTTATTTTGCATTTATTTTATTCTTAATTATATTGCTTGTACTGCTTTATAGAAACTTATAGAAACCTTATAGAAACTTTGGCACAGTTGTCATATACGTTATCATATATTGGCGCGATTTTTTTCCGACGCCAATTTGGCGAAAACATCAACAGCATAAACAACAACATCCAGATTACCATATCAAGCAAAATTACGACACTTTGGCGCCAGTTAAGTACCCGTTGTGTATATGACATTGGCGTCAGAAAAAAATCGCGCCAATATGGGGCGCGTATATGACATCTGTGCCGAAATTTTAATATCTAATGTTTAAACTCTTCGCTCCACTCCCCTTGCATATAGTACAAACTATGACACGGATAGCGCAAAATAATAGACAGTTTGGTACTTTTCCACTGTAGGGACTTTGGCATTTTTTAAAAAAAGCTGGGTGTAATTTGGGCATCAGAAAGTGAGATTTGGTTACTTTTCCGTTATGCGGACACCATTGTCGCCAAGCGTAATAGTTGGCGCAAAATCGTGAATTGAAGCATTTGAAAAATAAAAGAAAAACCATTGTCGATACTAAAGTGAGCATTTAAAAAATATAATATTTGAAAATTCCAGACTTTTACGAACTATTTCATCAAATCACAAATATATACTTAAAATAAGTGAATAAATAACTGCTATAAAATAACGCAATAAAATAAAACTTATATTAAACTGCTGGCATAAAATTACAAATATCTTTTAGCATTTTGAAATAATTGGCGCATTAGCATACATTTTGGCATGGTGTCCGTATAACGGGAAAATATTGAGATTTGTTGTCAAATCATATAAACAGCTATGAAAACAAATTTGATGAGCGTTTTTGTTTGTTTTATATGTATATTATTGATGTTTTTATGTACAAATTACATCTGTTTCTGTATAAAATTAGATAAACGGCTTTTTTATGTTAAATAAATCGTATAAATATCGAAAAAAGTGCGTGTGTATATAAAATGAATCAGTAAATAGGTTCCCGGAAAATATGTTACCAAATTTTCTTTTTCGCCAAGGCACCTATACTGGAAAAGTACCTAAAGCACATTAAAATCGCGCAGTTAGGAGCTCACACAGTACACAGTTTTCTATTGGCGGTTATTTTATTAGTAGCATCGGGAGGAAGATGTATAGATGTACTTTAAATTATCACCCATAGATTTCGAAAAAATATCTTAAAAGAGTGGAGTTTAAATTAAATTTCGGTGACCTCCATTATGAAAGATTAATGGTTTTAAATGTGAATTTCGCCAAATTAGTCAGCTATCGCCATGTTGGCTAACATTTGGCGCTACTGTGGAACCCTGCATCAATATTTTTCAACAATTACTCATTTCAATGAGGCGGTCCTACCGGAATAGTGAGGGACACACAGAGACTTGGATTTTATATAAATAGATAGATAGAAACGAAACCATAACTAGTGCTTGATTAGATCACAGCAAAATTATGCTTCAATAATTCATTACATATGCAATCTTAAATGGATGATTCTCTTAGAAACGTTTATTTTGATACACATGCGTATTATATCCGTCAGTTTTGTTAAATAGGGAAAATTTTACTGAAAATATCTACCAATTTTCCGTCTAGTAATTTTTGCTTCATTTAATCACGGAATTTTGTCATTAAATAAAGCGAAGGTTACTATACTGAAACAGTGGTAGCTATTTTGAATAAAAAATTTCCCATATTGGTAGCACCGATGTCCGAAGACAAGCGACATTGCACTTTTTTTGTCGCAAAAACCACTTTTTCACGATTTTGACGTATACTGACATGATGTAAGGTAAATCTGAAGCATAATTTAAAGTCCTTTTTTATTTATTCAAACTTTGCAGATTCATTGGCCTATCCACAGAGATGACTTACATACGCCTGAAAGTGGCTTCAAAAATGCCCTTTGCACTGTGCGAAAATTAAAAAATCTAATGGAACTTAATTCATTTTTCGAAAATTAAAATTTTCGTCCCATATGAATATCTTGTATAGTAAACTACCCAAATTAACGAACTACGTTGTTTTGTCAGTGACTTCACATACCATTACTAAAAAGCGCTGGACGCTTCTTCAGTGCCTTGCAGCTGAAATTGCGTGCGGTGCAGTGTCATGATTCATCGTATTAACAATTTTAAACGACAGTTAGATGATATGTGATGATATGCGTCGTTACCTGTAGTTGTTTCTACTATTTGCATGTAGAATAATATAAGTTTTGCATTATTAATGTTTATAACTTTACACCGTGTTCCAAAAGTTTAGAAAATCATTACAATTTGCATTAACATAAAAAGTAATAAGGTACAATTAAATTTCGTGAGATAGGTAATAAATAAAAGCAGTTTTGCTAATATACACATTTAAATTATGATCAAAGGTTTGAAATTGTAAAATATACATTAAACTATATAACAATGTGCTGTCCCAAAAGTAAAGACACAATACAGCTTTACATGTCTTCTTTTAATTTTTTGTTCACAAAATAAAACATTTTTATTTTCGTCTGCTTCTATTAATGCAGAATAATTTTTCCGTTTAACTGAAATATCGTCTGCTGTATTTTTAGCATAATAATTTATTGAAATTTTGTGGAATAATATGAGTTCAATGTATTGTTTTGTTTGTGACTCGGAAAAGAGAATTCCTGCGTATTCTAATAAAAATCCACGTTCTAAAGAAATTTCTAAAGATGAAATTATTAAGATTTTACATTTAAAAGCGCAAGCACAAAATCCTGTACAAATATCGAGAAGAATAAAATGATACTTGAGCAGTATTTATAGAGTTTTGAGATCAGGTGGAACATGGAATACTAGAAAGCGAGTCGGAAGACCAAAGAAAACTATGTTACGCGATGCTAGAATGTTATTAAAAATGGCTTCAGTTGATAATTTATCTGTGCGTGAAATTGCATCAATTTCCAGAATTTCAAAAAATACTGTACTTAGAAGAATTAAAGCTTCAACAAATATTGTTTACATGAGAATTAAAGCAAAACCTTGTTTAAAGTAGAGACATAACGATGAACGTCTAAAGTGGGCTAGAAAGCATATGTCATACACTGAAAAATGGTTTTCTGTCGTCTTCAGGGATGAAAAGAAATGGAATTTAGATTAATGGAATGGTCATAAATTTTACTGGCATGACCTAAGAAAAAAACTAAAGAACTGTTTCAGCAGGCAACAAGGCGGAGGATCCGTAATGACCTGGGGAGGGTTTTCTTTCAACGGCCAAACATTTCTAGGATTTATGGAGAGAAAAATGAAATCAGAGGATTATCAGTATATTTTACGAACCAATTTACTGCCAATTATGGATTTACTTGCAGGGCCGGACTGCGTTTTTTAACAAGATGGGGCATTCATCCATACTTCCACATCATCGAATACATGGTTTAGGCAAGACAATGTCACTTTATTAGGCATTTAAATCCCATGTAGAACCTATGGAAGATCTTATCTCGTAAAATATATGAAAATGGAAAGCAATATACATGTGTAAATGATTTAAAAATTGCAATTGACAAAGCGTGATATGAAATACCTCCTTCTGTAATGCAATGCTTAGTTAATTCTATGGAATAACGTGTATTTGATGTTATAAAGTGTCGTGGCAATACAATAAATATTAAAAGTTTTTAGTTACTTTTATAAATGCAAAACCAAAAAAAAATTACAGGTGTCTATACTTTTGGGACAGCCCATTGTTATATAATTTAATGTATATTTTATAATTTCAAACCTTTGATCATAATTTATATGCGTATATCAGCAAAATTGCTTTTATTTATTGCCTATCTCACGAATTTTAATTGTACTTTATTACTTTTTATATTAATGCAAATTTTATTGATTGTCTAAACTTTTGGGACTCGGTGTATGTAAGGTATTGCATATTATATCGCATTATATAGAGCAAATTCTGCCTCAACTATAAAGCTAGATCTATAAACTATTAAAATCAGAAAAAAAAACGTTCTGCGCAAAATTGCGCGTTTCCATTTTCTAGTGTTTTATTTTCAAAATAATTCCTAATTTCTCACCAAGGTTTTTTTGAAAAACGAGACACAGATAGCGTCATTCGAAACACAATATTTATCCTCTATTTTAAAATAAGCGAAGTTATAATCGGCACATTGTTAACAACTAATATTTCTATGTATAGTGTACGATAAGTTGTGCACTTATAATGTTTTCAATATAAAGATTTAATAGACTAAGTCGTTAAAAAAATTCTAACTTCAATAAACGTTTTAACATCATTTATAGTAAAATCTGACAGCATGTTTCTATTTCACATCTACTCCTCCTACAATATTATGAATTACTTGTTGAAAATAATATTAATTATTCGTAAGAATCCGAACTTTCGGAATATTTAAATTTAAATTGCTTTCTGAATTGTTATATATTTTTTATTAATACAATTTCTGTGACATTGAGATCTTGGTTATACTATTATGGGAGGGGGGGGGGGAGCTCAAAAATTTCTTTATATGGCACGAGAGAGGCGAATTTATTTCGCCGGCATTTGAGTTCATATGGAGAAACGTTATGTATACCGAATGTCTTTTACCCTGTTTCTTGATTACAGTTTATCTAAACCAGCGACTTGCCACAGCTGCAGAGACCAAAATTTACCATAAAGGAACAATAAGAAACCTTTTAGTGCTCTAGACTTTTTTCCTCACTTATTGCTATTAGTTATCTTTATCTTGCTATTGTAGTACACTTTTACTATGGATAGATTTCTTTCATGGCCCCCTTAGATGTGTAACACAATCTCCAGGGCATGGAATTGCCTGGCAGCTTGGAAAACCTCAACTCATCGTGTGAGCAATATGCAAGCAAGAAATATTTTACTAAATACATTTTCTGGCACAAAACATGTTTGTTTGGCACACACAAAGAAAAAAGAAAAATGTTGACAGCTATGGTTTTTCCTAAATAACACGTTTCGGAAACCTTTCAATACCGCTAAAATCTTTCGAAAATGACCGCGCGTTCATTTAGTCGAATAACACGGCTGGCTACTAAAGTAACAACCGCGGTCTACTCGCGGCCCTCGAGACGTGAGTTATTTTTATAATGTAATTTTGCTTATCAGTTTAAATTTAAACGACTTGCCTTTTTAAATGTAACACTTTTATTTTGCCTGCGCAGAAAACAGATATAATATTAATAATAAATATAAACAGTAATTTATGGATTTTGTCAGGTTATTTTAAGAAAATTTATTAGGTTAGTTTAATAAAGTAAGTAGAACATCCTTTTACTTAAATCAAAACTACCAAACACGCTATGCATAAAGCGAATTTCACGCGTTATATTATTTAAAATAATCTTTTAAATTAGTAAATTGACTCGCATTTTATAAATTTTAACATGAAAAGAGAAAAATCTCTTTGTCCAGTTAGAACTTTCTTAAGAGCATCATAAGTGGAGCAAACAAAAGATCAGTTCCTGTTTCACTAAAATCAGGCTTTGTTTCCTTAATTGTTTTCGCGTATTTTAAAACTTCTTGTCGTATCACTAGCTATAAAAATCTGGATTTAAAACAGCTTTTAGCGAATCAATGACTTTTGTTTTTCCTCTTTTAACAATTGATGATTTTACAACCAATATTTTTTCTTGGCGTATGTCAAACATATAATTCGATAGTCTAAAAATAATTTTACTATTTTTTTTTCATTATTGCTGTTGTAAAACTTTGTGCAGCGTACGTTAGAAAGAAATAAAAACTTGATCAATTACCAAAGATATTTTTTCTTTTGTAGTTCACTAACACAAGTCTGATGTATATATAAAGTATTTTTTAGACTATTTTATTTAACTTGTTTTTTATGTGCAAAGATGGAATTTCTCACTCATTTGTCGAAAAACTAGAATTTTAAAACTTATATACACATATGTGTTTCCGATTGCAATGTAAAATGTTAATATTTTTAGAACTTAATTATAAATTAATAGGTTATTTATAATGTACTTTTTCATTCCCTGGTGATAAATCGCCAAATATCCTTTACAGTTATGATAATGTATGAGTTAAAAAAATTGAAGTTAATTATCGTCAAACGACGCTTGCTAAAATGGTAAGAAATATTTTACTTATTCGATTTTCGTCTCTAGTATATATTTTTTGTTCTTCAGCATTTATTAATAACGTGCATTTCTAATTCCAATGATATATATTTCCACACGCTCTAACATCGTATAAGTTTTAATTTCAAAAACTCACGGTTTATATTTGCTTGCTTCTGTTTGCATAGCAATATCATATCCGTTTGCTTCACAAAAAGAAAAAGAAAATTCGAAAACGTACAGCCATTTCTATATTTTAAAGGCATATTTTAGGAATTAATTTACTTTCATTGTATTGAGTTTTTAGTCAATCCTCTTTTAACTTCTTGAAGGGGTGTCGGAAATTATATATCCCAATTAATTTCAATCCCCAAATGCCAAAATAGCATCATAATTTTGGAATAAAATTTTACTTTTATACTGTACTTAAACGAAAGCTTTTACTTTTACTTATTTTCCAATAAATTTGTTCTTAAATCCTAATGTCATTTAATCATTTCAACAGTTACGCAACAGAAGTACTTTTCCCCTGAAAGGGTTAAATTACACATCTGTAGACTATCTCTTCTCATCTTGTGATTTGTGAAGCCCATGTGCACTTGCAAGAAATTTCGCAACTTACTCCAGAAAAAATGGTAAGTAAAAAATGAAAAAATAATAATGATTAAGGAAAATAAAAATACAATAAAAATAAAAATATTAGAAGTTACTTTCAAAACAGAAATGTCAGAATATTAGAAATTACTTCGAAATGAAGGCGAAGGTGTAGGATGACATTATCCCTTTATCTATTGCATTATGACCTACTGCATTTTTTTTATTTTATTTTTTCAATTACTACAGTGAAAATTAAAGGATATACATAAAAAAATACTCACCCGTGAGAAATTTAATTCGTTAGAGTAGTCCAGGCAATAGAGAATTTTACCTAGCAAAATTAATGGTAGTTCTGGAAATCAGCTTACTTTATGTTTTTTGGGTCGCTGAATCCGAATTTGTAACTTCCCACTAAAATTTCCCCCGGCAACACCCCCCCCCCCCCAAATTTTGGTAAAAAAAAAAAAAAAAAAAAAAAAAAAAGGTTTTTATTAAAAAAATCAATTTTTTTATTGTTTTAGGTGAAAAGTATCTAGAAATTCAGAAAGTAGATAAAATTTGTAACAAATTAGTTATATGACATTATGACTTAGGATAAAGGGGAAGGGGGGAATCTACCTCGGAACATGCGCGGTGCTGCGTGGACTAAGTTGCGCCATTCCACTTAACCACTCACACGTTTACATTCACCCTCCCATCTCCCCTCCGAACTTTCTTTATAAGGTTTACTTTAAGTTTTTTGGATCGCTGAATCCGAATTTTTAACTTACCCCCAAACTTTTTCCCCCAGAAACGCCCCCCCCCTCCTCCCCGCAAAATAGTTGTTATTAACTTAAATTTCTTATTATTTTAGGGGAAAAGCATTACAAAATTCAGAAACTAGACAAAATTTGCAACAAATAGGATATATGACATTATGGGGAGAGAGGGGGCTGCCTCGGGACATTCCCCGGGCGCTTTTCTCAAAAATCTTTTTTTTTTCCAAAAATCAATTTTTTAGGGGGTTGTCGGGTGAAATTTTGGTGGGAAGTTACAAATTCGGATTCAGCGACCCAAAAAACATAAAGTGAGTCGAAATCCAGAACCAGTATTAATTTTTTCAGGTAAAATCCCCTATCGCCTGGACTTCATAACTTAGTGCACGTAGCGCCGCAGTGCATGTTCAGAGGCAGCCCTCCCCCTCCCCTTTCATCCTACGTCATAATGTCATCTATCCTATTTGTTGCAAATTTTGTCTAGTATCTGAATTTTGTACTGCTTTTCCCCTAAAACAATAAGAAATTTAAGTTAAAAACAACTATTTGGGGTAATTTTCGGAGGGGGGGGGGGGGGGTTGGGGGGAAGTTAAAAATTCAGATTCAGCGATCCAAAAAACTTAAAGTAAACCTTATAGAGAAAGTTCGGAGAAGGGATGGGAGGGAGAATGTAAACGTGTGAGTGGTTAAGTGGAATTGCTCAACTTAGTTCACATAGCACCGCGCGCATGTTCCGAGGCAGATCCCCCTTCCCCTTCATCCTAAGTCATAATGTCATGTATCTAACTTGTTACAAATTTTGTCTAATTTCTGAATTTCTAGATACTTTTTCCCTAAAACAATAAAAAAATTGATTTTTTTAATAAAAACCTTTTTTGTGGGGCATTTTACCAAAACTTCGAGGGGTTGCCGGGGGAAATTTTGGTGGGAAGTTAAAAATTCGGATTCAGCGATACAAAAAACATATAGTAAGCCTTTTTCCAGAACTACCATGAATTTTGCTAGGTAGAGCCCCTATACGGTCTCTATTGCCTGGACTAGAGGTAATTAATTAAAATGGTACTTTAAAGTACTGTCAGTACACTATGCCTAAAATATTCTCGTAACAGAAAATCCACATGGTATTTCAAATTATTACTCGCGATTAAACCTATAACACGTATAAAACGTATTATACCGATTCGGATTTTGGATAGGCATAGTAATATGATAAAAGCGGTTCTCTACGTATACGTCTTATACGTAATATACGTATAATCGCGAGCACTATTTCAAATAAAGTTTAAACTCTTAAAAATGCTAAATGACAGAAGACTCTCGCAAGTTAACAATAAAAGAAATAATACTTATAAGTACCACTGAGTAATTCAACTGTTAAATCAAATACATACACCGTTCACCTAAGATAGCTAGTCAAATTGTTTTCTAAGATCATAATGAATGCGTAAAAAAATCCAACACTTATATCCTTTACTGTGTTTGTAGCAATAAAAAGACGAGCGTGACAATCTATTCAAAATGTCGGCACAAAACACATCGACTGTTTCAAAGATTGCCCCCTTCCTCGCTAAATAACAAACCTAGAACTACTGCTGCCATGTATCCTGATAAAGTGGAGTTAAAAGAGTGTTTTTGCTAAGCACCATGAGAATATTAGTAATATTCACTATGGGATGAAAGTTTAAAATGAGTGGTACTTATAAGTACCGTCAGTAGCTAAAGGGTTAAATGGGCGCTGTATGTATGCAGAATGAGAAAAACAACTATAGTGCTTAAAACCAGCTGGATACAAAGTCCTCGTGGATTTGGAATCTTACTGTGAACCTGTGACGTAGCGTTTGGAGGGGAGGGGGCTCGATCATTTTACTACCAGCACTATTATATAGAAAATTTGGCTTTATTTATTATTGAACGTTATACGATTAAAAAAAAACAAAATTTTGCATACAATAATACTGGTAGTAAAATTGTTTGACACCCCCCCCCCCAACGCTACGCCACTGCTGTGAACTAAATATGGCTTTTCAATACCAAAATCTACAGGTTTTTCGATTTGCAAAGTACACTGGTTCCAAAAATTAAGGAAAAACAACAAAAATGGCGATTACTCAAAATATTGCATGTAGATTTTAATAAAACTGAGCCACAATATACAACACTTATTAAGATATAAAAACACATTAAAAGAAATTACCTGACGATTATGGTGTTTTAGAAATTAACACAATTACAAAATAAACAAAATAAATGTGCCACTTTGGTATAGGAAAAGTACCTTTAATATGGAGTATGATCACCCCTAGGAGCAATACAGTACATACAGCGATGTGTGATACTGTCAATTATGCGATCAATAGGTTCGTTGGAAAGTGCGAGCCTTTGCTGTTGTAAAGGAGTTATAAGCATGGTAAGGGGTTAAGAAGGGAGATTGAGAGCAGCAACACATCTTCCTAAGGCACCACAAGCATTCTTGATGGGATTCAAACCCAGCTATCGGGCTGTCTATTCCATGCGCTGAATTGTTTGATGCTGAAGATAACCTTCCACGATGCAAGCACTGCGCGATCTAGCGTTGTCGTCCTGTAACAGAAAATCATTACCTATTGCGCTGGCTTAAGGGCGCACATAAGCATAAAAAATGCCATCTCTATAGATGTGAGCATTCACAAATCCACGTGGGAAGACATGGCGGTCTTTACATCCCAAACACAAAAATTGCCTCCTCCGTATGAATCTCTTTCACGAAGGTTTGATGGATGGTAGCGTATTCCATGCTCTCTCTAAATCAAACAACAACTATTATCGCTTTGCAGGCTAAACCGGGAGTCATCCAGGAATAGAACATGCCTCCATTGATCCGCCGTCCAGTGGACATGTTGACTTGCCCACCTTAAACGCTCCCTCCAGTGACATGAGGTGAACAGCACACAAATGTCTGGTCGCCTCGCATAAAGACCACCTTCATGAAGCCTTCTACGCACAGTAGATGTTGATACCAACATGCAGCAAGGGAGGCTCTAAGATGAGAGGGGGTTGCAGTTACATTACTTCGCACACATAACTGCAAATATCGGTCATCGACGCTTGTCATAGCTCTTGCCCGTCCTTGGCTGAACTTTCTGGATGCCGAACCAGTTGTTTGAAATCGTTTCCAAAGCCTATGACCAACAGAAGGACTCACGTTTAGTCATCTGGTCACCTCTGTCTAACTTTGACCTGCCTCCAATCTTCTAATAACTCTATATGGCAGTTCTGCGGGAAAATGATACCTCTAAGTCATACTAATGAATTAGCTATCTCAGTTTTCTTACCTTATAATCACAGCGACATCTGCAGCCATACTCTCTAGCATGCATTTTTATGCTCCTCACAGATGACGTAATTCGACTGCAGCGCCACTAATTTGCATTTTGTAATTTTATTCAGCATCTTTTAATTAAGAACATATGCAAATTTCATACGGATTGATTTCTTTTTGAACGAGTTTTCACTCTTTTTGTGATTTTTCCTTAATTTTTGAAAAAACCAGTGTAAATTGAAAATCAGAAAGGAAAATTAGCACTATTTCTACCACGATTTTGTGTATACCTATTTCTACCAAAATGCGCCTTTTGACACCTTTGTCTTTTAATGCAAATAATTGTCAAAATTATTAGAATTTCAAATTATCAGTAAAATATAGACAATTTGAGTAATATATTTATTAGTACATTGATGCGTATTTATTAGAGATTATTTAATCAGGTTATAAATTATGGCTTAATTCAACAATGTACAAAATATTAATATACATAAATATGATCAATCATGTTTTTATGTCAATAGGAACAACAATTAAAAAATATTATTTTCTTCATTTTTTCAATTTTTATTAGAAAATCAAACATTTTAATATTATTAACTTAAAAAACTTTCAATCTCATGCGTAAAAATTCAATCTTTGTAACAATAACAACAATAACAACAGCAATAATAAAAACAACACTGTAATAAAAAATTTTCCTTATTCAATACAGTTTTAAAACGAATGAAAACAAAATTCATGTGTATTGAACTTACTACTAGAATTGGAGAACAAAACGCGTTATTCAATTTTTTAGAACTAGTCACTGCAATGATCTACACTAAAATGCAACATTACAGGAAACAAGCTAATATCAAAGTTATGCAGCAACTCCTGTATTTTCCATTACAACAGAAGTCGGGATTCTCTAATCTGATTATAATTGATATCATGCTGTAAAACGGTGTTGATATTTATTTTTAAAATTGTTTATACAGTAGCCTCCCTCTTAACCGGCCTAAACGGGACCGAGGGTTAGCTGGTTAAGCGAAAACCCGGTTAAACCGGAGAAGTAAAAAAAAATTAAATAAGTAACTGCATATTTAATTAATTAAATGCGTAGGATGCATTTAGTTTTTTAATTTGTGTCTTTTTAAAAATGTACATATTTTCTACATTTTGTGAAATGCATACTAGTTGTAATTAACTGATTTTAAATAAAAATGATCACTAATAACAAATAATGAAAATTTTTTAATACAAATTAAATTGTTGAAAACCTTATCACATACTTTTATAAGAAGTTGTAATTCTTCTACATTACGTAAATTTGTGGCAATTAACCATAAACAAATGAGAACCGAAATTTTCCTTTCTGAATTTTGCCTGATGTTGGGAAAAAAAGTCGGCCGGTTAAAGCGGAGTTCCGGTTGAGAGGAGGCCGGTTAAGAGGAAGGCTACTGTAATTAGAAATTATGAAATAGTTAGAAATTAGAAGTTATGAAATGCTTAAGATATCAAAAGACACCTCATGGTAGAAATAGGATACCATATGCATATTTTAGATCCAGGATGAGCTGGAGGAAAATGATACCGCTGAATTAATCTAACAACTATTGTATGGAAAGTCAAAAAATCAATTCTGGACAAATGATTAAACTTAGAGAATAATTTTAACTTAAAATCCAAAAGGTGTCTTTTGACACCTGTTGGTAGAAATAGTGTTAACAGTGATGCTTTTCTTAATTAATATATTGGTGGAAGCAGATTTATTAGTTTATACATCTACGAAATCAAAATTCAAAAGTCACATTAATTCAGAAACGATTATTCAGTCACATTTGTCATCAATCGATGCTGTTATAGTACAATTCTGGAGAAAATATAGCCACGTGTATTTTATTAAAGTTTATAACATTTTACTTTATTACCTTATTTACCATTAAAACGCAGAAAATGATAGAGGTGAATGCGAATTTCAATTTATTGCAGGGCGAGGAGAATATATAATGACACCTCTGAAAGACATTTTTAAAATTCCTGTTGATCTAATAACATACAAATTCATTACATTTTAAAATATCTATAACTATTCTATTCTTTTAATTTTCAAAAATTTGTCTAGTACTATAAAATAATTAAAAATGTGGTAAAATCTAGTTATTGCAACTGGATAGAAATTTTTAGTTAAAAGTTTTAACAAAAATGTGGACGACATTTTCACTATCGTTAATAATCTTTTTTATAACGAAAGCAGAAATAAAGTTCCAATGAAACTATACAAAATTTTCAAGTTGTGTGTCATTATCAATAATAGAACAAAGATTTATCGTTCTACTCACCAATGTATTTGTACATATTTTTCATCTTTTGAATTTTTATAAATATAACGTTATTGATTCAAACATTAATAAGAAAAAGTTTTGCTAATTTAAGTATAGTCCAAACTGTAAATTTTAAGCTTGTTAATATTTTAATAAGATTCAACATATGTAACTAAAAAATATATTAAACGTCTCCGAAAATATAATTCTAGAATTCTGCCTAATTCACGAAGGATATTAATTTCAACCACTTGCTCCTTAAAACACATAATTAAACAACTAAAAAAAAACACTAAATCTAGACGCATACATTTTAGTTACGCTACTTAAAACAAATATAAAAAATCATTTCATTTCACACATACGTAAAAACTAACCATGATTTATAAATTTCTCCTCGACTGAAAATACGTTTCATTGTAATTTTCAACTGCAAAAAACTTTTATTTAATTTATTTGATCATTTCTTTTCCAAGATTGCTTTGAAAATCGTAGAAATTTTCTCTCAATAATTTGATATATAATGTCATGAAATATTTTTATTAATGCATTTAAATAATAAAAGCTTATGAAAAGATTTACTGATCATGAAAGTATTTTTACATATAGCTTTGAAGTTCATGAGCCACTACTCTTCTTTAATCTGAAATATCTATTGTACATTTTAATAAACTGCATATTAAGTATTGACCGTCTTTTTGATTGGCCCAGTAGCGAATAAAATTTCACCAAAATGTGCAGATTAATTTGAAATTTTAATGTGTTTCTGGCATACCTTGGAATTTTTTATAGGTAATATATACTTTTGTAAGTAGATTTATTTGTGCCTCCCGTATATTTTTCTTCTATATATTGCGCATTCTTTCAACTAGATTGTTTAATTAGTATTAGTTGATTCAGTTCTGCTTGCACTGCTTATAATGATATTACGTGCACATTATCTATACTGCTTGCTTCTTTCAGTCTTATTTTCTTAGGACCTGCCAGTAATTTTGCTATATCACCGATAACTGAGGACAAATTTGTACTTGTTAATTTTCACCAGGCATTAAAGTGTCATATCTTGTAACGCAAGTCCTCGGACTTCCTAGAAATCCTCAAATCGTATTTCAAAAGGCATAAAATATAAATTATTTTTAATTTGTTTCAAACGTTTTAAATTTATGGCTTCTTCTTGAGCTTACACAAATTTTCCGGCATAATATTTTAATTAATATAATTACCTTCCCAAAAGTCTTCTCAAAGTGACAAATTACTTTTTGAGTCAGATATATTTTTTAAAATCTGCTAAAAGTGGGGTCATATCTCATGTGCTCTTTGATTTGTTTACTACCAAGATTATCCTCTCGTTTTAAAACCTTTAATTTATCAGGTAAACATAGAAAAAGTTGTCCTACTTCTTTTTTGCTTCGTAATTTTATAATCAATATGGAAATATTATACCACACTTAATCACAAAAAGAATGTAGGATGATATCGCAATTGATGTTTATGAAATTTTACCTGAATAGTTGATAAGTGTTGTTGTTAGTATAGCTTCGACAATGATAATTGATACTTTTGATGATAGAAATATAAACAGCATTCGAAAGTGAAAAAGTATTTTTTGCAACCGTCACTTCCCTTGTAATAAGCTATTGTTTTATGAAATCGATATTTTGGGGGAAGACCGTAGACCGAAAAATATTTCGGAGGGAGATTTTCATGCACAAAATTTTATTCTTATTATCGTTATCTTATTTCAGACTGTTTTTTACTTATTAAATAGAGACGAATACTGAAAATCTGATTAAGTTTTATTGTGAATTCAAGTAACTTAATAATATAATAACAAACAAATGAAATAAATAAATTGCATTGATAGGTTAAACACATTGATAGGCTCATTTGTTTTGATACCACTTCACCAATGTATTGACTTTACACTGTAAAAAATTGGTGTAACGTTACTTCATAAAATTGGTGGTAACATGCTACCACCAATTTTATAGAGTAATTTAACTGATATAACTGGTGTAATTTAAACTGTTGTAAGTAGTGCAATATTACACCATAAAAAATGAAAATATCAGAATTCACATTATTAAGATGTAGCGTAAATACCAGTTATATTGGTTACAGTACTCCATAAAATTGGAGGCAGCTAAGCTGCCACCAATTTTATAGAGCAACATTACACTAATTTTTTTTTTATCGTGTAGTATAAACCAAATTAAAATTTTCTGAAAATTTATGCATGTATTATTAAATGTTAGATTGTTAGAAATGTCTTCCTAGATTGGAACACCTGGGTATGCTAAACATTTTAAAAGCTTGTGGATATTTGGATCTAAAAGACTCTCATTGTATTGCTGTAGCCAATAATTATTTAACAACGTTGAAATTTCGCTTTTATTCATTATTACATTTAAAAAAATAATTCCAAAATTTTTGAATACTTCTTAGAAATCGTATTAATTTTTGCTACACACTGCGGAATCAAACAGTAAATAGTTTCTACCGTAATTTTTTTTTTTTTTTTTTTTTTTAAATTTTGAATCTGGATTCTATGAATTTTCAAATCTTGACTATTTTGAGTGATATTTAATGATAGTTTTATAGTAATCCTGACAGAAATTTCAAACAGGAATCAAACAATTGTGATTCTCCCGCTAGCTACAGAATTGTTATGATATGTAAGCTCTTAGTATGGTTACAATTATAATGAACATAGGCGCCTAATTAACGGGGAAGAATCCGACACAGTACCATTTCTAATTTGACAATGTTATTTTCGTCTTAATTAATAACAGTGATTAAATGGGATAGACTTCTATCATCCTATTTATTTAGTCTTATGTCTCAGTGAGTTGAAGACCTTTCCTAATCTTTTTAACTATTGTAGTATTTGTATTGTGCTACGGTTAGACTTTTTTCATGGCTCCTCTAAGATGTGTTACACAAATACTTATCTACACTACGTGAAGTTATTTCGAAACTAGTTAGTCCATTGAATCTGTAAACCGTTAAATATGGTAAAAAACTTTTTCAAATTAGTGGTAGAAGTAGTATTTCTGGTTGTCTATTTCAATCCTGTGAAATCAAAGCCTATGATCATGAATCGTATTTTAGTATAATATTTTCTACACAGCAATTCGGGAATCTTAGCGCAAACCTCAGCTGTCGTATACATAGCAACGCACCAAATGAAGTCAGATTTAACCAATCGTTACTTACTCAAGTACTTACTCATGAAAGGAATTCATTTTCTTGCTGGCAACATTTGTCTATTTACTCTTTATTAGATCTCATGTTCTAACGCCGGGTTTCTTATTATTTGGAATTGCTTTATTTACAGATTTATATGTTGTTTGCATTTAGAGTTCATTTTCTGTAATTTTCCAGATTATAAAATTAGACAACTCAATATAATTAATTCACAACGTTATCAATATAACATATTAAGAACATAATGGAGAGTTTAAATACATCCATTGGTAAATACAGTAAAACCTTTATAACGGGCACTCCTGAATAGCAGAAACCTCTATTCAGGAAGGACTATTAGTGGACAATCTTTCGATCCCCAATACTAATATTTACCACATTTTTATTTCTGAATAGAGAATAAATTCCTTGCTACCGTGGTGTCTGTTAGTCGGAGGTTTTACTGTACATGTCAATGATAAATTTATATTCCAATTTAATAATTACTGCATGAATAGTACATAAATTTATGCAGCCCGTTCTAACTGTCTTTTCGCAATTATTCGATATTTATATGAGGTTGTATACGTGCATATTAAAATTTCCTTGCGTTTCCAGGTCCTCAGAGTTCACCATAGTAAAATCATGATTTAAAATATTCTGTAAAGTTTACGGAAAATCGAATGAAGTCACTTTAGATTTTTTTTTTTTTTTTGCAATATTATTTAAATATGGATTATATTATGTATCTCTCTTAAGGGGACATACGACCCTTTAAAATCTTTAAAAATCGATTTTTTTGTTTTTTAATTCAATTAACAGCTAATTTTTTTCTGAACAATTTGTCACAAACCGCATCAAAATATTCGTAAAATTGCGCTCATTATAGTAAAAAAATTGAGTTATTCTTGGTCTCTTTCAAACGGAACATTTATGTTTAAATTGATTTTTCTCAAAATCGATATTTTTTTACTTGTGCGCACAATAACTCCATATGTATTGAGTAACTATTCGAAACTTTATATTTATCTTTACTAGATAGTTTTATCATAATATTAAAATATTTATTTGCTTAAAAGACGTCATAAAAACACATTAAAAGCAAATTAAAAACTCTTTATTTACATGTTTCAACTCATTTTCTGAGTCGTCGTCAGAATGTATAATAGAAAATTACAAATGCATAATGAAAAATGGAAAAAATCATCGAAAATAAACAAATAATCATGTAACGCGCCCTACATTTTCGCGATTGCTCGTGTTCCCTCTATGTCGCGATGCTGTATTTTATCTAACCATTCAACCCATAAATTCGGGATACGAAAAGATAATGTATCGTTACAAACTCCTGAACCTCTTAAATAAATTTCAATGGACTCTCTTATGAATAATTGTAAATAAAAATTAGACCTGTAGATGATTTTACTCTCGTTAAAAAGTATGTTACTATTCTCTATTTGATTTAGCCGGGATAAAGCAGTATTACCTCTATTGTATTTTATGTCCGCTATATGTTCTTTACATCTGATATTGAATTTTCGTTGGGTTATACCTATATAATGATTTTTGATTCCTCTCTCCCTAATAAATGGAATCATATAAACTCCTGAGAGGTCATCTCTATTAATCGGATCAATTTTAGTATTTAAAAGTATCTTTAATTTTGGAGGCGGTTTCGCAATCAAACATAAGCCAAAATTTCTTAAATGATTTTTTATATGTTCAAAGAAACCCGGGAAATAATTTGCTACAACCCTTTTCATAGTAACTTCATTAATGGTTTTATTTTTATTTTTAGAATTATCAAAGGAACTCTGAATCAATTTGTTAATTAATTTTACCTGATATCCATTATCACTAGCAATACGTTTAATTTTCTTTAATTCATCCCCCAGATTTATATCAGAAGAAATCTTGAAAGCACGATTGATTAGGAACCTGAAGGTGGATAATTTGTAAGGCAATGGGGTGCATGCATCGGAAGGTATAACGTTTAAATTTGCGATAGGTTTTCGGTAAACTGAACGAATTAACTCACTCCCCTTTCTCTGTATCTCAACATCTAAAAAAGGTAATTTTCCCCCTGTTTCTAGTTCAAAAGTAAACTTAATATTATTGTCAAGTTCATTTAACTGTTGTATGAAAATCATTAACTCATCTATATTACCTCGCCAAACAATAAAAATATCGTCTACATAACATAACCATACTAAGAGAACTACCTCAAAAGCGCTGACAATTTTAGATTCGAGGGGGCGTAATATAAATTCCGCCAGAAGGCCAGATATTGGGGATCCCATCGCAGCACCACATGATTGTTCATAAATAACATTATCAAAAATAAAAAAATTACTTGAAATAATTAAGTTTAAACCACTCTTTAAAGTGTTCTTCATGGGCAGATCAAAGGTTTCTGCATTATCGATAAAATGTTCTAGGTTCTTGGTAACTTCTATTGTATCTATGGATGGATAAAGGGAAACAATGTCCAAACTTGCTAAAATACAGTCTTCAGAGATGTTGAATTTCTTGATTTTCTCAACGAAATCTGTAGTAGAGTCCACTGTAAATATGGAAGGAGGCAACAATTTTTGTAGTAGGGGAACGTATGCTTTTTCTATGAAGTAGGTAGGACCTTGGCATTTTGTCACAATCGGGCGAAGAGGACAATCTTGTTTATGGTCTTTCATTTTACCCACTAATCTAGGTATGACAGCTAGTTTGTTTAACCTCAATTTAATTTACATGAAATCCGGCCATTTTCCTTTTTCAATGATCTCTTTGTTTTTGTCACAAATTTTACGTAATGGGTTATGCTTCACGGTTTTACATTTCATTTTATCGATACAATCTTGCATTTTATTAATGTACTCTTTCCTATTAAGGATAGCCAAGCGATTATATTTATCAATCTCGATTATGGAAATATCTTTGTATGATCTTATTCTCTTGATGGTTTTAATCTGTTTTTCATATTAATTTTTAATATTATGATATGATTAGAAATGGACGTAATTTTGACTTACTACTCGCACTTATTTACATTTGCAGATAGTTTTATTCAAATTGAACTAAAATCTAAGAAATTTTACAAAAATTATTGAATATATGGGTATCCGATTGACAAAAATGATCAAATTTTCATATTTTTATTTTGAAAATCGAAAACTTTGGAATTTTTTTGTTTATTCATTAGATTTTATTTTTATAATATTCTTAAACTTATATTAAGTTTCAAAGTTCAAGAGAGTATAGATATTTTTTAAATCATGCGCGCAAGCTATATACATTATCAATAATTTTAAAAAAGCATACATTAAGGAATAATTATTATCAATTAATTATACAGTGTTTAATGCAAGTTATATATTACAGTCGGACCTCGTTATCCCGACACCCGGTTTTCACGTCACTCCGCTTATCATGTCAGTTTTTCAAAGTCCCGATTTCTGTCTATGATTTTAATGTAAATAAACTCCGGATTTTACGTCGTTTAATAAATTTAAAATCCGGCTATACCGACGGTTTAGGAAAATTGCCCACTTTTTATAATCCATCTTATAGCACGGAAATTAAGCGGTAAGATATGGTTTAGCCAAATGTTTCACAAAAGTGTCTAAAATACCCATTGAGATGAATGAGAAATTTTACTCCTTTATCTGAATAAATAAACCCATACACTATGAATGATACACTTAAACTCCAGATAGACGTATTAGTCTGCTCGCGGTCTTTTTGTTCTGGTCAGGTGGCGATTTCTTGTGATTATACGGCGTTTTACATCCGACTAAAACCGAAGCATTACATTGCATTGAAACGATCACAAATTATCTAATATCCATTTCTGAGACAACGAATATTGATTGCAGTTCATTGTATAATATTGAAAAAAGAATTGTAGGAAGCACATCTTGGGACAAGCAAACCTTAATTCATCAATATTTTCATGCAACAATTAAAAAACAAGTCATCATAAATCTGATTTTTATTCTTTTCTATTTTGTTTTTGTGTTTACTTTGTTTATTAATAATGTTTTATAGCTTAAAACTGCAAGAACAGTTATCAAATTAAAATTGTCCTAAATTAATTAAAATTGTCCAAAATTAATTAATTGCTGCTTTTTATAAACATATTTTTCTCCAACTCCGGTTACCGCGACACTCCGCTTATGACGACACTTTTTTCTGGTCATTAGAGTGTCGGGATAACGAGTTTCGACTGTATATTGCATAGAGAACATATTATAGTATTACCAAAAAAAAAAAAAAAAAAAAAGCCCAGGGGATTAGTGCGAAAATTCGTGCATGCGGCCATTTTAAATATTTGTCTCCGAAATAAAATTTTTTATGTGTTTAAAGGATCGTATGTCCCCTTAATTCTGCAAAGAAATGTATAATATGTGCATACAATAACGTTGTGGAGACAAACACAAAACCTATTTCTTGTCTGCTATCTTTCTTAATTTTTTAATGCACTCGGTTATATCGCACTTATTTAATAGTATCCAGGCAGAAGTGATATAATGAGGAGTTGCTTTCGTAGTTAACCATTAAATGCATAGTGTAACCAAGGAGTTACGTGACCTTTTTTTGCCATTTGGAACTTTCTATTGGTCACTTGGTGAACAATTATGTGTTACTTCGTGTGATAACATGCATTTAAGGTGGTTAAGTCTGTTTTTGTTCTGATTTGTTATAACGGGGAAGTTATAACATATTTTGTTGATACTGCTTACAATGGGGTCGACTGGCGTTTTTTCTCTTTCTTTATAAGATTGTAATTATTAATTCTGTAAACTATTAAAAGCATTATAAAAAAATTTCTATCGTTGAATAGTTGTTGCTGTGCAATGTAAACATTTTAAAGTAAGTATGTAATATAAAATTATCATTTTTTGAGCATTTTTTCTTTTTTAACTCAGGTGTGACATTATGATTAACAGAGACACAAATAAATTTTTTCACTATTTTTCTAGTGGATAATTAACAAAAATAAACTCAAATATAATGTTTTCCGAACGAAATACAAAATCATGCATTAAATGATTAAATCCGTATCTTCAAGTTTGAATAAAAATTGAATCCTTTCACGAAATTTCAAAGTAGTGAAGAAGTGACCACTTTTCAAAAAGAATTTGTAGTCGCTACTTTTTAAAACAAGTAGTTGTAGTTAAATAAATTTTTGATAAAGTAGTTGCAGTTTTAGTTCTCTAGAATTAAAAAAAAGTAGTTTTTCCAACCCCTGATCTATTCCTAGTTAACATGTCTTAAGGATCGTAAGATACGATGTGAAAAAAATTGAAATATTAACTGAATTGTATATTTTTTATTATATTCAATAAAAATATACAATTTTTATTGTATATTTAATAAAAATTTATTAAATATATACAATAACAATAAGTGTTTTTAATTGTTATTGTTGTTCTTTTTTGCATTTTATAAAACCTAAAACATCGCGGTTGAGCCTTTTAGGATTCCTTAGATCCCTTTAATCCATCAAAAATAAGAAGTTGAAAATTTTGATAAATCATACACTTCCTTCTTATGAATGTAGAATTTATTCTGAATTCAAAGAAAGAAGTGTATGAGTCGTCAGTTTTTTCATCTGGGACGCCTTGAATACGATTTGGCTGTTTTAGAGTGGTAAGTTTGTTAAGTAAAAATTAGACTAAATCTGCTTTAATGTTTAAGATAATATTAAAACACTTTGTAATTTTTCTGATTTCCAGTTACCTGAGGAAACTGATGTGTATATGTAAAATAATCCTTCAAGATTCATAATTTATACTGGAGGTTTTTTTTTTTTTTTTTTATATCTATATGTCTGATAAAGAATAATCCGCTGAAAACTTTTCATCTCAAGATATTTGAGCTCATAAGGCCAATTTTTGAACGGACTAAAGAGCTCAGGGTGATGCAAAATAGGTGGGATAGCTAATGTATTTTGTCTTTATATATTATAAATATGGTTTGATTTTGCTGTAAATAATCGGGAATACTTACTTTTTTTTAGCTCTATAATTTTTTCAGAAACCAAAAGTGGCAAAAATTTTCTTATAAGCGTATATCAAAAAGTTATTTTTGGCACATTTTATATTTTTATTGCGATACGCCGAAAATTATTTTTTCACCATCATTTATAAGATTAACTTTGATGCTTACCGTTATTCGAACGAAAAAGCGTCTGTGTGTGATTGCGATTAAAAAATGCTTATTCCCAATTATTTAAAAAACGAAGTAAAAATGCATCTCAGAGTGTTTAAAAAGAAATCCACTCTGAAGTATACTAAAACTTAACTTTATGATGTGCACATTGTACCACTTAAATTTCTTTTTATTTGATAGTCTTAAAAACAAATATATGAGGACGTGAGTTTCAAAACTCGCCTTATCCAAAAAATTAAATTTTGGGAAATCGCGAAAATCCTCTAACTTCGATCCTATGCGTCGAATACCTCCAAAATTCTCTTATACATGTAACTAGTTGTTCTATGATACTATAATGTTAAGTTGGAAAATCTAATTAAATTAAATTAATTAATTGGAAAAAGTTTCGGATAAGAAGAGTTTTTTTGCCAACCTATGGATAGGAAAAGTTTTGATGCCAATTTCTTTAAAAAATGCATCGTTAACAGGTTTGCTGAAAGAAATCAATAGTTTCTATTTTTGGTTATCGGGTGGTAATATTTTGGATTAAAAAATAATCTTTACGACAGCAATAAGTATGATTAAAATTTAGTATTACGTTTCATTATAAAAAAGCAAAGTAATCAAATAAAATTTATCATAAATTGTTTATGATCGAGCTAACTTGATTATTATTTTTTAAAGAATGTAATATAATTCATATAACATACAACTTTATATATCTCTCTATATATAATATAATTTTCTTATAAAATATACAAAAAAATAAAATAAAATAAAATAAAGAAAGAATTAACTCATCGAGTACTTTTTCTGGAATATCATTGTTGTCCTCCTCGACCATCTCCTGTTCCTTAGAAATAATATTGTCACTGAAAGTAGGCACCTCCATTTCTGTCCAGTTTTTACCAACGTGTTTTTTTAACAATGCGCGGATAATTATGCGCTTCTCTTGCTTCACGGGGACCCCTCCCCTCTCTTTTTAAGGAGAAAGTCCAGTATGTAGATGCATGCCGCTTGCAGAGGTTTCGCACTCTCCATTTTGATATTCCAAGAATCTTCCGAAATATACTTCCACAAATTTGAAGATGGCCATGGTGCTTAGTCTTTATAGTATGTACCTTATGATAATGCCTTTGATAGCGCCCTGAGCTGCACTTAGGGAAAAAAAAAAAATGAAAAACGCAAGGTGAAATTTTACTTTTCTGGATATTTCAAGGAAGGAAAACACACCTGTGCTGCTTCTTGAAGGAGATGTTTGAGATGTAAATTTGAAAAGAAAGTTATCTTGTACAGTTTTGTCTTTGCTTGAATAAAAAGCTTGGTGGAAGCGTCATACATCCTACATTAAGAGAGTTGAACACTCCAGGTTCTTTTTCTGGTGTGATTTCTGGATTAACTTTGGGAGGATCGGAAGCGCTTTAAGTTTATGACTAGGAATAAAAATGAAAACTTTTAACACCTTGTGACAGTAAAAAATGTAAAAAGCGATACTCCATTTTGAATTTACCTTTCAACTTACCTTTTCCGTACTTGCCCCCATATTCGTGTTTCCTTTTCTCTTCTTCCCCCTTCCCTCATAAAATGCAAGAGTTTATTCACTGTCGAATTGTACACAAGACACACAGTAAAACTTATTTAATTAATTTGTATGAATAGAACAAGTAAAAACTTTAAACGAAAATAGCAACATGTCTCAGAGAAATGCAGGAAAATTACTGCGATAGTAGCTGATAAGCTCGTCGTCCGCTGTTCTACGCATGCGTAGGGATAAAGCTAGTTTTGTTCTCAACTCCCTAGTGGATAAGGCGAGTTTTGAAACCAAACCAATATTTAAAAACCCACAAATAAAAGATAAAAATACTTTTTTTACAGATTATAGTGTTTTTTCGGTGCAGGTTTATCAATAGAATAGATTGATATAGAAAACTCGATTTTTTAAATTTTGATAATGTGAGTTTTGAAACTCACGTCCTCATATATATTAGAAAGAAAAAACATATTTGCCCCATGGACGGATTAACAATTTGGGCAATCAATTTCATTTTATCGAAAATTTATTAATTTAACCAAACATAGCACAATTTCAATTTTTACGTCATCGAATGTAATAAAAAGTGGACTTTCAAGTAAAGTTTGTTTGAAAGACGTAACTCAGGTTAGTGATATTTTTAAATGAATTTTTAAAACAAAATTCAAGCATGATTTTTTTTTTTCATTTAAACGTGATTTAAAAAAAAAAAAATCTATATCAACAATGAGCATTTATTGATATTTGCTAAAATAATGTAAAGTAACATTTATAGTCATCCAAATAAAAATGCAAAATTACGAAGAAATTGACGAAGTTAGCATAATTGGCGATTGATTGCACTTAGCGATATACAGGGTTTGAAAAAGATTGGCAAACTCTTCAATGTTTTAACTGTTGGAGATTCCGATGGAGACTTCAGAAGACTAAGAACTAAAAAAATTATTCGAAATTGAAATATTCGTCGTCAAACAAATTACAACAATCATTACTTTAACATTTTTCTAAACTGGAATGTTTTTCATTAAACTTTCTAATTCATCATTATATAATTACGAACGCACCTAAAAATTGACAAAAGTCGCTTTATGAACTACACTCAGGAAATTATTTTTGGTGGTTATCATAATTCGGGAAATAAAAATTACATGAAATTGTAAATAAAAAAGTGCATATCCCTAAATATTTAAAAAACAAAGTACAATACATCTATAAAAAGGGATTCTTTTCAACTTTGACTGAAAGAAAAATTATTTTTATGGAATACACCAGATGCAACGTAATATCTTCACTGGTGAGTTTTAATAGAATATTATTGTGCATAATTGAACTATTTCTTCTCCAGTTTGAGGTCAGAGCAAAAATGTTAATTTATTTTCATTATTTTGAAGCTTAGGCATCGAAATATATCATTCTAAGATTGGAATTGCAATTATGGTAGAATATCATTAATTAAACTGGAAAGAATGGAGGTTCACATATGTAGAACTACAGGGTGAAGAAGTTAAGTTCTTTCTTTTTTCACAGTCTAAAAATAAAAAATTTAGAAATATAAAACTCAATATGGTAACACTTCTGCTTCGAACTTAAAAAAAAAAAAAAAAAGAAAGAAAGAAAAAAGAAGACGATGCTATGTATGAGAAAAAATATTCGAGTTTCCAAACACCTACCTACGTTTGTAAATTTATTTTTAATCTTTAGCCCATAAAAAAAGGCTAGAAATTGTACGTCAAACGTGGCAAATGAGACACGTTCGTAACTATAACTAGTTTTATAAATATTCAGATCTTGATGCAATAGCTGTTGCACAATTATGCAAAAATACATTAATACAAAATGTATTACGATTATATTATATATTAAATTCAGTAATACGGAAATAATAAGATTCCGTTTTAAATAGGACGTCATCAACATGGCAACCTAAAATCATTACCTATCATGAGATATTATTGAATTAATTACGTATGATAGGGTTTAATAAAATGTAGAAAACTTTTATTAACAGCTTTTTAAGTTTTGACTCGATTTTCATAAAATTTGAAATGATTCAACAAAATTCTGAAACGATTATTTATATTAAATTTCAAACCATTCGGTTGGGTAATTTCTGCGCTGTTATATGCGGACAGACAGACGGGCCAGACGACGGGTATTTATCTAATTACGAACGCACCTAAAAATGAGACTTTTAAGTGGTTAAAAATTATGTGATTAAATTAAAAAATAGTGGTGTGTTTCTAATTCTCGATTATAATTTATATATAAATTTTCATTACCTGTCATGGGATATCATTGAATTAATTACGTATGATAGGATTTAATAGAATGAAGAAAACTCTTATTATTACCTTTTTAAGTTTTCATTCGATTTTTATAAAATTTGAATTGACCCGACAAAATTCTGCAAAGATTATACATATTAAATTTTAAACCTGGGTAGTTGTTGCGCTGTTATATGTCGACAGACGGACGGACCAGACTATAGGTGCTACGTATTTATATAATTAAGAACGCACCTAAAATGAATATATGGTTAAAATTGTATAATCTCAATTTATTTAAAAACAAAGTTGAAAACACGGGCAAAAAATTTTTTCTTTCTACTGTGAGCTGAGTCAGAAATTTTACCGTATCAGCTCAACTGCTTTTAGCATCATGCGATTCTTCAAAATGCTTTAGCGTGTGTAAATACGGCCCCTTTTGCATTGACCTCGAACTACGTTCATTTCATAGCTACAGTTTCCCTCGGTTGTCGGCGCGGAAACTTAAAAGCCGCTAGATCTCCACGCTCGGCTATAAGAAGGACCGAACACCAGGTAACCAGTTCGACTTTCAGAGCACCGTTAGATCAGAGCAAGGTCCCGTTATTTGCCTACCTACACTCGTGAAATACTTTGCGTTTCTGAATTAGTGAAAATTTGACTTATTATTGCACGGTGGAGCATTCGCCGTCAACGATGATATGTACAGCCGCGTGAGTTCTTTTGACTTTGCGTGGACTTTTATTGGATTATCATAAAGTGTGCATTTTATTTTTATGGATTTTGGTAAGTAAGAAAATTTTGTTCTATTGGATTTTGCTTAGTGAGATGTTAATATTTTGATGCAAAAAAATATTTTTAAAATTTTCTTGGTAGATTTTTACTTTTATACGTAAATACGAAAAACTGTCTAACTGATAATTTTCAATAATAATCCAAAATGATGAAATGAATATTTATATTTGAAGTCTTGTAATTAATTTCGTAATGATGTAGAGATATAATGAACACGGCAGAAAATTTGTTACATTTAAAAATTGCTTTATTTAATTTATAATATGCAGTATTTATTGCAAAGAAAAAGGAATACACCAAGGGGAAAGGATTTTTTCTGTAATTTTCTCGTTCTGAATTCGTATTTAATGTGGAAACTATATTTATAAAATTCTTTCCATGCAGATGATTGTATTAACAGTCCTATTTTTTTTTTTTCTGTATTGCAAATAAATGCCATCTATAAATGTTAAAATATATAATATAAAAGTTTAAGTTGTCAGAATTTAGAAGGGAGAGGGAGGAGAGTTGAAGAATATCCCGGATTTTGTTTTCTCAGGTGTGTGTTGTGTGTGGATGGGGGGGGGGGGGGGGGGCGGTCAGCAGGGATAAGCTTGAGTATTACAAAAATGGGCAGATAGTGCCTAACTAAATTTAAAACATAAATTTTGGGAGTTGAACTGTAGCAGCCAGTCCCTCCACCCCTTACACCTCTGGCTGTCCCCCAAAAGAGGAGTAAATCCAAAAGTTTATAATAGGCTCAATCAGGCATGATTTGTAATGAATCGATCTGTCTTGATAACCATTCTTCGGATATAAAATGAATATGGGATAGTTTTTTCCCCTCTTTTTTAAGTTTTCAATTCAAGGCACTCCTCCCACCACCACCTCACCCACACAAATTTTCTGTATCAAAATCGTCGTTTTATTTAATTCAGTATAATCAAAAATTTAAAAAAATAATAATTTTATATCCCTCATTGATGAAAACAGTGGATTTCACGATAAAACATTTTTTTTATCTCTGTAAAACAAATTAATTTATAATAATAATAATAATAATAATAATAATAATAATAATAATAATAATAATAAATTGGTTTATACAATTTTTAATACCCATTTTTTTAATTGCGGTACTGCAATTTCAAGAATGAATATTGTTTTTCGTTTATTAATTAATTAATTAATTAATCTTTGAGAAAAATTAATTAGATTTAATAACTTCTGTGTGGTGTAAAGGTAAGTTTTCATTTTGATTCCACGAAAGATTAGTAATTTTTTAATAACAAATAAAAAAGGAATAAAACTACGGAATATACTTTTGCATATTAAGTTTTTCTATATACATATTTTCTAATTATTTGCATTATCATTTTATTTCATGATATTACAGCTAATGGGAATATTTACAAATTTAAGAGTAAAACACCTTAAATATTTTGTTGAACTCGGAATGTGTAAATTAAGCTTGGGTGTTAAATTTCAAATTATACAACGAATAACAATAAGAATAAAATAAAAATATATATTTATTAAAAACTGCATAAGAATATTTAGTTTTTTTATCTATTTGAATTTTCCACGCGTAAAATCTATTTTAATATTTTTTTAACGTTTTCAAAATAGATTATTAATAATAAAATTTGGAAATTTTTAAAATTAAGATCTAAAATAAATAATTACATAAAATTAATAAAATTTAATAACTATATAAATTCAACGTAATTAGTGGTTAATGGAATTTATAATATATATTTTATCATTAATTACATTGATTATACTTAGCACATTAATAAAACTTTTAGAACAGAATCAATAAATTAGTGTTACCTTTGTTCATTAAATGTTTTTGAAATATCCGACAAGTAACTTATATCTAAAATTAAAATTGAAAATAAACAAATCTATCAAACTATTTAAATTTAGTTATTTTATAAAACCATTTGATTTGTGATTAATTGAGTTTGTAATACATATTTCATCTTTAAGTATGTTGATCATTTTTAACACGTTATTAAATCCTGTGGAAGAATGATCGAAAAGTTGCTGTGCCCTTTGTTTATTATATTAATAATAATAATAATAATCAGGGAAGTAGTTTAAATCTAAAATTAAGATTGAAAATAAACAAATCCATCAAACCATTTAAATTCACTAAATTCTTTATAAAACCATACAATTTGTGATTAATTGAATTTGTAATACTTATTCATCATTAACTATGTTGATGATTTTTAACACGTTATTAAATCATGTGGAAGAATGATCTAAAAATTTCGGTGATCTTTATTTATTACATTAAAAAATCATGCACGAATTCCCAATAAACTTAACTGAAAAGAGAAACAAATATTATATTAGGCTAGGATTGAAGCCACATTCCTTTTACTAATGTGAAAAAGGTGGTAATATTTATTAATAATAAAAAAGTTAGGTATTTTTAAAATTAAGATCGAAAATAAATAATTCCGTAAAATTAATTAAAATTAATAACTTTATAAATTCAACCTAATTAGTGGTTAATGGAATTTGTAATGTATATTTTTTGTCATTAATTACATTGGTCATATTTAGCACATTAATAAAACTTTTAGAACAGAATCAATAAATTAGTGTTACCTTCATTCGTTAAATGTTTTTGAGTTATCCGAAAAGTAATCTATATCTAAAACTAAAATTGAAAATAAAGAAATCCATCAAACTATTTATTTTATGTACTTTATAATGTTCCTATAATTTCTGATAAATTGCATTTGTAATATTTATTTCATCTTTAAGTACGTTGATTATTTTTAACATCTTATTAAATCTCATGGAACAATTATCAAGAAATTACTGTGACCTTTGTTTATGATATTAAAAATACCAATAATAATCAGGGAAGTTTTTTATATCTAAAATTAAATTGAAAATAAACAAATCTATGAAAATATTTAAATTTAGTTACTTTATAAAATCATATGATTTGTGAACAATTGAATTTGTAATACATATTTCATCATAAGTATGTTGATCATCTTTAACACGTTATTAAATCCCGTGTAAGAATTATCTAAAAATTGCTGTGACCTTTGTTTATTATATTAAAAGTAATAATAATAATCAGGGAAGTAGATTATATCTAAAATTAAAATTGAAAATAAACAAATCCATCAAACTATTTAAATTTACTTTCTTTATAAAATCATATACAATTTGTGATTAATTGAATTTGTAATATTTATTTCATCATTAACTATGTTGAAGATTTTTAACACGTTATTAAATCCTGTGGAAGAATTATCTAAAAATTACTGTGACCTTTATTTATTATATTAAAAAATAATGCACGAATTCCGAATAAACTTAATTGAAAAGAGAAAAAAATACTATACTAGGCTAGAAGATTGAAACCACATTCCTCTTACTAATGTGAAAATGTGACAATATTTATTAAATAATAAAAAAGTTAGGTATTTTTAAAATTAAGATTGAAAATAGATAATTCCATAAAATTAATGAAATTTAATAACTTTATAAATTCAACGTAATTAGTGGTTAATGGAATTTGTAATGTATATTTTTGTCATTAATTACATTGATTATATTTACCACATTGATAAAACTTAGCCCATTATTAAATCTTATAGAGCAATTATCAAGAAATTACTGTGACGTTTGCTTATTACCTTAGAAATAATAATAATCAAGAAGTAGTCTATATTTAAAATTAAAATGAAAAAGAAATAATTACATATAATCATGTAATTTATATGTATATATATATATATATATGCATATAAAAGTTTCATGTCATTAGTAATCATTTTAACATTACATGGATGATTTAAAACATCAAGATTCAACGTAAATAATTACAAAACAAAACTAGAAAACAGGAATTCTGCTTTTTCAGAATTTAGTGTCGCCCCCGACGAAAAAAAAAAATATGTTTATATAAATAGTACAAAACATATTTCAATTTTAAGACTTACAACACACGCTTTTATTTTATGTAAAATGACGTCATTCGCAACCGCTTAAGAATTCCACATCCGATCCACTCTTAAACATCTACAGTAAAGTATGCATAGGACGTCACTATCGCGAAATAATACACAAATGCAGCAAAAAGATGCCATCATTAAGGGAACTCGACAAAAAAAAAAAAAAAAAAAAAAAAAACCCGGCTGGCTTAATGATTCATAGGCCTCATTTGTTTGTAACATTAATATAGACATAGTTTATAATAGCGCCATGTTTTAACAGAAATCATAAATTTATATTTTTTCAAAATAGTACGTCATTTTCTTTCGGCAGATATGAAAAAATGGCAACAAAAATATATAATATTTTACTACTATTTTTCCTTTGCTTTCTACAGAAATTGAGTACTTCCGTTGCCAATATTAAGCAAATGGCTCCAAAAACTAAAAAAAAAAAAAAAAAAAAAAAAAAAAAAAAAAAAAAAAACTAAAAAAAAAAAAAAAAAATATCAAAAACAAATGGAGATGCAGTTTTCAAACAAATTGCATTTAAAAGTACTTTTTTTTCCAATACGACGGTATAAAAATTGAAAATATGCGATGTTTAGAAGTTTTAAAATTTTCTATAGAGTATTTAATCGTACTGCTTTGTTTTACGGCTGGCTTCTGTAAGGTAACGTTATTTTTTGGAGATGTCACAAAATAAGCTGGGAGAAAGAAATAGCATACCGTGCCGGCGGCTAAAAACAATCTAAGTGTTTTATTTTATAAATTTCATGAAATTGATGATGAATTGAATACGTAACAGGTGTTTCGTTGTTAATTACGTTGATTACATTTACCACGTTGTTAAATCCTTTAGAAAAATAATCAAGAAGATGTTCTAGTCAACCAGTTTCCGGATAATAATTAAAACGTCATTGAATCTAATCCTATCTTTTATTTCCTCGTTTTTCAGAAATTAAAGCTTTATTTCCTCCATTCTCTGTCAAAATATTTGACGTTTCCGTGATAACTTTAATCTGAGGTCATTTTTCAATTGGTTTTGTTCATAGTGATCAGATTTTATTTCATTTTTGTTTACCTAAAGAGAGATAATAAAATTTAAAGGAAAGAATCGATGAAAGAAGAGTGATTTTAAGAGTGATATAAAAATTATTTATCTTAAAAATATCTGTAGTTTCCTCATCATAAGAATATTTTTTTGAAAACTGTTGTGCCTTAAATTATCATATGTCATTTTAATTTAGAAATAACACCCTAAATTTAATTAAAGAAAATTTCTGTATCATTTTATTTTCAATTGTAAAATATAATTGTTAATATATAATTAAAATATAGTGTGATACAAAATGAAGAATCGCAATTTCGTTAAACATTATACTTTAAATGGATTTTTATGCAAGAAACATAACATGTTAGAGAGCAAGAAGCAGTTGATGTCAAATCTGTTTTAGTAGTAGTGTTCGTAAATGTAAGATTTAAATGCAATATAATGCTATTATACGCAGTTTTTCTTTTTTTTTTTTCTCTTATTTTGACATTTTCATATTTCTGTTTTAAAGAAAAATTTAGAAATATCATATTTCGACACCACAAAATTTTTGATTTTTTAATATTCGTTTATTACATTAACTTCAATTAAAAAATTGCTTTAATGGAATGAAAATTTGATTTCTGATCGAACCATAACCTGCTGATATCCGGATACATAAATATACAATTCGAATAATCCAATTTCACTACATATTTTCGCCTTGTGATAAATTAGCGGAAGATATATTCATAAATTAGATATAACATTTATTGATTTAAAAGCTCTCAGTTAGGTTAAATTAAATACAATTTTTGCTGATTTAAAAACATCCATAGATTTGTTTGAAATGAATTCAGCAGAATCAATACAAGATTTTAAAAGAATATGAACTATGATTTAAAATGAATAATTTTTGTTTGTACATCCTTACTTGTTTTGCATTATGTAATTCTAAACTGAAGCTAACGAAACTAAAAAATGTAACTTTGAACTGATCTTTTTCTTAAACTAAACTTGAATAAGATCGGTAGAAATTTAAATAACGGAAGGTGCAACATTATTTTTGAAAGGCATGAAGATATACAGGGGCGGTCCTAGCTGATGCATCCTGTTTTCTTAACTGAAAATAACGCATTTGTGGCTTAATAAAAATAATATTTGCTGTACTAATTTTTTTTTTTTAAATGATTTAAAAAAAAAGACATTACGTTATTAGATATAGATTATAAGTTATTCAAACTGTAAATGAGAGACATAAAACTGCCTTTAAATATAAATTTAAAGACTAAATCAATAAATTATAGGGCATCTACAATAAATTTAAGTGTTTAAAAATAGAAGTTTGAATAATATTAAAATAAAAAACAACATATTTGAAATGAATTTTTTTTTTTTTAATGAAATGCATTAAATTATTTTTTTCTCAGTTTTAATTGTAAAAGTACAAAATATTTGCATAAATAAATGTAAACTATTTATTTAAATTTACCGAACTTTTCGAAAGAGCTAAGAATATGAAAACTTAAATAGAATACGTTAATTTAGAAACTTAAAAAAGAAAAGAATTTTTTTAAATGAAACTATTCTAATTATATTTCACTTTCCGTAAAAACAAGATATTAAATTAGCATTTATACTTTCTTAAATACACCTATGTATGTGTTAAAATGACTGATTTTACATTATTGAAATTTGATATTCATCAGTATTTTCTTTTTACTTTGTTTTTTCATCATACTTGAAAAAGTTCAAAATGATAAAATGAATATGACAAAACATTTTTGCTTATTTATCTCATCAAATTATATAAAAATTTTAAATTACATTAAAAAAAATCAAATTATATGAAAATTTTAAATTACATTTAAAAAATCAAATTATAGCAAATATTTATTTTATAATAAATCTCACCATTCCTTCTCAAAAATAAAAAAAAAACTGAATACTACATATAATACACTTTTCAAAAAGAAGTAATATTTATTTCTAAAATATAAAAACTATTAGTTTATGATTTAATTTACTGCTGACTTTTTAAGTTTTAAGCTATCAAAGAGTTCCTAACTTTTCCTCTGATTTTTCTTTACAATATGTTTTTAAATATATTTTTAAATGACAAAATTGAAGCCGTTTTTGTTATTATGATTAATATTTATTGGAACACTGTACATACATTTGCTAAAGTTTTACTTTTTATGTAAACTACTTTTTTCTTATTACAAAACTATTTATTTCTGTCTAATACCTTTAAGTTTTAATTTTTGAAATAAAATGTAATAATAAGAATAAGCTATAACTAAAATATAATAATTACATTAATCAATTAACAATCAGCAACAACGATAAATTTCTCAAGTTGCAGTTAATAAGTGTGAAGTATTTTTTACTTTATCTCAGTAACTTTTTTCTAGAATTAGAAAATTATTAACTAACTTATTTTTGACTGCAAGAGAAAGAACAACGTATGGCACTGAATAAATGAATTTTTTTTTTCCTTTTTGTTAAACATAAATTTTCAAACACTAACTATAATAAATAAATGGGTGATAAATTCACTCCTGACAATGTTTACACAAAAAGGTAACAATATATTTTAACTTGTTAAACTGCTGATATTATTCTAGATTTCAAGGTTGACTTATCGCCTAACAAAATTATTTATAAATTTGACATTAAAAAATAATAATATACTTATTTCTCTCTCATATCTTTAAGTTTTAGTTTTTTTAAATAAATTGTTATAAAAAAGAATTATGCTCTAACTAAAATACAATAATTAAATTAATTAAGTAACAATCATCAACAACGATAAATTTCTCAAGTTGCAATTAATATGTGAAGCTTTTTTACTTTATGTCAGTAATTTTTTTTCAATTAAAAAATATTGAACTAACTGTCTTTTGGCGATATTAGAAAGCACAACATGTGACGTTGAATAAATTAATTTTGATTTTTCTCTTTTAAACAAAAATTTGCAAGCACTAACTATAATGAACATGGGTGATAAATTCACTCTTGATAATGTTTACACAAAAAAATAACAATATAATAAAACTTGTTAAACTACTGCTATCATTCTAGATTTCAAGGTTAAAGGAACGCCTAACAAAATTATTTATAAATTTGACATTAAAATAGATAAATAAATAAATAAATAATGCTAAATTTTTATTTTTTGTTAACTTTCAATGCGTAACCATATTTATAACAAGGTCATTGTAGCCTTTTGTCATTTTGCCTCTTTATTTCGACTGCTTTTATTTTTTGATGACCGTTTTTCCAAGTTAGTACATAAATTCATTTTTAAATTATCATTAATTAATTATCACCATATTTTCATTTTAATATGATGTTATTTTTCTTCAAAGAATAATTCCTGTATACTTATTGGGATTTTAATTTTTCTTTTTTCTTTTAACATTCTAAAAAAAGAGAAGTTATCTCTTTAAGTCCATATTTGTACATATTTAGGGCGCAAAATTTTAACAAATGCTTGACTTTGTATTATTAAACTATTATATTTGTTTGTTTTGTTTTAAAGAGGACGTATTCTTGTTGAACCAACCCCCCCCCCCCCTCCCTCCCCCAAAAAAAAGAAAAAAAGAAAAAAAAATTCAAAAGTGACCTGTGTATTTGTTAGAAAAACGATAACAGAAATCCGTTTAAATAATAACTTGTATATTTTACAGAAAAATTATACAAGCTAGCTTATCCTTAGTTGAACTGGGAAGGCGTTTTTTTTTTTTTTTTTTTTTTTTTTTTTTTATGTATTACGAAAATTGTTTCAATTCTTTCTGAAAATTTCATAGGTATGAGTTACACACATTTTAAAATAAACTTTTGAAACAATTTTTTTATCAGACGCAATTTTTTTTTCACAGAAAGTTTCGAGTAATCTAAATGGAGTAATTTCATTAATAAATACTTAATTGATTATTTCCAAAGAGATAACAAGAATAACAAAGCAATATAATGTTATCTTTTAATCTCACATCTAGTTAAACTATTTATTTATTCTGCTTCCATTGGATTGGCAATTGCTAATTACAATCTTTGGAATATTTTTCCTAAGATGTGTTCCAAAAAATTTTAAATCTTTAATATACGCGTTAATTTTTTTTTCTTTTAATTCTATCCTTGTGCCTCTTTATTTTTCGAATATGCATTATTTCTGTAAATACGTAATTTAATACTATTTTTCTAAAAATATTCTTTAAGTGAAATTTTTTTATACACAATAATTTCTTTATTAACACAGGTCAGAAATTATTTCGAGTAGTAAAGATTGTGGATTATTTAAATATTTCACTAACGCTAAAATCTTATTTCCTCTTAAAAAGTTCCCTGCAGCCTGCTTATCGCATATATATATTATATATATATATATTATGGTTTATTTGTATTTTAAGAGTTATCCATTAAACTATACGTAATGTATACATTCATATACAGGGGAATTCAGAATTCATGGGGAAAACTTTAAAGTTTGGTAGAAAAAATACAGAAACAAACACAACTTTTGAATAAGAAAGCAGGCTCACGGTTAGAGTTGCCAGGTTCACAAACACAAAAACGGGACAAGAAGACAAAAAAAAAAAAAAAAAAAAAAAAAAAAAAAAAAAGGCGAGCCAAGCAGAACAACAAAAAAAAAAGTAACATCGGTTTCCAAATCGGGACATGAAAACAATGTAAATACTATGGAAACGGAACCTGTCTATAACGCAATATCATCGCTGTCTCTACGGAAGGAATAGAACACAATTGTATCTGTTCTGGCGAAATCAGTCTAAAACGAAATCTCTCACCGATAATTTTAATTTCCGTTAGACGATTGTACTGTACTATTAAATAAACATAATATTTTTAAATAGTAAAATCTGTAAAAGTGGAATCGCTTGAGGCCGAAGCAAAATTCTGTTTTAGAGAAGTTTTCGATTGAGAAATTACAATTTTATAATATTCATTCGGCTGGGACCATACAAAGTTTTCACTTACGAAAAATTCCGTTCTAGATAAGTTACTTTTTTGCAGATTTTGCTAAACAAAGTAGAATTAAGCCTATAAAACCGAATATCGAAACTTAAATTTATTTCGTCTTAGACAGGTTCCCTTAGCAGGTACATTTCTACGGTATTTCTTTTTACGAAATCGAAATTCTAGATAGATTCTGTCTTCACAGGCTTTCCTGTATTAACTTCTACTCGATGCAGGCTAACAAATAGATTAGGCTAATGGTACTAAATGGTACTAAAAGAAGTTAAATCTGAAAGAATCAGGCCTTTTGACGTCTCGTGCTGTGATTTCACAACCCTTTAAAATCGGGACGTCCCGCGTAAAACGGGACGCCTGAATTCACTAATTGCAACTCATTTATTAAGTCAAACAAGCGGAGTGTCTCACTCCAACCCAATCCTGAATTTCCTTTGTTCATAATTTTAACAATAACGAAATCTTCAACGATATCTTCTAACGATATCCTTGTTTTGATCTCTGTGAAATATAATGACATCAGTGAAGTACTAGGAATGGTCACCATTGGCGTTCAAAGAACGCTGTGCATGTAGTACTCTAATCATAACAAATATTTAAAAAAAACGTGTGTGTGATGGAGTTTTTTTTTTTTTTTTTTTTTTTTTTTTTTTTTTTTTTTTTTTGCCTGCAATGCAAAATGAAAATCAACACCTCGAAACTAATTAAAAATATTCACTTATATTAACGTAAAGAGAAAACTATTAAAATTTGTGGCTAGTGTAATAAAAAAGTGATAAAATTACATTTTGCAATTGAAAAAAATGGAACATTTTGCAAATACTGTTTACTGAATCATTGTGTTTCTCTACAAAAACATGCTGACAAAAAAAAAAAAAAAAAAAAAAAAAAAAAAAAAAAAAAAATCTTTTAAATCAGTAGGCAGGTTGATAAACTTGTCAGGAAGGATCTGGCTACACCGCTGCCTGTTGAAAGATATACTTCAAAAGGATTTATTTAACAATGAGAAGTTGAAAAAGATACATTTTTTAAAATGAAAAAAGATTCATTATGTAAAACACTACTTCTCGATTCATTGTTTTCCGTCTGAGAAAAATCTTAACTGAGATAAACAACTTCTGTTAAACTGGTGGGCAGGGTGACGAACTTGTAAGAATACAAAGAGCACATGCTACAGCTACCACGCTGTCTCGTGAAAGATACATTTCAAGCAGGAAGTAAAAAGCCCCGAAGGGGTCGCTTCACCATTCACAAAATCGCATGTTAACGTATGCGAAAATTTAATTACAGTAGAGTGCCGATTATCGGAACACCAATTAACCGAATTTTCAATTATCCGAACAGCCTATTTCTCTCCACAAAATTTTTTAACCGAACTTCTATTTATCCGAACAGCCTATTTCTCTCAATTTTTTTCTATTAAGAGGCTACTTCAGTCAAACGAAAAGACCCGTTCGCCAATGCTAATCCTATGGAAGAAATTTATAAAGATATCTCGGTCACATTTCAATATTTTTAAATAATTTTTTTTGCATTGAATAGTTGAGATCGATCTGTACAAAGGCCGTTGTATAATTTTTCAATTTTGTTTACAGGTTTTTCTTATGAAGACACTTTCATTTTCGGAACCGGTTTCGAAAGTAAAAGCATCTTTATAAAAAATGTCTGCAATCAAAATCGAAAAAGTAAAAAACGGCCTGCATACTGATCGATCTCAACTATTCAGTGCAAAAGAAATCATTTAAAAATATTGAAATGCGACCGAGATATCTTTATAAATTTCTTCCATAAGATTAGCATTACCGAATGAGTCTTTTCATTTGACTGAAGTATCCTCTTAATGATGAGATTGTGGATGAGATTGTGGATGAGATCTAAGATGAAAAAGAAATTAAAGAAATGAAAACCGCTGCTCTGAAAATGATCCAGGTCCATCACATAACGGGGCCTTTGAATGTTTGCAAAAAGCTATGTAATGGCTTGAACGGCAGAACTCTGATCCTATTCAACTAACATGTTTAAGAAGAATTCGAGATAGGGCAGCATTGGAAAGAACGTCTTCATTGAAGCAAGCAACAATGGAAAGCTTTTTTTGCTTAAATTATAATCTGTGGAGTTCAGAAAATGATAAGAAGAGCAAAAGAAAAATTATAATAATAATAAAGTAAACAAAAAAAAAAAAACAGTTTTTAAACACACTAGCAATAACTGGTACTGCCAGTGCTAAGCCTGGATAAAGTGTGAAGGTTTTAGTATAGTCAGGAACATCCTTCAAATTGTCTGCCCATTTATCCGAACCTTTGCTTATCCGAACTACGGTCGGTCCCGACTTGTTCGGATAATCGGCGCTCTACTGTAAGTGATTATTCATAACCTACTACAATTATCGATATAAGAATTTCAGAAAGTAAACGTCCGATGCCGATGTAGTGCGTTTTTAAATTTTATCGCTTTAAATTCTAGGTATTTTTTAAAAGACGATAAAATTTTAAAAATTGCCAGAAATTAGACATTTTAAAATTTACAGAGTTTCTACTTTAAATTTAATGAGATATTTTAGGTTAAAACCACACTGCATTGGAACTGGATATAATATTCTGATGTAAAATACGTATTTTGATATTATGTAACAATTAATTGCTTAATCAAATTTTCATATAGGGTAGTATTGGATTTCGTGATCGGAAAAGAAAATACCCGGACTCCCCATCAGTCATATCGCAAATTCCCCTCTATAATGCTAAACCTGTGGGCTTGGAATGTATCAGCATTTTTTTAATTGCTCCTCTAAAAATTAGAATTTTTAGTTTCTTTTTTTCTGTATACTCTTCTTGAAGGATTTTTTTCATTTTTATTTGTCAAAATGTTTCTAAAATATATATTTAATTTTGTATTTTAAGTGTTAAAATCTAATTGAAGCAGATAAATTGTAAATGAAATTTTAACACTTGAAATGAAAGTAACTATGTATTTTAGAAATATTTTGTCAAATAAAGAAGAAACAAATACCATTCAAGAAGATTATACAGAAAAAAGAAGGTGAAAATTTTATTTTTGTCGAAGAGAAATGTGAAATTTTTTTATGCATTCTAGGCTCCTAGGATTAACATTAGAGGGGTGGATTTGCTGTCTGACTGATAACAAGCCTCCATCATTAATGTAGTAATTTTGAATAAATCAAATTTTAAAATTTGAATATTATATAAAGAAAAAGCTCGATCAACATAATGGTTTTCAAAACTGTTGTTCCGAAACTCGTTATGTCTAAAAAAAAAAAAAAAAAAAAAAAAAAAAAAAAAAAAAAAAAAAAAAAAAAAACTTAAAATATCATGTGGACTTTACAAGTTCGTTGTTTACTTAAAAGGTGACCATAAAATATAGATGTTTAAATTTTAAAATATACATTGTATTTAACCTCCGAGTACTTTCGGCTTGCACCCGCAGTCTTCGCCAGGGAGAAAATCACATATTACTATTAACTCAATGTGTAATTTTGCATTTCGTCTTATGATTTTATTTTTTTTATAATTTGCTAAACATTTTATCCAAATCCACACATTTCAAAAGTCAAACAGTTCAAAATGTCGTTATTTTCCACGCCACAGCTGCGGATGATGCTGGTGACATAACTTTAGAACAGGAAAATATTTCGGTAGTTCAACACTTTTAAAAACTATTTTTTTTATTTTTGGCAGTTTTTTGGATAATAAAGTAATTTTGTAAAGTGTTGCCCGTTATAACTTGAGTTTATTAGTATTTTTAGGGAATGGTGTAAAATAAACATAATAAATTTTGGAGACATGTTCCAAAACTCATTATGTTCATTATTCAGTTCCAAAACACGTTATGTCTAATATGTTTTTTTTTATTTTGTAAATAAACTAAAACTGTAATTTTTCTGGAAGTAGTCTTATGAAATTGTAAAAAATAACATAAAAATCAAAATCAAAACCTACAATTTTACAATTGTAAAATTTTATTTTTCTGCAAAATTTCACTTTTTAGACATAACGGTTTTGAAAATAGATGCCTCAATTATTGTTATTTTTTTTTTCATAAACATTACATTTTTGGATATTTAATAATTCTAAATGATTTAATAATGATATCTTTCAGCAAGATTTGTCAGTCAAATTGCCAAAAAAATACATTTTAAAAATGAAAGAAAAAAGATTAATTATGTAAAACATACGTTTTACATAACACGTTTTATGTTTTATATATGTTTTACATTACACGGAAAACAGTGTGGAGAGTGATGTGATCCACACTGTTTTTCGTCTTAGAGAAACTTTTGTTGAGACAAACAACTTTTGTTAAACAGGTGGGCAGAGTGATGAACGTGTAAGGATACTAACAAGGAAGGTCTCCATACGGCATATTCAGAAAAATCTGAAAAAATTACAGTGTTCTTCTCATGTGGATATATATGTTTATAAATTTTTTTTTGGCGGAACCTCGATAGAACGTTCCTAAAAAAATAATGAATATTTCGTTTATTTGGCGATTTACCATCGGTTGGCAATGAAATGAAATTTTGAAAAATACTTTTTTTATGTCGAATACTCTTTAAGATAAAAATGCTTCATATTGAACTTGTTTAAATAAATTTCATGCAAATAACTTTAGTTTTGTCAGTTTTAGTTTGATTTAACTATAGTTTTGCCATATATATATATATATATATAAAATGAAAGCTAAATATCAAATTTTATGAATTAAAACAAAATTAAAATAAATTAAAATTGTTTCAATATCTCAAAGTTAAGAGCACTGTCGATACAATTTTGTTGCTATGGAAACTACGAATTCTTCGATATTGAAATGAATAAGTGGTAAATGAATATTGCCTTTATTTTGGAATACGCTTAAATATATGAAAGTATTTTTTATATATGAAATTGTTTTTAAGTAATAAAATTAAATAAAGAGCAACACAAATATGTAATACGAAAAAATGCATTTATTAAACTCTCTCATCGTTTATGTTTAAATCCATTAAATACTTTTAGATGCATTCTAAAAATCAATTAACAAACAATTTTCAGCTGCATTAAAATCGTTTGCTTTTGGCAAGGAAAAGTATTGCTCGCCAAATCGCGTGACACTTTCGTCTTTTCGCGCCAAATACTCGAAAGTATTTTATTTTTTTACGGACTTTCTACTGTACTTCCGCCGCTAAATTTGACTCACCTTTTATTACATACATAAGTAGTTTAATTGGTATTTTTTTTTTTTCAAAATATTCTGAGTATGCCCAGTAAGGAGACTTTCCTTGTAAGAGTACAAGTTATAGCTACTACGCTGTCTAGAGAAAGATATTATTTGAAACAAGAAGTAAAAACGCTTAACACTTCCATCCCTAATGTAGTCGATTTTAACATTAGGATAAGTTAAAATATTAATAACTCTTATTCAATAAACGTGCAGTAAGATAATTTTATAAGGAAATTGCTCAAACTAAATGATTTTCAGAACAGTTTGATGCATTGCTGTATGTTAGGATCGTTATCTTATTGTCAAGGATTTTTTATTTGCTATAAAGATTACTTGCTTGAATTCTTTATTAGCCCCCGGAATGCTATTTCTTTCTCCCAGCTTATTTTGTCTCCAATAAATAACGTTACCTTGTGTACGCTAGCCGTAAAACAGAAGCCGATGTTTCATTGTGCGATTAATTACACTACAGCATTTTTTAAAACTTCTAAGCATCGCACATTTTCAATGTTTATACCGTCCTATTGGGGAAAAAAAGTACTTTTTAATGCAATTTCTTTGAAAACTGCATCTTCATTTGTTTTTGAAATATTAATTTTTTTTTTTTAGTTTTTAGCGACATTTGTTTCATTTTGGCAACTCAAGTTCTCCATTTCTGTAGAAAGTAAAGAAAAAATTGTTGAAAAATAGCAATTACATCTTTTTGTTGCCATTTTCTCATAAAAATTGAAAAAAAAAATTAATTAAAATACGTGCTATTTTGAGAAAAATATAAATGAAGGATTTATGATAAAACATGGAGCTATTAAAAACTATATTTAATTTAAATTTATCTATATTAATGCAAACGACGCCATTTTACATAAAATAAAAGCGTGTACTTTAAGTTATAAAATTGAAATATGTTTTGCAGTAGAGTCCCGATTATCCTAGTCCCACTTAACCGAGTTATTTCCTTCTGATGGACTGGTGGCTTCTATAATTATGAAACAGCCATTATAAATGAAGCGTTAGGTGAAGATGAAAGAGCAGCCGTAAAAAGTTAGTACTCTGATTTTCTGGTCAGAATAGAAATTTTTTTTGAAAAAAAAAAAAAAAAAATGGCCATTTTCTTTTTCAGTAATTCATTTATTTTTTTTTTTTTCAATTCTTTGTAAATTCAAAATTTAACATATTACACACACATATAGCTATAAAAACTTTTATCGAAAATAATTTTTTTAATAAGTTTAATAAATCAATTAAATTACGCTTCATAAAAAAAAGATCAAACTGCATTTCTTATAATATTGCATAATTGCGTAATTAGTTAAATATTATTTCTCTTACAAGGTGACTTAAATGTTGAAAGGATTTTCTAAATATTTAAATTGTCTTGAATTTGTTTGTACCCTCTTTCTCTCTTAAAGGAAAAAAACACAGAGATTTACCCCCTCCCCTCCCCTTCTTATCTCTTTTAACCTATGATTTAAATTTCTTACTGTTTTAATTAATTTTTGTGATAGGTGAGAGAACGATTTTGAAGATACTGCATTTTAATTTTATTAAAGGAAGAAAAAGTCTTCTTGATTTAATAAGATAGTGTAAAAATCTTTTAATATTTGATGTCCGTGATAAAAATTTAATAATTTTGTAATAGAGTTTGGAGAAAAATATAATTTCTCAAACTCATTTTTTTATTTTCACAAAAACTTATAAATGCTTCAAAATTAAAATATGTGTAATTAAACTTCAAAAGCATTACTTCACATACACAAAATCCAACTACAATCGAATGTTTTTCACTAATTTGTATCTTTTTCTAATTAATGTAAAGCAATTTAGCTATGTATTATCATAGCCCGCTTCAACTGTTGAATAAAAGCAATTTTTTATTTTCATTTCCACAATTAAACTTCGGACAAAAATAAACAGAAAATATTTCGAAATAATCGATATTATCGTTGGAAGAATTGATCAGCAATAATCAGTAGCTTATTCAAATGCCATGAAATTACTACATATATTAGTATACATTAAATCTTACATAATGTATAAATGATAAAATCATGATCGAAACTATACTTTATCGTTATGTAATCCCTTATAATACAAAAAACAAACAAAAAGCTTTACTTGGATAACCACATAAAAATATATAAAATATGTTATTGAGTTTACGTTGTAAAAAAATCTCCCCGTAATCATTACCGTGAAATTCTGTACTGAACAAGTTCGAATTTAAATTAATAGCTTTCCCAAGTAATATTAGGATACTAACTTTTCATGGGAAAAATAAGACTGATATCTGACATGCTTAAATAAATTACCTAAGCTACAGAGTGTTACGTTCAACGAAAGTACGCAGGTAATATGCAAGACTTTGAGATTGACCTTAGATCTGCATTAAATATATGAGTAAAAGAATGGTTAATTAATGTTAATTAATTCATCATTAACGCGGAAATGAGTATAGTCCTGATTCGCCTAAATGATTTTAGGTTGTTAAACGATTCTTACGAGATTACTTTAAGAAAAGTTCTTATCGTAAGTTATGTACTTTACCTACTCTTACAAATCTAACATTACACAAGTTTAAAAATCTGATGCAAACTATATTCATAGTTTCCCCCTAAATCAATGAATTAAGACTTCTTTCCAAATTCATTAGATTTATTTTTTATATTTCCTAAATATCCCATTTGTTTTTTTATGCAAGTAAGGAAAATTACTGTATTTCGTAAGCGTACATCTTAGGACAGAGCAAGTTATGCTCCGAGCATTTTTTATAATGAAAAGATAATATAAACGACGTATGTTATTGTAAGTTTCTTTGATGTCGAATATTGTTGTAAAACTATATCGTAAGAAGAAACCATGTTCTCTTCGATCAAAATAAACACGAGTTCGCTGCCGCGTGCATTGTCTTTAGAAATACGTTAAAGTTTTAGAACATTTTTCTGAGAAAACTGTTCAAAAATCTATAAATTAATACGAGAAACCAAGCTCATTTTGAAAGCGTCAAATTATATTATGAATCTTATTTTAGAATAAAATGCATAATAAATTTTTCAAATGTTTTCTAATAGATGTCAACATTTGTCATATCAAATGAGCTTGCAATGACACTTTTATACCGTCTTCATTTTTTGCATTTTAATTAATTTACGAATATACCTTTAATTTTAAACAATTGTATTCACTGAATTATGCATTTCAAATTCATAAAATTATGCCTTTTTATGCTTTCAAAACCAAAAGTAGAATATTCCTCTTTTATGTAATCTGTGCAAAGTTTAAAAATAGTTTTGTTGTAAGAATTTCAGGAATGAATTGTTAGTTGCATTTTTAGATGAATTACAGAGTATGCTACGGCATATAGTATTTGTACCTTGATAGAAAAAGACCAGTGTTTTTTTTTTGTTTTGTTTTTTTTGTCGTTGTTGTTAATTTTTTCTTTTCGCACTTCGGGAAAAAGCGGATTTAATGTTTTTATTACTTTTTAAATTTCTCTGAATTATTATAAAAAAATATTTTCTTACGTAATAAATTAAAGGCAACACAATGATATATATACTGGGTGCCCTAAAAAGGACTGACTGATTTTAAAATTCAATAACTTGCAAACGGTGACAGATATTTAAAAATTTCTTGCAGGATGGTTATGCATGATGTCAAAAGTTTTTTTTACAGTGATTTTCGATTTTAGTTCGAGTTAGAAACAATAGATGGCGCTGTAAGCAATAGGCGCTAAATACAGGCTCGATTTTTTGGCCTTTATCTTCTTCCATGCGGAAAAAAGAGTTTAAAATGTATTAAGTGGGTCCCAAAGTACCAAAAATCGAGCCTGATTTTAGCGTCTATTGATCGCAGCGCCATCTATTGTTTGTAATTCGAACTAAAATCGAAAATCACTGTAAAATAACTTTTGACCTCATGCATAACACTCCTGCAAGAATTTTTTAAATATCTCTCACCGTTTGTAAGTTATTGAATTTTAAAATCAGTCAGTCCTTTTTGAAGTGTTTGCTGTACATAGAAAAAAAATAATGGTAATTACTATACAATGTATTAAAAGGAGGACACAGACATTTTTTCTACAGTATTCTTGACTAGTCGGAAGTGATTGGGGGACATAAAACAAAAATGCTGATTAAAGATAATGTTCATTTTTCTACTAATACAGATATTATAAAATTAAGGAATCTAGGGATCATTTTAATATAATATAAGGTTTATTAACTATTCATACGTATAATCCCTGCATGTATTTCCATCTGGCAAAGGATAAATTTACATTAGAAGAAAAAGAATTCATACAATGCGTCTCAGAAGTATATGGACAGGCGATGTTTTGAAGTAACAATTCAAAAAATGAAGCCATAATCACGAAAAAAATAATAAGCATATGGAATTATAATACAAGTTTATGACAATAAAGAAATAAAGATTAGGTTTTACAGAACATTTGTTAAAAAATCAAAATCAAAATAGGGTGTCCTACAAATATATGGGCTTTTTCGAGTATTTTGCATTTAAATTCAAAGTTTGGATCCGTTTCTTTGAATTATCTTGAAAACCTTATCAAGTACGTTTCAAGCTAGTGTTTGGAGAATGTGTGGCTGTAAAGAAAACCAATTATGCTCTACTTGTTGCTTTAATTCCTAAAAAATAGTAAATTGATGACCATGAGCATACACATCTCGCGCAAGCACTCCCCAAAGGTTTTCAACTGGATTTAGGCCTAGGCTGATGGCTGGTAAGTCCATAACAGTCACTTGATTCTGCGCAAACCAAGCTGTTGTTGAATGGAGGTGTAAATGAACGCAATTTACTCTTGGGATTTTCAGTTTTCCCTTCCTGAAACGTTTCCAAATGGAAGTAGATTGCTTTTAAAGACATTTTAATAATTCTCAAAGCACTGCCAACCATTAAGAAAAGCAATATCAGTTGTTCCGTTGAAACAAAGCGCGACCCACACAATGAGAGAATCTCCTCTTTGCTGTCGACTAAAGAACTCGCGAGATTCTCGTCGCAGATCATGCCAATAATATGCCCAGCCATCAGGGCCATGCAAGTTGATTTTGTTTTCGTCAATGAAGAAACATTTAACAATTCATCTTCCCAAGGAATGTGTTTTTTAGTTCAAAGAATGCGTGCATTTCTATGGTGCACTTTCAGCATAGGTGTCCGACACATTCTGCGATATTCATGAATTCTGGTTGCCTGTATGCAATAGTGAACAGTAGATCTTGCAATAGGAAACGCTAAAGTTTTCGAAATTTCACGAACAGACTTCTTTTGGGTTGAAACTGCTTGCAAAATCTCTCTCTGTCTTCTCATAGAAATGTTTTTCTTGGTCAACTTGAAAGTTGTTTTGCAATTGCATTGTCCCTTTTCGACAAAATTTCATAAATTTCGGATCTGCTATTAGCAATAACAGAATTTTTAACATTTTGAGCCTTTAAATGCCAAATTTTAGGTATATCAGCAGCAGAGAATTGAACGTTGCGAGGCATTTTCCCACTATTTGACAATTGAAGAACGAGCAGTGATTTTATATTTCGAAGTGGTTAGTTCACATGTACAGAACGCACAAAATGGAATTTTTTTGATACGGTGGTAATAAAAGCAATTCGCTTCGTTTTCCATAAATTTTTGAGACAGCTTATTTTGAACTTTATCTTTTAACAAAATTTCTCTAAAACCGATACTGTATTTACTTGTTGTAATAAACATATATTATGATTCCATATGCATATTATTTTTCTCGTGATTATGCCTTCATTTTTTGTGCTGCTATTTCAAAAAATCGCTTGTCCATATACTTTTGAGACGCACTGTATTGACATATTAAAAGCATTTTCTCTAAATATTATTTCTCATTGGTATCTTTTCTTTCTATCGTTTTCAAATGTAGTAATCCCTCTTAACAAGTTTTATGATGAACATTTGACATAAGTAAAAAGTATCTAAAATATATTCCATCGCAATAGCTAGCAATATAAATATACGAAATTATTCACATATTACAGTATTTAAAAAAATAATAATTTTACCACCATTCATTAAACATAAAAAAAAATAGCGAAAGAGAGAGCTTTCGCTTTCAAAGCTATTTCAACATTAAAAAATTTCTCCTATTTTTACATCTTTACTTAACCATATCCCCTTTCTACTTGAAAACGTTTTTATGATGTTTTAAGAGTTTTATAAGAATTTTACGGATTTCAGACAATTTATATGGCACTAAAGATATGTATATAATACTTTATTTATTCTACTTTTGGTGGAAAACTTTTTTTTTTTTTTTTTTTTTTTTTTTTTTTTTTTTTTTTACAGTTTTCACACTTTTTTTCATAGTAGATAAGTACGCTTGTAAATGCTTAATCTTTAATCAATTGCAATTTATAAGTGAAAACTACAATAATGATTAGAATTGGTGATTGTTTATTTTAATTTATTCTATTTATTTTCCGATAGTTTATAAATGGATGTATATATATATATATATATATACACATATATAATACCAAAAACACATACTATACATCCAGTCCCAAAACTCCTGAACTACAAAGAAAAATTAACACAATAACCATGGAAAAATCTTACTAACAAAATCATGAACCAAAAGAAAACATCCAATGGAGACAGACTGCAAGGCTAAAGACGTGCATGCTGGGTTATACCGGTAATTACTCATGAAACTTCCCCCATGTCTGTCGATATCAAACTGACCAAAGAAAGCTTTAAACAGGCCATACAAAGCAGCAACCCAATTCGAAAAGAACGACGCAGCCAGACAGAGCTCCTTATAAAGCCTACAATTATTAGGCGATGTTTTTAATCGCCAAAAGTAATATATACATATAATATATATATGTATATAATATATACACACACACATATATATATATATAAAATGTTTTAATTGTACAGAAAGTTTAGGGGAATTATATTTGTTAATGTCATTTTATTCATAATTACACAGTTTATGTTGGTAGTCGGTAAAGTTTATTTAATGGTTATTTATGTATATATACATATATATACATATAGATAGATAATAGATATATATAAATATAGATATGGGTATATATATATATATATATATATAGATATATATAGATATAGATAGATAGATAGATAGATAGATAGACAGATAGATATATAGATAGACGACTAGATAGATAGAGAGATAGATTTAATAGCACTTGTTTATATTTTTTTTTCTAAAGCATTTTAAATAGACAATATTACGATAATAACAGCTATTCAGACTTTTAGTAAATTGAGGAGGAATAAAGTACTTATTTAGAAAGTAAATTATGCAGAAAGTTTTATGAAAGTTACTGTTCTATAAATTGTTTTCAGATAAATATAACTTGGAATCAGAAATAAAATTAGAAGACTTAGTAACAGTGATTATAGATTATTAATTTTTATATCAAGGGGAAGATGTCAGTGTAATGTTTGTTAAATTAAGATTTTTTTTGTAAATGTTGGGGGAAAGAAATTGGCATCTTATTCCAAATTGAAATCGCCATTAGGCTAGACAAATTCTAAACGACAAATTTCATAAAAATTTACCTAATCATTAGTAACCTTAGAACAAGAAAAGGATTAATAGTCTCCGCCACTGAACCCGTCTGACTAGTACGCATTGCTAATTGGTAATAGTGGTTTTGAAACAAACAAACAAGAGTTTAATATTTTTTAATTGAATGTAATAGTTCATTTTATCAGAATTTTTTTCAAAGTGAAATTTTGATCTAAAAAATTAAAATATTATCTTCAAGGCCACATTTGTGAAAAATATAAGAATTAAAAAGACAAGTGTAATGGTTCACCAGATATTGACGTCTCATCTGCACCTTAATTTCATATATCAAGTCGATAGCTTAATTACTAACTCTCACACAATCCCATCCAGTTCAAAAAACACCATTTTGAGAAAAATGCATTAAAATACTTTTGGAAGAAAATATTGACACTTCGGAAGACTACGGAAACAAAGCCTTTAAAAACTTTCTTTCTTTTTTGAGCACCGAATAGGAGGGCGTTGGAAACAGAAAAACAAACACACATGGATCTACTTAAGACAGAGAATGGATTTTTTGCAGGTTTTACATCGCCATCCCCTTAATCTTAAGTGCTATTTTTTTTTCTTTAACTAAAGAAAGCGCTGTCGAGCTAGAAAAAGCTAACTTTCAGATTATTTATATTAATGAGTTCTTGGTTAGCTTTAAAAAAAAAATCCTAAAACATACAATTACGTTCGAAAATTTCTATTACTATTCATTTCTAACATATGCATAGGAAGCAACAAAATGGAAGAACATCATTTGGGTTGCTTTCATGACAAAGCTCAATAACAGTGTTTTTTTATTATTATTATTTCAAATGTGTATAAAACTAGAATAAGCTACTAATAAGCTCGAGATTCAACAGGGCACACGTGAGTTGCATAATTATCTTCCCTTTACGCTCGTAACCTTCCTGCTGAAGGGAAGCATTTGAATGAAAGAGTTAAATAGTTTTCAGCCTTTTTTTTTTTTTTAGAAAAAAAAAAAGAAATAGTCAGAGGCAATTATTATTATTATTTTAATATGCGTTTATTTCACTTAAATGATAGCATTATAACTAAAATTATCAAAAACACGTAGCTTCAAGGCAAATGATGACCCAATTGTATTAAATGTCGCGCTTTAAGTTTTTGTACATTTTAAAGAAATATTAATAAATTGAATAGAAAAAATAAGATGTGCAAGGATACATATTTGTTGTTTCTGCAAATCCTGCTTGTTTTATAATTACATATTCAAACTTTTGTATTCCAAAATTAAATATTCAGACTTTGAAAATGCTTGTCAAATGTCCAAGGTAATATTCAACAATTTAAGCACTTTCAATTAAATATTTCATCAGACTTTACTATAATTTTAGTTTTTCAATAAAGACTACTGGGCTTAGTAAAATTCTCCTTTAAATAAGGCAAATATTTCTATTTTTCCATTTAGTTTGCTTTTTTTAAATGAAAATTGTATTTTATCACTAAATGTTTACTATAAGTTTTCGTTCTAAATTAAGAGACTCACATTTCAAGTGCGATGGACTATGACCCAATGTGAGTTTTTGAACAGTATCTAATACAGTTAAATAATGTATTTATCCGGTGCACAAGTCATAAGTGTTGAGGAACATGTTAGTAAATTAAAAAGCATTCTTATTTTTGCATATTTTTTTAAACAAGGTAGATTTTACATACCACATGTCCAGCACCTAAGAAATGATAGTTAAAAAGTTGTGTTTTTTTTTTCTTTTTTTTTTTAAGTTCGTTACTAAAAATAATATAATAGAAATTATTAATCTGGTTATCATTGTTATTATTTGCATGTGCTGAAATCAAACATTTTTTACTTCTAAAGGTATGTATAAATATTATACAGACATACAAACAATAAATACAATAAACCCAACTGGAGTGAAAAATTAGCCAGAGCCAGGGATCGAACCCGAGACCACAGTATACAAGACTGCTGCTCTAACCACTGAGCTACTCCAGCCGATGCCTGAGTCTGCAAATTGTAGTATGAGTGTTTTATTCTAATTATCGTAGATCGATGTTATAGTAAAATCTATTCATCGTTGTCCGGTCAACCAAGGCTGTTGTATAGATGGCTGGTGACTTCCCCAACATGATTTATTAGTGAGAAATTGCAGACTCAGGCATCGGCCGGAGTAGCTCAGTGGTTAGAGCAGCAGTCTTGTATACTGTGGTCCCGGGTTCGATTCCTGGCTCTGGCTAATTTTTCACTCCAGCTGTGTTTATTGTATTTATTGTTTGCATGTCTGTATAATATTTATATATACCTTTAACTTTTGAATGCAGGCGTTATTTATGTGTGTATAAATATATATTGTAGTATGAGTGTTTTATTCTAATTTTTTACTTCAGTTTAGTTTCTTTTATATTAAGCACAGTCTTTCTTTATGTTAAAAAATTCAAAATATTTGTAAGGTCTCTTTTTTTATCGTATTTAAATATCTTACCCATATTTTATTCTATAAAGAAGAGTGCTTTGTTCTTTTAGATATTATGCCTAAAATTTCTGGCCGTCTTTTTTATTAAACTATTACACAATAAAACTTTAAATCTTCAAACAAATTTAAATTACTACACATTGACTGATTTTTTTTTTTTTTTTTTTTTTTTTTTTCTCAAAAACAGCCGCATATTACAAAAATTTCACACCCTATAATAGGAGGATAGGCTAAAAAGTTAATTGCATCTGTAGGAAAAATATATATCAAAACCTATGAGTTAAAATATTTTTATAGACCTGGAATATACAATCTTGTAACTACAATTTCGGACATAATTACTAATTTTGCACTCATTTTCTGTAGTGCACAGCTTGAGTTTTCTATTTTCTATTGAAAATATTCTCAATACAATCCATCGGCGATATCATCAATTGTAATTTGCTTACTTGTAACTCTTTATCTCGGTTTATGTGGCCATACCATTGCATAAACAAGTAAATTCTCCATTAACCTAGACCATAGGTTAAGCGTTTAACCCTAAGTTGAATTTCAAACGGTATTTTATTCGTATTGGTCATTTTCAGATTTGACCGCGGTACTTAACCTGCCTTCCAACTTAATGGAGAAGTATCCTGTAATGGTTGTATCTCTTGGTCATTATTTTTAATGAGAGTTACAACATTTCCAAAGAATGTACACTATTTTCCCAGCCACCATTAGCGAAAATGCTTTCTTACTAGGTATTTGAGTTTTTCCCCAGTATTATCACAATGTTTATTCGAAATATACTTAATAATCATAAAGTTCTCAACAGTTCAACTAATGTTTCACTCACTTACACATTATTTGTAAAATACTTTATTATAAACCTCAATGTAAAAAATTTCTTTTTTTTTTTTTTTTTTTTTTTTTTTTTATTTAGGTTACAAAAAAAAAAAAAAAAAAAAAAAAAAAAAAAAAAAAAAAAAAAAAAAAATTCTTTATATTATATAACTATTAATTTTGTTCATAGATATTTCGTTTTGTGTTCCAAGTTACAATCAAGTTATAAAGAATTTGAAAAATATCACACTGTAACAGTTTATAACTGAAACTGTTGAGTTGTCAACTGACATGACCATTTCTGGAGATTTTTTTTTTTGTCAACCGGTAGCAGAACACAATAAATCAATTCTCTAGCTCTAGCGTGATGTCTGGTGTGTTATTGTACCATTCCATTAAAAATAAGCATTTGAAATGTTAGTTTTATCAAGTTCACGAAATGAAATTTCAATTAGAACTTTTGAGAAACATTCAACAATGCATCGCAAAACAAGAAAGAAAAATTATGCATCAAGCATATATTATGAAACACTTTCCAACACTTCCAGAATACTTTAACAAAACTTTTTCGTTTAATAAGTTAAAGAAGATACCTAAAAAAACATTTTAAAAAACGCATAACACATTTGAAAACCAGATTTCAACAATTATTGCTCATAGCCGGAAAAGTAATCCAATTATTTTGTACACTGTAAAAAAAAAAACGGACTAGAAAACGGAAATACTACTGGCAATCTAGACGCCAGTACTATTTCCGTTTTTTTACGGCAATTTTTACCCATAAATTACAGAAAAATTTCCATTTTTAATCAGAAAAACGGAAAATTTTCTGTAATTTATGGGTAAAAATTCCCGTAAAAAAACGGAAATAATACTGGCGGTATTTCCGTTTTTTTTTTTTTTTTTTTTTTTTTTTTTTTTTTTTTTACAGTGTACAGCTCTGTATATGATCTATAAATTTGTACATTTTCTACACAGTATGCTAATATTTAGTTTAGTTGGAAAACGCAAAACACAATTGAAAATTCACTTTTAGTAATTTCTACCAATAGACGGAAATGTACTTAAATACTTTTGTACAGCCATGTATATTTTCTAAAGGCTTTTATATACGCCACATATTAAGCTGAAATTTAATTGAGGCAAAAAAAAGTTTCGACTACTAAAATCACACTTCCAGGAATTACTAACGATTGGCGGCCATTTATCCAGTTTTTTGCTTAGCCCTGTATATAATTTTATTTATATGCTACTAATGTCTCTGAGTATATTAAATGTAGTTGATCTTGAAAATGCATAACTCAAATTAAAAAAAACTCGGAAACGTCTCCGAAAATTCGTGGCAGAAAAATAAGCCTTTTTTTTATAAATGATTCGTTAAATCTTAAAAATATTTTGGTTTCTGAGATTTCTAATGATAAAGAACGCCTTTCGAAATCAAGGGTAACTCGGAAGAGGTTGTTGTATATTTTCGTTCGTGGTTACATTATCTTTTCGAAGCTAAAAAATTTGTCTTTTTTTTCTTCTTCTGCCGTGTTTGAGTGTTCTGCCTCCCTGCAAATTATTGAAAAGTTTTCTGAATCACCCTGTCTAATACTAGATTTTGTTTTAATCATAAATATTCACATAAATAACTTCAGCATTTAGTTATTTGTAAATAATTTATCGGGTATTTCTCAACTTTTCTCTTTTTTTTTTTTTTTTTTTTTTTTTTTTTGTTTTGTTTTTTTTTTTTTGTTTCAAAAATAACATGTTATAGAACAATAGAACTCGGATCTTGAATTCACGATTGCAACTAACTCATATATCCTAAACTATATCCATTTAAATTCTGTCTACAATCACAAGACCTTCATTGCGATGAATCTCAAAATACTTGAAAAAGTCATTAAACTATACGCATACAAATAGTTAAATCTTGAGCAGAAATGGACGTGAAGTTAATATGCGCGAACAATCTTAATTAATTATATCTCATTGTCCAAAAAATGTCGAAAATTGTTGCTTGTGGGAAAACAACTAAAGTTTGAAGGACATGCGTATTCCCAAACAGGAATTTCTTCACCTGTCCGAATATTCGGGCAGAGTTTTTTAGTTGTCACGCTCGAATTTTCACCTCACACATTGTATATTCGATTTCGATATCACGAGAAAACGTTATATGGTCAGTCTTCAGTAAACGTACATTTTCAATACTAAATTTGCAAATAAAATATATAAAGATGTTTTTTAGCTTTGAGCTTATCTAACACCATACCAGTGTATACTAAGATCATAAAAAATATTTATTAGAAGTACATTATTTCATTATTTAGATGCCATGCCCGTAACCATGATGTTCTACGGATATGATGTGCACAGACATTATGTTTGTTTCATAATTTGTTTATAACACACTAAATAATACACTGTAAAAAAATCCGAAAAGTATTTCTGTAAGAATCGGAAAAATAGTTGCCCTTATCGTACCGGAAAATTTTCCGACCCAGCTCGGAATAAAATCCGTAAAAAAAGGAAACATTCATTAAAACGATACTTTACGGATTTTATTCCAATTTTACGGATTTTATTCCGATTTTACTGATTTCATTCCGAGCTGGGTCGGAAAATTTTTCGGTACGATAAGGGCAACTATTTTTCCGATTCCTACAGAAAATCTGGTTCTACTTTTTTTTTTTTTACAGTGTAGACTGAACTGAATGATATTGCTAAAATAAGTTATGTTCAATTAAGGGGTTACCTTTTTGTCAAAAAATCAACTTATTTAAAAGCCTTTATTAAAATTTTATTTTTTAGGAACATTTTAAAAGAAACCGCATCCAAAAATTCACTTTATAAGATAAGTTATGTCCAAAACATTTTCAACTCTTTTTATATGATCAAGGGGCAGTTTTATCTTTAAAGTCAAAGTCCTCAAAACGGTGGGTTTTTTTTTTTTCATTTCGCGAATGATTTCTAAGAAAATGCTTCTATTAAAATTTTATTCTTTAGGAACATTTTAAAAGAAACCGTAGCCGAAAATTCGCTTTATAAGAAAAGTTACGTCCAAAATAGTTTCAGCTCAAATAATATCATAAGACGAAACGCAATTTTTCACCTTGATTCAACATAAAATAAATAATGTGAACATTAAAAAGATCCACAATCTTACTTAAAAGGCGACTAATTTAAAGAAAAAGATGTTACAAGTTTAAAATATACATTTTATTTAAAACTTCTTAGTACTTTCAAGCCTTCCAGACTCATAATCAAGGCTTGAAAGTACTAAGAAGTTTTAAAAGCTTGAAAGTACTAAGAAGTTTTAAATAAAATGTATATTTAAGATATTCTCTGATGATGAGCCTGGAAGGCTTGAAAGTACTAAGAAATTTTAAATAAAATGTATATTTTAAACTTGTAACATCTTTTTTATTATATTAGTCGCCTTTTAAATAAGATTGTGGACCTTTTTAAAGTTCACATTATTTATTTCAGTTTCAGCTCTTTTTATATGATCAAGGGGTAGATTTATCCTTAAAGTCAAAGTATTCAAAACGGTGATTTTTGTCATTTCCCGCATGATTTCTAAGAAATGACTTCTATTAAAATTTTATTCTTTAAGAACATTTTAAAAGAAATCGCTTACAAAAAAATTCGTTTTATAAGAAAAGTTGTGTCCAAAACAGCTTGAGGTATTTTTATATGATCAAGGGCCTTAAAGTCAAAGTCCTCAAAACGACGATTTTTGTCGTTTAGCGCATGATTTCTAAGAAATGGCTGGGCGGAATTTAATGAAATTTTGATTGAAGATATAAACCTTATAGATGCACAAAACGACCTAGTATTATGATCATCAAGTAAGACATTTAGAAATTATGACTACTTTTATCTAAAAAATCAAAATTGAGTTTTTAATTTAAATTTCTTTCTCTCAAGAAGGAATCATTACATTTTTTCCCAATCCAATTCATTTTAAACACATACTCCATATGTACTCAATAAAAAAATTTGGTTCTCTGCAATAATTCAATTAAGAGAAATCCTCGCACAAAAGTCGCACAAGGCATACATTGTGAATTCATTTATTGAAAAAGCATTAAATTTAAAATTAAATTTAACAAGAACGAAAAATCATGCGTACAGCATAGATTATGAAACATTTTCCAACACATTCAGAATACTATAACAAAGCTTCACTGCTATTACCATGAATAGTCGGAAAAATATACGATTTTTTGTGCATCCCTGTATATGATCTGCAGCTAAACGTATGCTAAACGTTCAGTTAAACGCATAGTACAATTGAAAATTTCCACTCACCAATTTCCGACAATAAACGGATGTTGTTGAAAACTTTTGTACAGCCCTGTACATGATATATAGAATGTATACAAACCAAGTAATATTTAAAAAATAATTAAATTTAGAAACGCATACCACAACTGAAAACACACTTCCAGCAATTATTGTTCTTAGGCTTCAGTGGTTCAATTAGTGTTTCTTCTCTTGCCAAATTCTTTTGGGTGTCCCTGTAAATGAAAGATAAATTATGTGCTCATCACGCTGTATAATAAGAACCTTGCAGTACACTTCAGTGATAAATATAATTTCAATATGTTCAAAATTGTGTAATGTCATTAAAATACGCCTCAAACGATTTCCCCCGCCCCATAGAACATAATGTAATGGAATTCTTTTGAGTAGCCCTGTAAAATAATAATAACTATTCTTTGCACCGCATGCTCTATATAATACATATTTCAGTGTACTTCATAAATGCCTATCGGTTTTATTATGTTTGAAAGCGTATAACATCATTAAAAATCATTTGAAACGATTTTTTTTCCATTGGCCGTATTCTAACGGAATACTTTTGACTGTCCCTGTAAATGAACTAAACATGCTACAAATTTCATTTGAAATAGGGAACGTGCTATTATAAACATCAATAACATCGCAAAATTTCAGGGCAGTCCGAGTATATTTATGAGAGTTAGAGCGCTGACAGATGGCCAGACGGACAGACAAACACAAGTCGTAAGCACTTTTCAACTTTGTTGGAAAGTGTTAAAAACGTTATAAACATGTAGACTTTTCTCCAGAACATAAACCCATTACGAACAGTGCGTTCTTATACTTGACACAAATGAAATATAATTCTATTTTATACATATTAATAACTAAGAGAAAAAAAAGCTATATTACAATTTTTTTTTACATTTTTATGTCAAACTAGCTAAAGTACCCGGCGTTGGCCGGGATTTTAAGAATGTTTCTTTTGAAAAACCAATTTCAAAATTTAACATGCAACATTAAAAAAAAAAAAAAAAAAAAAAAAAAAAAAAAGACACTCGGAGTGTTGTACACATGAATCAAATGAAAACCCAATATAACAAGTGGGTAAGTGTGATCACAGGTCGCAAAGAGGGATTCGTTTAATAGTCCTTTCAAAACGCTTTATCCTTTTGAAAAGTCTGTTAGTTCCACATTTCGCAACCAGGGGCGCACTCTATTCTAAGCAAACCTCTATCCGAACAAAACTCCGTTTTATATACTATCCGTAGGTATGTTATTCGAGGGTATTGGGCCGATAGCACCCGAGATAAGTATGCGCCCCTGGCGGTAAAAAGTGGAACTAAAATATGTAAGGCTATGGTGCATAATATGAAAGAATGGTCAAAGGGGTGTCGGCAAAAGTTGGAAAAGTGTTCCCTGGGTGAAAAGGGTAGAGGTTAGAAAAATTGCTTAAAATACGCAAGTTAGAGCCAGGAAGAGTAAATAATATAAGACTTTTTGAAAATTTTATGATTTGTCGCCTGGCTTCAGGTGTTCTGCTATAAGTATGCAAAATTTAAAATCTCTAATTTAATAAGGGTTTCGGTTAGAAAGAATTGCTTAAAATACGCATGTGGCAGCCCAAAGTGTTAAATGTACGATTTTTTCAAAAAGTTATGATTTGTGTGATGTGTGGTATTCAGCTATAAGTATGCAAAATTTCACGCCTCCAACCTAATTAGGGGCTCGCTTAGAAAGAAGTGTTTAAAATACACATGTTGGAGCCCAAAGGGTTAAATGTACGACTTTTTCAAAATTTTATGGTTTGTCGTTTGATGTGAGGTATTCAGGTATAAGTATGTAAAATTTCACGCCTCCAACCTAATTAGAGGATCACTTAGAAAGAATTGTTTAAAATATACATGTGGGAACCCAAAGGGTTACATGTACGACTTTTTCAAAATTTTATGATTTGTCGTATGATGTGTGGAGTTCAGCTATAAGTATGCAAAATTTCAAGTCTCCAATGTGTATAGTTTCTGAGAACGGGCTCTGTGACAGACGGACAGACTGACAGAGGAGCGAGACGAATAGGGTTTCGTCAGATGAACGAAACCCTAAAAATGTATAAATTTATATAACAGACGCAAAATAATACACCTATAAATGAGCTTATTTCCATTCATCATTGGAGCAATAATGTTAAAATACGCCAATATTTCCATAATTGAGTTTTCATCATGCTTCAATACATTTTTTCACACTTGTAGGACGTTATATATTCACCACGTCCTTTATATTTCCAATATGACGTAATATTCCACCTTTTTTATTCGTTAAATTAATTAAATAACTATAATTTTTCAAACAGAATTCATAAAACAGAAAAGTTATGACGTAACATTGACTTTTGTTTTAATTCGTCAAACTATTTATTTTATTTTCCTTTTGCACGTGGAAATTTTGCTGTAGAGCAGTTATGATGTCATTTTCACTTTTTTTAAATTCGTCAAACCATTTATTTCATTTTTTTTTTCACGCGGAAATCTTACAATAGAAAAGTAATTGTTGTGGTAAGAATTTTATTGTGGATTTTTAAGTGTTGGCAACAGCTATAACGAAAAATGTTTCAATTCGATTGGAAATTGCTGTTAAATTTGTGGTTTTTTATTAATTAAAAATGAACTATAAGTTATTTCGATTCCGGATTACTTTAGATGCCTCGGCCGTGTTTTAATACACATGTACGTAGCATTTCATAATTCTGGCTTCCAAACTGTAGATTTGTATAGCATTACAGACAGACAAATTTTCATTTTTATATATTAGATATGATATGTTGCAATAACGAAATGTCACTACAATCAACTACATTTTTCCTATAGAAGAATCTTTGAAGCATTTATTATCTACAACAGTACATTACATTTACAACACATAATTATAGTTTGACTGCTACAATATATATATCTTGAATTGCTGAATTTTATTTTATTCTTTAGTGCATCTATGAACATAATCCGAAATGTATCAATCAAAATTTTCAAAACATACCGTACTATTTCATTCATATTTCTAATTATTTACAGCTCGAATCCATTAGTAATTTCAAAAATAAATAAATAAATAAATAAAAGTCTTATATACAATATATGATAATAAATTTGTTGAAAAAAATATTCAAAATGAAATTTAAAAAATCACAAGCATAATATTGCGAAAACACAACGGTTAACAATTAGAACATATCTCTTTTAATGCGTGTTTAAAATTTCATGTACTAAGGTAGATAATTAGAAGTGCAAATATTGAAATCTATATCAAGGTACTGTGATAAGGGGTTATTCTGGTCTAGAATTTTGAAAAATAAAAAATTTTTCCTATTTTTAAAGTTTAGACCTTTAAGAATGTATCCTGGAGAGGAAATTTTAAAAGTCCTATAATTTACAGAGTTATAGCTATTTTAGTGATGCAGCAACTAATCCCATCCCGCGCGCTGGAGCAAATCGGACAATTCCCGACTAACCGATTATTTTTGGCATTGTGTAATGACTTGACTGGCCACCAATGGAAACATGTGTAAATTATGGAAAACAGCACTATGTTTGACATCTGCGCATCAAACATTTATTTTTCTCACGACACTACATTACTGCGTTTTTCTCTAAACTACTTTTTCAACATGGTTGACATGATATCCCAAGTTCTATTTAACTGATTTGCTTAAATTTTGTATCAACCTTCAATTTATAAGTTTCTATCGCCTCTACCATTTTTGTATCAATTTTTTTTTTTTTTTTTTTTTTTTTTTTTTACTATTTTAAAAAATAAAAAATTATGAAATATGAGTCGAAAAATACCATTTTTTTCAGACAGCCGTCATTTTGCGAAAAAAAAAAGAAATCCGTTTTCTCTTAGCTATAATGACATTCTTACTAATTAAGAATCCTTTTTTTTTTTCAATTTTATTTCAGATGACCAGAAGGGTTGCAATCGTGTGAACCAGCACACCCCCTTTTTTTTTAACTCCCAACTTTATCAGCTTTTTTAACTTTCATTTTTTTTTTTCAAAAATATTTTTGTATATTTTCAAAATATCAATAAATATGTTGTAAAAAATGAATAGTAAATATGTATATTTTTTACCGAGCTCGACAAAACGCCCAAAATTTATACCTCTAGACCAGAATACACCCTTAATTTATCATGTTTGTCTGTAAAACATGTTTTTTGAACATGAAAATATTTATTGTATAATTGATGATAGCATTAAAAAAAAGATTTTCTGATTTGAGAAAACTGATTAATGCACTATAAAAACTACTCGAAAACTTTTTCAAAAATCAGTGGTAGCAAAAAAAAAAAAAAAAAAAAAAAAAAAAAAAAAAAAACCTTTCTTTTATAAGAGCCTCTTTAAATCTCAAGCCTATTGAAAATTTTCTTCTATGGTTACATTACATTTTCATAGATTAAGAAAATTTTGTATTTTTTTACAGTGTACATTACATTTCCATTATTATGTAATTTGAGTTGCAGTTATTACTTTTGTAATTATTTCTTGACATCCTTTTGTCCAGCCTCTCCGGATTCCTGAAGATTGAAAAAAAGACTTCTTTTAGAGGCCACGCTTGAATTTTTATCGCATTGTTCGATGTAACTCACGATAAAACATTAATGGAAGTTTCTGTTTTCCTACAAATTATTGACGTACCGCCTCGGTGACTTTTTGCAGGCAATTAAGGCCTATTTTTACAACCCAGTGAATAAAAGATCTAAAAGAGTTTTCTTTTTGAAACATTCAGTACAAAGTAACCTTTTGTACCCTTTCATGGTAGGTTTTTTTCTTCACTTTCGTCGGTAGAGTTCACTTTAATAACTTATAATTTCCTTAATTCCTTATATAAATAGAATTTGTACAGGAATTCTATTCATAACTGTATTTAGAAGCTCTGTTCATTTTGAGAAAGTATAAAAAAATCCATTCCTTATCATAAAATAACAAAAAGTCAATAATTCAAAAGGGGGTTGATTAAAGGGAAGTAGAAAAGTGTTTTTAATAGCTTCAGTATATATATATATATATATTAATATTATTATCGATGATTTTTTTAGCTGTGAATAAGTCATTATATTGACATCTTAAAATCATTTATCCTGTTCTTCAATTATCTTCCTACTTTTCGTAACAAAAAACTCTAATATTTTCTTTGAAAATAATAATTTCACGTTTATCAAAAAAAAAAAAAAAAAAAAAAAAAAAAAGAAACAATTTTCTTGTGTTCTATGAAAAAATAAAATAGAAAGTATTTCCCTGTAGGAATTTTGCTTTCATTTTCTTTTTCAATTTCTCCCTCTTATTTATTTCACGCATCAGAAGCAGCTTATAGTAAAGATCCATGTTTGACATGATTTGCATTTTTTTTTCAAACGACAAAAACTATTTAACATAAATCTCATTTTTTTTATCAATGTAAGATTTTATTCTTATCAGTATGCTAATTAATGAAAGCGCGTGCATGTCAGGTGCTCTGTTTTATACAGAGTGCTGTTAAAATGGGGGAGTACATCCTATATATCATACTATATCTAACTAGATCCTGTTGAGAATGAAATTTTTTAATTAGAGTTCTGTGTTGGGTCGGATAACCCGATTACACCCGAACGCAAGCTGGCCTGCAGTTCGGATCGTGTTTCCACTCATTTCATATGTTGTCGTTTGAATTCGGGTTTGGTTGACTTCTATATTTTTTGTTGCGGGTCGGGTTGACTTTTAATGCTTTGGATTCGGACAGTTTCGAATTGGGTTTTGAATCTTGCGAGTCGGGTTCAAATTGATCCGATTTTTCAAAAGAAAATCCAGAATGTTTTTTTTCTGCTGAAAAAAAACTGTATACTTGAATATCGTTGAGTACACATATAAATGTTCTCTTTTCCGCAAAACGAAAAAACCGCTATTTGAAATATAAATGCGGACGAATTTTTTATAATTGCATTATAATAAGGATTAATTTTCTTACATTTTGGATCCCGGTCGACATCGAGTTGAAGTTTGTTGAGTTCGGGTCGCGTTTTGGGTCAATGAAAATTTTTTGTCAGGTTTAGGGGTCAACGAAATTTTTTTCTCGTGTTCGGGTAGGATTTCTTGTTGATTTGAAATAGAATTTTTAGGTTCGGCTTAGGTAATTCGACCCGACTCTAATCCCAGCTACTGGTGTTTGCCAATTTAAGACAGAATTAATCAAGATTTTGGTAGAAGCAAAGTTCACTAAAAGTTTCAAATGCTGGTGAATTTAGCATAAGTTAAATTGATATCACAAGTTTGACTTCCTAGTAAGGTTATACAGGACAAAACTTTAACGCTTTTTATTCAAGATCATTATAATCTAATTGTTCTGTATGTACTTCTTAATGTGATTAAATGTAATTAATGAGACATCGTTGAATAAAGTACCTCGGAGAACCTCACACCTGGTATATACAGGAGTAACACTGAAATTTTTGAGAGAGGGTCAGACGATATGAGCCATAAAAAATATTGATCAGATATTTAAATTTGAACATTTTTACGTCCGCAGACGATAATTTGTGGAAAGAATTGCAGAATATCGTAGAATAAGTTTTGAAAGAAGAGGTTTGATGCGAGAGCATTACGAAGTCATAATTTTCTATTGTTATAAAGAAGTGCTAAATCAGCAAGTATGCCTTCAACGTTTCCAATTAGCATGTGTAAAGGAAACTCCATCTTGAGGCACTGTAATCAGATGGTTTACAGAATTTAAAAGAGGTTTAAATTCTATCCTGTATGAAGAATATACAGGAATACCTTTGTCATCTGTAGTCCCACAAAATGTGTCGGCCGTACGAAAAACGTTAATCGATGATAATCGCTAAACCTTCCAAATGATACAGAAGGAACTTAACAATGGATCCGCGGCTATACATATAATTATTCATGAAAAACTTATATAAAAAAATAGTTTGTCGTTGTGTCACCCATAATTTTAAAGAACACCAAAAATCGGATCGTGTCAGGATCAGTGAAGAGAAATTAAAATTACTCAATGGAAGTGCCAAAGCATTATTTCTAAAATCATAAGGGGGATGATAGATATGTACCTTTTTTTTATATTCTAACATGTCAAGAAAGTAAAATATGGGTCTTTAAACCCCAGACCAACAGTGAGGGAAAGAGAACGTGCAATGGAAAAAGTAATGTATACCGTATTCTTTAGAAGCACAGGGCTGGTTAAAGCCATAAAGCTGGAAGGACAGAAGACAGTTACAGCTAACTGGCACAATACTACGTGTCTTCCAGAAATTCTTCAAGAGGAGAACCTTAAGGGACTCATACTTCACCATGACAATACATCTTCTCATTCAGCAAGGATTATAGACAAATTTTTTGAACAAAAATACATCAAAGTGATAGAACATCCACCCTATTCTCCTTATCTTGCTATATGTGACTTTTGGTTATTTTTTAATCTACAAAAAAATACGTGGACGTCGTTTTCATTGATGGGACTGATGAGGCAATAAAAGCATATTTTTCATTTATTTCAAGAAATAGTTGACTTGAGGCATTCAGTCTTCTGCCTACAAAAATGCATTGATCTTGGTGGAAACAACTTTGGAGAGTTGTTAAATTTAACTTGCACTTTTTAACCGTATCTCAAAAAGTTCAGTGTGACCTTCGTATATGAACTTATAGTACAATTTTTCTATCGTAAATTCTTAATAGTGTATCATCCTTTCATTCTGTTTTCTTTATCATCTATAAATAATAAAATAAAGAAGAAAAGCATTATCTGCATCTAATGCAAATTAAAATATGCATTTTCTTCCACAGATCTAAATCAGAGATAAAACTTTCATCATAAAAATGCCAGCGATTTCTCTTAATTAAATTTAGTATTCAGGGTAAAAAATGAGGAATATATATGCACATGAGACGCAAAACTTGTAAGAGAATCTGTTATCGCCGCTAAGACATTTTTTAGTTATGTATGAAAGTTTCTCTTCACATTATCTGGTCTGTGTCACTATCTGCTAAAGGGATATAATCTTTGGGCACAGAATAACTGCTTCATTGAACTCAAATCTAATTATTTTGAACGTAGATGATCTAATTTCTCAAACTTTCTGTTGAATTTCTTTAAATGCGGATCGAATACAAATGAGATTCTATCCTCGAGGCGTATCGTGGGTGATGTAAGATACTCAAACATATAAAACATGCACAATTAAAGAGCAGTTTTCATAATCACTAATGTAAAGAATACATTCTGCACAACAGAGAACGGCCATTGTATAGCACTTTAGTTTTCTAAGCCATTCTGATTTTTAAATAAAGACATTTTTTTACAATGGTATAGAGCCCGAAAAAAAAAAACTGTCATATTATTCAAAATTTGATTTGGAAATCAATGAAATACTTTGAGAAGGAATAACGTGAGAACAGTTACCGAAAAACGGAAGTATGATTTGGTGGAGGAGAGGTTATGTAATAATCTTCCAAGCCAGCGTTCTTAGTGATCAAGTTCCGAAGATACTGAAGGTATGGAAAAATGTTAATCGCATTAATAAAAATTTATAGCTACAGAAGATTTTTATATATGCTCGCTTAGGAGCAGAGGTTATGTAATAATCTTCCCAGTCAGTGTTCTCTGAAATTAAGTTCCGAAGATGCTAAAGGTATTGAAAAATGTTAATCGCATTAATTAGAATTTATAGCTACTGAGGACTTTTATAGATGCTCGCTTATCGACTCAGACAGCTAAGATGACATATTTCATTCAGCGCGCATCCCTTTAATTCACACACCATTAATTCCAAAAGAGAGAAAAGTAGTGCCTAGTTATAAAAATTTGCTAAAAGATTAATAAGACATATAAAACGCTGTTCAGAATCATAAGTTCTTCTAAATTATAGAATAGAATCCTAGAACTATTTCGACGTATCTCCTTGCTCTAACTAATGGCTTTAATAATACTATTATTTTAATTATACTAAATTACTAAAGATATTTTTGAAATCAAATCCCAATATTTTGCATCTAAAAGAAAATAAAGTTCTTTAAAAAAGTAATATATTCTATGGCATGCTGTGCATGCTGTCCATTTGCTAGCTGATTACTAGATGATAATGGGGTAGAACCAGAATGTACATCCTCTATTCAGATAAAGATTTTAAAAATATATGTATGATGGCAACATAGGAAGCTGCGTAGTTCACCTGTCTAGTGCGTAGTTCACCTATCTTGTGCGTAGTTCACCTATCTCACCTACATTTTAGCGAAGTAAACTGTCAAAGTATCTGTTGATTTTACAAAAGAATGTGTCAGCTGGATGTGAATATTTAAAATATAATTAAATAGTAAACGTTCTGAAAGATATTTAAGTAGAATAGTTCACGATATTCCGATTGCTGTTTTTGCTTTATCGACAAATTTTCTCCAAATGAAAGAAAATAAATGATCTGTTTCTCTGTAAACAATACAAAAATCTGTTGGTTTTACAGAAAAAAAAACTGTTTATTTTACGAAACAAAAATTTGCATTTACTAAGAAAGGTCTGTTATTTTAACAAATTTTGCCCTTAAAATAAATAATTTATAAATTTCCTCCGTAATAAAATCTGCATTTATTACGACCCTTATGTTATTTTAACTAATTTTTCAATAAAATAAACGGTTTTTAGATTTTTGTTTGTTTGTTAAATAAATATTTTTTACTGGCATCCTCGACGACAAATTTCACTGCAAAATAAAGAACTTAAAAAAGTAAACTGCGTATGGACCAACATTAGGAAACTGTGGATTCCCCTCTCCCCCTTTCAATAGCCATACCGGCAAACAACCGATTTAGTAGAACAGAATTCTCTTTGGAGAAAATTGTTGAATGTGTAACAACTTTTTGCCCTAAAAAATTTTAATGCTTTTTGCATATCTGCTGTCATATTAAGGATTAAGGAATAACAATCTTAAACGGAAAAAAAGGGCGATAAAATATTTTTTCAAGGGCAAGAGCTAGAGTGCAATAATTCAAATTTCCTTCAACCCTGTAATTTAATATATTTTTTCTGAAAATTTCCGGCTGTGATAATAATGTGAACCAATACTCCGAGAAGGACCTCGATCAAAGAGATCCCTCACCACGGTCGCCATATTTTTTAGAACCCTTTTTTCCAAAATACATTTATTCAGTTTTGCATAGCGAAATATCAGTTTTCCACTATGTAACCTTACTGTGACCTTTCTCTTTTTGTCAAAAGTCATCTCAAATTTCAATTAAAAATGCTCATTTAGTTGGTCGTTAGAGGATAGATAATTTGTTCACGCAATGCACATATTTGATCTGATTTATCTGGAAGAAGCCAGCTTCCTCAAATTACGGATACGACAAGCATCTTTGCTAATTTGCCTCGATTAAGAAACACTCATTAACAAAAAGGAAACGAGACACTGTTGCCACACACGTGTCTCCTAAATGTCCCGGAGCTAAATGACAGCCATTCCAATTAAATCGATACCCTGATCTCTTGGACTGTCACCTCGATCTCGTTTTGCATCAACATTTACGTGGCATTCAGAATTCCATAGACCGTATCCGTGACGAATGGGAAAGATGAATGGAACTGACTATCAGAATGACCTACACAAAATTTACATTTAATAATTAAAGGACATTTTTAATAGTTAATTTTACGCTTTACGACATAGATAAACATGTGTATGACTGTGTGTGTTATCTGTGTGGTCTCCGACACTATATGTTTCACATCCGGGATGAAAATTTTTCATCTAGAAAATATCTTATTTGCTGTGAACTCTCGTTAGTGCGTACTTCCAAGGGAGGTTGTTTTTTATCCGCATTACACTATGTAAACATTTGAATGGTGTAAAATAATCCCTTTCATTGAATAAATTGAATTCATTCAGAAATGAAACAGATTACGAACTTAATGCTAAAATAAACAAAATTTTCTTCAATTTAGAAATTTTAGTTAAAAAACTAAGCGATAATTTGTTAATATAAAAGTATTCAATGCTGGGGACAAACAAATTATGCAAAGAAATTGCCGTACTTACATGATTTAATTTTAATTAAAGTAATATCCAACTTTTCTTTATGTTGCTTGAACAAATGATTTTTTTACCACAATCATTTTCCAGTTTTGCCACGCACTCAAACATTTGGTCTGTTTTATTACATTCTGATGAGTAATATCAGTGAACAGCCATTAGCCATTTTTAAACCTTTGACGTTTTAGGTGGTGGAAAGTTTTCTTTATTATCATTATTGTCACTGACAATTTCTTGATCTCTCAATAACAATATAAAAAATAAAAGTAATAAAAATTAGATAATAACAATAAAATAACAAAAGCTATATCAATATTGCTTATGAAAAAAATAATGTACAAAAGCAGTTTCGATTCTGCTTGGTCAGTTTGTTAAAAACTTGATGAGTAGAACGCTTTAAACGATGTCTTTAACAAATACAAATAGGAAATGATGGGGAAGCATAAATTGTTCTCCTTAAGCGTGTTGAGCGGAAATGCACTAGAGAGAGTTCAGTGTATTATTTTAAAAAATATATATAATATACTTATAACTAATTATTTTATAAAAATTGGGAGATTACAAGAAAACAATATTACTTATTACATAATCTAAGTATGGTTGTAAATATTTTACAGAACGCATATACTTATTCAACAAATCAATTTTAATGAACAAATTCTTCCAATTTTTTTTTATTATTATTACATTTTTTTCTTAATTTATCTTCAAATATTAAGGAAGGAAATTATTATAATAGAAATTTTCATAATTCATAATTTGAAACAAGAAAAAAGTAAAAAAAAAAAAAAATGCATTTCAAGTGTATTCGTATATATATATATATATATATATACAGGGTGCAATATGTTATCTATCGCCGACCTTTAATTTCTCAACCGTTGGTCGTAGACATATAGTTCCAATTACAAAAAAGTTTCAAATGAGGTAAATATTCATGTTATGGCATTATTTAAAGTAAAAAATCAATTTTACGAAAATTACAAAATCTAACTTTTTATACGGTCCCCCAGTCCCTATAGTTATATTTAGTAAAAGTTTACACATATCATAACAGATATAACACAAAAAGTTTAACATCTGTACTACAAAAATTGACAGAGTTATTAAATTTCAAAGTTTGAGATTTTTTCGCATGATTTTGTCTTTCAATGAGGGATCAGTTAAAAGATTAATTAAAGTAATTCGAGATCAAAATCAGGGTGCAATGTCCTTTTTACGGCGAAATCACCTTTAGCCGGTATCGCCAAATTGGGGTATCACCAAAGAGGGTTATTTCATTAAAAAAATTTAACTGACATTTAGGGGTCGTATACAAAGCGAAAAATGAAATATTGAAATTAAACTGAAAAATAAATATCAGTTTATTATAATATTAGGAAACGATACCATAAAAAATGAATATGTCAAATGACGGAATCTACTAGAGCGCTGCGGTACTATTGTAATTTGCATAATCCCAATTTTCATGCTCGCTATAACTCGGCTGGTCGTTTTTATTCCGCTGCCAATTATCTAGTCCTTAATGAGTATGCTTTGTTTTCCGGTTGTCGTTTCTACCTACTTTGACGTTTGAAAGTTGTTCGACCCATAAAAGAGTTAAACAACACTTTGAGCAGTATCTCTAGTAGATTCCGTCATTTGACATATTCATTTTTTATAGTAGACCGTTTTTTGATAGTATAATAAATTGATATTTATTTTTCAGTTTAATTTCAATATTTCATTCTTCACTTTGTATACGACCCCTAAAAGTCATCTAAAATTTTTTAATGAAACAACCCTCTTTGGTAATACCCTAATTTGGCGATACCGGCTAAAGGTGGTTTCGCCGTAAAAAGTACATTGCACCCTGATTTTGATTTCGAATTACTTTAATTAATCTTTTAACTGATCCCTCATTGAAAGAGAAAATCATGCGAAAAAATCTCAAACTTTGAAATTAAATAACTCTGTCAATTTTTGTAGTACAGATGTCAAACTTTTTGTGTTATATCTGTTATGATATGTGTAAACTTTTACTAAATATAACTATAGGGACTGGGGGACCGTATAAAAAGTTAGGTTTCGTAATTTTTGTAAAATTGATTTTTTACTTTAAATAATGCCACAACATGAATATTTACCTCATTTGAAACGTTTTTGTAATTGGAACTATATGTCTACGACCAACGGCTGAGAAATTAGAGGCCGGCGATAGATAACATATTGCACCCTGTATATAATGCCTTTAAAATCAAAAGACAACATATAAGTTCGTATAACAAAATCGGGCCAAATCTCTAATTTAAAGATGGCATGTAATTTCATTATAACATATATTATCTTTTTTTTTAAAAAAAAAAGATAGCTAACACGTTAATAGTACAGAATCCTACAGATAAAATATTAAATGAACTTGAAAGTAGATGTTTTAAAAATGCATCTTGAATATACAAATAATGAGAAATTCTGCATTGATACTTAGAACAATAATAATTAATGGTTTTAAAATGCTTAGAAAAAGTTGCACTTTCACTTATATACTTCTCGAAAAAATCGACTTTTGTGACAATTTATGAGTAGTATCCCCCTTAATAAATGTAACGGCACAATATATAAGCAAGTAAAAAAGTACTTTGTGACGACACTCTAAAAATAAAGCAATCCTTTTAATGTGCATTTCGGATAGAAAATATATTAGCCCTTTCATCAGGTATTGGTGTGTAAGCAAACTGCTCTTTGAGAAAGAAAATAGCTCTGTAGACTTGATTTATTTTGAAACTTAGCTACTTGTGCCAGAGGTATTATTCTAATGCTTCTTACAGGTGTAAGAAGCTTTAGAACTACTGAAAATTATTATTGTTCGAAGTAATTTTTTTAATTAATAAATTTTATCCAGTAACTAAGTAGATATAATTTTGTAAAATATATTTTTTGATAATATTATATATCATTGTAGTTTACTTTTTCTAGGACTAGATGAGTTATGATTAGATACAAATTTAGTAGTACTTTTTTCACACATAGATTCCTTCATGTTATAAGGAAATTCCAAGCAAACGGCCAATAACTTACTTAATTAGTTTATTAAAACTTAATAACCTTTTAAAATTTAAAATGTTGTGAGAGCTTTTAACACTTTTAAAATTAGGTTATTTTTTTCATCTATCCATTTTTTTTTAAACTAAGCACAGGTCCGGTTCAAAAAATATATTCAAACATCCAAATAGTAACAAAGATGAAAAACATCAGAAAAGTTCCGGGCAATTAAAATGAATAAAGTTAATTTGTCGGGTTTTTTATTGAATGAAATATTTTAAATATTTCAAGCGTGAGTTCCCTTGTGTAGGCGTTTATTTACTTACTACCGTTTCTCATCAAACTGCCTCGAGGATAAAGTTGCAAATTCTCTTGAAAGTGAAAGCCGTTTTATAATCTGATAACATACACGATGAAAAAAAAAAAAAAGCTTGATAAAAAATAAATAAAAGTAGTTCAAAGCGTAGGTATTGCTTCCGCTAAACTATGACTGAGCAATTCAGTTCTGTCAAATTTTAATGAATTCTGTAAAATAATAAATTCGTATCACGTTACGCAATTGAAATGCAAATGCATTTTTTTTATTTGGTCATTTACATACAATCTTACAATCTAGATATGTACACTGATGCACAATTGTATAGCAATGACCAATATAAAAAAATATTTTGCGAAAAATACACGTATTTATAAAAGGCATAAAAGGCAAATGCTTCTCAATCTATGAAAATCTATACTAATATTATAAAAAAGTAACGTTTCAAGTTAAAACATGAATACATTAAAATGATTCTCAGTTTTTATTACTAAAATAGGTGCTAAAAATACAATTAACAGGTTTTAAAACATTAAAACTAATAATCAGATGGTAAAAACTTCCCGAGCGCTTTCGACCAAGCCCTGGTCATCATCAATGGGGTGAAAAATGAGAAGAAGAGCTTCAGAATGCATACTGGTATAAAATAATAATAAATAATAATAAATTTTATACTAGTATGCATTCTGAAGGTCTTCTTCTCATTTTTCACCATCTGATTATTGGTTTTAATGTTTTAAAACCTGTTAATTGTATTTTTAGCACCTATTTTAGTAATAAAAACTGAGAATCATTTTAATGTATTCATGTTTTAACTTAAAGTATTAAGGTGAATGTGTCGTTTCTCTTACATATAGTTTTCTATATATATTTAATTTAAGTAACGTTTCTTTGTCAGTCTGTTTGTAGGTGGTAATCTCTGGAACTACCGAGCCGATTTCAAAAGTAAGAGTGAAAATGAATGGTGACAGTCCCTGTTCCAATATAGGCTATATTTTATGTTGGTACCACTGCAACCAGGAGGTGTCGTAGAACGTTAGACTAGAAGTTTGGAATGTGGCCTGATGGCTACTTATAAGATGGAAATGCTTGCTAAGAACGGTTTCTTAAAAATTCAAAACTTCAAAAGAAAACCAAAATAAGCGTAAAAGCTTCAAAATACACTCAAAATTATCATTTATTTATAATTAGTTTTAGTTCTTCTCATTAATTTAAGTGTCATTTTTGCCTAATGCAAGGTAATAATGAAGTTCAGTCAAACTGTGGCTTAATTAGTAATTTTTTTAATTTTTCGTAACAGTATATTTTCTTCTAATAAAAATAGGCGCACAAATACCATTTCTCATATTTAAATTATTACGCGATCAAAGCCGCAGGTTTAGCTAGTATAATATAATTGCGAACAAAAATATAATATAATAACGAACAAAAATATATAAACAAAAAGACTACGTCTGAATTCATTCATAATTATACAAACTTTTCAAAATAACAGACATTACATTAAAAGATAAAAACACTAAAAACAATTTAAGAGGTCTTTTCGGATTCATTCTGAATCCCTCATCAGCTAATTCTTAACATAAAAGTCATACTAGGTTATAAAGTCTAACAAGTAGAAAAACATTACATCAAGTTGTCAAAAAATTATAGTTAAAACAAAACTGATTATGAAAACTGCTTGGTACACGAGAACTGCTGATTTAGCAATTAACGAGGCTGCATCTCTACCAATAGAATATTCAATTTTGTTTTAACTATAATTTTTTGGCAACTTGATATCATGTTTTTCTACTTGTTGAACTTTAAAACCTAGTATGACTTTTACGTTAGGAATAAGCTGATGAGGGATTCAGAATGAATCTGAAACGTCCTTTTAAATTGTTTTTAGTGTTTTTATCTTTTAATGTAATGTAATGTCTGTTATTTCGAAAAGTTTGTATAACAAAAATATAATATAATCACTGACCACTTGCGAGTTTTCCACGATTTTGAAAAGCATTCTTTATCTTTAGAAACCTCAGAAACCAAACTATATTTCCAAGATTTAAAGAAGCATTTATATGGAAACATATCCGAGCAGTTTGTATGATGTATTACTGTAAAATCACTTATTTTCGCGAGGCTTTAATTTTCGCGATTTTTGCAAGCCAGTCGTAATCGCAAAAATTTAAGCCTCGCGAAATATATTTTTTTTTCGCCTAAATATCAGACATTTTTCACTTATCCAAAATTTAATGATTACAATTACTTAAATCAGAAATAAGGACAAAAATTTCTTGAATACTTACAGCTATTTCTTGAATACTGTACAACTATTTCTTGAATAAAAACAATAATAGGACTAAAAGAATGCAGCTCATTCACTTACAATATTTATACCAGCTTCTTTGAAGACATTCAAAATTATTTCATGTTTGACTTTAACATTGCTAAATATTCACATAAGCCAAGAAGCGTGAATCGCTTTTAGTCATGATATTTACAGGTCCACAGATTCTTTTTCCTCTAGAAATTTAAGCAAATGGAGTTCTATTTAGGTGGTTTCGGGATTTTTCAACTTTCGGTTCTGTTCATATAAAATTCGCGAAATTTTCAGCTCGCGAAATCACCGATACCTTCATTTTCGCGAAAATTAACGCTCGCGAAAATAAGTGCTTTTACAGTAATCAAATTTCTCGATCTGATTTTTAGGTATTTCGGATGCTAATTATTCTCAGTTAAACATTTTCAGCTGCGTAATTGAATTTATACCAGCAAGAGCAGCAAAATAATAATAATATTAATTTTAATGTTAATGTTGTTAATTTATTATGTTTTCATGTAAAACATTTTTGTTCAACATGAAAATGTTTTACTTGAGATTTACTTACCAAAAAACCTAGTTCAGAAAACTGATTAACCCTTTATCTACTGACGGTACAAAATAACTTATTATGAAATTCATTTAATACATCGATTAGTACTAATATAGTTTAGAATGAGTTATAGATGCATTACTTTATCATGTTCCAAAAGCATTATGGGTTGCACAAAACAAAAATATTTTTAAAAAGATGATTCCTTTTGCCTTTGGATCTTTTCAACTTTCTTGGCGTTGGGGGGGGGGGGGGGGGGGGTGATTTTCAATTCGGAAATATTTTTATATTTTTATTGTAAGAACATTATCTTTGTACATTTCTAATTCTATAAAATACTAACAAAAATATTTAAAACGAAAGATTTCAATGGGGTTATAAATATTGCACAAAATTCCAATAAATTCAAATTTAATTAATCCTTCTAAATCCTTCAATCCTTCTAAAATCCTTCTAAAATTTATTAAATGATTATGTAAATATTCTAATGTAGTTTCAAAAATTCACGAAAAATGCTTTAGAAGATAAAATTTTCATGAATTCATAATTCAGTACATAAAGGGTTAATAAACTATAAAAACTAGTTGGACACATTAATATAACCCACTTAATTTTAATTCCGAAATGCTACATTGAACACCAGTATTTTGAAATGAAATTTTGCAACAATGATACTTTGCACCTGAAAGGGTTAAAGGGGTAACCTATTCAGGTGTTTTACATCTAAACTAAATGTATCTTTTCTTCTAAACCATTCATCCGATCTCCAAAACATTTTTGTGTAACTTTATTGACTTTATATTTGTCAAATGAATTAAGTATTTTTTTAAATAATAAATATAGTAGAACCTCTTTTATCTGAGACTCTTTTAACTTAAATCCATTTTTAAAGTTGCATTTTTCTTTACTATCACTTTTCTTGTGTGCAAAATCCATTTAGAAAGCTTTTTTTTTTTTTTTAAACTATCATATTCCTTGTGTGCAAGTGGTCCTCTCCGAACTATGAGCATATAATTTTTTTCGATCCCCTTTCTTAGAGTTCCTTTGATTTTAACTTGAGCTCCCGTAAGCTGAGGGGTGGAAATAAGAAAACGAACAAAATAGCAATTCTGAAGTTTTTAAATGTTTTTAAAAAGGTTTGGTATGGCTGGAATAGCAGAAAGACTGTGATACTGGTGAAATAATAATATTAAAAAACTCCGTGATAGAACTTCAAAGCAAAGGAAATCGAAACTGCGACAAACAAAACATTTTTTCAATCCCTTATGATACATGTAAAAGGTACTTAATTTCAAAATTAAAATTAAGGTAATTTATTCTTGTTTCTATTTTTATACAGTTTTATTTTTATTAAGCACCTGATACGTTAATAAGAAACATTGCAAATGTTTCTTTTTAATCTTAAAGCATTCTCGATTATGCGAAATTTTCGATTTTCCGAAAGAGGGTCGGTCCCAATTATTTCGGATAATAGAGGTTCTACTGTACTTATATTTCATACAGGTTTTGAAAAATAAACACTTTTGTTCTTTTTTTTTCAGTAAAAAAGAAAAAAAAAGAAATGAAAAAATGCTTGTTTGAAATTTCCTCAATTCAAGTATGGCTCTATGAGAGGCAATAACAGAGAGAAAAAAAATATAAAATGGCTGTATGGTTTTCGAGGAAAGGTACAAATTGTGATAAAAAATGCTACTGTTCATAAAAAGAAAAACAATACGCCCTACTTTACAAAAAAAATTAGGGTATCTCCAGAGTACATATCGAGATGGGAATGATTTCATTTTTTGCAGTACATGTGTGAAATAATATTATTTTAAAAAATGAACATTGACTTTTTTTTTCGAGTAGAGCGAAAGCGTCCCCCTAAACCCTTTATGTACTGAATTATAAATTAGTGAAAATTTTATCTTGTAAAGCACTTTCGTAAATTTTTGAAACTGCATTAAAATTTACATATCCATTTAATAAATTTTTTAAAGGATTTTAGAAGGATTGAAGGATTAATTAAATTTGAATTTATAGCGATTTTGAGCAATATTTGTAACCCCACTCAAATCTTTTATTTTAAATATTTTTCTTAGCATTTTGAAGAATTAGGAAATGTAGAAATATAATGTTCTTACAATAGAAATGTAGAAATATTTCAGAATTGAAAAAATCCCAACGCCAAGAAAACTGAAAAGATGCAAAGGCAAAAGAAATCCTCCTTTTAAAAATACTTTAATAAAAATAAAGTAATTAAATTTAGAAAATCAAAAAACTCGACTGCGTAAAGAGCGAACTAATTAATTATTTCTTATCAATGTGAACTATTTTTAGGTAGATTTCGTATGAAATACTACCTACTGGCGTCGTTCCTATGTTGGAATTTTTGAAAAATTTTTGCAGATCTACACACGATCATGAACCCTAGAACCCAAAACCACCCTCAGTAAAAAACTTTCTATCTATCTGTCTATCTATCTATCTATCTATCTATCTATGTATCTATCTATATATATATCACTTTCTTCTGGACACGATAACTTCCACAATTCTGCGCAAATCTCTTCCAAACTCATACGTAAAATCAAAAGGCATAAAATCTCGTTCAAGTTCGTTAATGGGCGAAATCGGGCCAGAGGGCTGGAAAGAGGGAGGAGTTTTGTGAAAATAGAAAAAAAACTCCACAACTTCTTAATTTTTGTACATATCAAATCAGTTTAAAGTTTTTATTACTCTTAAAAATAGGGCCAAAAATTTATGCATCACAGATTTTTGATAAAATTAAAAATGGGCTCAAGGGGCGCAAAAAATAGGATTTTTGGGAGAAAAAAATTCATAACTTCGTCAATTCTCAAGATATCAAATTCAATTAATTTTATTATACATCTCCTGAATATTATCTACAACTTTTATATTCACAAGTTTTTGATAGGACCAATTCGTACCGCAAAAAAAAATTAAAAACGAAAACAAAAAAAGGTGGGGTGAAGAAGAAAAATTTCCATAACTCCGTCAATTTACAAGATATAAAATCCCCATGAATTCAACATATATCTTCTTAATATTGTCTTTAACATTTATATAGATAAGCTTTTGATAGGACCTAGTCTTACAGCAAAAACAAATTAAAAATACATAGCGGTTGAAGAAAAAAATCATCTTATTAAGGGTGTATTCAAATCCAAACTGCTTATTTTCTGACTCATTTTTAAATTCATTTTTGCTCTCAAACGCATCCAATTGATAGATTCTCTTCTTCAGAAACTATATAATGTACCGTAATGATCGATTTTTTTATAGAGGCAGAATGTATTTAAAAAAAAAGATGTCAAAGTGGGCATTTTGAACAGAAATTCCCGAAGCGATTGTGTTAGAAAGAAAAATATTACCCTACTGAGAAAATAATTGTTTATTAATCAAGTTTCAATTAATTGAAAGAAAAACAAGAACACATGCCGCTTTTCAAAAATCACGTCAGCAAGTTTCGTATTTTTTCTATTAAAAATTAATCTGAAAATGTGTCAGAAAATTTCGAGTTGTTGAGCATGGAAAAGTATTTTTTTTAATACCGCCTTAACATGATTCTGATAAAACCAGCTATTATATAAAAATGAAATAAAAACTCGTCAAAAGCGGCCAGATAAAACTGTTAAAGTGGATTTATATCTAATCATGATTTAGTTTTTGTTGGAGCAATTAATATACTTAACTTCGAAATCTACCTCCGCCTGTAGGCTGGGCCGGCAGAGATTTTTTATATTACGTACCTATTTTTTTTATTTACTTTTATTGATGACTTTTAAGTTTAATTGTTAGTTCCTACCTATTAACACTGTTTTATTGAGGCCTATAGATGTCTATAAAGGTTAGAGTTGCATTAAAGGTAGAGAACCTACCTACACAACTTTCAGCTTGTGTAATATTTAAATGGAGCTACTGACTGTAAAATAGTCAAGGAAAAATCGTCTTCATTTTGAAAAACCTATCCAACGATATGCCACTCAATAGGGTGCGTAAAAAATTTTTGTCGTCTCTACCGCCATTTTGAATTTATAAAAACAAAACCTAACTTATAACCATCGGACGGTTAAGACCTCATTCATTAAAATCCATATAGCCGTTGGGATGTTTCGAGGGTATAAATAAATCCACATATCCAGATACGCGTGAAACACATAACCCTTCTTGGCAGTCGGGTAAAAAGATGAATAAAGAAAAAAAAAATCAGCATGTATTTCGCAATAAGTTTATTTGATTCTGGATCATACCAACATATTTTTTAAAAATATGTTTTTTAAAAAAAGCTATTTTCTTATGATAGCCATATTATACAAATTATTTTGAAGTGAAGTTTGCATTTTACATAAAGTTATATTATTTATAAATTTATTGTAGTGTTTAAATACCCTTTAAAAAGAGAATGCAGAAAAATAGTGAAATAAGCTTACTTTGCAGCGAATAATGTTAAAAACAGTAATTAATCTCTAATATATCTTTGGTAGAAAATTTTCGTGCATTTTTACCGAAACAAATTATCTTTAAACGAGGATATTTTAAAAAGATCTTTTTACGAAAAATTATAACAAAATAATTTATAGATTTTTAGCTGTAATAGAGAGTTTTCTTTTCATTTATAGCAAAAAATTAATGGTTTGATGTCATATCTACACTCTAAAGCTGAAACATGTCCGTTTTCAACGCTGACGGCATTTTGATAATAGCAACACCTGACCAATAAATTTCGTTTTTACTGCAACTGTTTTAATTTCTAGACATCTGACAATTTCAATTTTTATCTAAAACCATAACATTTACATAAAAATGCTTCACTTAAGGCAGTATAAATATCTCAGCTTTTATTTCAGGCATACATAACAAAATTAAAACTCCATCAATAAAGAAATAAAATAATAAAAATAAATCATGAATTTCATAGACATACAATCGAACTACGCGCCTCAGCTACTGTAGTAATAATGAGAATTAAAAAAGCTGATGATAGCAATGAACTTTGGCGATTTCTTCTGCTATTAACTCATAGCATGCGTCTAATATGAAAGTAACGCTTTTAATAAATATCAAATCTTTATTTGAATACATTTTTTATAATTTTTCATATTAAAATTCTTTTTGGTGTTGTTAAAGGGCAGTCTAAAAAATATACTAAATGTAAAAAAAAAAATCTAGAAGAATTTTCAGTTAAAACAAAATGGTTTTTACTTATGTTCTGTAACCCGGGGAGCCTTGGTTGGACCGCCTAGTCCATATAAGAGTGTAACTATAAGTTTTACAACAAGGGATATATTGAATTTATTGAGTTTATATTTCAAAAGTTCGAAGAAACCACGAAAATATTGTAAAGTGGATAACGTGGAATTTTGTGAATTGCACGAAACTTTCTAGCGTGCGGTATGAAAGCTGAACGCGTCTGCTTGCAGGTTAAATTTAGAAGAAGTAAAATCTTTAATTCTAGATAAGTGTACATGACGTCTTCATTTCTATTTCTAAAGAAGAATGAAAAACTATGCTTCAGATATAAATTATGAAACACTTTTCAATACTAACAGAATATTATTAAAATATTTCCTTTTTTCATACACTGTAAAAAAATCCGACTAGCTTTCCTGTAGGAATCGGAAAAATAGTTGCCCTTATCGTACTGGAAAATTTTCCGACCGAGCTCGGAATAAAATCCGTAAAAAAAAAGGAAACATTCATTAAAACGGTATTTTTTTTATTTTATTCCGATTTTACTGATTTTATTTCGATTTTACGGATTTTATTCAAAGCTGAGTAGGAAAATTTTCCGGTACGATAAGGGCAACTATTTTTCCGATTCCTACAGGAAAGCTAGTCGTATTTTTTTTCTTACAGTGTACAATGAAATCGATCATCGTCCGTCCTTTAACCGAACTCTTTGATGCGGCTCTGTAAATGAACGATACATGCTACGCACTCCATAATCAATTTAACGTATGTTATAGTGCACATCAGATATCTTCATCAATTCCATTATACTGTAAAAAAAAATTCCGTTAAAATACGGAAATTGTATTGGCAATCGAGACGCCAGTACTATTTCCGTATTTTAACGGAAAATTTCCCCGTAAATTCCAGAAAAACGGACATTTTTCTGGAATTTACGGGAAAAAGTTTCGATTAAAATACGGAAGTAAGAATTGTACTGGCGTCTCGGTTGCCAATGCAATTTCCGTATTTTAGCGGAATTTTTTTTACAGTGTATGTTTGAAGAATAGTAACATAATTAAAATGCATCAAAAACAAATTTCTCCGTAGACCATGCAATGTAATTCTTTTATGTGCCCCTCTAAGCGAACTACATACTTCATTTGCAATACCACACATTCTATAGTAAATACCAATGACATATAAAAATTACATGGTAATCCGAGTATATTTGTTAATGTTAGATCACGGGTGGACAGCAAAAAAGACGGACAGAATTCATAAACACTTTTCAACTATATTAGAGAGTGTTTAAAAAAAAAAAAAAAAAAAAAAAGAGTTATATTACATATAACTGTAAAAAGAAATATACATTAAAATAAAATTTATGCCGTCTTTTTTTAAACTGTATCAACATTATAACGCTGAAATTGACATGCCCTTTCTTTCTTGCTTTTTATCAAGGCTGGGAAACTAGATGAGGGGCACTAGAAAATAATAAATTTCTGTTTAAATTATTATTGATTGATTGGTACAAGGCCAAATATAATAAAATACTCATTTGAAAACAACCTTCAGATCTTTCAAAGCCTTTTAAAAAGCAATTAATTTAAAGCCTCGTGTTTACACAATCGCATAAAATAATTCGTCATTACAAAATGTTCCAGTCTTGTATATTAAGCTTCTCTTTAGCATAATAAAAGGTGGTTATAAAAATAGTAATCCATCACCACAGTTTATAGATAATATCGTCATATCAAGTTTAATTACTGAAAATGAAACTGTTGCGATTTAATGGAGTTTCCAAATGTTATTTATTGTATGTATTATGATGTATGAAGTACATACGAAAACTCTATAGAAACAGCATAAAGGTAAAGATTTCGAAATTCTACAAGGGCAGGCGTTGTTTAGCGGCACCCGCAGCCAAAGAAATATTCAGACTGCGACGCTCGATTGATCTGGGCTGTTTGTAAGCCTATCTTGATCACATGTCAGTTTGAAAATTAATTTATCTGTTGTAAAGTGATTTTTAAATAAGAATGAAAAATCATGTGTCCAGCATAAATTACGTAACACTTTCCAACAAACTCAGAATATTGTGACAAAACTTCTTCACAGTTTATTAAGGTGAAATATGATGTCTAAATAAATAATTTGAAAAACTCATCACTCATTTTAAAAACGAATTTCTACTAATATAATCAAAAGCCGGAAAAACATCTTGATTTTTTTGTGCAGCCCAGTATATGATCTATGGATTTGTATGTATACTACATAATATGCTAGAAGTTAGTTCAGTTAAACAAATAGCACAGTTGAGAATTTCCATGCAGCAATATCCGTGAACTTTTGTGCAGCCCTGTATATGATCTATGGAATTTGTGCATAAAAAGTGATATTTAAAAAAAATATTTCAACTTAACCCATTTATGCCTGAATTTTTGTTTTCTCAAATTTGTTGGTAAAATCACTTTAAAATGTTGCAAAATGAACTGGAAAAATACTAAAAAAATTACGCTAAAATATTTTTGTATTTATTTGATAAAATGTAAACGTACTAAATATGGGAATATCCATATGTGGAAAAAATGAATAATTATATGTTTCGTCTAAATATATGTAAAATAAGCTTTTAAATTGTATATGTACTATAATTAGTATCTTTGTGAACTATTAAAAAATATATATTTATTTCTTTACAGAGACTAATAAAATTATAAGTGCTATTAATAATAAATTAAGAATAATCGTAGTTGAGGCTAAAAAACAATTTATTTCAAAATCATCTTGAAAAGGACTTTACATAAATAACTGTATAGAAGTATATACCCATTTGCGCCCAGCGCCCTATATTTTGTACGTTATAAACATGCATAAAAAATAGACTTGAACATATAATTTCGCAATTAAAAAACATACGTATTTCAAAGAAGTCTGCAGACAAAGATTATGGCTTATTTATTTGGATCCTTGATACGAAAGGTACAAATAAACTTACTTTTTACATTTCGCTATTTTTAAAAATCAAAAATCTATCAACACCAAAAAAAGGCCTTCATTTAAACAAATAAATATCAATCTTATGCTGTCATATCTCGGTAATAGATAAAAATAATTACAGACAATTACTTTGTACAATTTTCATGTAGTAAAGAAGAAGAAAATTATAAAAATGTATTAAAATTCGAATCATCCCAAAAATGGGACGCTAGACATAAATGGTTTAAAAACGCGCGCCAGAACTGAAAACGCACTTCCAGCAATTATTTTTTATTGGCTTCAATAGTTCAATTTCTTCTGTAGCCAAATTCTTTTGTGTGCCTCTGTAAATGAACCACAAATTCTATGCACATCCTATTCTACATTAGGTATCTTGTAATACATCTCCGTGACGTATATCAATTTCAGTATGTTTAAATAGTGTAATATCATTAAAATGCACCGCAAACAATTTTTCCCACATAAGCCGTAATGTAACGGAATTCTTTTGAGTGTCTCTGTAAATGAACCGTAAATGCTATACACTTCATTTTCGACACACAACATTCCATAATGATACCCAATAACAACTATGAATTTCATGACAATCGGAATATATTTACGTGAGTTAGAGTACGGAAGAACAAACAGACAAACCGAATTCATAAACACTTTTCAATTTTGTTGGAAAGTGTTAAAAATCAATCTATTAAGCAGTTATATAAATTATAGTTAATATAATATCAACAGACGTAATCTGAAATTTATTGCTCGTTTAAAGAATGTGTTATAATTTATTTTATTTATTTTAATTTTACAAGCTCATACGCCCTTAATAAAATACACTTAATTCCTCTTTACGAACATATACAAAACACAAGTTGATTGATAAGGCTTCATTAGCTAGATGGAGTAAAAATGGTTTCTTAAAATTTAGATCAAGATTTGAGCCACTCACGATCGCATCGATTACTGTCTCGCATGCACGCACGATCGTGATTGTTACGTTTATGCAAATGTATACAACCGCACAGATGCGTGACCCTGATTTCATGTTTTCCGAGATCTTAATCATACTATATCAATCACAAGTCGTACCGTTGTAATGATGAAGCCAAATTCGCGTACTTCTAATAAATTAAAAATGTTCTTAATTGACAAAAATGGCTTTAAAACTACATTAAACCTGGATAATTACAAAAGCAAACACAATGGATTTATTTTGTAAGATCTAATAATTCCTTAAGTTTTTAATAAAGAAATTAAAATTATAAGCAAATATCATGAGTATTCAGATATCAATCACAAATTGTACTGCTGTAATGATGCAGGCAGGTAGTTCAGAGAAATTAAAATATTCTTAATTGAAAAAAAATAATTTATTATTAGTTTAAACGTGAGTGGAAAAGCAGAGACAATAGATTGATTTGTAAATTCGTAAAAATTTCAATTATTTTTAATAATGCAATTAAGATGAGAAGATAATCTGATTCTAGAATCTAGATCATGGGTATTCCTATAACAATGACAAATTGCACTGTTGTAATGATGCAGCCAAGTAGTTCGGAGAAATTAAAAATATTCTTAATTGATAAAAATTGTTTCATTGCCAGTTTAAAAAATGTGTGGAAAAGCAGGGACAATGAATTGATTTGTAAATTCGTAAAAATGTCTTATCTGTTTAATAATGCGATTAACATGAGAATATAATCTAATTGTAGAATCTAGATCATGAGTATTCCGTTATCAATGACAAATAGTACTGTTGTAATGATGCATTCAAGTAGTACAGAATATAAAAAATATTCTTACTTGATAAATATACAGGCTCAAATAGTTCTATCGATGCAATAAAATTATTTAAAAAGCACTTTTATGTCTTAGCCATCTTGGATTTTTATAATCAGTTGAGAAGACGTGGCTATAATATTTTATTTTGCTGGATGCCTGAGAACATGGGTACTCCTGGTAATGAGGAAGCTGACGAGGTGGCAAAATGTGCTCTTACTCCATTACATCATAAAACTACATTCTCAGCTATTAAAATAGTAATAAATCAATTTATTCAGAATAAACCAGAAAGCTGCGGGTTAAAATACAATAATAAACTACATCATATCAAACCGACACTTATGATGTAGCTTCCAAGTTCTCCAAGGAAATCAGATGTTCTTCTGACTCGTCTAAGAATTGAACATCAAGGATCACTCATAAACATATATTACTTCTGGAGGATGTACCCATGTGTGCACATTGTAAGTTTGATTAGCTGACCATTCATCATTTTTTAACTGACTGTACGGGCCTCCGGCACTTGTATAGAATTTATTTTAATTCATCATCACCCATCTTGACAAACCTCGTTGGAGAAACACCTCTTTTATTTTGAGATCTAACTGTTACTTTTCTTTATTTGATTTAACTATCAACATTATTCCTTTACACTTTTATGACATTTAGATGGGAAATCCATCCAGACAGCATTTTTTATTGAAATATTTTTGCTTCTCTACTTTACTCTTTTAGGAATTTACAATATTAATTTTCTACACTTGTCTGACATCTGGATGGAATACCCCATCCAAAATTATTTCTATTCTAATGACATTGTTTTATTTTCACTTTTTGTGAATGTTTTGGTATTTTTTATTTCTTCTTTTGGCGCAGCATATCCTCTAAGAATTTTGTGCCATAAAATCCTATACAACCAACCAACCAACTTATTTGATAAAAATTGCTTTATTATTAGTTTGGAAATGAGGGCAAAAAGCAGAGACAATGGATTAATTCGTAAATTTGTAAAGAGTCTTATGCTTGTAATAATGTAATTAAGATGAGAAGATAATCAAATATAATTCTTGAATATAGGTCATTGATTTTCCGATGCAGGCTGGTTGGTTGGTTGTGTTTATGACGGCCAATTATCAACACGAGTGATATAAGCCCTAAGGGGGAAGTGTGCTCTCCGTGGGGGTTTTTCTAAGAGAACCTAATCCGTATTTACGCTTGGAAAACCAAAGTTCGAAGAAAACAACGAAAACTCCGAACGATTAGGCCGACGGGTGCGATTGGGATCGAACCCAGCACCTCCCGTCTACCAGCTTCGAGAGCAGAATCTCTCGGCCACTGGTGGGGCCATTCCGATGCAGGCAAAAAGTTCATAGAAATTAAAAAGACTTTTAATTAATAAAAATTGCTTTGTTACTAGTTTAAACATGAGTGTAAGAACAGAGGCGATGGATGGATTTGTAAATTTGTAACACTTTCTTATGTTTTTAATGATGAAATTAAGATAAAAAAGATAATATAATATATCAACTAGAATCTCGATCAAGGGCATTCAGATATCAATCACGAGTCGTATCGTTATAATGGTGTAGCAAAAGTTCGAAATTTAAAATTAATTTTATTGATAGATATTTTTTAACTACCGGAAACATGGGTAATTAAAAAAAAAATCAAACATAAATATTGATTTTTAAGATCGTAATATTATCGTAAAATTTTAATAATGACGTTAAAATGATAAGAAAGTGTAAGAGAATTATTCATCATAAGTATTCATAGCAAGCCGTAACCTTTGCAATGAGGCAGCCAAATTAGCGTAATTTTAAGAAGTTAAAACGTGTATAAATAAAAAATTATTTTAAAACTAGTTTAAATATGGGTAATTACAAAGGTAAATTAAAAGATTAATTTTCAAGATTATAATAATTTAAAATAAAGTTTTTAAATATGAAACTAAAATCATGAGAAAATATAATAGAATATCATGTTAGTTAATGGCGAAAAATCCCCCACTGTGTGTGAATAATTCTCTAACAAAATAATAATAAAAAAAATGATTTTGCGATTTTCTTTCTGCTTAAAAAAATTGTCCCTATGCTTCGAAGCATCTAGAATAAATTTTTGTGTTAATATTTTATGAATATTTAATTTTAAGAATAATTAAGTGAATCTACGATTCTTATTACTTTAAAATACAATCCATTTATGCTAATTTGGACTAGATTCCAGATAGAGTAGATAAATTATAATCAGGTCGCACAATCGAAACTTGACGTCATTGTCAAAATGTATAGTCAAAGTGTAGTCAAATATGCTGAACCAATTGTTAAGTTTGTCTATATAATTACGATGCGTGAATGATGTACAACAACACAAAATAAATTATGTGAAAATTCCGTTACATCTCTGCCGAAAATCTTACATATTTATTTGGACATAAAGTTATTAAAAACGGATAATATTTTTTGGAATCGAAACAGTCATTCTTGACAACAGTATGGGTAAATTTTAGAGTACAAATTTATATATTGTATACAAGGTCAGCCTAAATGATTCATTGGGTTTCAAAACACTGTGTATTGAGTGTTATATGGCCCACAAAGACGAGTGATACGTGACAAGATACATACACTCACCAAGTTTAAAAGCCCTCCTCGTAGCTCAAATGCACGAGCACATTACTGCTGTTGTGACGTACATTGACAAAAACATGCTATTGAACGTGTGGAAGGAACTGAATTAACGTTGCAATGTGTGCCGGGTAAATAAAGGCACAGACATTGAATATTTATAGTATGTACTGTCGTGGAAAAAAAAGTAAACACCCCTAGCTAACTCCTCAACAAATTATGGTAGACGAAAGTTACTGGTACCGAACGATTGGAAATAAAGTCTACTTTTAAATGACGTATATAAAATTTGCTTAGGAGGCCATCTACATATTAAAACGAATCCAAACTTCATTTTTTTCAATGGCAATACCCAATTTTAACGAGATATTTCAAATCTTTGGTTTAAACTATGCCCAGGCACCAAATTTCAAGTCATTTGAATGATAAGTTTTTGAATTATAAACATTCAAAATTTAGTGTTTCTAATGTTAAATTACATTTTCATATTTTTGTTTATAACTTCTGAAATTATGATCCTATTGTTCTAATTTTTTCTGTAGCAATAATACTAATATACCCAAACATAAATACGTTGAATTTGTAATTTTTATAATTTTCTGATATAAATTATGAATTATGAAATTAATATTAAAAAAATTATGAATTGCAACCCACAATTTTTTTGATGGATTCAGATTTATTAAGTCCTGCTTTATGGAAATCCGAAATTTCACATTTTTCTTCCATGTAGTTTTCAAATTACGCTTAAAAAACGGCAAAATGATGGTTTAAGGGGCCGTCTATGATAGAAGTGACTAAATATTTTGAAATTTCTTATGCTATCCTGTAATCCAACAGGCTTAATTGACTGCTTAAGGTGTCTTGATCAAGAAGGGAGCTCTCTAGGTTAACAATCGAGTATCGAACTTCAATTTAGATACAGCCCTTAAAATACGCTCGTTTTAAAATAATTAATTTCTCGTAAACTTATGATGCGAATTGCATAAAAATTTGTTTTTAGACTAATTGAAGAGTGTAGAGTTCATTTATGCTGTCAGAACTGTGCACTGCTATTGAAAAAAACAAAGTTATGGTTCGTTTTAATATGTAGATGGCCCTCTAAGCAAATTTTATATATATACATCGTTTAAAATTAGATTTTATTTCCAATCGTTCGGTACCAGTAACTTTTTTCTACGATAATTTGTTGAGGAATTAGTAGGGGGTGTTTACTTTTTTTTTTTTTTCCACGACTGTACCAGAAACTTGGTGAGTGTATGTATCTTTTCATGTATCACCCGTATTTGTACGTCGTATTCTTCTAAATAAACAGTCTTTTGAAACTCGATGAATCATTTAGGCCAACCCTGTATATATATATAGAGAGAGAGAGAGAGAAAGAGAGAGAGAGAAAGGAAACGCAGAAACGCAATGATTTTTTTTTTTTTTTTTTTTTTACATTTCAGTTATTTATTTCTTTTAAATATTAAAAATACGATTTATGCTAAATTAGTCATTTTCTTAAAAAGCAAATTTCAAAAGAGGAGTGTAATTTAAATATTTATTTAACCCTTTATGTACTGAGTTATGAATTCATGGAAATTTTGTCTTCTAAAGTATTTTTCGTGAATTTTTGAAATACATTAGAAGATTTACATAGTCATTTAAAAAAATTTGGAAGGATTGAAGGATTTAGAAGGATTAATTAAATTTCAATTTATAGGGATTTTGTGCAATATTTATAATCCCACTCAAATCTTTTATTTTAAATATTTTCTTAGTATTTTGTAGAATTAGGAATTGTATAAATATAATTTTCTTACAATAGAAATATAGAAATATTTCCAAATTGAAAAATTTCCCTCCCCCCTAAAAATATTTTTGTTATGTAGTGTAACCAATAATGCTTTTGGAACAAGATAAAATAATGCATCTATAACTCATTCTAAACTGTATTGCTACTAATCGATGTATTAAATGAATTTTATAACAAGTTATTTTAGTGGTACTTATAAGCACCGTCAGTAGATAAAGGGTTAAAGTTTTGCATAAAAGTGTCCAATAATTTTTAAGATACCGAGTTTTAAAATTTTCGCTAATTTTTTAGATTTAAAAGACATTTGTCACCTTAATATCAGTTTTACTGCACCGATAGCAAATGAAGAAGAAACACGTGTAACACAAGTGATCAAAGAGCTTTGTAATTCATTAGAATATGAAGGAGTTTAGTATGCAGAACTCGAATATCTTTTAATTTACTAGGCTTTAAATAATTTTTATCTAGGTTAGTTTCAGGAAGTAGAGAATCAGATAGAAAACAAATCCGCAATTTATTATTTCAAGCACTTTGGTTTTTTCAGCTTCATTTTCCAAATGTTAAAATTTCCGTCATTGTAAAAAAGGACAAATGTTTCTTAATTGTAAAGTAATGTAATGTAAAATAACCACGAACAAAATATATAATAACCTCTTCTGAGTTACCCATGATTTCGAAAAACTTCCTTTAACCTCTGAAACCAATATATTTTCGAGATTTAAAAAGTTATTTAAAAAAAAAAAAATTCTTTTGCTGCCACTAATTTTCGGAACCGTTTCCGAGTAGTTTTTACAGTGTATTAATCAGTTTTCTCAATCTATTATGTCGATTATATTAGAATGCTAATGATTTTCAACTAAACATTTTCAAATGCATAATTGAACTTATAAATATACGAGTAACAAAATAATATTAATTTTGATGTTAATTTTAATGCTCTTAATTTAACACGTTTATTTTACTTGTCATGTTTAATGTTTACTTGAAAATTGATAGCGTCCGAAAAACTTAAATTCCAGATTGAGAAAACTCATTGATGTACGATAAAAACTACTCGAAAAGTTTTCCAAAATCAGTGGAATACAAAGAAATTTCGACTTACATTTTTTTTTTTTTAATCTTAAAGATATATTGGTTTCTGAGCTTTCTGAAGATAAAGGACGCTTTTTAAAATCGTTCTCAATTCAAAAAAGATTGTTCTGTGTTTACGTTCATGGTCATATAATATTTTTCTACATTAATGTTTTTTTTTTCAGTGCAATTTTCCATAATCATGAATCAACTAAAACTTTACAATCAATTAGGTTGATGCTAAGAAATATAAGCGTTTATTTTTAACAAACTAAGCTAAAAAATGCTATAAAAGTGATAAAATACCTTTATTTAGTTTGTCATACGTTTCATCGCACAAACGACGAAATTTTCAAAATCATTCTTGATAGAAATATTTTTGTAAAATTACTAGGGGGCTCTGCCCCCTACGAGCTACGCTCGCCAACCCCCGTTCAAGCACAACAAAATCCAAAAAGCACGCTAATTTGATCGGCTTTAAAAATATTGAATTAAAAAAAAACAAAAAAAAAACAGTAGCGATCTCTCTGTAAACGGGTTTCCATTCGTTTTCCTTGGATTGGGGATTTTTAAGACTAAATCTGCTGCTGTTAAGAGATACAATGGCTGTTTTCACATTTAATTAAAAAAATTAGTTAAACATTTGAAAATAAGCTAATGTAAAATGAATTAAGTAAACAGTGGCATTGTCTCCCGGTATTTTTTAACAGCGCTATAAGATAGTTCTTTTAAATAATTCATTTTAAATGTATCGTTTCAAATCTGACGTAATTTACACCAAAGTTTTATTTCTCTTATTAATATTCACGTGAAAATACTTTTGTTGTTAGAAGGAAATATTATTTGCGCTGTCTTCGAATTCACGATAATAGTTGAAAAGATTATCTCAAAATATCTCGCGCAAATATATTTTTCAATTTCAATTGTTTTGCTATATTTTTTGCCATTTTAAATATGACGTAATTTTCTCAAATTACAAGTTTTAACGCATAATAATGATTTTTTTTATTTTAAGATTTTGTTTCTCTTTTAAAATTCAAAAGTAAATATGGTTCGGCACAGATGTCATATACCCCATATTGGCGCAATTTTTTTCTAACGCCAATTTCATATACGCAACGGGTATTTAACTGGAAGTAAAGTGTCGTTATTTTGCTTGATATGGTAACCTGGATGTTGTTGTTTATGCTATAATGTTTTCGCCAAATTGGCGTCGGAAAAAAAATTGCGCCAGTTGACATCTATGACACCGATGCCACCTATGACTGGCGTATATGACATCAGTGCCTATGGTTCTTATGACGTAATTTTCCTGCTTTTAACATGTAATCATTTAATTCTAATTTTAAAGTTTTTTTTTTCTGTTTGTAATAGTCACGTGTAAATAAATTTTTAATTTGAAATAAACATTATTGTTTGCGCTGTTTATACTACTGGCAACAGTTTAAATTAATAACATTTTCTAAAATTTGTAAAAAATATCTCTCGAAATGCTGAAAATTTGAATTTAAAATTGACATAAAACCTCAAAAAATGAGTCAAATAAGAAAAATAAATGCAATCCTCACACCGGGAACTTATAACGTATAAAATGATCTAAAAATGTTTAAATTCTCATGTATAGTTTTTGCTCCAATAAAACTTTTTTAATGGAGCGATTTTGTCCAACTTTACCATTAAATATCTCTTAAAATAATTCTTCGATTTGAAAACTGTCTGCATCAGCGTGTTTATCAAACATTTCTCTATAATACCACCGATTTTCATATTTTTGTATGCAACAGTTTTTTTAATATTAACGATGAAAGGCCATGCTTAAGCATTCAAATTGGATGCCGATCTACCCGGAATATCTACGCAGATTTTCATTGGTCCATTTCCAAATCAAAACTTTTTTTTTATATAGAAGGATTTAAAAACAAGAACTTGGTAAATAATGTCACGAGACTTCATGCATAATGAAAATCAGTGCAAACACAAAATAAAATGAAATTGGATATTTTTGAGAGTGAATTAACTCATACTATTGTCAGTGATGTAGTCGTAAAAAAACCAGAGGGTATACGCTAAAGTCATGATCGTCATTCTTAGGGTATACGCTATAGCTTTATTTGAGAAACAGAGAGTATACAGTGCTTCTTAAAAAAATCCCGATGGTATACGGCGTATACTCGCGTATACCCTCCACTACATCCCTGACTATTGTTACTAAACCTGCATAGCATCTCTTTCTAAATTTTAGGTAACTGAAGGGACACTGAATCATTGCAAATATTCTCGCTGCTTAAAAATATCTCTATTGATTCCCGGATAATGGATGGTAAATAAAATCTTGACGGATAAATTATTCTGCTATTGTTAAAATCGATCTGTAAAGATTTTATTTTATTTTATGTTTGCACTGATTTTCATTATACACGAAGTCTCGTGACATTATTTACCCAGTTCTTGTTTTTAAATAATTTTGCGAAAATATTTCTATCAATAATGATTTTGAAAATGTTGCCGTTTGTGCGATGAAACGTATGACAAACTAAATAAAGGTATTTTATCACTTTTATAGCATTTTTTAGCTGATTTTATTTCCTTATAAGTGATTATCAGACATATGTTTAATTTTTATTTGATTTGAATAGGCATGCATAAGGAATAAATGGTTTCTGTCCGTTTCTGTAGAACATTTTTAACATAAATTATACAATGTTTTTCCAGCGGTTGAAAACAATAAAAATGAATTCTGTCGCTTGATAAAATTTATATGAAAACTATCAAAACATTTTATGGAATTTTTTTTTTTTTTTACATTTTAGAAATCTTATTAAATTTGTCTTCGTGTTTATGTTTACAGTAGAATGTTATGTTTACAGTTATGTTTACCGGAACTCCAATTAACCGAAATTCCAATTATCCGAACAGCCTATTTCTCTCAAAAAAAAAAAACCGAACTTCTATTTATCCAAACAGCCTATTTCTCTCAAAAAAAATTTTAATGATGATGAGATTGTGGATGAGATTTAAGATGAAAAAGAAATTGAAGAAACGAAAACGAATGCCCTGAAAATGACCCAGGTCCATCACATAACGAAATTCCTTTGAGTGTTAGGAAAAATCTATGAAATGGCTCGAACGGCAGAAGAACTCTGATCCTATTCAACTAACGTATTTAAGAAGAATTCGAGATGTGGCAGCATTAGAAAGAACGTCTTCTTTGAAGAAAGCAACAATCGAAAGATTTTTTGCTTCAATTATAATTTCTGGAGTTCAAAAAATGATAAAAAAGGGAAAAAGAAAATTTTAAATGATAAAAAGTAAACAAAAAAAAAAACAGTTTTAAAACACATTAGCACTAATTGGTGCTGCCAGCCTTAAGCTTGGATAAGGTGTGAAGGTTTTAGTATAGTCAGGAACATCCCTTAAATTGTCTGCCCATTTATCCGAACTTTCGCTTATCCAAACGAGCGTCGGTCCCGACTTGTTCGGATAATCAGCGCTCTACTGTATTTTAATACTATAATAAAATAGTACTTTTGTTTAAAGAGAAATGTCAATAATCTATGTATTTTAACTTAGATATACATATAAGTAAAACATTTCCATGCATTTTTATTCTTTGTAAACACTAATTTTCGAATTAAGAATAATTTTTGAAAACTAAATTAGTTTTAAATTCCAAATATTCAGATCATTTATAAAAGAGTTTTGCAGATCTGCATACACATTAACAAACGAATAAGGGATTAAGACAAACCAAATTCAGTGAAAAAAAATTGACACTGTACATTATGTAAAACAATAATGGTATTAATAAATCTGAATTTTATTGCAGTATAGGCATTCCAAGACTTCTTAGAGAACACTTTATTTGAGGAAAAATGAAAATAAGAGATAGTGAAAAAAACAACAGCAACAAACTTATTACAGAGACCGACCCCTCAGATTGCATTGTATTATTACAGTGCACTTCCAGCCTTTTTTCTGATGCGATCATGTTTCAAACAAAGAAAAATTAATGTAATGAAATCTCACTAAAATATCTTCATTATTGATGTTAAGATTGTGAATAAAAAATTTGATTCAGCTTGTATTGAGCACCTGGTATTTTCAACTGAAGAAGTGGATTGAGACACTGATCTTTTATACAAAAATTGTTTGTCTTGACGAATATTATCAGCCCTAAAGGTTTTTTGCATTAGTTTAGAAAAATTCTGTAGATTCTATTGACATAAGTGTAATTTATTTCGATGTTGTTAATAAGTTCTTTGGCAGTAATTTAAAGATAACGAATTTGAAAACTTTTAGAAAATTTTGAAGCTATTGCAGCAATTGCTACGAGTTATTATCACATTCGATATACACATTAAATTAGTATTAATCCATGAATTTTCACTTTTTGCCTCCACAAAATCTGTACACCCCCCCCCCCCCCCCAAAAAAAAAAAAACCGTTGAAAAAGAAAATACAGTTGGTGATTGATTAACGAACTTAATCCGTTCCAAAACAGTGTTCGCTAACCACATCACGTTGTTCCTTAAGCGATCGTAGATTTTATATTGATTTATATGGAAACTGAATTAACTCGTTCTTATAAAAGCTAAATGATGTATAAAAAAATAATATAAATCTTCCCTTTATATGGTTAATATACGCTCTTCTTTAAAACGGAGAGATTGTATTTTCGTGGTTTTGTCCGTGTCGCGGTGTATTTAAAAAAAAAATAATAAATTACATACCCTTTGTAAAAACATTTAAGGTTACATTCATTGGCTACGGCATTAAATCATATCAATTTGTCACTTTGATCTTTCAAAAACTCCTTAGTTCTCTCAAAGATCGTGTTTACTGCAGGTCCCGATAAAGCTCAAGTGGAGACTAGAGCATGTTAATAATTTGTGAACTGAATGTCAATTAAAATAATTAATTTGCAATATTTCGTTAAGAAAGAACACAAAATATAAAAATTGATTTTTCTAATGTGCTCATTTTAATTCGGTGACCCTAAGATGTAGGGTCCGAATCCCCGGTAAAGCCATACGAAAGAAATTGTTAAAAGGCTCTCTAAGTTGGCCATAAAAAGTTGACTAAGTCTCTAAGTTGACAGCTCGGGAAATCTGAAAAAAAAAAGCATTGCTTCTTCTTGGCTTTCTTTTGCGAGGTGTTCGTTAACCGAACAGTACGTTGACCTATCACTCACTGTATTAGGAATATTACTTGATTAGAAAACAAGAGTATAAACAGGACTTTTCTCTTCGAAAAGATTGAAACTACTGTTGCTTATTTTACACACGAATTGTACAAAAAAAAGTTTATTCAAGTGGCGCGTGATCACATATATTTTAGTAGTACAAATTTTACAGCATCCCCAAGGTGCTCTCGGCTATCATGAAATCAGCCATTTACTATTCCTCAGGTTTCACAAATACAAGGAGAACTAAGAATCAAAGAAAATAATTTCAACACATATTAATCTCTTTTCAAATCTCAACAAATTACAATGAATGCATATAAAATAATAATTTACAATGAAAACAGTTTTACTTTTATATACTTTCATCAAAGAAGAGCGGTCTTAGGAATTTCGTTTTTTACTGTTTATTTTTTTAGTATTTCGCTAGAAATCCAGTCTTTCTATTTGCATAATATGTGGGGGCCCGCATATTAAATATGTTCAAAAGTTCGAAGAATCTAATCAAGATATATCAATCACGTGAAATGGACATCGGCGAATTAAAAGCAAATAGATTTTAATCTTAAAGCCTAAATTGTGTCACAGACACTTTTCGGAGCGAAAGTTCAGATTCGATAAAAGAAAAGTAACAAAAAAGAAAAGAAATACATAAATGTTTCGAACTGGACACACACACACAAACATTAAGATACATTATTAAGGTATAATAAGAAAATGGGATAAACCGTTCATAATTGTATAACTCGCCGATGGTGGAAGAAATGGTCTTTTGAAAAAGAAGAAAAATAATAAAAAAATAAATAAAGGACGCTAAAAGAACTGAATTAGGTAACGGACTGTAAAGTAGTGTTAGAATATTTTGCCTACAGGCAGAATCTTAAACGAGTTTTAGATCGGTCAGTTGTTTTTATTGCTTCTCAGGTGGGAAGATGCGAGAGTTCTAATTTTTTTCTTCATGATTTGCATTTTATGTCTAATTTTTTAATCACATTTTAAATATGTCTGAATTAAGTTATACTGAGAAAAGACGCTTTCAAATAAATTATGTATACTCGTAAAATTCAATTTAACTTTATTGAACCAGTATGTATACGGCTAAACAACAAAGCACCGGATCATAGCCATAATTATGAAAAAGTCTAGATTCAGTAAAATCTGTCTTGTCTGATAAACTTTTTATTTAAAAATAAAAATTGGAAAAATAATGAAGACAGTTATAAAGAAAGACGATAACCGATACTATCTTTTACTGTATAATATCAATCACAACATCGCTTTAAATGTCGGTTTATTTTTCTTGTCGTACGATAACGAAAACGTATGTACCAAGTACGTATGGATTTAGTTTAGCTCAATCCAGATCATATGTTTGTCTGCCAAGCAATTATAATATTTCTACTCTGGGAGAGTTTTTCTTCATCGAACAGTTCTACTCAAGGAAAGTCATTAAAAACCAAGGGTCATGATACTATAAAATACTTCATAAATGCTACAGGGTGCCCGAAAATTCCTCGACACATTTTAAAATTATATATATAATGGTGCAAAGTGTATAACGTTTCCGGAGTGAACTCATCATCCGGAGTGAACTGATCTCCATAATCTTTCGTTAAAATCGGCCATTTTATTTCGGCTATGTTAGGCTTAAGCATTCCGATGCCGTATTATAAGTCGAACAACTGCCTTATTTAATCTACGTTGTATAACATCTATCCTTCAGTTTTTTAAAACCTTCAAAAACTATAAAACCATAATATATATTAAAACGCAAAGGTAAAATTTTAAGTAGACCCATTTCGGGACATCTGCACATGCATCAACCCTGTTCAATTTAGAAGGATTGAGAACGAGTTCTCGGTAGCTGAGCGCTCTAAAGCAGCAGTTTAAAGTGCCGATATTTTGTAGTGAATAGCAGGTTCGAACCCAACGCCCGGCAAAATGATTTCTGTAATATTTTTCGCGATAAGTTATTTCAATAATGACATTTTATTAGGAGAAGTTATATGATTTATATTTTATTATTATTATTATTTGAATGCTTTATGATTAAATAAAATTTAACGCTGAACAATATTTAAAATAATAATAATAATAATTTCATATTTAAAATATTTTTAATGTAATTATCAATTAAATAAATTGAGCTGATCTATAAATTTGTGTTATATCTTCTGACCATTATCAAGAATGTATGTGTGTGTGTGTGTGTCAGAAAGAAAAATTGCCTTTCTTTTCCTTAAAAAAAGAAAACGGAAAGAAAAAAAGATATTCATATAAGAACTATTAAAAAAATTACCTTGATATCCATTGTTTAATATTTAAAAATGTATAAAAATGTAAAATAAATTAAAGTAATAAAAATTATATGCTTCACCAAGTTTCAAATTTGAACTTTTAGAGAATGAGGCTGATAAAAATAAAATTCATGGCAGCTTTTAATGGTCATGTAGTTAAAAAATCATAATAAATAAATAAAAATAGATACTGTTATTTTTTCGAAAAAAAATGAGACCATAGTAAATAAAAATAAATGCTCTACCCACTATTTTTAGTTAAATTTCTGGTAAAAAGAAGCATAATTGGTTGTAAATTATAAAGTTAAAATTCTGTGACTTCATTGAATAGGTGTGGCTGACTGTACCCTCTATCGCTTTAAAGAAATAGGAATCACTTATGCAATATAGAAATTTGTCACAATTTCAATAATTAATTTTAAAAAAATTCCTTAAAAATTCAAGAATTTTTCTAATGAAACATTCAAGTTATTTACCGTCAAATCTTGACGGGTACCATCTAGTTCAATGTAAAATCAAGTAATTGTGATACAGGAGTGCGGTTTGGACTAAAATGCTTCTCAAGATGAAAAGTTTTCTTCATGTGAATCAAAATAATTAGTTCCAAAATTCGATCATGGATGTCGATCATCTCTTGTTTGTATGTTTGCTTTCAAACATACGTTTTTGCTGATTTTCATATTCATTTTGATACTATGAAGAAATGATGACTCCCAGAGCTGGCAGTCGTCATTTCTGTGTCACAGCGAAATTTGGATATAATTATTTTCTTCCATTTCAAGAAAACTTTTCATTCTGAGAAGTATTTTAGTCCAAACCGCTCTCCTGTATGGCAATTACTTGGTTTTATATTGAATTATAAAATGTGTCCAGGAATTTTCGGACATCTTGTATATCAACCAACCGTGAATTTAATGATGATTATGTGAATGTCAGTGAAATCTGTTTATAATATGAAAATAAACAAAGTCCATTTTAAAACCAGATGAAAATATTCTAACAAGTGTCTCAGTCTTAACTCCCTCAGACCCACAGCTCCCGTGTGTTTTAAGACAGAGCTGGCTACCAAATGCAAAAAAGCTACCAAACTCCAACCTACATTTTGGAATTTATAGACTTCGGTAGAAGAAAATTTATATTTTCACTATCAAATCATGAATATATCGAAAGACAAAAATAGTTTTCGCACCTTTTATACAAATATAGTAGAAGATATCTTCTTGGAAACTTCGTAATATTATATTCCGCGTTTTATTAAAAGTGTTTATAGGACAGGAAAAATGGAATTAGAACAAAGGGATGTTTATAGGAAAGTTTGCACATTTTACTGTTGAATTCTACTATAATCATGTGTGTGTAATACAATTATTTCAAGAAGCGTAACCGGAGAAAAGATTTGAGTAATTATCACTGAGACGCAAAGGGAATCTTCACCTGGGAGGAGTTATGAATTATTATACTAGTCTGCATGATATCAGATGATTAAAAACCAATTTATGCTCTTAATGCATTTTGTTATGCTGATTACAGAACAGTTTTTAGTTTTCTTCCATCACGTACACTGTAAGAAAAAAAAAAAAAAAAAAAAAAAAAAAAAAAAAAAAAAAAAAAAACATTTTTATCAAGCGCACAAACTCAATCACAGTGGACGCCAGCAGTTTGTGCTGTAAAAAAAATGCGTCCCAATTGCCAGCACATTGTGCTGTTAATTTTACGCAACTACTGTATTTTCCATGTTGATATAGTCAGGAAACCAAAGAAAGATGCAGCACATTCACTGAAATCGAGTTTGTTCTAGCAAATCTACAGTGGTTTTTTTACAGTGTATTGTTCGATTGCAATCGACACGAGATGATTTTGAACATTCATCGCTGAGAACAAGCATTATGTGGTAGTCACACATAACGTAAATGTACTTCTGGATACTTGCCAACTTATCTAACGAATTTTGAAATACAGCCTGATTGGCATGAACCATTCGTTAACCCCCCAAAAATTTTGCTCCCATCATTACACATCAAATTAGGATTAATGAAGCAATTTGTAAAGGCTCTACCTTACAAATGGATGGTTGATGGGTTGCTTCAAGTACCTTACTATGAAATTTCCCTTCATCACACACGAAAAATTAAAAGCTGGAATTTTCGTTGATTCTCGAATATAAAAACTGATGAAGCAAAAAGATTTTGAAAAAACGACGAATGAGTAGAAAAAGACGCATGGACCGCCTTCAAATGCGTTACCGAAAACTTTCTAGGGAATAAGAAAGATCCAAACTACAGGAAGCAGCAGGTAAGAGCAGCAGTCTTGTATGCTGTGGTCCCGGGTTCGATTCCTGGCTCTGGCTAATTTTTCACTCCAGTTGGGTTTATTGTATTTATTGTTTGCATGTCTGTATAATATTTTTATAGACCTTTAACTGTTGAATGCAGGCGTTATTTATGTGTGTATGTGTGTTTTAATATATATTGTAGTATGAGTGTTTTATTATAATTATCGTAGATCGATGTCATAGAAAAATCTATTCATCGTTGTCCGGTCATCCAAGGCTGTCGTATAGATGGCTGGTGACTTCCCCAACATAGTTTATTAGTGAGAAATTGCAGACTCAGGCATCGGCCGGAGTAGCTCAGTGGTAAGAGCAGCAGTCTTGTATACTGTGGTCCCGGGTTCGATTCCTGGCTCTGGCTAATTTTTCACTCCAGTTGGGTTTATTGTATTTATTGTTTGTATGTCTGTATAATATTTATATATACAGGAATATTGTTCAAACAATTATGGAAATTTTCAAGAAGTTGCTCTGTAATATAAGTGTAAAAATGCACTTTCTGCATTCTCATATCAACTACTTTCAAGAAAATCTGGGACATTACAGTGAAGAGCACGGTGAGCACTTTCACCAAGATATTAAAGAAATGGAGAATAGGTACCGGGGAAGATAGTATGTAAATAGGATGGCAGACTACTGTTGGATCTTAAAGAGGGACATAAATGGTGAAAGAGGATCCGCAAGAAAGACAAAAAGAAGAAAGTTTGTTTAATTGAACACTGTTTACTTTTCGCTTAAAGAAATACCATGAACTTATAAGGGCATTTTTTGCATTATTTTTAACGTGTTAATGAAATTGTTTGTATGAAATTGTGATAAATTGTATTAATTAAAATATTAAAAACATAAATTCTTATTTTTTGTAAAATCCTGACGTGAAAGACAAAAATGGACGTCATTTCCGGAATCAGCATCAAAAATTGATTTAAAGGTAAACTAGATAATAAGAAATCGTCTGACAAAAAATTTTAAAATGCAGGCTGGTGTTATTACTTGAGAGCACAAGGGAGGTAGCTCATCGAGTTTTCCCGAGAAGTCGAGCTTTGGTGCGTCCCCCGGAATGTTCCTCTTCACGAAGGGGCTCGTCGGGTCAAAGATTTTATGTAAAGATTTAATATTTTCTTCTTTGTGAAAATGAAGAATCTATAGTGATTCATTATAACAAATGCTTCTGGACTTCGTTCAGTCTTAAAACAAACAATAACGCAGGAGAACTGGAAGAAAGATCGCGATAATTATTACATTAAAAATCATCCCAATGAACAGGAAATTATTTGTAAATCGACCGGAAGGCGACTACATCGACCATCACCTCAACGAGTTGACGGCAGAAATTCCCGGATTATACAAAACTCGATTAGCATATTAAAATACAACTAGCATGTACAGTCGTGGGAAAAAATAAAATAAACACCCCTACTAACTTTTCAACAAATTATCGTAGAAGAAAGTACTGGCACCGAACGATTGGAAATAAAATCTACTTTTAAATGGTGTATATAAAATTTGCTTAGGGAGGGGGACAGGGGCATCTACATATGAAAACGAACCCAAACTTCATTTTTTTCAATAGAAATATCCAAATTTAACAAGATATTTCAAATCTTCGGTTCAAACTATGCCTAGACAACAAATTTTTAGTCATTTGAATGATAAGTTTTTTAATTATAAACATTCAAAATTTAGTGCTTCTAATGTTAAATTACATTTTCATATTTTTGTTTATATCTCCTGAAATTATACTCCTAATGTGCTAATTTTTTTGTAGCAATAATACTAATATACCCAAACATAAATACGTTGAATTTGTAATTTTTATAATTTTATGATATGAATTATGAAATTAATATTAGAAAAAATTATGAATTGCAACCTACAATTTTTTTGATGGATTTAGATTTATTACGTCCTGCTTTATGGAAATCCAAAGTTTCACATTTTTATCCCAAGTAGTTTTCAAATTATGCTTATAAAAAACTGCAAAATGATGGTTTAAGGGGCCGTCTATGATAGAAATGACTAGATATTTTGAAATTTCTTATGCTATCTTGTAATCTAGCAGTTTTCAATGACTGCTTGAGTGGCGCTTAAGATACCTTGATCAATAAAGGGGCTCTCTCGGTCAACAATCGAATACCGAACTTCAATTTGGATACAGCCTCTAAAATACGCTCGTTTAAAAATAAATAATTTCTCGGAAACTTATGGTACGAATTGCATAAAAATTTATTTTTCGGCTAATTGAAGGGTGTAGAGTTCATTTATGCTGCCATAATTGTGTACTACTATTGAAAAAAACCAAGTTATGGTTTGTTTTAGTATATAGATGGCCCGCTAAGCAAATTTTATATACATCATTTAAAAATAGACTTTATTACCAATCGTGTGGTACCACTAACTTTCTTCGGTGAGAATTTTTTGCAGAGTTAGTAAGGGGTGTTTACTTTTTTTTTTTTTTTTTTTTTTTCCACAACTGTACTAAGCATGATATCTTGGTGGAAATCTCCTGCAGATCTGATTTTAGCGGTTGATCGGTAGGTTTATCATTGTGTTTTCCTGCACCTAAAGGTGTGAAAACAGGGAGGAATGGAAGCAGGAAAACGCAGTTGTAAACCTAACAGTCTTCCTCTAAAAGCGGGTTTGCAGATATTTTCCACCAAGATATGACTTTGCAGACTAGTTGCATTATAATATGCGAATCTAGTTTCGACTAATCCTGGAATGTGAGACTTCAACTCGATGAGGTGATGGTTGGTGCAGCCGCCCCCCCCCCCCCGGTCTAAAAGGTATTTAAAGCATTTTGAGGTACAAAATGGTTAAAATTAAAGTGATCCTACTCAGACCTATACCATACCTGTTCTAAGTATCCATCCGCAATTCACACTAAAATTCCTATGAATTTATATTTTTAAGTATTAGGGTGACTGCTCCAGTAGTTAATCAAATTTTTGAAATATTGCACCATTTCAGGCCGAAATAATTTTTACACCTGGCACTAGATGTAATATTTTTGTTTTAATATTGGAGCACCTGTTGTCACATTGTTGTCAGCTGCTTGCTGTAAGAGAAGCCATTTTATGAATTTTTTTTATTAAAAATATAAAAATTTAGTTTTTGATTAGTAGGAGACCATTACGGTAAGTTAAAATAATCTACTTCCATCTTGCTTATTTCAAATAAAAGTTTTATATGAATTATTGTTAATCACAGCTTAAGCATGATATTTTAAATAATAATTTTTGAATTTTTGACTGATTTCTTCAATTGGCTTACTACTGGGTAAATGGAAAATAAAGAAACTATTTACTTATAATTTTGTTGCTATTTAATTTCAGCAGATTTCATTTTTTTCCTATCAGGACATTCATTAAGGGTTTTAGCAATCATGTTAGTTTACTTCTAAAATTTAAAAGGAAGGAAATATTATAAAAACCCCGCAGCACCGACCTTATTTGATCAACTACTAGCTCAGTCACCCTATATGATTACAAAATAATTTCTCTTGCAAATAAGTAAGGGTAAAACGTAAAAAATAGCAGAAATGTATTATTTACTAAAGAATGTTTAAAAATAATAATAACATTAATTCGTTATTATCAATTTGTTATATCTTTCATTTTTTTTTTATAATACCATACCACTATGTAACCTAATCAACTTTTTTTTATTATTATAATTTCTACACTGAATCTTAGCACATTTTGTCTACAAAATATACAGAAGACTGCTAATTGAATGAATTGAATAGTTTCATTCCTTTTTTATCGGGCTTCTAGTGAACGGTGTAAAAAAAATGTTATTTGTTCTTCGATAATCAAGCACAATTTTCATATGTAAATAATAAATTTTCAACTTCTCAACCCTAAAAAGAAATTATTGTTTCTGAAATACTGATTTAAAACAGGTTCTTAGATATAATAAAGGGGAAAAAGTCTTGGCTTTTTTTTCAGGTGTTCAACCAAAACTAGGGAATTCTGAATTTTATGATTTCCTTTGTATGATTATTGAACATATATTTATAAAAATATAAACAACATTGTAATTATAAAAATATGCTAATCACATATAATGAAACAAAGTAATGCTATAAAAGTGATATAATACCCTTATTTAGATTAACGTTCGTTTCATCGCACAAACGGCGACATTTCCAAAATCATTCATGATAGAAATATTTTTGCAAACAAATTAAAAAAATTTCTTTCATCAAACAAGATCGAGTAAAGCAGTTTTATATAGGTATGACAAGCTGAAAACTTAAAACTAGAATCAAAAAACATATAGCAGACATCAAATACAACAGGACGAGATTATGCAGGAAAGAACCTTTACAGATCGATTTTAAAAATAGCAGAATAATTTATCAGTCAAGATTTTATCTACCATCCCGGTAATCAATAGAGATATTTTTATGCAACGAGAATGTTTGCAATGATTCAGTGTCTCTTGAGTTACCTAAAATTTGGAAAGAGATGCTATGCTGTTTTAGTAACAATATTAAAAATTAATCCACGCTCACAAAAATCCAATTTCATTTTATTTTATGTTTGCACGGATTTTCATTATGCATGAAGTCTCGTGACATTATTTACGAAGTTATTGTTTTGTTTTTTAATTTGTTTCAGAAATATTTCTATCATGAATGATTTTGAAAAGTCGCCGTTTGCGCGATGACACGAGCGTTAATCTAAATAAAGGTATTATATCACTTTTATAGCATTTTGAACATTGTAATTTTTGTACAAATTTGTGTAAAAATTAAGGGTATTTATAAACGTGTATGCATATGAAAAAATATAAAAGGCCATAAACTGTTTAGAAGACCAATGCTTATTTTATTATTATTATTATTAAGTTTTTAAATAATTGGGAAATTTAATATACGTTGGGTTTTATATTTATTCATTCACTTATTTAATTTCTTTTTTTGTATGCTTGTGTTTTAGGGCAACCCTATTAACCTATTTAAAAAAAATGTGATCTTATCATTTTAGGAAAAAAAGAAAAGAATTAAGGCAGAGTTCATCATTTAATTTATCTAGAAATAAAGTTTTAAACTGCATTTATTAAAAAAATACGTGCATCAAATTATTTGTGTAGATAATGTTCTTTAAAAATGAAGTGATCAATCACATAACTTTAAATGAGTTTTCGGTGCATTTTTAATGATTTTTTTTTTTCGGTATTATTGTTTTCTGAAACCACTATAATCACGAAAAAGACAGCTGGCAGAAATTTTATCCTTGACGTATGTAAAATGTACGATCTATGTGTTGCAATATATTTCCCAAGAGGTACGGTAAAAAAAAAAAAAAAACTAATTATTATTTGGAAATTTATTTTGAAATAATATGTACGCCATATAACAATAAAGAATAGTTGGTGATTTATCACTTGCAGTGGACTACCGTAAAAATGTCTTAAAATTTGTGTATTAATTTATCATTAAGTTCTAAAAATATTAAAATGTTGTATCGCCTTTGGAAACACATCTGTGAGCATAATTTTTATAATTCTAACGTATCAGGAAGTGAGTGAAAAATCGATTACAAATTTCTTTCCTTACATACAAAAACCAAGTTGAGTTAAATGAAAAAGTGTAAAAACATTGCCTTATTGCTAGATTTTATTTTATCGAGAATGGTTCAGATAAACAAATAGATTTTATTTTTAAATTACCTTCATTTAAAATATTTTTCAAAATGCTTCCTTTGTGGATACTTATGTTAACCCTTAAATGCCGGGTGTTGCTTTTCGGCAACATACCCAATTTAGGCTTTAAAATACTATTAGAATAATATTGAAGCTATAATGCCTAATGTTGCCAATAAAATAATTCTGAAAATATTATTAAATCGATTTCCAATGTGTAGATGGTAACACTTGTGCTGTTTAAGAATAAAGATAGATTTATTTTTTCAATTGTTACTACTTGTTCTTTTTGTTTTGTTTGGAAGCTTGCGAAATACCCTATTTTATTCTGTAGTGAGCAAGTAAAATTTATTTCTTATCATAGTTCCTAAAATTCTTGTGTGTTTAATATTATAGAATTTTATCAAGGAAAATTATTTTTCCAATTAAAAACCAGTATTGCCGATTAGTAACAAACTGTTTTTTAGCCGTAAACCATACTTAAAACAAAATATAATTTTTTAAAGTATTTTTCTCAGAATTTGTTTAAAAAATGAATGCCGAAAAACCTTATTACAATGATTTTTGAAAAATCAGGCATTTAAGGGTTAAAGAAGTCTGAAATTGTACGTCAAATGTGGCAAATGAGGTGCGTTCGTACCATAATTAGTTTTATAAATATTCAGATCTTCATGCAATTGCTGTTGCATTCTTATGCAAAAATGCATGAATACAAAATTTATTACGATTATACATATTAAATTCAGTAATACGGAAAGTACCATCTTAAATAGGACGTCATCACCATGGCAACCTAGAATCATTACCTATCATGAGGTATCATTGAATTAATTACGTATTGTAGGATTTAATAGAATGAAGAAAACTTTTATTAATATATTTATAAGCTTTGATTCGATTTTCATAAAATTGGAAATGACTCGACAAAATTCTACAAAGATTATATATATTAAATTTCAAACCTTTCGGTTGGGTAGTTTTTGCGCTATTATATGCAGACAAACGGACGGGCCAGACGACGACTACAGATGCTACGTATTTATGTAATTAAGAACGCATCTAAAATGTTACCATTTCTTCCTTGATATTAAGACCAGCGGTTGAGACTGGCCTTTATCTATGACTTACCTCACAAATATCAGAATTACTCTATACACAAATAACATATAAAGATGTTCAACGTACTAACACTTCCTTCACAAAAATTACCTAAATAACAGTGTAAATAAATACCCGTAAATTATGATCTGTATCTTCGAATTACATTCGCCTTTTTCGGAATAAACCTTCTGTCTCCGAAACATTGGTGTCTGCCAAAGCTACACTCAATGGAAGGGTTTTAAATATATCATATTTTTTTACTTAGATATATTTTCGAAATTTTTTATGAAACTGTTGTGATTATTTCATTACGCTGTGAAAACCAGTACCTGAGTTTGAAATAATATTTTGTAAATATTCCTAAAGATTCGTATATATTTAAAACAGATTTGGCTATTATTAAGCTGATATTAAGTCTGATTCAGTTTTTGCCTCCTGTTTTAATTAGTGCTTTCAATCTGATACGTATTTCAGTTATACGTTTAAACGATATACGTATATCTGTATAATAAGTTTCTATGAAATACGAATACCTTAAAATATACGTTTAAACGTATCCGGATACGTATAAGGGTGCATCGGTTAAATGTATATTTAGGTATACGTACATTTAAAGTATACGTATATTTCAAGTATCGTATTCACTTTTAATAACAATGAACCTCATCAATCTTACGTCACTGAATGGAGAATAAGCGGGAAATATGTTAGTGTTTTTATTTCAAAACCGAAATTTAATACCGTGAATTTCAAAAAGTACACTGTAAAAAAAAAAAAAAAAAAAAAAAAATCCGACCAGTTTTCCTGTAGGAATCGGAAAAATAGTTGCCCTTATCGTACCGGAAAAATTTCCGACCCAGCTCGGAATAAAATCCGTAAAAAAAAGGAAATAGTCAATAAGATGGTATTTTACAGATTTTATTCCGAGCTGGGTCGGAAATTTTTCCGATACGATAAGGGCAACTATTTTTCCGATTCCTACAGGAAAACTGGTCGGATTTTTTTTACAGTGTAAAGAATGAGAGTATAAATGTTTCAGATTTATTGTGAATCCTTGTTAAGTGTGTTTTTTTTCTTTTTAATCTTTTAAAAATTCTTTTCTCGTCTGTGTTACACTCAAGATTGCATCTGGGCGCAAATGTTATTAATTCCATGGAGCTAATGTTTTCTACCCTGTTAATATACATTGTAAAAAAAATATGACCAGTTTTCCTGTAGGAATCGGAAAAATAGTTGCCCTTATCGTACCGGAAAAATTTCCGACCCAGCTCGAAATAAAATCTGTAAAATCTGAATAAAATCCCTAAAATACCATTTGATTGACTATTTCCTTTTTTTTACGAATTTTACTCCGAACTGGGTCGGAAAATTTTCCGGTACGATAAGGGCAACTATTTTTCCGATTCCTACAGGAAAACTGGTCGTATTTTTTTTTACAGTGTATAATGAAAATCCATTTTTTATTCATGACACTCATGGTATTTTTTATACAAACTGTTAGGGCATCATCGTTTAAGATTCGTTAATATTGACAAATATAATTTTTTGTATAAAGTAAGGTAGACCGGGGCAAGTTTACGCGGTTTTCTTTCAATGAATTTTTTAATTTTTATGTTTTAACTTAGGAAATTTTAGACATTGCGGTTTTATAAAGCAGTTAATAAAGTCAAATTTGTGTAATCCGTTGTTGTCCTATTTGTGTTTTTAACCGTAAAAAAAGGTTTTTAGGTCCAAGTCTTTTGTGTGTATCAAGTGAGGCACGTTTGCGCATATTATAAGTGGTACCAAGGAGTAAGTGAAATAAATATTTAATTAAATTGAAATTTATTTATAACTTAAAGCACTGTTTAAAAAAATTAAAGAGAATTAATTAAAAAACATTTTATAGACTAAACTGAAAATATAGGGCTTATTGCTAATTAAAAACAGAAACTATTTAGTCATATTCATCATCACTGTTACAGTTTTTACAAACAAAACATAAAGTATTTCCTTTTGCACACTTGTCATGGGACCAGCTTTTGCATCTAAGACATTGAACCCAGTCTTGTCCTTTTTTGAATTAGTTGTATGATTTCAAGCAATAAATACACACACAGTTTGCATCTTCGTCATCAGATTCATTCACTATTTTCTTTATTCCAGAGTGTTACAAACTTTTTCCCTTTTGCAGATTTTGGTTTCATACTTTTTCCTTTGCTGTCTTCTTGTTCTGATTCCATAGAAACTAGTAAATTTTTACGTAATTTCTTCTTTTTGAACGTGCGTAAAGGTGCCCGATGTCAATGCGTAAACGCGCCCCGTAGCCATGCTTGGATTTATTTTTAACGTGGAACGAAAATTAATAACATTTCTGCTCATACAAATACAGTTCTCAAAAAAGGATTAAATTCTGCTAATGTTCATATATTTGTTTATCCTCAACTAAATATTATTAGTTCACAATAAGTTTCAATAAGCTCAACACAAAATTTATTCACCTTGACAGAAAACAGATTATCCTTTCCTCATGCTAGACTGAAGTTCGACCGATGCTCACAAATGTGTGAGGATACCCGCTAGGGAGCTGCATCAATCTGTCGTGACTGGTGGCGCGCCAGTTATAACTCGTTTCTGAAAAAGTGCAATGCGTAAACGTGCCCCGGTTTACCCTACCTATAAATTTCGATTACATATAAACCGGCAAATAATCGACTTGCAGGTTTTAGAACGCAATTATGCATGCTTAAAATGACTTGCCTTCTCTTTTCTTTTTAGAATAAAACATGTTTTCAAAATACTTTTAATTTAGAAAACATATTCTTAAATACTATAAAAATATGATTATAAAACTTCCTGGGAGTCGTATTGATCAATGTCACTATAAAATATAAAGTAAATTTAAGTCTTTTCTGTGGTCGCATCAAAAATAATGTTTCGCGCGAAGGGTCCATGCCACAAATCAAAAGAAGCTAGGTGCTGTGGTACAGATCTGCGAAAGGTATAGCTTTGAAGCTACCCGCTTTCAATAGCAAAACATTTCATAATAGCTTAGTTTTTAGGAAAAGCAACCAAAATCAAAACTGATGAAAAGTATTCACGTTTTTTTTTTTTTTTTTTTAAGTACCTATGCACAACAACCAGAAGATAGGTAAATCCCAGGCCATCGTGGCTCTTTCAACAAAGAATCAGGAAGGTCCTGGTAAACCGCGAGAATGCAGGACTCTAGTGGATATTTCTCAATGTCTAAAATCCGCAGCTAAGCATCTATTTTCATGCTTTGAACGAAAAACGTTTAGATGTTTATACATTTAACCGCTTGGTTATGATCCGTATATACGATGTACCGTATATGCTGTTTTGAATAATACGTATAACCTCCGTAGCCTTATTATACGTATCTGAATCCATATCCCCGTATAATACGTATTATACGTATACTCGTATAAACGTTTAATAGGGAGCACTAGTTTTAATACACTTTACTATTCTCATAACCAATCACGAATACGTAACATATAACGTCCAGCAGCTGGAAGAAAAAGAGATGAATAATCGATACTCAATAATTGATAATATAATAAAGTGAAAATGTTTAAAAGGTCAATGAATGAAACTAAAAATTAAGGAATCAATGCACTTTTTATGAAAACATTTTTTTTTTCTTTACACGCCTCGGATTTGGCAATAGCTTACAGTACCGATAAAAAACGGCAGGCTGTAGTCACTGTTAGAGGCAATTGATTTTTCATATTAACCTTATCAAACAAGCATTGAAGAAAATTAGATTAGATTAGCATGATGTAAATTTTAACACGTGTTATTGTGACATTATTCAAAAAGAAGATTTTCGCAACAAGCTACAATTCATGTTCAACAATCATTTAAAGTCCAAACTATCTAGAAGAAGATGGATTAGGTATTTAGTATTTCCCTGAAGGAAAATCTTTAAAAAAAAAGTCACAGAAAAAAACCCGTGTTATTGGCTGACCTTAATCAAGATTATCACCTCTTCCATTCTTGACAGATTTATAACACTTAGTTCAGCGTTAACACACCGTACTCAAAGATAGTTCTGATATAAACACATAATTTATTCGCTTAATCCTGTCGAGTAAGTTATAAAAAAGTGTCACGGAATTGGATGTTTTATTTCTCGATATTTTCATTAGACCTATAGATAAACTAATTGGGACTACGCTGGAAAATCTAGAGCTATTTATCAAACAATGAGGTAAAAAATTCTGATTCCTTTTTCATATCTAGAACCTAGAAAAGGGTGAACAAGGCACGGCATATTTCTGAATTCAGTGTTGGAGATCTTGCATTAGGATGAGATTTGAACCATAATTATTTTCAAAATAATAATACGTAGTAATATCCTGAAATATAATACAGGGAACCTGTTTAGTTTTGAAATCCATATATGTGGGCCTCCTTTCTTTTCTTCATACTAATATAATCACTTGAATGTTTAAAATTTCGACTTCACTTCTGTAGAGCTGTCAGGGTGTTGTCGTTGTTTGCAATAATTCCAAAGGAACGGTTTCATTTAAAATTAAAACACATCATACATAATAACTCAATATCTACAGAGAGATGGAGACTTATAAAAGCACTTATCCAGGAGATGAGTAGCATTTATATGGCAGGATCATAGGGTTCGGGAAGGGTTGGCTAAATCAGATTATACTTAAACTTTCACATCTGTGTTTACTATAACTGTGCATCTATTCATTCATATCTATTATTGTTCCTACTGCTGACTATATATATATATACTACAAAAATTAAATTTCCGCGCCGTATTAAAATTATTCCATAATTTTTTTCTCTGAATTACTTTACAATCCTAGTTTATTAAATTATTCTATATCTTAAATAATATTCTGTTCATTTAAAAATCATTCTATTTAAGACGCGTATTTAATTTCCTTCAAACTCTTTTAAAAAACATTTCCCCTTAATTTTTTTTTTCAAGACCTTTTTATTTTTCAATCTTAAATCTCTGATATTTATTAAAGTTATTTGATTTATACCATTTCTTTTCTTTCATCTTTTTTATTCCATAACTCTACTTGCCGGCCGCACAATTCTGACTGGGTAATTTCTCCTCAATATTATGCCGCTTACAATAAAGAGTCCTCTAACCTTGCTGTGCGCCAATTCGTTCTCCCTCATATCTGCATTAGGGTAAAAAATCATCCGCCTTCGACTATTTAACCTGAAACATGAGTGCGGAGCAGTGGATTTTCGTGGCATTTGTTGTTATAAAAAACTACTTTGCTGTCCAGAAGAAGCCACGGAAATGATCGAATCAAGTACAACGTAGTATAGAGTAGACAGTGTACAGCGATGTTTGGAAAAGATGTTTCGTGTTTATGGAATTTGTGGTAGATGCTTGACCTCTGTATTATTATAAGATGACGCAATAAAATTTCTTTTTCTTTTGTGAAGGAGTATTGTAATTATTCGGGAAACTTCCAATGCTTATCGGCTAAGGCCTAAATTATTAGAGTGCCGATGAAATATTGAATATGTGGTCTTGATTGGTATTTAAACGACGGCGGCTTCCTAAATTCTTAGAGTGTTACGGAGCGATTGTTGCATCATTTTTTACATCGCCCACCCAAGATCGTCACACACACACACACACACACACACACACATATATATATATATATATATTTAATTTCTCTCAAAAGGGATCGCATTTTAACTGACTGTTTGTTTCTCACTGATTAAGAGGCTATTTCAGTCAAACGAAAAGACCCGTTCGCCAATGCTAATTTTATGGAAGAAATTTATAAAGATGTCTCGGTCCCATTTCAAAATTTTTAAATAATTTCTTTTGCATTGAATAGTTGAGATCGATCTGTACAAAGGCCGTTGTTTAATTTTTCAATTTTGTTTACAGGTATTTCTTATGAGGACACTTTCATTTTCGGAACCGGTTTCGAAAGTAAAAGCATCTTTATAAAAAAATATCTGCAATCAAAATCGAAAAAGTAAAAAAACGGCCTGCATACTGATCGATCTCAACTATTCAGTGCAAAAGAAATCATTTAAAAATATTGAAATGCGACCGAGATATCTTTATAAATTTCTTCCATAGGATTAGCATTATCGAATGAGTCTTTTCATTTGACTGAAGTATCCTCTTAACTGGCGTGATTTCTCTAATCGTAATCACATTCGCGGTAATAGCCAGTGGGAAAGGGGTTATTTTGTTTATTCTAAAGATGTAGGTGGATTTTATATCTGGATGTAAACTCAAATAATAGATTAGACTTCTCACATGTCCAGGACATTCTATGATTTATCGAAACGGTCATGTGAATTTAGTGAATTCATGTGAATTTCGACTTCATTTCTGTAAAATTGAACGTTTTTGCTTTTAAAAGTCTATAAAAGGTAGCATCAGTGCTGATTTTCTTACAAAATAAATGTTGTTTTCATCTGATGTTTCAAATTGCTCTAAGACAGCGTTTCTAAAAAGGTAATAATTATTAAAATTATTTAATATATACACTCTGCAGTAAAAACAGAATAAAACTTTGTAAATTATCATTTAAATGCATTACATTTCTTTGTGTAAATTTAGGTATTTATAGTTAAATTCGTATTTTAAGGTGCTAGTAATTTTAGGCTTATATACATATACCTAAAATGGTAGTCCCCACTAAACATTAATGTCAGATTTTTTTTCCCTTGGAATCTGTTGTGTTACTATCCGTATATAAAAACATTGAATGAGTATTTATAAAATTATTCAGATATATGAAGACGATAAAATATATATATATATTTTTTTTTTTTTTTTTGGAGAATATAAGGGATGAATAAAACGAACGTAAATAAAACATAAGTATCTAAAATTAATTCAGAATGCATCTCTTTTAAGGCTTCATAAAAACAGCCTCTTCTTCAGGTCAAAATGCAAAGAAAAGAAAAGAAACAGATAGATGAAAAGAAAGAATGAGAGAGAGAAGATACAGATTACACACAACGACTAGAATTTTCAAATAATCAAATTTATCTTGCTAATTGAATTTTTCTTTACGTTGATAGTTTACTTTCATTCATTATAGCAAGAAAACTTTTAACATTTAGCGTATCCTTTTTTGGTTCTCTAGGCAGGGTTTAATGATTTAATCCATAAATATCTTCACTTCCGTGTCAAACAATTTCACTTATTCTTCTAGCAGATTGAATCAATTTCTCAAAGAAATCATATGCTGTGATCCAAACATGCATATTCAGTACTATATTTAATGGAGGTGTCTGTTTTCATTATACTTTCAGATAAGCTAATTTAGACCATTGCTGAAAAAATAGACATACATTAGCCATTAGACAATGTGTTAGAAAATTGAGATTCTGTATCGATAACTAGCATCTAGGAAGTAGCAAATAGATATAAATTTATCTCGAGTTATTCTTGCTGCAAAAATGCAGCAATTACTTAAAGGATATTAAGCGATTGTTCGCCAGAAAATCATACATTATGATCAAAATCGTGCATATTCAGTTGTATATTTAATTGAAGTGGCTGTTTTAAACGGTCAATATGCTACATAATTTCACTAGTATAATGATACATATATGAAAGTTTAATCATAGAAATAAAAAAATCACATTTCCAAACTTGAAAGGTTTGTCATTGAAGGGGAGGATATACGTCGATTACCGATCATTTCAGTTCAATTTTCTACTACGGAAATGACCTACAAATGGGAAACAGGTCTTTACAATAAGAGAGAGAAAATAATCCCCGCTTTATCTAGGGAAAATATTTTCTGAATAAATATTCTTCGTAATATTTAATATTTTAATTTTTAAATAGTAATTTGAAAATAATTTAGCTAAATATTATCAACATTCCACTAATAAATATAAAAGCTACATTTGAATAGAAAAAAAAAATGGAAAACTTTACATAACTTTTCAAATAACATTGTGTATGTATGTGTGAGTGTGTTCTTCCGAAAAAGAGACAAAACAGAAATTTACTTTTGTCGTAAATCTCTAAATTACATTTAAGGTGATTTTCTTAAATCTGTATATTAACATTATACGTATATTTAAAACGCTTAATTGGGCACTAAAAACTTGATGAATTTGTATTTGTAGTTAGCATGCCTAAATCTTAAGATGCATTTCTCTAAGTAATATTATTATTTTTACGTCTAAAATTATTCAATTTTAAAGGAATTAAAATAATTTTTATTATATAAAGGAAATAGGCTGAAAAATTGCCATTTTCTTTGACGAAATAGACTTTGATTTCAGGCTAAATAGTGTAAAGTGCTGTAAAACCATATACTATTAGTTCCTTCTTGAAACTAGGATTTCCATCAAAAATTAATGTATATATACTCCGCACTTATCACGTATCACAATATAATTTTAAATATATTATTAGTTTATCACATTTTTATTTATAAATGATTATTTTTAAAAAGTCAAATCGTCCTGTCTAATCCCAGCGGTAGGGTAAGACCTCATGGATAGGTTAATCTTACAGGATTTTCTTTTAAAAAAGAGAAATATATTATATTTTAAAACTTTAATTATGGAACTAAAATAATAATATTTCAAGTATAAGTCTAATGACTTAATATTTAAAGACGATGGATAACCATTACAATTTGAAAAATTGTAAAAAAGAAGTTCACTTCTTTATTAGCTTTATAAAAATCACAAACACTCTTGTCCCGGTAGTTTTGATTGCCTTTTCTACAATAATTGATTAAGGGCTCTTCAATTATTGCTTTTTAATATTCTTTTTTTTTCCCCCACGTCCTGTTTTACTCCAAGAGAATGAGGATCATAGAGCAAGCCACAAAATTGTGCCTGTAAATACTAACAATAGTTTCATTTTGGAAATAAATCCTTAATAAATTTGCTACATACAACAGAATAAAAAATTTCGACAACTTTAAATGTGTTTTCATTTAAGAATTTTGAAAATGGACAAACATTAGAACAAAAAAGAGTAAAATAAACTTTTCAACAGAGAAATTATACAAATGCCAGTATAGAGATACCTTAATGCCCACTTCTTCTTAATGTCACGAAGTAAATATTTGAACCATTGCCGCTAGAAAGTTGCTCAAATTGAGTCAAATAGAAGTATCCTGTTTTCAGAGGACTATACGTTTTACTCCAGTTTACCTTACATAAGAGCAGAAGCAAGACTCAAGATCCTTTGTACAAAATCCTGCATTTCCCTTAACTCCATATTTTATTCTTACAGTGCTAACTCGAGATACGTTACCCTAAAAATTAAAGGCTTAGATGCCGTATATTCCCACGACCGCCATCTTAGGGGTTTTGAGATTTATTGGCGATGTTTTACATTCTATTTTTTTTTTAAGTCTAACATTCACATAAATCGCTGTTTGGCGACATTTACTACTTGGCGGAAAAGTGGTTTTCACGGCAAGAAAAAATCCAAGATGGCGATCGCGGGAATATATGACATATATCCTTCAAAATGGCATTTATCTTCTTTGTTTTTATGTTTCTAAGAAACTGCATAGACCTGCTATGTTTTAGCTCTGCATAGTGAATAACATAACATCTACCATGTAGATTTATTGGCTATAAAAGGATAATTTTTTATTATGTCCGCACCTATCCAAAGTCAGATACTTTTTAAGCGTTTTAATATTAAAAGGATTAATTATATTCGCATCTATGGCCAAATATTTAAGGGGGAAAAATGTTTTCAGTTTAGAAAAATGTTATTTAGTTTAGCTTAAATTTTAAGTATGTCATTTTTATATTCTTATTATATTCCCTGCCAATTAACCAAATTTCACAAATTTCCTTCAGGTCTAATAATTTTATTAGGCCACTTTATTCCTGTTGTGCCCATAAACCATTTGCTAAATAGGTGTTTCACTTCTATGGCAGTTTATTCATGTAAATTACTCTGTTTTGTAAGCATCAGCACAATTTCCTGATTACCTACAGATCCATCAAACATCGACAGATCGACTATGTTATTAATATTAGCATTTAGCTAATTTTCATATTTAAAAAAGCAGAACTGTCTCTATGCCGTAAAAGTTACGATACGGAATACGCTTGCTTAATAAGCACTTTCACTTTATCAATCAATATAATAATTTCTTTCTATGCATAAGAAACGACTTGAAAAAAATATTAACATATCTATACATAGATCAAATTTATTTTCGATATTAGAACAGAAAAATAGTGTTAGAAATTAAGTATTTAGTTCGCTCTAGTTTGACATTACACAAACAAAATCGTTTAATGTATGCACTGTCTAAAAATAAGTTCAAATGTACATTGCAACTGAAATGTTAACTTTTGCAAAAGTCGAAACTACTGGAGGAATTAAATTAAGCTTTTGGTTCAAAGTTAACAAAGTTCAGAACAAGTTGTATGTTTTTTTTTCTTGCCTTTCCTTTGCTTTTCTTTCTTTTTTTTATTCGTAGGGCATTAAAGATTTTAAAAAAATCCTAGATTATATTTATAAAGTTTTCCTACTATTTGCAAAAGACGAAACTGCTGGATTAATTAATTTAAGCTATTGGTTCAAAGTTAACAAAGTTCAGAAAACATGTTGCATGCTTTTCTTTTCTTTCCTTTTTTCCCCTTCAAAAAGATTTTTAAAAGTCCTAGGTATTATATATAAAGTTTTCGTTCCGTATTTCAAATAGCGATTCTGAGCTAGTTGGTAGATATGCCGACAAGTTCTAGAATTTCACCATTTCTTCCTCAACTTGGTTATCTTAATAATTAAATTGTTATTAATATTTTGTTGAAACTTTATATTTTAAGAGAAAATTACATGTTTATCATCTGCATCTTTTTTTTTTTTTTCCAAAATGATATGCAGAGAAAGATAACGTAAGAAATACTGTCAAAAGTTTACACTGACTAAAATATGATAACAAAATTGAAAGGAAATATATGGTACAATTTCACGATAAATGCTCAAAATGTAATTGGAATCAAGCATAGTAAAGATATTTCAATGGTTACATCAACAGTATTTATTTAAAAACGACGCCTTTTTAAAAAATTTTGTTATGAAACCACTGATTCAAAAGTTTAAGCACATTGTGCAAATGTTAACAAATGCTATATTGTTTTCAAACAACCATCCGTTCCAACCAACCTACTATTTCCTAAATGGTTTATTCAATTTCTGTTGTTTTTTTAAGATGCCGAAGGTTACGAAATTTACAAAAGAAGAAATTTAAAAGATTTTGAAATTGGAGGCGGGAGGTAAGACTTTTTTTAAATTTCTTTAATTTTAAAACGTTCCTAGAGAATAATATACAAAGAACGTGCTAGAAATAACAATTTTGACGAAAATCAAGATGTGGTAATAAGTAGAATCACATAAATTACTTACAATAATATGATACAATTAAATTCCTATAGTTTCGGACAATTAAAAACTTGTCCATCCTCAGGGATAACACGGTTTTCCCACGGTTCCTCTGGAGAAACTAACACGGTTACAGATAAGACCGTGTTAGTTTCTCCGGATGTTATCCCTGAAGATGTATAAGTTTTTATGTCTCCGAAAGTGTAGAAATGTAATTGTACATTATTATTGTAAGTAATTTATGTGATTTCATTTATGAATTTAAAAGTATATATTACATACACTGATTGGCCGTAGCCATACTTTATTCAAAAGTAAGTTTATTTGTATTTTTTCTACCATAGAACCCCCACCAAACGCTCGAGAATGCTGTTACAATTGGCGAATTTACGAACTTAGTTGGTAATTTTTTTAAAACTTTTATACAAAAACTATAATATACTTTCTATTTCTGATAGACTTGGCAAAAGTTGCAGATCTAATTTGGAATATTATTAATTTTTTTACAATTAGGAACTATATTATGTTTTCTAATTGTGGTAACTTGGAAAAATTATAAAACAAGTTGGCAAACGTCGAGAACTATTTATTTTTGATTCTTAAGGAGTTGGCAAGTACTGAAATTTGACTTGATAATTTAGGGGACTCCCCCCCCCCCTCCCAAATAAAAAGTTTTAGCGATGGCCCTAGTTCTAACCTATTTTTATCCATGTTTGTAACGTCCCAAATGTGGGGCGCTAAACACGAATGGATAAATATTTTTATTAGCCATTTATCGAACCGTTATTTAAGTAAAAGTCCTTTGTAAGATGATTATGAAATAAATTGTTTTTCAGCCTCACGTACGATTATTCTTAAATTGTTACTAATAATAAGTATAATTTTATTACTCTTTGTAAAGAAACAAATACATATTTATTTAGTAGTACATAAAAATGCTATTTATTTATAATTTAAAAATTTATTTTATGTACACCTACATAAAGCATATAATTATGCATATTATACTATTATAAATATTGTACATATTCCCGTATTTCACGCGTTTAATTTTATCAAATAAATAAAAAAAATAGTGTAATTTAACTCATTTTGCAAGATATTAATGTGATTTTACCGGCAAATTTAAGAAAACAAAATGTTAGACAAAAATGGGTAAAAACGATTTTCACTTATAGTGTACACCGGTCAGTATATCGGGCACCTTTAATCAAGGTAGTCCGTGTTGGATCGTTCGGTTTAAGTAAATCACATTTCAAAATAAAGTTGTTCCATATAAAGGATTGATTATTTTTTAATGAAATTTAATATCTGAAATAAAGTGTTTTCGCTGTTTGTACATCGCCAACATTTTAAAATGCAAATGACTTACATCACGAAGAAAAAAATCTTAATGAAAAAAAGAAATTGTCGATTATAACTCACATGAGATTTCAGATAATCTGTAAACAGATACTAAAGAAACCAGGAAGAAATGGTTGAACTTTAGAAATTAATTACTTTGCCAAGCATTAGATTCATATCAAATAATTCGTTTTCTTGAACATGTCTTAATTCATTTATGGATAATATCTTCATTCTTTAATTTTTATATGATGTAGAGTCGGATAATTAAATTATCATGGGAAAAATCTGAAATATATTAATAATTTATAATTTATTCATTACTCTTTATTACAGTTTTATTTTTATTTTCAAACTTAAGACAGGAATCTATTCATCATAAATTTCCTAGCAGTTTCTCATGACCCGTCCTTTAGACATATAGAGGGTGATAACAATGATGCCTTTTCTTATGAGTCTTTTTTTTTTTTTTTTTTAATGGAAGTTAGATGATAAACTGAAATATTTTTATGGTTCTATTTTCTGAAATTTTCTGATACCTAATTTCAAAAGCACATTATTAATTCATTAATTAAAGAATAAAGAAAAATTGAAACGATTTCATACACAATAAATTAATCTTAATAAATTTCAGTCACTTTTAAAATAAATTCCTTAATAAATATTGGGCACTGAACTTAATTTTAAAGGATTGACAACAGATTGCGCAAGTAGACCGACATGTTTCAGGCGTTACGACAGCCAACGGCATATGAAAGCCCTGTCATTAAACTTTAAGAATCAGTAAATTTCATTTCATTGAAGTGTAAACAACAGATGTAGTTTATGCATTGAAAATATCATGTTTTGTGCCAACGAAGTGCAATGTGCAGGAAGCATTACATTTTTATTTCAATTTGAAGAAATAGGTAGCTGAAAGTCGTAATTTGCTGACCAAAGCTTTTAGGGATTATGTTCCATGGATTTCAACGTGTGAGCACTGGTTTCGATGACTGAAAGATGGTGATTTTCATTTGGACGACGAGGAGCACCCTGGTCAACCGAGAAAGTTTACAGACCAGAATTGGAGACGTTGCTGGACGCATATCAATGTCAAACTCTTAACGACCATCTCGGAATGTTTGAAGTATATGTGAGTGGTTCAAAAGCGAGGAAATTGGGTGCCATACGAATTGAGACCAAGAGATATTGAAAGGCGTTTTTCCACATGGGAATTTCTGCTTCAACGGCAAAGAAAGAAAGATCTTTCGCATCGTATCGTCACTGGGGATGCAAAATGGATACATTGCGATAATCCCAAGTGTAGCTAGCTACCTTGCCTAACCATTCACATCAACCGATTTCAAAGCCGATTATCCATAGCTCAAAGGTGATTCTCTGTATACGGTCTGTTCAGAAGGGGGTCGTCTTTTCCGTGCTACTCAAACCTGGTCAATGATTAGTGGGGATCCTTACCGAAGACAACGCGAACGCCCGAATTCAAAGCAAAATAACCGGAATACCCTTGAAGACACGACAAGTTGATTTTCCAGCACTTTAACGGTTGGTTGCATTTCTCAAAACGGTGAGGGTAATACTAAACATGCTCAGATGGGATATGCTACCCCAAACACATTATTTCCCAGATCTTGCTCTTTCGGATTACCACTTGTTTCGATCCATGCAGAATCATCTTTCTCAGTAGAACTGAGCTGCTTTGAAGATATATGTAAAAATGGCTCGATTCATGAATAGTCACAAAAGGCGATTCATTCTTTCACCAAAGAATCCATTTTTTACTGAAAAGATGAGAAAATGAGGTAGTTTAATTTAATTAGTGAATTAATATTTGAAAAAACTGTATTAACATCAAGTGTCCTCCACTACAAGTTAAAAAAATTATTTGAACTTGACTGGATGAATAATAAGTATTTTATTAACGATTGAAAATTTGAACAAGATATATATATGGGGAGAGTGTGAACTAATAGTAGGAATTGAATAACAAACGCGTATCACTTCTTGTAATAATCGTTCATTGTCATAAAAAAACCTTTAAAATTAAGTTTACCATCCAATAAATTTATAAGGGTTCGACAGAAAGCTTTGTAATAGAACGCAAGGCTCATTTGGAAGCTATTTCATTTAGGCTTGATTATTATTCTTTTCCACAAATTATAGGAATACGATACCTAAATATTTTCAACATATCAGCAAAATATGGACTTCGATAATATTACATAAAAAAAATCTATGTACTCTAAAGTGTATCACTAGAAAGTTAATTTTCTTTTGCTTTTCGAAGAACTTAAATGCTAAGGATCTTAATTAAACAGAATATTTCAAATGAATGACTTGATTACAAAGACTATAGCTGCATTGTAAATAAGTTTAAAAGTAAAAATAGTTTTTCTAGAAAACACTCTTTTATAAGCGTTCAATGTTTATCTTATAACTTCAATTCATGCAGTTCCAAAAAATTCCTCTAATTTAGCGTGAGCCCCAATTAGTGAAAATTTACCGCTTTGATTTACGCTTGGTAGAAAAACGCGAACTAGTGAATTTATCAGAATCATTATTATGCTTGCTTTGTTTGCCGGACTTAAACCACTCAAATTAAAAGGCTACAGTAAGTAGCGAAACCTTTGGCGATTTCTTCTGCTATTAACTCCTGACGTGTGGCTAATACGAAAGCATCGCTTTTAATAAATTTGAAAACTTTATTGTAATATACTATTGATATTTTTGCTATGAAAACGCTTTTTGATGTTGTTAATGGACAATTTAAAAATAAATATTAAATGTAAAAAATATATTAGAAAGAGAAAAAAAAATGGTTTTCGCATGCTTTTATTTACTTCTTTACTTATTTGCTTCATAATTTAAAAAAGATCATTTTGTGAATATTTATTCTGATCTATTTAACAATCTTTGTTAAAATTAACAGCGTCGGTGATTCGGAACTTATTTTTAAAAGTGTCACTGTTTGCACTGCTAATGGATATTCTAACAAAAGGTATTAAATGTAAAAAACCTATTACCATGAGAAAAAAAATGGTTTTCTCCTACGTTTTGGTAACTCGAGAAGCCCGTGCTGAATCTCCTAGTGCTTAGAAAAGAATGTTCTATATTTTCATTTTTTACTTTTATTCTTATTTATTTCTTAATTCAAAAAATATTATTTTATGAATATTTATTCTAATCTATGTAGCAATCTTTGTTAAAATTAACAGCGTCGGTAATTTAGAACTTAGTGACAATATTTGCACTGTTAATGGACATTCTAAAAAATATATACTAAATTCAAAAATTGTAGTACAGTTAGAAAAAAGGGTTTTCTACTATGCTCTGAACCCGAGAAACCTGTGTTGAATCTCCTAGCGCTTGGAAAAGAAAGTTTTATTTATTTTTATTTTTATTTTATACATATTTATTCCTTAATTTAAAAATGATTAGTTTATGAATATTATTTATTCTAATCTATCTAACATTCTTTGTTAAAATCGACAGCGTCGGTCATTCGGAACTAATGTCTAATCACTGTTTGCACTGTTGATTACATATAAAAAAAAAAATTGTTTTCAAGTGTGATCTAAGAGTTTTCGACCTTAAAAGATGCAACCTTCTTTACTTTATCTGAATATTCATTTATTTGAAAGCAATATCACTTTGGTTGTAATGATCTGTATTTTCTTATTTGACTTAGCCTATTTCTAGAGTTATCAATTCACCCATAAATTCAATGTTCGTACCCAATGCATCTGAAAATGCTAATGAAATTCAGCAGCAGTAAATTAAAAAAATATATTCTTATATTGTATTTCCACATGGATTCACATCAACAGTTTCTCTAATTGGTCTTTGAAAATGATATGTTGCGTTTTTATCAGGAACTGATCGATTCATATGCGAGATCAGGATTAGGAAGTTTTGATAACGAAAATGAAAAGGATGAGTTGTTAATCAAACTGAATTATCGCAATCAGTGAGTCCCCTTAATGCGGCTAAGCGTCAAATTCGATCTGTGATAGGTTTTATAAAACTGAGTGAATAAAAATACAACAAATTTAAACAACCAGAAATAATACACTTCATTAATTGCTAAAAGGTGTTAAATACAGCAGTATATAAAACATTAACAAAGTTTTATATACAAACTGTCTACATGCACTGCACGTAGGGTTGAGTTATGAATATAACAAATCGGAAATTGTACGTCAAACGTGGCAAATAAGGTGCACTCGTACTATAACTAATTTTATAAATATTCAAATCTTCGTGCAATAGCTGTTGCACTCTTATGCAAAAATACATGAATACAAAATTTATTACAATTATATATATTAAATTCAGTAAAACGGAAATAATAGGACTCCATCTTAAATAGGACGTCATCACCATGCCAACCTAGAATCATTACCTATCATGGGATATCATTGAATTAATCACATGTGATAGGATTTAATAGAATGAAGAAAACTTTTATTAATATCTTTCTAAGTTTTGATTCTATCTATATTATAAAGGACAAACGTATCTGTGCGTAACGCATACGTCATTTTGCGAATGGCAACACTTTGAAATTTGAAATAAAACTTCGGTTTTGCAATAATATCTACTTAAAATTTTTAAACTTCTAAACATCACACTGCTTAAATTTTAACACCGTCGTATAAGGGGGGAAAATGCTCTTTTAAACGCAATTTGTTTGAAAACTGTATCTCAATTTATTTTTGAGATATTAATTTTTTTGTAAATTTTAATACAAATTTTTTAATTGTGGCAACTGAAGTACTCCATTTATATTGAAAGTAAAGGGAAAATAGTCATGGTTTATTATTTTTATTGATTATATTCTTATTGATGCCATTTTCACATTACAAATAAAAGTAACTTTTTATCATTTTTGAACAGAAAATTATCTCAAACATTAAAAAAGAACATGCATTCCTTCATAAATCAGTTACATTTCAATATTTTTACATTACGCTGATACTGAGTTTGAGACGCTGGGCAAAATGATTCAGTGGGTAAAAATGATGTCATATTTAAAACAATACGATCATTTATTTTGATAAAACTAAATATTTGACCAATACTAAATGGCTAATACTAAGACAACTAAAGGCAAATTTCTGAATTTTTTTTTTTTTTTTTTTTTTTTTTTTTTTTTCGCAGGTATTAAGATTAGAACTTAATGTTTGTGCGAATGTTCAAATGAAAAGTTGTATCAGACAAACGTGACTTTAAGTTTGGAAATACATTCATTAGTAATGTATTGCGCGTTAAAATACTTTCAAATTGTGAATTTGAGTGGTGCGTAATGTAAATTATGAGAATGTGAAAATAACGTACAGTTTAGATTTTATGGGGGAAAATTTTATGATGTGACAAAGCGAAATCCTTTTTACTGATTTTTCATCCCGTAAATACAAACATAAGAGCCTCAATCGATAAATTCCTCATAATTACTCATCTTGATCACGTATTCTAATAGAGTTTAATTTTTCAGTAATTTAAGCAGTTGAAGTTTGTGAAAATAATATTTTGGTAATTTTAGGTTAAAAATATTATTTGTTCTAAGAGTGAGACAACCAATATTAGACGATTTTTTTATTGTAATTATTTTTGTAGGTTTATTATAAATTCGATCTGAAGTTCCTTTCTAACATTTTAGTTCGTCGAATTTCGACGGGTTCCAACTCGTTTACATAAAATTTGAAATGACAAAAGTCTGCAACGATTATATATATTAAATTTCAGACCATTCGGTTGGGTAGCTTTTGCGCTGTTATATGCGGACAGACGTACAGACGGACGGACGAACTAGGCAACGACTATAGGAGTATTTATATAATTACAAACGCACATAAAGATGCTCACCAAAGTAAAAATAAAATAAAATAACATGAATAATATCAGAGAAAATGTGAAATACGCGAATGATGGCGTTTAAAATTATATAGATTGTGCATCTGTAGAATATTCTCATTTGCCTTGATATTGGCTTCGGTGAAGTCGAAACTTGTAGACAGTTTGTACATAAAAAAAAAAAATTCCTTTTTAACCATTTGGAAAAATGGTTATTGTTCTCGTCAGGATGGGAAATTAAAAACATATCTGAAGGTTTTTATTGGTTTAATCCGCATTTTATTCGTTTTCTGATTGGTCTATACAGTAATCTGTATTTCCCTTTACTTTCAACAGAGATGGATACCTTCTGTTGCCACTACGACAAAAAAGTAATAAAAACTAAAAAAAAAAAAAAAATTAATAACTCAGAAACAAATTGAGATACAGCTTTCAAACAAATCGCATTTAAAAGTACATTTTTTTCTCTATACGATGGTGTAAAAAGTAATATTGTGGGATGTTTAAAAGTTCAAGAATGAAATTTCATTTAAAATGGTTTCCAGATTTCCAAGAAATCTGACGATGGAAAAGCTTTTTCGCGAACAGCCAATGAAATGCTTGGATAATACATAAGTTTCAGGTGGATAATACGTACGAGTCGCAGGCGATTTTTGTCGCTTGGAATTTTTACATGTAATAACACTATTAATGTTTAATTCATGGCGTGCGTAATGTATGATCAACTCCGTGCGATTTTTTATGTCTTGAATTTCAGTCTTCGAAAAAATCATTTTCCAAATGGTCGTTGTAATTTGATAAATTGCTTTTTTTATTTATTTATTTACTGTTTTATTTAACACCTAGTAGCAATTTTGGCGGTTCTCAAATCCCATGCTCAATAACGCGAAATTTTCTGACATATTTTGTTATTCATTTTTTAATTTAAGGAGTCTCGGGATTCTTAAAGCTTCAAAATTTTCGAAATTTTAATTTTTTTAGATGTTAAACTCCTATTTTTTCTGAACATTTTGATATAATTGTTTCCTTGAAATTCCCATTAGAACAGAAGTTATGGCTTTTAGAATTATACCCTCTCAGTAGCTGAAGCGGCGTTTCCAAAACTTTGAAGTTATTTTTCTTGAAATGACGTTTGGTGGTCATAACGCGCAGGATATCTCAAAAATGTCTGAATAGTTTTTCATGAGATTTTCAAAACATGCGTTTCATGTTAGTCTGTATAAACGGAACCTAAAATTTCCTTTTTATTGTTTTTTTTTTTTATTATTATTTATTTTATTTATTTATTTATTTTTGAGATTATACTGTTGAAATTGTCAATATTTTGAATTAGTTAAATGCAACGTTGTATTAAAAGTATAAAAATGCTTTAAATACAAATTTATTTAGGTTCAGAGTTATTATTATAATCTGAAGTAGCCACCAAAGTTCTCAGTCTAGTTACAAAATTTATTTTGTAATCCTTCACGTAAAGTGTTATATCAATTTTCTGCTCGTGAAACGTCTGATAGTTTGGAGCCCCCTGTAAATGGTAATTCTGCATCTTTCCATTTTTAAATACATGAAATGAAAGAACATAATTACGTCTTTCATCTCAATAAAAAGTGTGTTTTAAAATCATACACATTTTATGATATTAAATGTTGAAAACGGTCTTTTTTTTTCTTTTTTTTTTTTTTTCAATTTTAAGAGTCCTGAGACCCCTTAAACACATAAAATGGCAGACCTGAGTATTGAAGCGATTTGGAATAGAAATGAGTTTTCCATGTTTTGATAAATAAATTACAGAATAAGTTATAAGCTATTGTGGTCACGTGACGAGCAGTTTTCCTCCTTTCCCACACTAGCATGTGCGGAAATTCAGTTCAAAGCGCACACTTTGACAGTATTTTCTGAAAGATCTTTTGCGTTTACCAAAACCGGAAAAGTCTTTCGATTACATTGTTTATCGATAACAACATCTGCTAATTTTATGCGTTTCCGACCAAAAATGAATTTAAAAATATGTCAGAATGTAGCCCCATCGGATTTGAGAACAGTCTTATAGTACAGGTAAAAGGTTTTTTTAACAACTGATAGCCATTCTCCAAAATTTGGGAAAAACATCGTTTAGCACTAGAAATGTAGACCCGAAGAGTTTCTTACCATGTTTGGGGTGAGGGGGTCAAAAGGGGAGGAATTTAAAACCCCGGTAGAGGGGAATTCAAAAATTTTTAAGTGGGTCTAATGGGTTTCTTATGTATGTTTTAATTCTGAATCGAATGACACCATCCGCAAGTCGATACGATCATTTTTCATAAAGTTGCAGCAGATTTTATGAATACAAAGTCCAAAATTATGCTTTATGCAGATAAAATAGGTTTTTACAAAACAAATGTAGGGCATTCACGAAAATTTAGGAAAACATGGTTTTGGCACTAAAAATGTAGATCCGGAGAGTCTTCAAAAAATATAGTTGTTTAACCGTGTTTTACTGGGGGAGACAAAAGGAAATTTAATTCTAGGGGGGGGGGGGTCAAATTTTTTTAATTAGGTTGATTGAGGTATCTTTTTTTAGGTGGTAGTTTGGTCAGGTAATTTTTTTCGTAATTACATAAATATTTAGAACCTATAGTCCTCGTTCGGTCCCTCTGTCTGTCCGTCTGTCCGCATATAACAGAACAAAAACTACCCAACCGAATGGTCTGGAATTTTAAATATATAATTGTTGAAAAATTTTGTTGAGTCATTTCAAATTTTGTGAAAATCGGATGTATAGTTTAAGGGGTCTTGTACCTTTTAGACGCATCGAAAATTAACGAAAAACTTCAAAGTTTGAATTAATCTATCTTCAAAGACTTTTTATGTATAAACATGAAATTTTGGATATTGATTAAACAGATTATTCTTTGAAATATGCAGTCATTAGAAATTTATTAACCTTTTACAGAATTTGTGCACTGTTGAAATTAAAATAGCTCTTTTTTTTACTCCAGAAGTCATTGCGCGCATGATATCTTGAGAAAGTATGTATGGATTGCCATGCTAAAGATACTAAACAAAGATGTGTGTTTAAAATGAACTACTTTTAAGTATTTACAATGGTAATATTTTTAGTTATGACTATTTTTATTCATTAAAAATATAAAATTTTTATTTTATTTTTTTAGGAAATATTTTTTTTATATAGTTAATGAAATAATTTTGGCCTAAGAGTAGTTCATTTTAAACACACATGTATGTTTAGTAGCTTTACCAAATTTCATGGCAATCTATACATACTTTCTCACGATATCATGCGCGCAATGACTTATTGAGAGAAAAAAAGAGCTATTTTGATTTCAACAATACACAAATTCTGTAAAAGGCTAATAAATTTCTAATGACAGCATATTACAAAGCACAATCTGTTTAATCAACATCCAAAATTTCATATTCATACATAAAATGTTTTGAATATAGACTAATTCAAACTTTGAATTCTTTCGTTAAATTTCGTCGAGTTTAAAAGGTACAAGACCCCTTAATTACAGGGACAGTCGAAAGTTTTCCGTTACATTACGACCAATGGGAAAAATGTATTTCAAGGGTATTTTAATTATGTTACAGCCTTTCGAAGAGAATGAAATTGATATGCACTTATGAAGTACACTAAAATATACATTCAGTACAATATGCGGTGCAAAAAATATTTATAAAACTAGTACAAACGCACCTTATTTGCCCGTTTAACATGCAATTTCCAACATGTTATGTATGTTTTATATGTGAATCGAATGACACCATCTGCAAGTCGATACGATGATTCATTACACAGTTATGGTAGGTTTTATGAATACATAGTCGAAAATTCTGCCTTTAATCAAACAAATTAACACGCTCCGCCTCAATTATTACCATCTTGTAGGGGAAAAAAAAGAAAAGAAAAGGAATCAAGTAGGAATATTTCACAAAATCAAGCACGCTGTTTGCTATGTTTTAGAAATGTCAAAACTTCTTTCCCCTAGAGCGACAGGTACCCTTCAAAATGAGAAAATATCTGACAGTTTCATTAAAGTCACTTTCCTGGTGTTTCACATTTTGTGATTTTATGTGCTTTTGCTTACCAACGTGACAAGTAGAAAGTATTTCAACATTTAAAAATTTGAATGTGACTGAATATATTTCTAACATCTTTAAAAATATATCCGATGAATTTTTCGCCCAAAATAACGATTTATGATATTTTAGAAAAAAATAATTTTAAGACTTTGTATCCTTTCAATATCACGAGATCATTATTATTACTTTTTTCTATCTTTACAAGAAGAAAGTATTGGATTCGTGAAAATTTTCGACTTCCGGTTTTCAATGGATTTATACGTTTTAGAAGGTTCCGAACACGATTTGATGGTTTTTAGAAAATGTCTGTCTGTGAGTCGGTCTGTCATTCTGTCTGTCACTCTGTGAGTCTGTATGTGACAAAAATTTTGCGGGCGCTCTATCTCAAGAACTAATGCACAGAACTTCACAAAACTTTAGATTTAGTTAGACCTTGATATAAACTGGTGCTGATTACTTTTTGGTGTAAATTACACAACAGGTGGCGCTGCTAGGCTGCCTTTTTCACGATTTTCGCAATAGCTCTATCTCAAGAGTTAATGCACGATATTTCATCAAACTTCAGATTCAGTTAGTCCTTGAATAAATTAGTGCTGTTTAGTTTTTGGTGTAAATCGTCCAACAGGTAGCGCTGCTATGCTGAATTTTTCACGATTTTCGCAATAGTTCTATCTCAAGAACTAATTCATGAATTTTCATCCAGCTTCAGATTCAGTTAGTCCCTGGTATAAATTGGTCCTAATTAGTTTTTAGTGTAAATTGCCCAACAGTTGCGCTGCTATACAAAAAAATTTTACGATTTCCAAAATAGCTCTATTTGAAAAACTAATGTACGGATTTTTATCTAACCCCAAATTCAATTAGAAGTTGACATAAGTTGTTCATGATTAGGTTTTTGTGTAAATCACCTAGCATGTGGCGCTGATAATACAGCATTTTTCAGGAAGTATTAACATGTATGAGATAGAAGAAAGATTTGGGATTGCCACATTCGTCTAGTTTTTTTAATCAATTTAACGAATTTTTTTTTATAAAATCATTATCCTGACTTATCGTCAGATTCATTTTTCTTCATATTGAGAAGTTTTATTGATATCCAATTGTTGTTTCTTATTTTGATGTTTCGAATAATTTTCAGAACATCACATGTTAGACCATAAAATACCATGAGGTGTTCTGAGCATTCAAGCGAGTAATATGTTGGACCAATTCTTTTGTATGTGTAGAGTGAAGCATGCGGTTTCAATTTCCACAGAAAAAAATAGTACCAAAATGTACCACTGTTTTTAAAGAAAAAATTAACTTATGACCGCTGTCGGCAACTTTCGATGGGTACTCTCTGCTATTCGATACGAAATATTTACGAATTGACTACTGCTGTCCACTTTTGATGCGTACACTTTACTTATTCAATACGAAGCCATCACAACCTGCAAAAACTTGGATCAGCATAAGATTACAGTTTTGTTTGTTTGACCCGAAACCCGAACCCATATATATATTATGAAATCGATATTTAAAAATTGTAACTGGTCACCTATATATATTTTTACAGAAATAGATTTATTTCTAAAGGTTCTTAAATGTGTATGCGAAATTTCATTTCGTAAAATGATTTCATAAGAATTATTAAAATGTAAATGCTACCTCAATTACATTTCGTAATTGTATTTTTATTTAGTATTGTTATTTTCTTCTATCTTTACTCTTCTTTCTTTTGATTCGTGAAAATTTTCGAATTCCGGTTTTCGACGAATTTAGACGTTTTAAAGATCGGAGATACCGAAAAACATGTTTTAACAAAATGTCTGTCTGTGTGTGACACAAATTTTGTGAGAACTCTATCTCAAGAACTAATGAACGGAATTTAGTAAAACTTTAGATTCAGTTAGTCCCTGATATAAATGGGTGCTGATTACTTTTTGGTGTAAATTGCCCGGCAGATGGCGCTGCTATGCTGCATTATTCATGATTTCTGCAATAGCTATATCTCAAAAATTAACGCACGGCACTTCTATGTTGCATTATTCATGATTATCGCAGTAGCTCTATCTCAAGAACTAATGTAGGAATTTTTATCAAGCTTCAGATTCAATTAGTCCCTCATATAAATTAGTGCTTTTTAGTTTTTTTGTGTAAATCGCCCAACAGGTGGCGCTACTACGCTCAATTTTTCACGATTTTCGCAATAACTGAATCTCAAGAACTAATGCGTGAATTTTCATCAAACTTTAGACTCAGTTAGTCCCAGATATAAATTGATCCTGATAAGATTTTGGTGTAAATTTCCCAACGGGTGTCACTGCTATGCAGAACTTTTCACGATTTCCGCAATAGCTCTATCTCAAAAACTAATGTATGGATTTTTATCAAAACTCAAATTCAATTAGAAGTTTGCATAAGTTGTTGCTGATTAGATTTTAGTGTAAATCACCTAACCAGTGGCGCTGCTATGCTGCATTTTTCAGGAAGTATTCACATGTATGAGATAGAAGAAGTTTTGGAATTGCCACAACTGAACTTTTTTTGTGTGTGTGTTTTCCTATCGCTAAGTACATTTTTATCGGACAGAAATAAGGAAAGGTGGGATAATAAGGGAAAGAATGGCAAAAAGCAAGCAACCATAATATGTATCTAAAAATACAGTTGGCTCTCTGTTTAACGACTTTCAAGAAACCTCGAAAAATCGTCCTTAAATAGAGATCGTCCTTAAACAGAATTTTTGGAAAAACAATATTTGAAAAACATTTCCTTTCACAGTTTACAGGCTTAGTATTATCAATACATTTCTAAATATATTGGCGTGTTTAGAAATGTTTTATTTATTTATTTAAATTTATTTTATGTTTTCTTTCTTTCTTTTGTTTTTATTGATAGAGCTATACTACATATTTTTATTGCACAAATACAAATTGCATTAATTATACTGCATACAAGAACAACATTACAGCATAGAATGTTACTTAAAGTACAATAAAAATATTTATAATACATTTAATTAACGCCTTCGAGGGGGGTGGTTCATTTTTGTACCACTTAATTTTAATTTCTAAATGCCACATTGGCACCAGAATATTGAAATAGAATTTTTCCTTTATTAGGTACGTGAGCAAAAGCTTTTGTTTATTTTGAAATAAACTGGCTAATAGGGTCCCTGAAAGGGTTGAGCAAATTAAGTTTTTAAAAAATCTAAAAGTGTAGATTGTTTCAATGGTGGTCTAGTTTTAAGTACCCTTGCTTCAAGCTTTTCAAGAAGGTTGAAGGAGTCATCTTCCATATTTGATGAAACAATGTACTGGCGAAAAATATCCAGGGCAGAATTCGCATCTGAGTAAGAAGGAGATGGTGTCTCGCTTTCTCTATCATCAGCTTTATCTTCTGCATCTGAAGTTGCATTTTCATTTGCGATGTCTTTATAAACTTCTGAAGTCGGTTGTTAAAATATCTTCATCACATGGGTAAAGTTCATTACTCCCTTCTCCTTTATCTGTACTCATCTGAATTGCAAGAAAACTTGTTTTTGTATGAGAGGAAGTTCCCTCGTTTAACATGTTTAAAGGGATCGGGGAAAAAAATCTACATGAAAATCGTCGTTAAATAGAAACAATTTCGTCTTTAAATAGAGATTTTTTTTACTTAAAGGAGAAGGACCGCAAAATATTGTCATTCAATAGAGATCGTCGTTAAGTAGGGCGACGTTAAACAGAGAGTCGACCATATAACAAAAATTTTTAAATACAGTTTTTATCTTAATGGGATTCGGCTTTAAAAGTTAAAATATTTTTTTCACAAAATTTAAAAGCTAAAGTTCAATTTTGACCACCTAATTTAAAACACTGATAGTATTTTATTTTTTATAAATTTTCCCCTGATTTTTTTGATTTTTTTTTTTGGAGGTCGGTAATGGTATTTATTAACTCTCAGCATAGGCTATGGCCTTGTAAGCCAAGGATCTGGGTTCGGTTCCCAGCCTGGGCATTTTTTCGCTCAGTTGGAAATATTCAATTCGTATGAGATGAATTAGTTTAAAGATTTTTTTAAATAGGCGAATATGATATTATATGTTTGTTAAATCAGTCGTAACTGTGATTCTATATGCAGTATATCAGTCTGAAAATTTGTCTGGAGATGTAGTTGAAAGTATGTGGCATATGTTAAGATAAAAATCTGAGAATTGAAATTTTTACATTTGTAGGATCCCTAGCCTCTTAAATTTATTATTAGCTATTCAATAAACTTTATCGTGATATATATATATATATAATTTATATATATATATATATAAAGTCTTTTCTTGATTTCTTCAATCATTTTCATTTATTTTATTTTTTATTCTTTTTTGGGCTTAAGATGGCAACTCTAAACATTATTGTTATTAATCCAGTTATTAGTCCATATATATAAAGTCTTTTCTTGATTTCTTCAATCATTTTCATTTATTTTATTTTTTATTCTTTTTTGGGCTTAAGATGGCAACTCTAAACATTATTGTTATTAATCCAGTTCCAATTTACATTTTTCCTTTCTCACACCAGATGGCAGCACAGTTATGGGTTTCACTCAGATGTTCAACTGTAGATCACATGTTAAAATAGTCTTAACTTTGTTTTCCATGCTGATATGCAGTAGTTTTGACTCTTAGTATGTCATTCAGGTACTATGCTCTAATAATTTTTAATATCCTGTATGAGGTGTATCTTTCTTTGGATCTCTTAGCTTTTTATTATCTATTTTCTGTAATGTTTGCGTTATAAGGAGCTAAATTTTGTCATTTTAGGCTTATTGCCGACAAAATTGGATGAAATAATGCATCTTCTATTAATGAACTCACAAGCTCCTCGGATGATTCTGTGAGTCATTCATAGTTTCTTATTTTACATACTGTTTTCATATGTTCATTCGTAAATCATCTTTAGAACTTTATCAATTTCTTCATATATTTGTGATTTCAAATTTATTATATATATATATATATATATATATATATATGTAATGATTTCGGGGGAGCGTTCCGGACTTGCCTAGAGGATAGTCGCGACCCGCTCACTTCGCATCAGTTGACCGTCGTATCGCCGGCGTTAATATGTCAGAACATCTTGGAATTGACAGAACTTGTAGATAAATAATTTGGAGAATAATTGGACTCGGAAACCTTTTGTTGGACCGAACTCATTTATTTGGCGCTCCATCTTACAGTCCGTTTCGCGAGTTCGTCCGGGGAGCGGGGACCCGTCATCGGGGGGACGCTCTGACTCGGGGGTGACTACGGGCACTTTCGAGCATCGCGGTCCGCACCGGGCGGCCGGTACTGTGCAGGGGCGAACCGTGGCTGGTTCGTCGAACGGCATGGTTTTCTGGCAGTCGTGGCCATTTCTTGGTGAGTAAATATGAGCCCAAGTAAAGGAGATTGAGTTCGTTTGGACCTGGTTTTTATTGGGCCTTATTCCAATTACATATGATCCTTCAAAGCCCAGGTCCAGATGACTTGAGAGTTGACGCGGCCCGATTTCCCCCAAGTGCGCTGCCGGGGGCGGCAGTTATTTTAGCACTTCATTTTAGTAAAAAGCCACGGGTTTTTCGTTGTCCCGTCTTAAATATGGAATATTTCCGCTAGAGTGCGGCACTACAGAAATAGGAGGTGATCTAATTTCATAGGCTAACAATTATCCAGGCATTATGACGTTTTATGGGTTCGGCATCTGGGATCTTTAGCCTCACCACAAAAACGGAGAATTGCGTTTACCTCAGCATTTTTATTCTTAAAGATAGATCAATTTTGAAGCCTGAGACGGCATTTCAAAAGTTAAATAAAATTTGGGAGTTTTAAATTTAGTACTTTTACTTTTAAACTTTAAATTTTAAAAAGGTTTAAGTTTTAAAAAAGGTTTAATCTTTATCATTTTATATCCCCCCCCCCCCCCATTAAAACAAAGATCCACAGGGCTCGCCTGCAAGACCTGTGGGTCTTATCCCATTTAGCTAAGTTAACCCAATTTTTAAATTAAAAGAGCAGTTTTTTTTTCGAATTTTTTTGCCTCTCAAGCCAACTGGACCCATTTACAGCAATTATATTACATATATATATATATATGTATATATGTATGTATATATATATATATATATTACACATATATATTAAGTAACTTCCCTTTGAATTTCTCATGATAATTCAAGTTTATCTTGCATTAAAATTTTGTAAAATAAAAATTTGTAGGGAACATTAAGGCAATAAGAGACAGAGTTGAACATTTTTTATGTAAAGTTTCAAATTTGGTCTCTAATTTTAGCTTATAATTAGTGTGTATATATTCATATTTCGAATCAATCATATATTTAGAGCTATATATTAAATTGTAGGAAAAATGAAAAAGTTTGTTCTGTAATACAAGATATATATATATATATATATTATAGCCTTTTGTAACTCAAAAATGAATTTTTATTTTATAGTATAACAACCTCTGTTCAGAGAGTTTTTTAATGTCTCTAAGCTTATTACTCATTCAGTTTAACGTAATCTTTAGATAAATGAGTCTCATATTTCCCCACAAGGTGTAATAAAAAACAGAAGATTTTTGAAAAAGTGAAGCATTTTGCATTTTTTTAAAGCAGCAAAAATTGGCTTTAAAATGTTTAAAAAAATTGTTATGCTTCATTAAGGTCATGGAATGTAACGTATTTTTTGCAAGACACTTTTATCATTACAAAAAATATTATGTTTTTTTTTTTTTTTTTGTCTCATAGTATCTATACTTTTCCCTAATAAAATTTGCATTAAATCAAAACTTATCAACAACGGATGTTTCTTTTGAAATCGCTTACAGAATTGGCAAAATTTTTAATACAAAATATATTTGAATATATTCGTAGATGTTTCGTTAAAATTTTTGTTTAGAATTACTTCAGGACAAACTTTCGTGTTCATGTTATAAGTAGGTATTACCATTAAATGTCACGTAGTTTCTTTCTATTGAAATGGAGTCTGTCTCTAACCTTTCTTTATTGTGAAGGAAAAGTTTCCATCAAATGACATTTGCCCCCTCTTCCTGATGTACACAATTTGCGGCATATAACTCGGGGAACAAAATAAACACATTTCGCAACAGAAATTTTTTTTAATGAATGATGTACCACATAGTAATAATTTACATATTATTAAACAAAATTTCTGGAACAAAACATATTTTTTTTCCTTCAGATTAGACGCTGAGGATTTCTGCAATTTAGTCTTCGGACAATATCGCACCACCCCCCCCCCCTTTTTTTTTTTTTTTTTTTTTTTTTTGCTATACAGCCGACTGTACATAAATACGTTCGCCAAACATACATTAAACACAAATTTCACAAGACATTTTAATAAATTTGAAGAAGAATTTAGCACAGCTCATTGAAACTGCATCCTAATGATGCATTTTTTTCATTCCACATGTTAATTTTAGAAAAACGTTATACATTTTTATTCATTAACTTTCTGTTAATAATATTCTTTTATAAACATTATCATAAAAAAGAAATGTACAGTAAAACCTCTGAAACGCGTAACGTGTCAGTAACAGTTTTATTTTAAACGGAAAATTTTCATGGTCCCTACACCATAGGAAAGGAGAAAAGTTTCGTGTTCTAGGTTCATGAAAATATAACAGTACCACTTCTACCTTGCCCACGATTCCGAAAAGCGTTCCTTTTTCTACAGAAACCAAGATTCCGAGATTTAAAGAAGCATTTCTGAAACAAAAATCTCTTTTGCTGGCCGTAATTTTTGGAAATGTTTCGAGTTGTTTTTACGGTGTATAAATCAGATAAATGTGTTCTCAACCCGGTATTGACACTAGGGAAGCACTTTTGGTGTTGCTCGCACCTAACATTGAGACCTGGTTCATTTTAACGCCCTATATTATGAAGTTTGAGAATCGATAAAATTTTTCTGTTAAAATAATATTTCTTGATTATACAGCAGCATAACTTTCTGAAAATGCAATTTTCGAGACCACTTATCGGCTTATTAACATTGAATTTTTTTTTTTTTTTTAAAGCATTAAAAAATAAAAATTAGTTAATAATAAGTATAAAATATTGAAAAAAGTTTGAAAATTCCTTCAAAAACACGCGAATTTGATTTTGAAAAATTGCAACATTATATTCATATTTTTGGCGGGGAAACAGTTGGCGTTTATTTTCAAAAGTAGAGCTTTCCGGCAACCCTAGCCAAATGTCATAGTTGAATTTGTAATAGCTAGAAATTGCAATGTCCGACCTATTTCGCCACAGTAATTTTTCTAAATTGAGTAAAAATATTAATTTACTTTATGATTACTTTTACCGAAGGTCTATTTAATACAGCAACATTTCATTTTAAACATTCGAAACTTTATTTCATTCGATATCAAAAGAAAACAGTTTGCTTATTTTGTATTTCACTAAAAAATAATTTCCAATGATCTTCGAAGCTTTTATAGAATTGCATTTACTACTTACATATTTATCGTCTGCATAGAAAAAAAAAATTAAAACCTAATATTTGTTTCTTATACTATAAAAAAAAATCGCTATCTGATATAATTCTAGTAATATGTTCTGCACATTTTCTCTTTGGATAAAGCGGGCGAAAAAATTGTAGCGCCATATTTGGCGACTTTACTCACTTTTGGCGTAAAATAAACAAATAAATATGTAATAATAAAAAATTATAAGTATAAAAATGTATATAAAATATTATTTTAACAGAGAAATTTTTTCGATTCTCTAACTTTTATGTATAGGGCTACAAAATGCACCAGGTCTCGATGCTAGGTACGAGCAGCACCAAAAGTGGCTCCCTTGTAAGTATCGTTTTTTCCAAAACTCTAAATTCTCAAGTAAATATTTTCATGTTCAATAAACATGTTCAACCGACAAACATGCCAAATTAACAGCGTAAAATGGACATTATTTTGTTACTCTTACATGAATAAATTCTGTCACACATCTGAAAACGTTTACTTGAAAATTGTGATTTTTTTTTTTTTTTTTTTTATGTATTGAATTAATACCGTACACTTATACCTGGTAAGATAGAAATTTGTCTAAAACGAACATTGTTTTCACAGTAACTCTTTTTTGCATGTTTTACTGTATAGAATATACATTTAGAGATTACCGTTCAAACTTTTGTGAATTTTAATCCTCTTTTAATCTTGCTCTTTATATTATTATTAATAGTATTATTATAGTATCTAATACATCTCATTTAACCTCGCTCCATTATTTGATAGTTTTCCTCTTATCCGCTTATGCATTATTTTCAGTTGGCCTTGTAATAAAAAATATATTTTACGCTTATCATTCTGAGCTAAAAAAGAGAGCTCGGGCGAGAAATTAGGGCATTTTAATCTCCTTGCTCATCAATTGTATTTTTCGTTAATCTTTTTCGAATATTTTAAGCAGCATGTTAAAGCTTTTAGGCCATTGGGTACTCACTTACTCGGCTTTCTTTTCGTGTGGCTCCTAGTGTAGGGCACATAACTGAAATATGTATGTTGAAGAAATTAATTTCTATAGTTAGTTTAATCAGTTAATATATTCTCTCCGGAAAGGAATAAAATATTTCAGGATTTCTGAAAACATCGAAACTCTTTTTTGACTTCTTAAACACTCATGGAAATACGTGTTCGAATGGTTGCGATGCATGGCTTTTTAAGGATGAACTTATTGACTAAAACATACTTTCGAAGAAAAACAGAAAATTATTATCCAGACTTTTGAAACTAGAGCTGTAGGATATGTTCCGAATTTAGCATTATATATTAAAATGCTTTTGAGTCTCTTTAGTTTAACCTGCACTATATTCCCAAAAGTCATCGGACACTTTAGATTTTAGACGTTTAATGGAATCTCTGAAGAACTACTGAACTGATTCTTTTAGAACATCAGAAAACTATAACTTTCTAAGTTTCAATTATTAAATTGTATCCCGTTAACAGTAAAGCTGTAAACAAATCAGACTAATTAATTCAACCACTTTTCAATCTTGGTTACCAAAATCACCCTCTCCTGTGTTCATCACATTTTCAGCCGACACGCCTGCAGGAAGAGGCCTATCTACACCCCCGCTTAAACTCATTTCACCGAAACGTGCGATGAATCTTTTAGAATGAAGATGAAGAATAAGCATCAGCGGGTGGCATACAAGTTCATAACAATCTCATTAAGGGACTACACACTAGAAACACGCTGCTCTCGTGACATCGTATGACTTCCGACTTATATTCTTCAGATAGAATTTTTTTTTCCACATTTGAAAGGAAAATCTTCAGACGAAAGATGGTGTAGTTTAAATTCAGAAGTTTACACTGTGTTATAACATTATGTGTGATGGAAAATACAGTAAATGGGGATTAATGATTTAGTAAGTGTTACTATTTTATTTATCAGTATGTCTTATAATTCAACTATTTCTATTTAACACTTACCTTACTCATTCTTCTGGATACTAGGATTTTCTTACTTTCAATGCTGCAATATGACATTGATGAAAACAGTTAACTACCTAACTTTGTAATCCAGAAAAGTTATTTACTGTAAACTAGCAGAACATACAATAATTAGAAAATATAATACAGGTTGTCCTTAAAAAGTTGAAACGCGCTTTAATATTTTTCGTGTTTAAGATATGTAACATATACATTGAAAAAGTGTTCAAAATAAAATAGAAAAGAAGATTTTGTTAAAAAAATACTCCTACTAATCTATATTATAAAGGACAAACGTATCTGTGTGTAACGCCGACGTCATTTTGCGAATGACAACACTTCACGATCAAATTTCGGATTTGCAATTTTCGCTACTGTAATTTTTTAATCTTCTAATCATCGTATATTTTCAATTTTTACACCGTCGTATAGGAAAAAAATCTACTTACAAATAAAATTTGTTTGAAAACTGTATCTTAATTGACTGATTTATTATAGCTTTTTAAATAATTTTCAAGCATGAATTTTTGTAATTTATTTCTATCACGTCCCACCTCCATTATATAATAATAATAAACATTTTGTACAAAAAAAAAAATTGTTTAGTATTTATTTCTGACTTATTTATCATAACGAATTTAAAACTTGCTTGATAAATAAATAAAATAACCCATGTTTAAAAAAAAACAACGCAAATTTCACATACTGAACCATTTAAATTTTTACACCATCAAATAAACAAAAAAAAAAAAAACTTTCAAATGAAATTTGTTTGCAAACTGCATCTCAATTTACTGATTGTCTATGGATTAAAAAATAATTTTCAAGTATGAAATATTTTTAAATTTAACTCTATCACATGGAGCTCGATTACGAAAAATTAATCCGTTTGCCCTTAAAACATGCTAAAGAAGTCAACATTTTCTTACGGCTAATATTCCGCAAGAAAAAAAAAAAGTTTCCTCTATAAATAATATAAGTAAAATAATATGAATCAAACACAAATTTAACATGCAAATAATTGAACTATGCGCTTAAAGCACTGAAGTGATCAGAAATAAAAAGTCTGCCTTAAATAGCAAAATCTTGGGTTAATAATTCTTAGGACGCGGCTAATACGGAAATATCGCTTTTGATAATTTTCAAAACTTTATTTGGTTGCATAATTGATATTTTTTATATAAAAATGTTGTTTTTTTTTGTGTTAGTGGGCAATCTAAAAAATATATTGCATTTAAAAAATTTAGCAGAGTTAAAAAAATGGTTTTCACCTATATTCTGTTCTATCCCATAGTTATTTTTTTTAAAGTTTTACTTTTTACCAGACTGAAAAGAAGGGTTATGTGTTTCACGCGTACCTGCGTATGCGGATTTCTTTATACCCTCGAAATATCCCAACGGCTGGATGGATTTTAATGAAAGAAGTCTCTATCAATTCGTCTTAACGGCCCGATGGTTATAGGCTAGGTTTTGTTTTTATAAATTCAAAATGGCGGCCGTAAATTACAAAATGGCGGTAGAGACGGGAAAAAAATTTACGCACCCTATTGAGTGGCATATCATTGCATAGGCCTTTCAAAATGAAGACGATGTTTCATTGACTATTTTACAATCAGAAGCTCTGTTAAAATATTATACAACCTGGAAGTTGTGTATGTAGGATCTCTATCTTTACTGCAACTCTAACCATCATAGACATTTATAGACCTCATCAAAACAGTATTTATAGGTAGGAACTAACAATTAAACACAACTTAAAAGTCAACAATACAAGTAAATAAAAAAAAAATAGCTAAGTGATATAAACAAGTAATATAAAAAAATATATTTTAAGTCAATTCTTACTTAGGTCAATAAGAGAATGTTTTCTCTCCCATTCTTCTTTCCTCGTGAGTGGCGCTTAAAATGCCATGATCAAGAAGAGGGCTCTCTCGATTATTGAAAATTAATTAATTTAATTTAATTAATGAATTAATATTTGAAAAAACTGGATTAACATCAAGTGTCATCCACTACAAATTAAAAAAAAAAATTATTTGAGCTTGGTTGGATGAATGATAAGTATTTTATTAACGATTGAAAATTTGAACAAGATATATATAGCGAGAGTGTGAGCTAATAGTAGGAATTGAAAAAAAAACAGTTTCACATTGATGAGAAATAATTAATTAGTTCGCTTTTTAAGCAGTCGGTTTTTTTGATTTTTTAAATTTAATTGTTTATTAAATTTTTGTATTATTGTATAGGTCAATTGGATCTTTTTTCTTCTTTCTTCAACGACGACATAGATGGCAAGGGATACAAATTTTGAATACCACTAAATTTTAATAAAAAATTTTAGCTTATTTAATCCGAGATCTCTGCGATTAAATAAGGCAAATACTGTTATTATGATTTTGTGGTATTCAAAATCTGCTACACTCGGCACCTATGTAATAAGATCGTTACAAAAACCTACCTATCTATATCTTTAAAATCAACAGAATTTTACGGAAAAAAAATTAGCAGACACCATTTTTTTCATGCTATTTAAAATGCTATTTCATTAGCAAAATAGGATTGAAATAATTGACAATTGAAAAATTGTAAAGGGCGTACTTCAGCATATTAACAAACAAACTAAAATATGCTAAGAAATGTGAAAAAACGCTTCACAAATACATCTAAATGAAGCATTATAGTGATCATTTAATAGTGATCCCGTAAACAAACAAATGTAGTTTAAAATTCTAGAAACATAATTTAAAAATAACAAAAAAACCTTTTCAACATCTTTCCTCTCATCTTATCATCCTTCACTACATAACTGAGCTCTTCTAATAATACTTCTGTAAATATTTTGGATCTCTTAATCTTACTCATTAAATAAACAATGTTCTGGATTACAATGCTAAGTGGTAATCTGTATTTCGTATTCTGGTACTGTGAATTTATTTCAGGACTGAAAGGTCCCAAATTAGCAGAAGTCTTAGCATCCCGAGTAACAAGCAGGGTAAGTGCAAAAGAAAAACTGACCAATAATAAGGTTTACTAATAAATAAAATTCCAACATTTACTAGATTATTAAATCCCATATAATATCTTCTCCAAAAGCATTTACAGGTTGAGTCAGTTTTTAACGACTGTAACCAACGTTGACTTTATTCTTAAAGGTAAACAGAATTCATAACGCAAATTAGTAGTTTTATTAAATTGCTGTAAAATAATTAAGTTTGATTTTTTTAACATTGAAACGGAATCTACTGTTATTGTCTATCGTGATGGCTTTTCATTACGCGGAAGCACTTCGGGAATGGGTTGGGTTAGCGTAACATGATAAAGGTAACAACGTACGATTATGGTCTGCTTGACGGGAGTGGTTCTTTTTAGGAGGATAATTTTTTTAGGTTTCGATTAAGATCTGATGATCTAAATGAAAATTTGCTCTCTATGAATAAATAAATCTGTTTTTCTTTCCCATACTGTTTTTCTGAATAACAGATTACAACAGCAATAGCTTTTAAATTAGTTTTTAAATCATTACGAAAAATGAAAGTACGACAAACAGTTTTGTAATTTTATTTTTAAAAAATCAAGAGCTCAATATCATAGAGCAAGACTATCTAAATTTATCTGATGGAGGTGTGTTAATGAATAACATATACATTAAGGGGTCTCATGACTCTTAAAATTAGAAAAAATGAAAAAAAAAGAACATTTTAAACATTTAATATCTTAAAATGTATACGATTTTAAAACACAATTTTTACTGGGAATGAAAGATATAAGTATGTTCTTTCATTTCATGTATTTAAAAAATAGCAAGATGTAGAATTATTATTTATGAATTAGCATTTATAGGGGGCTTCAAAGTGTCAGACATTTGGCGAGCGGAAAATTGATGTAATAGTTTACGCGCACGATTACAAAATACATTTTGAAGATAAAATCAAAATTTTGTTGCACACTTATACTTCAGACTGCAATAATGACCCTGAACCTAAATAAATTTGTATTTAAAGCATTTTTATATTTTAAATACAAAATTGTATTTAGCTAATACAAAATTTTGAAAATTTCAACAGTATAATCATCTAAAAAAATATTTTTTTGAACAATAAAAAGGAAATTTTAGGTTCAATTTATAAAGACTAACATGAAACATATGTTATGAAAATTTCATGAAAAAATATTCAGCAGTTTTTGATATATCGTGCGCGTTATGCCCTAAAACGTCATTTGGAGAAAAATGACTTCAAATTTTCGGAAACGTTACTTCAGCTATTGAGAATGCATAATTCTAAAAGCCAGAACTTCTGTTCTAATGGGAATTTCAAGGAAACAATTTTATCAAAATGTTCAGAAAGGATAGGAGTTTAACATCTAAAAAAAAATTAAATTTCGAAAATTTTGAAGAGTCCTGAAACCCCTTAATGCAAAAGATGTACATAAATGTACATGCAATCTATGTTCCAAATAAGTTAATAATTAATGTGTATAACATATACCTTATTCTTACGGATTAGGTTATCATGTTCACTCAAACACAAAAACACAAATCATGATTACAATATTTTCCTTACGCTGTGTTTTCGGAAAGAAAAAGGTGAATGCATTTCACTCCATGTGATATCCCTGTTCAACATGTTATACGACATTAAATTATATGATATAAAATTAACTTGATTTTTAGTATAGAAATATTTTATTGAATTTACTTAGCTTTCATTGTTTAGTGCATTATCAATAAAAACTTGTATTTATAATTAATTATAACCTTTTATTTTATCACAAAATATCTGAAATACTTATATGAAGCATTGATTAAATTGAATAACATGTCATGACTGCCAACACGGCTATAAAATCTTCCTATTTTTTAATATACCTCCTCACAACGCACCGCGTTTATTTTACACTGCGGACTGTGGTTACTACTTTTTTTTTCTCAAAAGATGAAAATATCAGATTTTGATTCCTCACAGCACTTTTTTTTTAAATCTCAAATTCTTGCCCTATCTATAGTTACTGTATTATAATATTATTTCAACACAAAATGTACATTATGTTTTGGAGAATAATAAATGGAAATAACCTGAAATGAGAAGAGCACATATGGTTATTTTAAGACACTTTAATTTGATTTTATTATTCAATGCAGACTAGATCATTCTAAATAAAAATGCGTGTAAGTCAAGCAAATGAAAGTTTTATATTGCTGCTATGCGAGCTGAATGCGAATGGTGCTTTTTCTGTGCAATATGCCTCTTTACTTCCTTCTTCAAGGCCATATTTGAATTATTACTTAACTGTCCTGATATATATACTTTCCCTCATAAACACTGATCTGACCCAGTATCATCATGCCATTTTAAACATGCTTATACAACCATTTCTGCTTTATTATTGTATTGATTTTTCTTTTTCGTATTCGTTTTGAATAAACATGCTTTGAATGCTCCATATTTAATATGAGTTATAATTTCTCTTTCTTTACAGAGGCATTCCAGAACAGATGAACGTGAGAGATGATCACAAGACACTACGTTTATCTGACGCTGTGGATTCTAGTCACTGCTGTTTTCCTCAAGAATTGTGAGTACTTGATTTAGATTCCTGGCAACACCTTTTTCTTTTCAAATTCTTGCGCTTTCCACGGTCACTGTAACGAGGTTATTGAGTACTCAAGTACAACCAAGACTGGCACATCCCATATGAGGTCAAGTGATGATAAACATTGTTTTATGATTGCAAGATCTCTAAGACATCGCTTTGCAACTTTTTTTAAATATTTGCTATGCAGGAATTCGTTCTTTCGACTCATTAAAAAGAGATAAGCGAATAGTTAACAAAATGCAACCGAGATTTTAAAAAAACATATAGGCGTTACGTTTAAACCTCTCACTAAATACCATTTCGGATTAATAATACTTTTACGGCTATAAAGACATTTTTGTTTAATATACCTCTATTAAAGTTGAGATAATCACAAGGAACTGCGTTTATTTGACACTGTGGAGTATAATTACTACTTTTTTTTCTCAAAAGATGAAAATATCTGATTTCGATTCTCACAACACTTTTTTTTAATCTCACATTCTTGCTATATCTATAGTTACTGTATTATAAGATTATCAATCTTAGAGTAGAATCGGAATTGTCAAGACTGAAGTCCAAGTGATGATTAGAATTAGATAATACGTTCATTCAAGAGTAACTTACAGTTTCAGTGTTTCAAGATATAAAACAAACCCAATTGTCAGTATAAGTCTTTTATTAATAACGTTGCAAACATAATGACATTTTCTCATGAATAATTTCAAAACAGAATTATAAAGATATACAATACCGAAATAATCATGAAGCAACATACATTCATTATAGATGAGTATTTGGCGCGAGAATGGACAGAATAAAGCAGAATAATAGGTGGTATCTATACTAATTTTTAAAAAAAAGAGTTTGTCGCAATGTCGTGTGTGTGTGTGTATGTATGTGCTATGGCAAGGAAAATCTATCACAAGTAAAGGTCTTAAAATTTGAACGAGGTAGTAGGTCCTAATGCACCAGACTCAGGTTTTCATTTGTTGATAATTAGCCGAGATATTTATTAAGAACCACAACGAATAAGCGTATATTTTTCTTTAAAACAACGTCTTCGGTTTTAAAAACTATTAGCATTAACTCTTTAAAATAATTCCTTTCCGAAACTCACTCTGCCGGCTTTCATTTCTTATGCATACTTTAAATTCTGCATCTGGTTTGGAAATCTAAATACGAAAAAACAAATTCCACACAATTAACAAGGGTACATTTGGCTTTAAAGGATGCCTTTGGTTATAAAAAATATTAATGTTAACCCTTTAAACAAAACAAATTACTCGAAGTAACTTCTCGACTTCGATACACTCTTTTTTTCTAGACGGAAAGGAACTAAGTATCTTGTATTTTAATGCATTTTTTTTACGTAGTCTTTGGTCGCTTAATTTACAGTCGAACCTCTATTTAACGAACCTCTATTTTGCGAACTTTTCCTTGGAGCCAAAAATATTTTGCGAATTTCTTCGTAAAATAACCTCCAAATAGCGAGGTGCATTCTCTATTTAACGAACTTTTTCTTCTGATCACAAATTTTTTTTCTCCCCATTTCTCAAAATATTTCTGGACATTTCAAACTTATTCTTTCTTTAAACACATTTTATGATATTCAATGGCCTTGAACTGATTTTACCAGGTGCCTTCTTTGTCAGCAGTGATAATTCGGTAAGTACGAAGGACGAAGACGATAATCCCTTAGAGTAACTTTAAAAAATGTGGATACAGTGCGAAAAAAAGAAGAAATTTACCATGATGTGCTGATTGATGATTCTATTTCACTTAATTCTGAAATTGAGACCTCAGAAACACTATCCGAATTGTATATTTTCGACAGTGTTTAAAATAAAAACAATACAGCAATGAATTGCGATGAAGACGAATATGATGGTGACGGAAATGGTCATTATGCAGGAATTAACAAAACTTCGTATGATGAAATGCTAAAATCATTTGAAACAATCCGACGCGAATTCTAATTAGAAGAAAATACGCATGAAGGGGTTTTTGGTGCATTGCAAAGATGTGAGACGTATTATGAGAGAAAGTACTTTTTAAATAAAAAACTCAGGCAAAATTAACAGAGTTTTTCAGAAATTAAATTTAAGGACGCATATGTTAATGTATGGTTAAAATTATTTGTTATAATAATAATAAATACGATAATGTCATTAAAATTCGTTAATTTTAATGTAAAACTATTTACTTTAAACAGAAAATACAGTGTATTTCCGGACAATGCTTTGTTTTCCTTGCAGATTTCAAAGATTTAAACACATAGAAAAAATGAATTGGTGATGGATATTGGTAGGTAAAATAAATAAAGCAAATCGATATAATTTATTTAAAAAAATGTGATTAATTACTTTTAGTAAAAATATTTAGTGTTTATGAATTTAAAATCTGTTTTATGTAGTTTAAAGTATTTTAAAAGCTGAATCTCTATTTAACGAATTTTCCATATAACGAACTTTTTCCCGGGATTTAGCGACTTCGTTAAATAGAGGTTCGACTGTATATCATATTTAAAATATTTAAAGCATTCGAACAATTTTAAGTACCTAAAACTGATTAAAATCTGCTTCGTTGTTCGCTCTCTTTGATCGTGAATCCGGTGTGTGATCTTTTGCTCTCAATGTGAAAGTTGAAAAAAAAAAATGGAAGAACACTTCCTTTACAACTAAATATCCATATTCGGTAACTACCAAATGTAGCTGAGGCCCCAATTCGAGGTTCGTTTGGGTATATTTTCGTTTAAAAACATAAAATCATGCAAAGTTGAATATATACTCTGCCGAAGACAGTGGACTCCCCAGCATTAGGATCATTCGGAAACTTTTTCGTTTAAGTATATAAAATCATTCAACACTGATTTTAGGTATATTCGAGATTATTATCATGGGCCCGAGCAACGAAGGATGAATCAGAAAGTATAGAATATTTCTGATAATTGCGTTATAAATAAATTACTCTGTTTTACAATATGTCTATTTATTTTAAAGACATGCTTCTTTAATGACAGTAGCAGGTGACATTTGAACCACTATGCTTGATTCCACTATTTGTAAGAAAAATCTTTAAGCTTTTCTAAAACATCAGTATGCAGGCATTCATTTTTCCATCTCATTAAAAATATTATAGAAACGGAAAATTAGCCAAATGCATTATAAATATTTAATCTACTTTAAACCATTTATTGGTGATTCAATACGGCAGTACACTTTTTGAGACTTTATTTTGAAAAATAAAACTTTAAAATTTTTGCTTCTTATTTTCCAATGCAAGCACTACCTCATTTAGATCAACAAATAAAACAAAATGATAGATAAAAATGTATTTGCAAGCGAACACAGATAAACATACAGCTACAGAGATGGATACAGGCATACACTGGCTGAATCGGATTTTTTTCGGAGCCCCAGCCGGACGATTTAAAATTCAATCCCGAAAGTACGCAGTAGAAAATTATTAAGAACAGTTTAAAACAGTTTCAATATTAATTTTCTCATTTATTAAAAATATCTTTGTACATATAAATAAGTATTAATCCTAAATGCTCCCTCATGACAACGTTTTGTAAATTTCACGCCCCTGCAAATCTGTTTAAAATAAAAAATATGTTATTTATAACCAATCTTTGGCAGAAATCTACAAAGTCACAATTCTTATTTATTTATTTATTTATTATGTCATTGTAAAACTATGACAGCAAGATATTAGCTCTGTTACCTAGTGATTCCGGTAACGGATATATTGAAGATATTTCACGGTTTCTTTATCTTATTAATACTGACCGTTCCAAGACTTCAGAGTCAGATCCCATCAATAATAATTCAATTCCCTTTGAAACTCATTTTTAAAGGATTACAAAACACTTTAAAAAACTTGGACTACATTCATGTTTTTCAAATGGAAAGTTTTATTCCTTTTTTTCAATTTGTGAATAAATAAAATTTTCACTTTGAGCCCGAACAAGTTTCGTACCCTGACTCGAGATGACCCTAGTATACATACATAGAGTGGTGGCCAAAATTGTGGACACTTTTAGGTAGCTTTAATTACAAAAAGTAAAAAGCTACCTATTGCAGTCGTCCGAAGGAAAACACTTGGGGAAATTTTGCTTTATTTTCGCCGATCATGACCCTCAGATACCAAAACCAACCTTCCGTGGATAATTTTGACTTATATATATATGGGGCATTCTCACAATCTTTTGACTTTTTTTTGGGGGGGTGGGGGGGGGGGAATCTGGCGAAATTAAACTTGCTAAAATAACATTTCAATCTGATAGACGAATGCCTTAATGATTAAAAATAAAGAAAAAATAGTCAGCAGCAAAAATTTTTTTATTTAACTGAGGTTTAAGTTAAACTTGAGAGTTTAATTTTCCTTACCGTTTTACCCCTATAACTTTTTATTTTCTTCTAAATTTTTACTTCTAATGAATTTGCATAGTACCCACAGGACATTCAAATAAGAAATAATAACAATGTAGAACTTTTAATACAGAATTTTTGTATAACATTGTCTTAAAAGGGTGTTAAAGAAGGGCGGTAAGGTAAAAAAAGGGGATGGTATTGGAAAAAAGGGACGAAATGGTAAAAAAAGGGGATGGTATTGGAAAAAAGGGACGGTAAGGATGGAACGGTAAGGAAAATTACCACCTATTTTTAGGACAATCATGTTAAGACTAAGTGATAGCCACAATGTTCATTGATTTTTAGAAACAAATGTTAACATTGGATTAAATTATTATTATTATTATTTTTAATTTACCTCGAAAAGTGCAGGAATAAACCTTGTGGACAGTGAGACTACCAATAAAGCCACGATGCTTGAAATTGATATTTAAATGCTGATTTAAATTCTACAGTAAATTTCCTGCCAAAAAATTTTAGACATTTTTTCTCTAGCACACTTCTGCATGAGAAAAAACTTGAAAAAAATTCTGTGGCTGCATCTGAAATGATTTTCTGTATAATTTTAGAAGAAGGATGATAAGGAATCTAAAACCAAGGGACAGAGTTTAAAAAATAATAACAACTCTAAAAATGTGTGCAGGTTAATTTTTAGCTACATATTTATATAAAATAATAGTTCCAGTTTCAGAAAAAAATTACATTGAATTATTTTTATTGAAACAATTTTATACAGACAGCTCCAAACTTAAAAATCAGCATCAGGGACGGTAGATAAGTTTTCCTGGTATTTGGACTCTCAACATCGTCCAAAACTTGTTTCTCTCTTTAATATTGTTATGCAATCTTGCAATGGGATGCTCCCCAGTATATGGAATAAAAAAAAACACGAAAAAGTGTATTAAATAAAAAATTATTATTCAGGGACATGAAAGTCAAAAGATTGTGAGAAAGCCCCATATATATATATATATATATATATATATATATATAATATATTTATATATATATATCTGAATTTTGTCATGCTGTAACTCTCAAATTTTTGAGTCGATTTGGATAATTTTTTCATGTGCATAGTACATACTAATGTCTCGACAGAGTTCGTTTCCCAGCTTCTTTTTGTTTCAAAATGGCAGCCATTTGAATTTTTGAAAAAAAATTATGTTTCCTTACATTATATACTTATAGAAAATGTTACGTTTCACAAAATGAAAATTCTTATGTATCATTTGAAACAGAATGTTAGAAACATTAAAAGATATTTTAACCACTTCACCGTTTGCCCCGAGATAACTCGAGGGTAAAAAAGCACTGTTTCCGCATACTTGTCGCCGGTGAAGGGGTTAAAGAGTCACACAGTGTAAGTTAACAACATAGATCATTTTAAAGAGAAAGTTAGGAAACCTAAAAATTTCCAAAAGTGTCCACAGAATTCAAATGGGCTCCATTTTGAAACAAGATGACGAATGAAGCTTGCCAACGAACTCGGTCTAGACATTAGTATGTACTATGCATATGAAAAATTTCATCCAAATCGGTTCAAAAATTCGAAAGTTACAGCATGACAAAATTGAGATATAAATATATATATATATATATAAGTCAGCTTTTCAATGGAGGGTGGTTTTGGTATCTGGGGGGGTGGGGGGGGGGGGTGTCCATGATCAGCGAAAATATAGCAAAATTTCCCGAAATATTTTCCTTCGAACTGCTGCAATAGGTAGTTTTTTACTTTTTGTAATGAAAGCTACCTAAAAGTGCCCACAATTTTGGAAACCACTGTAGATCCAATTACAGCTATATAAATGATGAGAGAGAAAAGAGAGAGAAAAAGATGAATGGATGATTAAATACATAGATCTAGGAATTGGATAGGAATAGCCTAGGATAGATAAACAATAGACATGTATATTGACAGATTCATAAGTATTACAGTTTAATATACGGATGTATAAATACAATTAATAATAAACTTCTGCTGCCTTCTGAAATAATAGCTTATTTTCAAACACAAAAGAATGAACTCTAAGAGACAATGCTTAATTCTAAATTAATTTACCGGCTTTATTTAAAAAATTCATTTAAATTACAAATTCGCGAGATTTTAAAAACAATTTCTGCTCTAACTTATAAATGTTAAATCTAACAATTGAAAATATTAGAAATTCTTAAAAAAAAACATATTTTTAACTCTAAAATAAAACAAATTGTGAATTTTCAAAACATTTTATTTTGATTGAAAATCAATAGAATGTTTAAAACTTTGTATGTTTAATCTCATCATTAGAAGATAATGTTGTAATATATACCTTTTTCAAGTAAAAATAAACGCATCATTAACTAAACTACTTTTTTATGTGAAAGCATGTAACATCCATATCCTTTCACAGCGGGTCATTAAACAAGAATGTACTTTAAAAACGATTTGCTGTCTGTGAAGGAGATTTTTGAAAAAATTTGATAAAAAGAATCACAACAGCAATATATAGGTTTAAAAATAGAACAAATATGATAGCAATTTTTGTTCAAAATAATTTTGTGTTTTAATCAGTGAGAGATAACCGGATTTCTTAGCAAATTTCAGCAATTTTTACATTTGAACCTGCATTTAAAAAAAATAAACAAATAAAATCGAATTCGGCCATACCGAGCTTGGAAATAACGTGTACACAATTTAAATGAGCAAAAAGAAGGAAATGCTTAGTCTTAGATAAAAATACAGTACAGGATACCCGGTTGTAACGATGGACACTCGGACTTAACAAGCTAAATTTTTTTACCAACTCACAAAAAATTACGGATCTTTCTGACTTTTCCTAAAGTCAATGTTTTTTCACGAATGTTCTACATTTTTAATGAAAAAAGGTCAAATGTGTCGCAGCGATCGTCATTTGTGCATTCATCCCTCTTATGACTTTGCTTCTTCTGATTAACAAAACAAATAAATAACGTTTTTTCTTTCTTGAATCATTGAATTAACACACACACACACACACACATATATATATATATATATATATATATATATATATAGTAGCGCTCAAAAGTATTTTGACAACATTATATTCGCTCTTATTTTGTTTAATAATCTTGGATTTTTCTTGGGTTTCACGTTATTTTCTAACAAATCATAGTTAATTTGCTAAAATTCTATAAAGCCTTAAAGATGGTTAAATAAAATAAATGATTGATTTTTGTATTTTATTACTGGTTTTATTTAAGTCAATTATTATCTTTGTCAAAATACTTTTGAGCGCTACTGTATATACTATGATGTGAATGTGACTAGCAAGAATGGAAAAAAACTCTTAAAACTCTTAAAATTAAATTAAAATTACAATATTCGCTACTTTTTTACTGTAGTTGTAGTGTAGCCCGCTACATTTTGAATAATGTAGTGTAGCAAGTAGCGCGATACAAAAAATTAGTAGTTCGTAGCAAAAACGGATGCTACTTTTAACGCTACCGCAGGGGGGGGGGGGGGTGTGCTATTTTGCAAATCACATGGCCGTAATACAGGTTTTGGATTAAACTGCTTTAGAAATATCGAGTAAAAATGCAATTATTAAATTTCATAATTAGAAACTTATACTTCTTTATCACTATTAGTATCAGCGTGATCGAAAATCACAATTTTTTTTTCTTTCCATACTGGCTTTTGGTTGTTACATTATGAGCAACTGTGTAAAAACAACAATTTTAAAGAACTGTATGTTAGATTAAAACCGATAATCCATTTCTTGGTATTTCAAGAATATTAATTACAGTTATTTACCTTGCACAATACATAAATAAAAAAAATTAATATTTAAAAAAATATATCTATTGTAACCTATAACAATTTTAATAGAAATCGATTACTAGAAACTTCAAAAATCAGAATCCTAATTTCAACTGAGTCCGCCAAATAGCTTTTGAATTATTCTTAAAAAACTATCTATAGTGCAGTTTGTTTTACAACTATTAAAAATGAATTTAACATTAGGCGTTTAAATATTCATAATTCTTAAACTACTTCACTGAATGACTTCCCGTTCGGTATTCGAAGATGAAATTTATGGAAAAAATTATCAAAATATGATATCAAAATTAGGAGTTCGTATTAAAAATTTCAAAGTTTGTTACAATATCAATATGAAGGTGGTCCCCTAAGCTTTTTTTAAAACATTGATTGAAAGAAGACATTATTCCCAATCGAATGGCAAATTTTGTTTTTCTCTGCATCTATTTGGTGACAAATTTTATTTAAGGGCGGGGGAGGTTCTTATTTTCGACCGACTATAGTGTACATACAGGTAGACAAACCGAAGTCCTACACACCTTTCCAATACGTACAGCATATTATTATTTTTTTTTTTTAAGCAAAACTCGACAAAAATTTATAAAATAAAAAATCAACTAAACATGGAAATAATAAATGAATGCGGATATAAAGACGGAGAAAATTAAAAATATGGTAAACCTGTCAAATAGATATTTTATTATTTTGCAGTTTTTTTTTTTTTTTTTTTTTTTTTTTTTGACAAACATTTATAAAAATAAATGCTTACATTTATTTGTTGTTTCTTTTTTTATATATGTTTATTTGTCATCTGCATATTTAAAAAAATAAGAATAAAGATTCCTGTCCTAAGTTGCCAAAACTATGCATGGAAAGAAGAGTATCAAATAAAAACCTCTCATTTTCATTTTGAAGAGTATCTTTCATCGAAATATTTCATGGTCTATTTCATTTCGAGTGGCTGTTTTTCTTCATAAAAAAACAATCCTTATTGTTTTATTTTCGCCTGGAGGTCACAGAACCTCACAACATTTGCCCAACTCCCTTTCTTCAAGATCAGTGAACTTCTCAATACACCGTGAATCTCTTCACTTGTCAAAAATTCTCAAAAACTGAATAAATTTACATTGCTGGGGCAACAACAAAAAATGAAATCTTCTGCGCAGAAAAACCCATTACATATTAGTCCGATTGTTTCTGCTATGTCAAATAGTAAAATAACACTGCTATATTTTGGACAACATGGACATGAAGTATTGCTGTAACTAGTGTTGCAGGTGTTCCGCGTAAATCGGATTTCCAAATGCTCTGGATGCCACTAATTCCTCAAAGTTTATTTCTCCATCTTTAATCGCAAATAATTCTACCATTAGTTAAATGGCTCAGGGCTTGATCGATACCGTAAAACATGTAAACAGCGCTCTCGCTTCGAATCCGTATAAAAACAGAAGTATTGAATGTAACTAATTTAAACTTCCTGATATTTTTAAGGTACGTTTGTAGTCTTATAAAATTATAAAATGAAGTACTTCAATGTAATAAAAAAATGCAGCAAAATCTATATAACACAATTTTCGAAAAAAAAATTAGGTGTCCTATCACCACCCACAAGATATCTTAACGTTGAATTGACATAAGAACCTAATTTTTGCTTTAAAAGGATCAGGAAACTTTACTCTATAGAATGAATTAAGGATATAACTGTCACTCAAAGGAAACCTTATTAAAAAAAACTCTCAAATTTAAAAATTTAAAAAACCCTAAAAAATACAAGTTTTTTTTCCTTATAAATACGCTAAATATTAAGCTATCTAGAATATATTAATTCTTTCTATAGATAATGATGTTATATGCATGCAAAAAAAAAATTAAGCCATTCCATCAAATAGTTTTTTTTAATCTTACGGATAGTCGTCAAAATCAAGTTTTGAGAAAACGCGACTTAAAGTTGTAATTAAATGGGTGCGGCTATGAAAGTGAGTGTTACATAAATGCTTATAACTCCGTTAAAAATGCAAATATTTTTATGTGGTTTTTTGCACTGTGTTCAGAAGTAATTGAATAATCAAAATAGATATTAAAAAAAAAATCAATTTTTTGAAAAGTTTTCAAGCCCTGAGCCCCCTAAAGCGAAGAAAATTACTTTAAATTACTGGCGTCCAGAACATTTGGAGCTCCGATTTACGCTGGACATCTGGCAACACTAGCTGTAACCTACGCACACATTTTGCCAATATTGATGAAATATGTATTTCGATATACCATTCTACCATTTCTAATGCAAACTTATTATTTCTTTGCAATATTGGCGTTTTGTTGCGAATACCAGTAACTTCTCATTAAATCGCGCCTCGTTATTTTGCTATCATTAGAATCTATACCTCCTTTTTTCGTGTACCTGCAAAACAAAATAAGTTCCACCTTATTTGCAGTGTCTAATTTTATTTATTTTAAAATTACAATAAGTGTAACTTTAGCGTTAATTTTCTTAAGAAAACTATAATATGTACATAAAGTCGGTTTAGAGATAATTATATAAACCCTGCTACTAGGTTATATATATTAGCTGTAATTTTAGGTAGATTTTGTAAGAAATACTACCTATTACATTCTCCCCTATGTTGGAATTTCTGAAAAATGTTTGCAGATCTACGCCGATCATGACCCCTAGAACCCAAAACCACCCCCTGTTCAAAACTTTATATATCTATCTTCTATCTAGCTATATATATATATATATATCACTTTTTTATGGACACAATAACTTCCATAATTCTGCACAAATCTCTTCCAAACTGACACATAAAATCAAGGGCCAGAAAATCTCGGTCAAGTTCGTTAATGGGCAAAATCGGACCAAGGGGATAGAAATAGGGAGGGGTTTTGTGAAAACCAAAAAAAAAAAAAAACCCCGTAACTTCTTAATTATAATACATATCAATACTTAATTAATTGATATTTACAAATATCAATATTTTCCGAGATGTATCTACATTATAACGGACAAACATGTCCGTCCGTAACGCTGACATCATTTTGACGATTAAATTTGCCTTTTACTGCAATTTTTTTTTATTTCAAAATATCGCACAATTTCAATTTTTACATTGTCGAATGGGTAAAAAAAATGTATTTTCAAATGCAATTTGTTTGAAAACTGTACCACAATTTACTCAATTTTTATTGTTTTTTAAAACATTCTCAAGCATGAATTTCTTTCAAATTTATCTCCATCGCGTGCAAGCCATTACGAAAGATAAATCAGTTTGCGCTTAAATTAATATAAATAGCTCAGCATTTTTTTTTTTCGCCTTATACTCCATAACAACTCGTCAATCAATAAATAAAACAATAAAATACAAATAAAAACCAAATTTAAGACATGTAATCGAACTACGCGTTTAAACACCTGAAATTAACAGAATCATAAAGGTTGATTGTAAATAATGATCTCTGGAGATTTCTTCGGCTGTTAGTTAATTCCTGGAGTGAGGCCAATTCGAAAGTATCGCTTTCAATAAGTTTCAAAACTTTATGTTAAACGCATTGTTGCTATTTTACATATGAATAGGATTTTTAGTATTGTTCGTAAGCGTAAATAAAAATTTATATTTATTACAAAAAAATCTATTAGAATTAACAATGAAAAAATATATACAGCATGCATGGAGGGTACACAGTATAGCATGCGAGGCTTTCTCACCGCAATCTTTGAGATTATTTGCTGATATGTTTTTCTATTCATTTTTTATTAACTGCAAGTTTTCTTTTTCTTTTTACTATTATTTAGGCACAGTGTTTGAAAAACGATATGCAAGTACATTGCGTCAAAATCCGCTTGCAGAACCTTTCGAAAAATGCCTCATTAATCGCTGTTCTTTTGGTATGTACAGAAAAAAAAAGGATGCTGACATCAGAAGTCATAGAAACGCGACAGAGTTTCTCGCCAAGCAAAAGAAAAAACAATACAATGAACCGTAAATGAAAGGAATTTCCGCCAATTGATGCCAAACGATTTTGCAATTTTTTTTTAGTACTCTAATTTATATTTTGCGGACTGACCAAAACGGGATTTTGACACCTCTATAGCTCAATTTCTATTTATGATAGAAACAAAATTCTTATTTCTATGTGATGGGGCGTGCCAAGTGACTCATGAAACAAAAGTAAAGTGGAATCCGGCGAATAGGTATTTAGTAAAAGCGATTGTAAAAGTGCTATTTTTTGCAGTTTTAAAATTCTTGTTCAGACCAAAATCTGTTGACAGGGCTACAGCAATGTGTAATTGTCGGATTTTTACACGGTTTGCGGCATTAAAATTCTTTTTATGAGTAGTTCAAACCTTTGTAAGTTTTATGCAAAAATATTAATTAGTTTTTGATTTATATAAGTTTGAAGGAATTGATTCCTATACTTAACATAGAACAAAAATATATTAAACGGCATAACTCTTGTCAAAATGGACGTATAAACATGATATTGAAATACGTTACTACAGCCGACCCAAGTAAGCTGCCCATTGTAAAACAGAATTGTAGCATATACGATTCGTTTACAGGGTCACTCAAGAGATCTTTAGAAAGCGCTAAAGAGTTGAGTAATTATCCGATTTTTAATCAATTTGCTGCATTTAAATTGTTTTATGAGTAGTTCAAATCTTTAAAGTTTCGTGTAAAAATATTAATTAGTTTTTTATTTATATGAGTTTGAAGTAATTGATTCCTATACATAACATAGAGCAAAAATATATTAAATGGCATAAGTCGTGCTAAAATAGTCCTATAAACATGATATCAACATATGTTACCACAGTCGACCCAAGTAAACTTCGTATTTTGACACAGAATTTTAGCATTTACATAATGTTTACAGGGTCACTCAAAAGATTATTGATAAGGCTGCATAGAGATGTGTTATTATCGGACTTTTACGCGGTTTGGTGTATTTTATTAGATTTTATAAGCAGTTCAAATCTTTTAAGTTTCATATAAAAATGTCAATTAGTTTTTGATTTACATCAGTTTAAAGTACTGGATTCCTGTACTTAGCATAAAAGAAAAACAATACTAAATAACCTAACTTTTATCAAGTAGTTACATATACACACGTTATTCAGATATGTTATTGCATTTGACACAGTTAAGCTCTTTATTGTAAGGCTGCATTGAAGCATTTACGGTACGTTTACAGTTTCATTTAAAAGGTCTTGATTACATTGCAACCGATGATGGATGTTTACAGAGTAACATGTATGTATTTTAAAGAATTTATACTATTTCAATCGCTATAAAGTTTTATTATGTTACTTGAAAAATGTATATGAATTCAGTTTGTTTTATTGGAATTTTTTATCAATTTTTCATTTACAAAGATTAATAAGGAGATTTATAAAACTAATCGACTCTGTTAATTTGGACTTCTTATGTAAATAGTGCTATCACTATGTCATAAATAGCATTTAGTTCATTTTTAATCAGATTATAGTGCTACTTAAAAATTTGCAAATATAACCGAAATCAGGAAAAAATAATTTCATAACAATGAACTATCGAATTCTGGACTTTTATTGAAATGAATTATTATTTATTGGATGATTCATCCGAAATACATGAGAAATTATTCGGAAGACATACGACTGAGTATGTCCTGTTAGTCACGTTAAAAATAATTAGGAATTTAGAAAGTATATACATTGACAATTCAGAAAAATCAACAACTGCTTATGAAAACTTAAAAAAAAATAAAGCTTAATCGGATAATCTGCGTTTCTGCCGCGCTTATCGGAGAGACGTTGGATTTCCGGAAATAAAAAAAAAAAACTATTTTTAAATATCTGTAATGTATCAGAAAGAGTTGTATGCAAAGCCGAAATGATATGTAATTGTGTAATCATCTATTATTACAATTATGCTTTTCAATATTTTTAACATAATTTTTAATTACATAAATATGTTTAATGATACACTGTTTCAAAATTATAGGGATAATTGGAAAAATGAATCCTGTTTATGACGGAATTGTTTCTTAAACTTAAATTGTCGTATCTTCAACATAAAGAACATTATATAATACTATTGAAACAGAAATCTTACTAGAACAGATTCTTTCCCAGGATGTGCAATTCTTTTTACGCAGGCTTTACACTGTAAAAAAAAATCTGTGAAGTTACTAAGGTTTTTCTAGGAAACTGGGATTCCTAGTACTTTTCATGTAACGGCAACAACAAAATTTCATGTAACAGACACACTTTTGCGCCGAAAATCAAAAAATCTGTAAGGTTACTAAGAATTTTTTTGGAAACTGGGATTCCGAGAACTTTTCATGTAACTGCAGCCAGGGTTACAAATAAAAGTTTAGTAAGATTACTGAAATTTTAGCAGATTCATTTGTAAAGTTACAGATTTTTGTAGCTTTACAAAAACTAGTTTTGTAGATTTGCAGCTTTTTTCGTACAGTTACAGGTGAAAGTTTAGTAAGCATGTAACTTTACATCTGTAGAACTACAGATTTTTTTTTACAGTGTACTGCAATATATCTTAGTTTAATTAACCTCTGTTATTAGTTTGTATTGTTATTAATATGTACATGATCATTGTTTTTTATTATTTTACAAACTCAAAATGTTTATATGTTTACTTAGAAAAATCCCCCTTGTAAAAGTAGTGTTTCTCGTTCAAATAATGGTAAATAAAATCAACAATTCGATCGCACATGATGATAAATAAGAATGAGCATGCAGACACAAAAAGTTTCACCTTTTCACAGTTTAATGGGAGCAGTAATACAAGAAAAAATTGTTAAACATATAGTCATGTGTAAGTGCAGGAAGAACAAACATTATAAAAGCCTGCAAGTCGCCAAGCAGTTTTCACATACTGTACCTCACTCCGAGTCCTTTGGAAACATTATAAGTAGTAACAGATTTTTACACTGCACTCGGAGTATTTTTGGAATTTGCTTAAATTCCTTACACAAGAATGAATTTCGAAATCTAAATGCTTCGAGGAAAACCATACAAATAAGAAATTAATTCCGTCATATGAACTAATATTATTAAATTATTATAATCTTATTAAATTACATACAAATGAATTTAATCTAAAACGTAGGAACAAAAATCTCATAAACGGTACTCTGGTGATTTTTTATACTAATTAATATCTATAAAAATTTTTGAATATGACAAGACATAAAATTTGGTGTGCAAAAGTTATGAATCATCTCTTGAAACATATACTTTGAGTGCATAATCATATTTCCAAAATTTAATTCAATTCCGAATTTAATAAATTATTCATTCATAGAATTCAAAATATAGTACCATTTTAAAGTAGTGTCTTTATTTAAAAAATTACAAAAGAAAAAAATGACTCTTAAAAAGCATAACTAACCAATAAGAAAATCTAAGCTGAATTTCAAAAACATTTTTGAAATAACATAAAATATTTAACATTGTTTACGTTTATCTTATTATTTTACTTTTAAAAATATTTCTAGTTTACAAAAAAATAATTGTTTAAATGTTGTAATTACTTTTAAAAATGTTTTCAGTTTCTTCATGTGAAACATTTTCTTATTTTAGTTATTTTAAATCCTGAAACTTTTTTAATTCTCTATAAAATTTTCTTCGAATTGATATGTTGTTTAATAAATTTAGAAATAAAGTTAAGTTTAAAATGTGGTTAAATTCCCAAAATGTCTTCTTTTATAAAGTGTTACAAAATTTCTGCACTAAATAGTAAAAGTATCTCGAATTAATAAGACATCGAGTCAGAATGGACTTAAAGACTACCAAAGGGCGACGAATACACAGCAGCAAGTCAATATACGAGTATGTTATATTGGTTGTATTTGTGCCAATTACTTCATTAATATTACTTTTATCGGGAATACTTAGCATGGAATAATAATTTGGTTAAATATTTACTTTTCATTAAAAATATTTGATAAAATGTCACAATTACAGAAATGTATTGTACGTAGATTCAAGTGTATAAGCGTTGTTTTAACACGTTCGGGTCTGGCGTACTATTTATAGTACATGTCATTTTCATGTACATGTCTTTTCATCAGTCTTTTCATAATTTTTCTTAACAATTACTTTTGTTACTACCTACATGTAGTAATATATGTCTATGCATTTTTTATTATAATTTCATTTATTTTTTAGCATTTAGTAATAATAATTTTTTTAAAGATTGCTTAATTCTCTTTGCACTGTTGACGATTCCTTTATTCTAAACGTATATTTTACTCTTTAAATTCAAAATATATAGGTTACTTTTCTCAACGAATCAAGTGTGATGAAACACAAAAAATATTAAAAAATTGTAATATCTGTTAAATTCCGTTATAATACCACATTTTCCAACATCTCTAAACACTCCTCCTTATCTTGTTGTTATATGAATATGACCTCATTATGTAAAATGTAACGAATTATTCAGAAACTGGCCACCTTTAAAATTCTGCTGCCTTAGGCAGAGGCTTACATGGCCTATTGATAAAAGCGGTTTTGCTACTAGTTATGCTGCAGGTCTTTATATTTTTCGCATTCGAAGTCTGGCATAATTTGTTAAATTATTAACTACATATTAAATAGGATTTTTTATACAAGCTTTTAATTAAAATGATTTTAAATTAATTCTTTTATTACATCCTTGTTATTCAAAGTAAATCGGTCAATAGATTTCAATGACATTGAAATCAATTATTAATGATGCTGTTAGTACAAAAGTAGAGAAAATAATTTGTGAAATTACGTAGGCTGTTTTTATTTAATTTTACAGATTCGCCGAACCTTTTGACTCTTTATATCACGAGCATCACCGTTAGCATAAAAACAGCTGCAGAAAATTAAAAAAAAGAAAAAAAAGAAAAGAAATAAAAACTATGAAAGCGTCCGCATTCGAAACCCTTTAATATCCATCAAGGTAGGAAAGTTGTTGGAACAACACAACAGTTTACAGCGGCCTCTTTTGAAGCTTCGATTCTAATTGGTCGTTGCCCATTTCTGCGATAACTCTCTGAAAAGAAGACTTTATCGTGACTGACAAATAAACTAACAAGAAAACTGTCAGGCCTCGCAACAAATTTGCAAATGTGACCTACCACGGGCCTGAAGCATGGTGCCCTACTTGCCCTCACAGAAAGAAAGTCAACTTGAGAGTGATCAATTGTCTATACTCCTTAGAAAGAAAAAGGGTAAATGCAGGTGATGTTTCTGCAAACTCTCTCGTGCACCTGAATTATTTTGCGGATGATTTATTGCTTGAAATGTCTCATTAAGCATCGTAGAACAATTTATGATTTCAGCTCTTTTTTTTTAACACAGAATTTAATGGAAGTTGGCCAATACATGCTGAATTTTGTATCATTCAAAACTACATTGAAAATCTTAAAATGCTCTTATTTATTTATTTTAGAAAGTATGCAGAAACGTCCCCTGCATTTAGCTTTTTTTTCTTTCATTCTAAGTACTAAGTAACACTAAAAGCAGTAAACCAACGTTTAAAATGCACAATCCATTTTAAACGTTGGTTTGCTGCTTTTTAATATTCCTGCACAAAGGCTTTTATTGCTATTTTAATACTAAGTAACACGTTTCCACAAAAATAATACCTAATCGGAAACTAAGTTCTAGCACGATTTTGAATGATGCACTTAATATAAGCTCTATCCAGAAAATTTACCCCACTTTACTAATAAGCCCACCTCATTTTCTTAACATAATAAATTTCTAAGCTATCACAAAGACTTAAATATGTTTTCAATCATTATGAGGTATTTAATTCCTTAAGAGGTTCATTTTTTGACACAATAAACTAAAAATAAGGACAGTACACCACTTTTATCGTACTAAGATATTTGCCTGATATCGTCAAAATATGTCTGTCATTAAATAAAGCTTAATATTGCAAAAATTAGCGATGTCGAAAATCTTTTAAAAACGAAACAAGCAAACTTTTCTTGCGCATACGGTGTACGAGCAAACCTGTTAAGGGATTACACTATGTGTGTGTAGTTTAAAGTAACGATTTTAAAATTTTGTTTTTGTTTTTGTTTTTGTTTTTTTTACGCAGTAAAGCGCACCAAGAAAAAGCGAAAACATTCCTTTCTATTTATTTCCTTCATATTCCATTTCCGCCATGTTAAAATACATCAACTTTATGTACCTTTTTCTCAGAAAGGATGAAAGATAGAGATCTAGAATTTTTATAGTAGTATGAGTAACATGCTTTACGTATTTTAACAGACCATTTTCTTTCTAAGTGAACCTGAAAATTAATTATTAATTATTTATTGAAAGGCACTTTTAAATTAGCATTTTTGGTAAGATTTCACTGCCTAAAATAAATAATTCTCAACAAATCATTAAATTCCTGTGTTAAAGTATACAATATAGCATAATAAAAGTATTTTTTTTTTAAATTGAGTTCTTAAGTTTAATAGAAATTGAAAAAAAAAAGGAGCACAAACATGAAAAATCCAAGTTTAGAGAAAAAATCAAAGATTTAAATGGCCATTAAGCTGTGAAGTACTCTTAGAAAGAATGAATAATTGCAACACTTTTTTTTTCTTATATGTGACACATCGTTGGAAAGATAACAGTTTAAACTATTTAATGATACAAAAAAGTAAAAAAAATTCCCCAAATTTCCCCAAAATTCACTTACCTGGTTCCCTTAAAAGAAAATCGGATATCTAAGTCAAAATGCATCTTTTTTTTAGACGTAACATCATTTTCACGAGAGGCAGCTACTTTTCTGACATTAAACCAACTGCTTTCATATAGTCTTATACTACTGCATGATAAGTTTTTGTTAATTTTGATTTTCTATATGCTGTTTTTTGTATGTCATATAGATAAATAAATTGAAAAGGTCTAAATCGTTTATATTTGTAACCTTGTTTAAAAAGTGTTAAAACATCAATATTTAATATTAAAGTACAATCACTTCCGAAATCAGCTTAATATTTCTCTACAAGCAATTAATGCCCTAATGGCATTAATATAACCTTTGACACAAAAATGATTTTACTCTCAAGAGGGTCTTTGAAAGTTCAAATCTATTGCTCTTATCTATTTAATGAATCGTGAAATAAAAATTATTCATGAGATACATCAAAGTTGCCTCATTAACCTAAGCCAGGTTAATTAGGCTTTATAGAAAATCATAAACGCTATGTAGCAATTGCAGGAATTAATTTCTATTACCCATTGGAAATGATTATTGTTTCTTGGAAGATTGGGCAAAAGTGTTGGAAACTTATCATCGCTCCAGATCACCATGAGAAAGACGCGGAATTGAGATTGCATTTAATAATATCTTAATTATCCATCTTGGAATAACGGGAATAATTAACGATTAGTTATTGTGCGTGCAAGTTTTAGTAAATGTTGGTCAAATTTTCAAGTTTCAGGGCTGTACAGCCCTGCGTTTCCGAATATGAATGCAACTTTTTTAAATGGGAGTCGTCTACATATTAAAAATTGCACAAACTTTTATTTTTCAAATACTAACACCACGCTTTATACACTTTAGCTGAGTTCCTTAGATAATAGCAGCCTGAAAAAAAGTATATTTTATATACTTTTAAAAAAAATTCATAGAATTATTATTATTTTTTTTAATGCGTTAGGTGTTTATCCTTAAGTTTCGAAAAATAAAATAAAGATCTTAGAAGGAAACGTACTTTGAACACATAATTAGATACAAGAAAATATTTCAGTATCTATACTAATAAAAGAAAGTTTCGCTCTGTTTGTGTGTGTGTCTGTGTGCGATGGCTAAGAAAATCTACTGCACGTACGTGGAAGAAAAGTTTTGTGAAGCTAGTCCAAAATCTTTCCTAATGCACTTGAGACTCAGAATTATAAATTTCTATTTATTAGCTGAGTTATTAATTAAAAGCCCCAATTAAAAGAATTGAAAAATATTCATAATTCAACAAAAGCATAGATTTTTATAAAACCGCAGAGTTCATTCTCATTGGGAGGCGACCAGGTGTCTAGAATTTTCGCAGGCAATGAGACGCGTTCTTCGAATGGAACTCAAAATTATTTCAAAACAACACGCGCCTGAAGAGACTAGGCAATTTTCCATCTCTATAGATGGGGGTTTTTTTATATGGAATTTATCGATTTGAAATTAACACATCTATGCACAAAATGTAGCGCTGAACCCAAAAGTCTAATTTAGATAAAAATCGATAAATAACTTTTTATTTTAGCAAAAATTCGATTTTTAAAAGGAAAAATAAATGTTTTTATACAGGATCTATAAAGAAACGTTTGTATTTATTATATTTGTAGGGATGGGGATTGGAGGAACTACTTTCGATTAAATATCCCAAGTAGTCCACATGACAGATACCATTATGATACAGACTAGCGTGCTTTGCCCGCTATATTTCAGCAAATTTCTTAATTTCTTATTGGATTCTGCCATCCCGGTGAGTAATATATCTAAGGAAAGGTTGAATAACGGATTTTCACCAAGTTATTACTTGCAGATCGATTGCGTTTTAATATGGGAATCGAGTTTTAGCTAATTCTGGAATTTCAGCCTCCAACTCTAGGAGATAGTTGCCTGTGCTGCCGGCTTTCGGTCTAGTAGCTTCCTATTTCATATTTGTCAAAACGTGAATCCAATTCGTTCAATGAAAGCGTATATTTTACACGATTAGATCATCAACCTATTCCATCATTTGATGCGGACTTCGGTTTTTGAGGACAAAAATTTGTCTCTCTTGGAAATCAGCATTAACGGGAATTGACCGTATACCGAAAATTTTGAGAAAATACTTTGAAAATTGGAACACACAGAGCACTTTAACTCTTTTAAAATACTAATTATAGCTTTAAATTTTATGAATTAATTTTTTTTTCAATTATCTATTGAATTCAGAATACTTCATTGAAGAATTGCTTATTTGTATAACATCCATAATGAGAAAAATATTTTTAAAGTCCACCGTTCACTTAACTTGGAAAAAATAGGAAAATCATAAATTCTCATTAAGGACGTAAAAGAGAAAGAAGAAACAGAATAGAGCCGTGAATTAAAATATATATTTCAAAATCAACCCTATTGTTTTCAACGGAACAATGGCATGCGTGGCTATTAAACTTGACCTAGAGAAAATAATCTAAATCGCAAAAAGATAAACATCAGATTTATACAATCATCGTTATATCTTCTGAAAACGTAAGACCAGATTTTCATATCCCATTTTCCTTCCTAAAACAGAAATTGTTCGACGTAATCACATACTATAAATCACCACAAAAATGGAACTTTAAATCCCGCGTGAACTTTCAAGAACAATAGTGATTACATTGTTAGGGAGTGAATTTTTCTGAAAAAAATGTCGGACAAATTGACGAAGCACAGATGTTAAAAAAATTATAGGATTATCTTTATTTTTAGCATAGTTGCGGCTATAGCTACTGATATCTAAAAAGAAAATCATATCCAGAAATATTATTTACAATTAATATTTTTAATTTGAATATCATATTTATATGTTTTATTTATTTTTTATTTATAATTTTCCAACCCACTTTACTCTCAGTCTGATTACTGTATAAGTAAATTTATAACTTGACTTTATGATAATAAATTTGTGTTTTTTACTTTGTTATGAGCATTTTCAGAGTTGCATATCGGTCTTTTATGTATTTAAAAACTTTTTTGAAACTTTAGCGGTTAAGATACTTTAAAATTAAGCAAAATCGTCCCAGTTCGCCAAAATAACAAGTACTCCTGAAAGTAACTCTGCAATCCCGAAAGTTTAAAACAAAGAAATTTTTCATCTTGTTTGCATTAAGCATTCCTTTGACGAATCATCCAGAATCGATTTCACTATTTTTCTTTCATTTTTAAAAATGGAACATCTGTAATAATTAAAGGCCTAAAATATTTTAATTAATGTGCAGAATCTGATATTATTGTTGAATATTTTTAAGTCTGTGTAGGATTTCATATGGAGTCAATTTACGCTACCGTTAACCGGGGTTACTTTGGGCCACTTTTTCCTGGTTCCACTTATATTTCCATTATTAAAAAATATTATATGTGATTTTTCAACGTCGAAATGGAGTTGTAAACAATTAACATGAAACAATGAAGCAAACTGTGTAGTTTTAAAGAGGTAATTTTTTATTTTTTATTTTTTAACTATTTTTAAAGTTTTGGAACAAAGTAGCCCCTGCTGGGGGCTTCTTTGGTCCATTCACTTAGTTAAATATAAAATGAATACATTTCATATGTAAATGAATACATTTTTATTGAAACCTCCTTTCAATAGCATTTGCTAATAAATTAACCCTGCAAACTCGATAAACATTTTTTTTTTTTTTTTTTGAACATTTAAACACAATAACTAATTGTTAATATTAAAGAAACGAGAAACAGTTTTTGTCATGTTATCCTCAGCAACAGGAACAAAAATAACTAATGTAACATTTTGCTACAGAAAACTTTGAAAAGAAATGTTACTTAAAATATGTTTTAAGAGATTTGGTTGTATAAAAGGCATTTCTAAGTAATTGGGACTAATTTCGGACCAAAAAAGGCCTGGCACAATGTAACCCTGAAATACTAGTTTTCATGTTAGCTTTATGAAAACGTAAGCATTTCCTGTCAAAATAAAAAGTTAAAGGAAAAACTATGATCACACATGGGTTACCGGTTACTAAAGGTAATATTTTGACACTTACTTTAATTGTAGCTCTTATCCAGATTGTTTCACTATAGAAAGTTTGGAGAGTTAAACTTTACGCACGGAAACAGTTGTTTACAAACAGATCAAGTGTTGCCACTAAAAAAAATTAAATTAACCCCAAACTATTCATATATCCTATAGTAGGGTATAAAATATTTTTCAAGGGTAAAAACTCCAAATTATCTTGTATTGTTTGTTCAATACAAAGAATAAAAACTTTTTTTATGAGATGGACCAAAGTAAGGACCAAAGTGCCCCGGTTGACGGTCTACGAAAGCACACCCAGGTCTACGAAGACAATGGCACATCTCCACCAACAATAGGTTTGTTTTGAAAAAAATTTGTTTCAAAATACAAAAATTCTATCCGAGGCTCTCGCACTATGTTTGTTTGGAAAAAACGGCCAGCATTCAGGCGAAACTCCGCTAGCAGTGAATATAATTTTTTGAAGGTTTTTACTTCTGCGGTTCTCTCGTTAACCCTTTCGAGGCGGCCGACATCCCTTACACAAATTTTATTTGGTTGGCACCGTTTTTTGCACACAGTTCCCTTTCCCTGTGAAATATCAAAGAATGCTCCAATTAAAAAAGAGAAAAATTACATTTATTTATTAATATTAGTACCAAAAACAGATTGCATATGCACTTTTTGACGATGCATATATGCATCACTAGTCCCGAAAGGGGTAAAAAAATCTATGTGACGCTTGGTGTTAAACAAGTTCATGAAACTTTCTCTGTGAAAGATTGTAACTTTTCATGCAACAAACAGATTTTAAGTTTTGTTGGTGGTTAATATGTAAATTAGACCCGAAGGATTAACTATTTTTTTTTCTCTCCTTCCGGAAACAAAATAAGAAAATATTGTTACAAAGGTCATAGACGTCACATTTTCATTCTTTTGTTTTTCTAGTAATAACAATTCGTACGTTTTCTTATATACGTAATGCACTTCTGGTAATTATGATACAGTACTAATAATTGCAAAAGAAGTTAATGTTATAAGTTACAAAAACTTGTTTTTCTTTCTTTAATTTTATGTCAGCGATAACTTACTTTGATATGCTCTACTCTAAGGAAACTGGTTCTTTTCTTTTATGATAGCTGAAGATAAAAGCTCACTTTTCTGTGATTTATAAATATTCTGCAACATACAGATTTTTCTGAAAATAAAATGTAAATTTTTGTATAAAAAAGCAATTTTACTATCGCGGTTTTTCAGTAACATACCAATAAACTGTTGGATAATTATATTTTTCCACTCTAGACCAGCGCTAGATTATATCTTTTCGTCCATCTGTCTTGTCAGTTTTATAGCCGCATTGTTGTAATTTTTCATATATCCCGTACCAAAATAGAAAATCCAAGTTTTAAAAGAAAGAAAAATAAACAGAATAAAAATTGTAAATAGAGACTAGATTATATATATAAAGAGAGAAATTTCGAAAATAAAAAAGGACAATTTTTGAGTAAAGAAAAGTTGTAATGAGTATAAATTTCTCAAGTTACAAATCCTAGTTTTTTTCACATAAGTGAAATGACATATTCCCGAACTTTTGCTGTTGAATTTAAAGGGGACAATACAATAAACGATACTGCAACAATAAATTACCTTTATTCTGATTCAATTTAAGCGACAGAGCTACTCATCATTTTTTGTCGTCAGAAAAATGTCTGATAAAAGCTGCCTGACTCCAGAAAGAAACAATCGTTGTACTATGAGTGATAATTATCAACACATTTCGGAATTGTATCAGAAATATATTTTGAAAGTTGAATGAGAATGCTGTTATGTAAACTAATATTATAAAAAAGTAACGATTGCTTCTTTGTTGTTTGTAGGAGGTAATCATTGGAACTACCGAACTGATGTGAAAAGTAATGGTGGCAAATTGATACTGTCATTCTTTGCTCCAACATAGGATATTTTATATTGGTGCCACTACCACCAGGCGGCTTCAGGAGCGAAAAATTTTCTAAAATTGAGATTTTGTGATACTGAAAGGGCTAGAAACTTGAAATTTGGCATAGTAGTTACTTATAAGATGTAAATGATCTCAAAAAAAAAAAAAAAAAAAACGAAATTTAAAAGGGTGAAACGAACAAAAAACGTTCTAAAATTGTTCTAAATGCGATTTCTATCGAATTGTTAAGGATAGAAATATAAAATTTGACATGACTGCTACTAAGACGCAGATGCTCGCACAGAACAGTTTTTTTAATCGAAATGTAGAAGGGTGCAGGAGAGAAAAACGTTGTAAATGACAATTTTTGTGATACTGAAGAGACTAGAAACTAGAAATTTGGCATGGCGGTTACTTTTAAGATGCAAATGCTCGCTAAGAATGGAATTTTTTATAACAAATTCGAAAATTTAAATTTTGAAATAAGCTCAAAACGTTCTAAATTACGATTTCTATGAAATTTACATAATATGCGTTAATTAACTAATTTCACGACCATTTCAAAGGTACACAAATACCAGTTGGCATATTTCAATAACTGTGCGTGTAAAGTCGCAAGTTTTGCTAGTAACTGTTAAAATAAGAATATTATTATATATATTTAGAATGAATTTGTTTACCTAAAAATCCCTAATACTTCGCATACTTGACGGAAAATAAATTTTAAATTTTAAACTAACGCGTAAACCCTTAACGTAACCATTCTTACATACATGCTCATAATTCGATAACCCAAGAATCGAATTAAAATTTGATTTTTCATTTGATTTAAAATTTCGACCCTGCTGATTATACTGATGACCAATACGTAAACGTTTCTACTTATAAATTTTTAATAATTGCCTTAATAATTAAATTTAACTATTTAAAAAGGTTTAATCCGAAATATACATGTACATTATGAATTAATTATTACAAAGCATCATATGCAAGGTTGTCCATAAAAGAATATCCCACTTATAAATTTTAATAGTATCAACTGTAAGCGTTTTAGGAGTGTTGTTTCAAAGTCACAAATAAACAGTAACTCAAACAGTTTTAGATAAGCGCATGCGTGAGTACTGTTTTGTTATTGACTCGCTTGCAGTGCCACATACGCAAAATGGCGAGTTCTGAGCGTAAAGCGTTACTGCTGGTGTGACATTTGACGATTTAAAAGCCATTAGAGCCATGCGATTTTTTCCTTTTGGGGTTTATAAAAGATCGTGTCTACATTCCGCCGTTACCTAGTGATTTGCGCGGCTATTGCTCCCATTACCCCGAACTTATTTACAGAAGTGTGTGAGGAATTGGGCTTTAAGTTGAATATGTGCTGTGTAACTAAAGATGCACATATTGGTCATTTGTAAGAAAAACTAGGTTAGTTTACCATCAATTTGATGTATGATTTATTGCAAATAGTTTAAATTAAACTGTCGTAATATACCATTGGAAACTGGGATGATATTGCTTTATGGACACTCTATACTATAACGAAACTGTAGTATTATGTTATCAGTGGACCCGTGCGAGGCTTTCGTGCTGAAATCTTTACAATTAACTGAGAAATAATTTATACCTACAATAACTTATAGGTAATGAAATACATAAATTATAGTAGGATTTATGCCTCAGTAAACGACGTTTCACTCTCAATATCATATAATCAGGGCTTAATTTGCGCTGCAGCCTACCGGAGTCCAGCTCCAGTACTTCTCTTTTTCTAGTAAATATTTAAATATTGGTGAAAATTCACCGGATTTTCATAAGAACAGGGCTCCAGAGCCCAGTGCAATAGCGCTTCCGAAAAACTGAAGCCTAAATTACCTTTTCCTTTCCTTCCCATCTACAAGTTTTTGCATTATTTTTTACCAAAACACTTTATGTGACATAATCTGTCGCCCACGTAGGAGATAGAGATAAAACGGACTCAATTTTTATATCAGTTTTTGGGTTTGGACTGACTCGAGCTCAATCTGTATTACATTTAAAATTTTACTTATTCACGTATAGAAAGAAAAAACTTTTCCTCCTTTAAAATTACGTATTATAATCTATTTCAAATCATTTTAATGCTATTTTGATCAGAATGAAGGGGAAACAGAAATCGTGTTTTTCTCGTTCAAATTTATGTCGGCGACATATTGATACGGCACCACTTAAAATACCGAACAATGAATTTGCTTTCAGTTCGAGTTTCTTTTGTGACAGTAGGATACTTTTTTATTGGCTGTTTTATTTTATTTTTGTAGATACCTAACTTGAAAGAAATATTTTCTGTTTTAGTCAACGAACATCAGCTTTAGATCTTGTTTGTTTGAGGATTTTTTGTCTTCTGTTGCGTACAAGTATAAAAATAACGTTAGTGATTTTTCTATTTATTTTGTATCATGAACGGTAGCCATGCTAAGACTCTGTTCTGCACATTTACGAAGTCACTTTCATTTGTAAGTAGATATAATTGCCGTGTATTGTTATTCTGATAGAAAGCAATCGAGCAGTGTTTCCCCTTTTTTGATAAAAACATCGATTCTTTCCGATAACGGTTCAAATTTTTAATTTAATCTTATTTTCAGGCACTCATCACAAAGGATTGTTATGCGGAAGGAATCGATTGTAGCTTAAGATATGCACCTTTATAGGAAATTGAAAAACATTGTTCCATTCTTCAACATATGAACATTAATTTCTGTAAATTTCATTCAATTTTTCTTAAACATGCATAGCTGCGAACTATCCCTTTTTTGTGTTAACACTATTTCCTAATCATAATCCTTACCCTATTTAATCGCAGAATTCTGCGATTAATTATCATTAAAATTGGGCAAAGTTTTTTATTCAGAAAGAGTGATAGCTAAAAAGTGGAATAGTTGACGGCTAAGTATATATGCTGATAGATATATTTAAAATTTTTATTTTGCTAAAGGAAAAAAAAAGGCTACAAATTTTGCAAATAATATACGAAATATAAATATACAGATTGGAGTGACAGGGTGGGTGGGGTGAACGGTACGGTTGTTGTACCGGTAGCGGAGAATATTAGGGCTCCGGTGCTGATTTAAAACTATTTTTTTCACATTCTTTTACATTTACATTTAGTAATGTATACGAATATTTAGTAATATTTTTATCTAGAAATATTTAGTAAAAATATAATCTTGCTGTTGTACTTTTCAAAGTTAAATTCAGTGTTAGTTTGTCTATGATTCTTCATGGCAAAAGAAATCATACATATTTACAGTTAACTATTTGTTATTATTTTATTTGATATTTCCAAACAATAATCTTCATGGTGAGTTTCTACTAGAATCTTATCTCAATGATTGCTGTTTTGAAATAGTGGTAAACAAAATAGTAGAAAAATAGTCGCATGTCGCCACAATTTGAGCTGAAAGTATAGGGTTGAGGGTTTTTTCCTTTTTTTAAGAATTATACATATGGCTATATAAACATTCACTCACGCACCCCACGTGTACATACATACGCAATATACACATTGATCCACGCACCCACGTTTACAAACATACACACACACATATTAAAATTAATTAATGCATTTTGTTTGAATTCAGTCATTTTTAAACTGTGCAAAATAAATATGAGTTGACCTAGAAAATTATGCATCTAAAAAAAAATACATAAATGAAAAGTATACATCCAAAAGTTCATTGACTATTTTTACAAAGAAGATTAAGTGTCATTTCTCACTAAGATGGACTTCCATGAATAGTTTTCAAGCGAATAGCAAAAGATTGTTTAAAAATAGCTTTTTTTTTACAATGTAAATAAATACAGTTAAACGAGTCTTTAAATAAAATCGTTCTTAAGTGACGTTACGTGATAAAAATTTTCCTATCCATTTCAAGAATCGTAGCTTTAGGAAAGTATAAACTTTTGTATCATAAACAAAACAAACTTCACCGTTGAATGAACTGTTTTGAATATAAAAGGAAAATTTGTTTGAAAAAGGGAAGAAATTTTACATTTTGCAAAAGCAGCAATAAATTAAAATTTTAAAACTCTAAAACACTCTATTTTTGCAGCTGCAGTATTATATTATCAACGGACCCGTGCAAGCTTTCGCACTGCAATCTTTAAGATTGATTACTGAATATGTTTTTTTCTTGTCATTAATTTTTAATTAATTGTGATTTTTATTCAAACAACGTGTTTTAACGAAATATGAGTGTACTATTGAAAAACCTGCTCAAAAACCTTCCGAATGATACCTCATGCATCGTTGTCCGATTTGTATGTGCATAGAAAAGGGATGAAGATATCAGAAATAATATACATGATTATTAGGATTGTAATTAGGCGTAAGCTTTAAGGAGGCAGCTGTGAGCCCGAGACATGAGGGGGGAGAGAGCAAAAACTGGACATACAGCATGGAACGATTTTCTGGACTGTCATTTGTTTTAATTGATGTACAGGCCCAACAATAATAATTGCGGGGCCCAGGATAATTTAAATTTTACAACAGCCTAACTAATATTTTTATATATATATATATTTTTTTTTTTTTTTTTTTTTTGCTTGAGTTCGCTGGCTGTAGCAAATGAAAAATTTTCGAATTACCGACAGATGATTTGCTGGGAACGTTTCGATCAACGTTGGTACGTGGGCTCAAACCAATCCGGATCTACATTTAGAATGGTATCCTATCCATAACGAACATCCAATTCTGAGCTCGTCATATATTTTCTTGTAGCCGTCATATATTTTCTTGTAGCCAATGACTTTTCCATTTTACACTTTACCATAATACAAGCGCAGTGATCCAAAGAATTCGTTTAAATCCGTATTATTTTATATATATTAAATTATTCGAAGAAAATACTTCTAAATTATGCATGCACAAATTTATTAAATAATTTCTCTTGAATTCTATAATCTGAGAAATGCAATAATCCGAGATAATATTTTAATAGAGCGATAAGATTACTTTATGATAGCTTATAGCTTGAACTTCAATCATGTCATCCACTCGTTCACGATATAATTGTACTTATGGTATGTTCCTACCTTCGGAGCACTTTTTTTGAAAAATATGAAATTTTTATCAAACACGTATGTTTTTAGTTAAAACAGGGAATAAAACTATGAATTTATATAATTTTTTAAAGGAATTTTTATTAACCTTTCAAATTTTGGCAATATTTAGTCAAATTTTAGTAAAAAAATGTGTTTATGTCAAACCTTTTATAACGAAATCTATTCAATATATTTCACTTTTTTTTTCAACAATATATTAGCAAACCACTTATCTGTGTTACGAAGCCAAATATTTGCAAAACCTCTTAAATTTACTAACTTATGCCAAATTTAGTATACAAAACATGATTTTTTTTCTTTAAAAAATGTGTATTTTTCAATAAAAATGGTTCTTAAATTAATATATAAACTTACAAGCTATATTTTGCTTCATAACAGATCTATAGATGAGCAAAACCTTGTCACAAAATTTTATTTCGATATCTTAAAAAAAATTTAAGAAATGATGTTTCCCGTAAATGTACACAATGAAAACAGCAGTTTTCCAAAAATTAAGATTTTGGTAGAGTACAAAAAAATTATGTATAAAGTTTACAATTTTGAAATCTACCCTATTTGTAAGAGTTTATATATTTATGTATATGTTATATGTTATCTATTTGTGTATTAAAATGTATTCTTTACCTTTTTGTGGCTCTTTAAACTGTTACTTCCGGTTTCAGAAAATTCATATCCGGTTTATATTTTGGGCTATAACTTTGCTTCTTGTTATCGCTGAGCCAAAAGTAATGCATTTTTGGAATCCTAAACGTTTCAACTTTAATTTAAAATAATGAAAAAAGAAATCGAAAAATTTCGCTGAAACAGCGATTTGAGAGTAGGACATACCTTAAAAGAAGACGAGTAAGTTATATATAAATTAACCCTTAAATGCCGGGTGTGGCTTTTCGGCAACATACCCAATTTGGGCTCTAAAATACTATTAGAATAATATTGAAGCTATAATGCCTAATGTTGCCAATAAAATACATTCTGAAAATATTATTAAATAGATTTTCAATATGTAGATGATCAACACTTGTGCTGTTTAAGAATAAAGATAGATTTATTTTTTCAATTATTGCTACTTGTTCTTTTTGTTTTGCTTTGAAGCTTGGGAAACACCCTATTTTGTTCTGCAGTGAGCAAGTATAATTTATTTCTTATTGTAGTTCCTAAAATTCTTGTGTATTTATTATTATAGAATTTTATTAAGGAAAATTATTTTTTCAATTATAGACCAGTATTGCCGATTAGTAACAAACTGTTTTTTAACTGTAAACCATACTTAAAACAAAATAGGATTTTTTAAACTATTTTTCCCATGTTTTATTTAAAAAATGAAAGCTGAAAAACATTATTTAATGATTTTTGGAAAATCAGGCATTTAAAGGTTAAGATCTTTTAAAATCTCATGTGAATGAAACTTGCATTTCGACTTTTTGTTATCGTATCACAAATTTTCAAGCTCCAAATTGTATAACATTACTTGTACTTAACTTTGCCTTATGTTAATTTACAATGCCATTTTACTTAAAAGAAAATGAGTAATTTAAGGTTCTCATTTTTGAGTGCATTTTCAATAATGTTTTATTCAAAAAAAATAATAAAGTGCGGCAAAATTATTACGAAAACCTCTTTTAAGAAATTAAAAAAAAATTAGTATATGAATGAGGAGACGATTTTTAGTATGAATAAAATTTCCCTTATCGTTTCGATCGTTTATTATCATATCACAAATTTTTAAACTCCGAATTACACAACACTATATCATTCTTCAATTTGTTTTTAATACTTCATCTGCATATCGAACCACATGATTCCACCGTTACACAAGCTATTGGTGACAATGATACTGATATAAATATTGTTTGTTGTTTTAAGTTTCTTTTCTTTCAAGGCTTTCTCATCAAAACTGACTAAAACAGACTTTTATTTTTATAAATACAGTAGAGCGGCCGTGAAAGAGATTATAAATTGAGCTATCCTATTCAACACAGTACATATGATCAGCCTTGTATGAGATTATTCCTGCACTTTTGCACATGGTGTCGTTTTTCTATCTTCGATTATTATTCTTTGCGCGCGAACATAGGATTTCAATGATCATTTTCGGGGTCGTTTTTTCACTGCAGATTTCAAACTTTTTTTAACAAGATATTTTCGTTTTTTTTAATTATTTTAATTCTTAGATAATTGCATTTACTTATAGTTTTGCCTGCTTGGGTTTGGTGTGTGGCTTCCGATTGTTTTAAGTTAATATTCAGAAGATCAACTAATGATCAAATTAAAAACTTGCATAGATCAAAGATCATTTCTTTTCACACACACATATTTCAGAAAACGTGCACAATTAATTAGAAATGAAAAAAAGAAATATTTTCAGTTTATTTTGAAACATCCATCAATATGGAGTAATCATGTTTTTTTAACCCATTAATAACCGCACCTTCTTATACTTGACACAAATTAAATAAAATTTTATTGTATACATGTTAATAACTAATCAACAGAAAATAAGCGACATTACAATATTTTTTATACTTTTACGTGAGATATGATATGCTGCGAAAAAGTTAAACTCATAGTACCAATCAACTACAGTAAAACCTAACTAAAGCGACCACGTTCCATTCCAATAAAAATGGGTCGCTCCGAGGGGTAATCTTTTAATGGAGGTCATGTTTAAATCTAGGTTTTATTTGTTGAAAAAAGGTAATAATTAATGTTACTAAAATTTATTTTCACATTAGGAAAAATATGAAAATTTAAGTATCAAAACAAAAGTTAATTACATAAGTTAATTACCATAGAGTTTAAAAAGGGAATACATTGACGTTTGCATTGATTTTACGTTTTTATGTTTTATAACTTTTATTTTTAAGTCTTTTCGAAATTCAGCAGATAAATGCATTTTTTTTTTTTTTTTTTTTTTTTTTTGGACGGGAACAAATAATGATGATTTCATTAATTTATCTATTTCTTTGAGAGTTTCCTGACAGAATAGGGCAAGGGGGTTTATTGAACGTCATTCTTAATTTGTCATCAGATTTAAATTTCTTACCTAAAAAGGCACAAAGGGGTTTAAACACTTAAAAGTTTCCGGAATAAAAAAAAATCTAAACTTAGTTTAGAAGTAAGTTTGATGAATAATGCGCACTCCGGAATTATTTTTCTAATAAAACTTTCTTCAAGTGACCAGGAAAAAATGGAATTTATTTCATTTTCTTCAAAGAAATGGGTCGCTCATGGAGGGAGTTCAACTGGGATGGTCTCTGAATGGAGGTAAAATTAGTATTGAGCCTATGGAAATAAATTTCGTTCCATGAAAAAGTGGTCGTTCAGGGAGGTGGTCGCTTAATGGAGGTGGTCGCACAGGAAGGTTTCACTGTACATTTTTGCCGTATGAAAATTACTGAAGCAATCACTAAGTAACGGTGTTTTACATTTCCTACACATAATTATAGTTTGACTGCTACAATATCCATACCTTGAATTGATGAATTTTATTTCGTTCTTTTCAGTGCATCTATGAACATAATCAAGATTTATCGATAAAAATTATCAAAACAGTCTGTACTGTTCCATTCATATTTCTATTTTTTTTACAAATCGAATAAATTAAAAAAAATTTTTAAAAAAAATAAAAGTCATATATACAATATCTGATAATAAATTTGTTGAAAAAAATATTCACAATAAAATAAAAAAAATCCCAAACATAATGTTGTGAAACCGCAATGTCGGTCTTTAATGGATTAATAGGTGCTTTTCGTGTACAATACTTAATAAATTTGTCTAGATATGTCAATCAGATGGATTGAGTAAGACGCAGAATAAAATTCAAGGGGCCTCGAAAATATTTCCTAGAAGGATCTAATTTTCATCTGAAAATTAAAAACCAATCACGAAGACTTCTTTAAAAAAATTTTGAATTCTCTGTTTTTAAAACAAGTTTGAAAATAAAAATTTTCGATTTCGCCTAAAAAATGTATATAGTTTTTTAAATAAAAAAAAACACATAAAAAGTTGTTAAACCAAAACCTAGGTGTATTATTAAAAGTTTAACGCGGATGATTTTGTCAAAGTTTGAAGTAAATCGAATGACATTTGAAAGATGAGGGCTGTTAAACATGTCAAATATATAGTTTAGTGATGTAAAGTTTTAAAGTTCAAATTTAGTGATAAAACAATTCTTATTAAAACAATTATGCCATTGAAACAGTAACTGTGTCTTTCACTTTATTAATCTGAAATTTTTGGCCACTGAAACAAGTAAACCAATAGTCGCTTTATTAACTGCTATTATTTCCAAACAATAATATCCGTAGTAGATTTCTACGGCATTTGCACTCAAAATATACCATGAAGATCCTAATTTGGAAGTACAGGATTCATAAAGGAGACGGTTTGAACACCGGCATAAAACTCATCGATGTTCATGGTCATCATCTAGTTACAGTTACTATTAGTGCTAGTCTAGTTACTGTTACTCTTCATCTAGTAACAGTTTATGGAACACAATCACGCGCACTGCATGCTTATCGAAAATCAAATCTAGCGGTTTAAATATTATAAATTAGGCTTCAGTACTAAGAAAAGGTTATTCTAGATACTTCAAAAAATGGATTGAACTTTTCTATAAAAAATAAGTTTCTTTGGAATTTAAATTTTTTTTTTTTTTTTTTTTTTTGTAACAGTAAAAAGGATGATCTCTTGAAATTTCTTTAGCCTCTTTCCTTCGTGAAATTTAATATCAACAAGCTTTCATTTATACAATTTACTTTTCTGATGGAACAAAATTTTTTTCTTTGGAGAAAACATGAAAAAATAAGAAAGATTTCCCTGACACTGTTCCAGTGAGAATTTTATACAAAGTTGCATAAACTGTATACTGTAAAAATACAAATGTTTCTAAACCTAGTAAAATATAATATAACTAATAATGAAAAGATACAAAAACCTCTTTTCAGTTACCTACGGTACGAGAAAAGCGTTCTTTACCTTTAGAAACCTAAGAAACCAAAATATTTCGGAAATTTAGAGAAGCATTTATAAGTAATTTAGAAGTTTCGTTTAATGTCACTGATTTTCGGAAACGTTTCAGAGCGGTTTTTACAGTGTATTAAACAGTTTTATCACCCTAGAATACCGGTTTTACGGATGCTATCAATTCTCAAATAATGATTTTCATATTCAACAAGCATGTTCACAGACAAACATGATAAATCAACGGCAATAATATTAACAATAAATTTATTATTATTTTGTTACTCTTGCATGTATAAATTAAGTTACGCAGCTCAAACTATTTGATTGCAAATTTATAGTACCCCAAATTCTGGTATTCTGGTTTTATAAAACTAATTAATATACAGAGAAACCTCCTTGAACGGCCACCTCTAAACAACGACAACCTCCGAATACCGGCCACATGTTGATGGAACCAAACACGTTCCCTAGCATTAACATGAGTACGAACCTCTAAATAAGGAATTCTGAACAACGGCCACTCAAAAGTCACGAGAAAAAACTTTTACAGCTCCTGGTAAAATTTCATAATTTATTTACAAACCGAAATGTAAAGCAGATCAAACAAAATTTACTCGATATGTGGACAAACAGAAAAGGAAGACATTAATAATAATGGGGAAATTTTATGTAACATTCTTAGAACGGCAGGCATAACTAACATAAAGGCCTGCTTGTTTGTATCCCTTGCCTAAAATTTGGCAGTTACTTCCACATTTGATTCCATATAGCAAATAATGAAAGATAGGAGAGGAGAAGGGAAAATTTCCAGTATTAACACATATACCGAAGGTTTGATGAACGTTCGTGAAAGCCAAAATTTCTCATTAAATCATAATGATGATGAGTTGTAAAATCAAGTGTCATATTTTTTTTCTTTGGAAAAACATTTGCAGAAAAAAAAAAAAAAAAAAAAAAAAAAAAAAAAAAAAAAAAAAAAAAAAAAACGCTGCAAATCACTGATTTTCTTATATTAAAACAATGAGGATTAATTAAAATGACTGTATGTATTTCTATTTAAATTTATATAATTTTTTTTTAATGAAATCTCTGAATAACAACTACCTCTGAAGAGCGGTCACTTTTCACCGGTCCCACGGGTAATCGTTATTCAGAGGTTTCACTGTACTATGAAAACAACTCGGAAACGTGTCCGAAAATCAATGGCAACAAAACAAAACTGTTTTTATAAATGCTTCTTTAAATATCGATTTTTGATATTTTCAAAGATTAAGAACACTTTTCGGTTTTGTAGGCAACTCTGAAGAGGTTATTGTATGTTTGCATTTGTGGATATATTATTATTATTATTTTTTTTTTTTTAGATTAAGAAATAATTTTTTTCCTCACAAAATTTAAAATAAATTTTAAAGTAAATAGGAAAGCTGATTTTTGAGACAGATTTTTACTTCGAGAAATACATTTTCAAATGAAATTAAAAATGAGAAGACAATTTATTAAAAACATAACATGAAAAAACTCTGTGCAAAATGTCATACACATATCTTCCAAGAAAGTTTAGATATACATCCTTTTAAACATGACAAATTCTGAAAAAATCCATTCTGAGATAAACTGGCTTAAAATTTTAGTCACAAGCGGGGAGAGACTGATAGTACAACATAAAAATTGTTATATCTGCCGATAGAATTATGCGGTTTGCTTTATTTAATTTATTTAACTGTTTAGTATTTTATTAGCAAAGAAATGCATCTTTTTCTTTTAGAATTTTGACCCCAGGTCCTCCTTAAACAATAAAAAATTTAGCTTAACAAAAACTTTATAAAATAAGAGCACACTGCCTGTGAATTATTTAATGGAGAGAAACTTTTTCTCTCTCAACATACCCACTGAACGAACATGACGCTTATCTGAGCGCCCACATAGACTTCCTTAGCATGTCTTAAAATTTCCCAAATCATAATTCCTGTCATGTTTATAATTATTAATGATGAAATTAGCATAATAAAAACAGACAATCTCCAAAAGTTAAATGTAATTTTGAGATAACGTTCAATAACCTTTTTCCGTTTTGTGTGTATTTTTTTTTTTAAATTTTTATGTTATTTTTTTTTTAGCAACTTATGAATGAAAACGCATCATAATAAGAACGCACAGATAATAAATCTACCAACAGTGTTGTGAGTAAATATATCAATGATATCAATTTATATACTCAACTGTGTGAATTGTCTGTGTGTGTCTGTGTGAATTGTTTTAAACAAAACACAGTTTTTCTTTTAAAACATTATTGTTGCTGTATACAGGGTGCCTTTAAAACAGAGTGGCGGATATAAATCCAGTAAGAAGTAAACATAATAACTATCGAAGTGTTTTTTTTTTTTTTTTTTTTTTTTTTTTTTTTTTTTTTTTGTATGAGATTAATGTAGGAAGTCAAGAATATCTTTATTACGCTTTACTGTTTTAGTTCCAAATATCACCGATAAATGGTGCTGTACTGCTTCAAATTGTTAAAGAGCTCAAACTAAGGTAAAAGGATTAAAAAAAAATCGATCAACTTTTATCATTCATTCTGGTTAGCTCTAGAAACGTAAAAAAAAAAAAAAAAAAAAAAAAAAAAAAAAATGGTTTGGCTTTTGAAACTGCAAGTTTATTTTGAGCCTTATTGCAATTTAAAAGGACAAAGCGCCATCTGTCGGTGATATTTGGAACAAAATAAGAAATCTTAGTTCAGAAATTCCTAACTTCACACATTCTTATCTTGCAAGAATAGCTTTCATAACTGTCACACTTTACTTGTTATTGTATTAAAAAATATTCCTTAAAATATGACTTAAACAATCCTAAAATTCTTCACAAAACGCACAGTGTACAGCAAATTCACACACAGAGACAATGGGGGAAAAAAAAAAAAAAAAAAAAACAGAAAATGCTATACATGACTCCCATTACAGATTTAAAAAGAAAAGAAAATCATTTGTCAGGCATGATTATGAAATACTTTCCAACACATTCAGATTAAAGCAACAAAATTTTTAATAAGGGGCAAGATGATATCTAAGTAAACAATTTGGAAAATGCATAACACATTTGAAAACCCAATTTTATGCAATTACTTTCTATAGTTGAAAAAGTATTCGAACTCCTCTGTATATGATCTATAGATTTGTATATAAGGTAAGCCAGAGATAGTCCCCCCCCCCCCCTCCTAATTCTATTTTATAGTAATGATTTTTTAAGTGAACATTTAACCTATCTATTCTCAATTTTATGTAGAACTTCGTAAAAAATATTACTGTAATATAAACACCAGATAAAATGATATTTTTATCAAAAAAACTTAATCAGTGAGTTTGCCCATCTACTCCCGGACCTCAGGGTTGTTCCAGCCGGTAGTTCTGGAAGTAGGAAGAAATATGGCTGCAGCCTATAAACTAACACAATATTCGATACTTTGTTTCAACAACATTCACTAAATATTTCATGAAAAATCTCTAATAAATACTTTATGTTTCATCTACTAGTATCTCTATCTTAACAGTTCATACAACAAAACCCAAACTTGCGTTTTTTATGAATACAGTTGAACCCCGGTTATCCGAAAATCGGCTGAACCGAAATACCTTAAAATTCCTCAAAGTCATTTTTAAATGTGAAAAATTTTATTGCCAACACTATTTTCACCGATTTCAAATGACACCTTTTAACATATTTTGATTTATGATTACTATTTTATTTGTAAGTTTTAAATTAAAACAATTCCGAATAATTTTTAGTACATTGAAGAATTGTTTTAATACTTATTCTTCTATTTTATCTATACCTATCTTCAAAAATTAAAAGGAAAATAAGTAAAAATCGAAACTATGAAAGGTGTTATTGGACACTGGTAGAAATAATGTTAAAAAAGCACGTTCTTTATGAAAATAATAAACAGAGTCAATCTACTCATTTTGTCCATTGCGTAATTTCGGGCACTTTATTAGATAAACGCGTACGGCACTTCATTTTTTTACAAAATGTGTTGTGATTTTATTTTGTTTTTCAACTTTGCATCGTTTCAATGATGCTTTATCAAGCCACCTTTTAAATGACAACACATCTGATGCTGTTACATCTTCCTGTACTTCAACATATCGATCACAGCTTTTCATCAAACAAGTTTTCACCATCAGCCTCCCAGTTATCCGAAAATTCCTATGGAATCCCGGTTAACCGAAAATGCTTTGGTCCCATGCTTTTCGGATAACCGGGGTTTTACTGTATAACTTTTATTTGAAGAAAAAAATCACTTTAACTTCGTCTACTACGCTTTTTCATAACGATTGAGAGTAGAAGCTACGTCATATGTCCAACAGCTAAAATACAGCGACTGGGCCATGTAACCCGGTTTTACCCTATACTACATGCTATTCTAAAATTTAGTTCAGCTAAGAAGTACATTGCAGAGAGGAAAAATCCCCTTCAGCAATTTCCGTCAATAAACAGAAATATATCGTCATCCGGAGCTACTTTGGTCCATCCCATAAAAAATGCTTTTATTAATTGTATTGAACAAACAATAGAAGATAATTTGGAGTTTTTACCGTTGAAAATTATTTTATACCCTACTATAGGGTATTTGAACAGTTAGGGGGTAATTTAAATTGTTTAGTGGCAACACTGGATGCGCTTGTAAACAACTGTTTTCGTGTGTAAATTTTAACTCTCCAAACTTTCAATCGTGAAACAATCTGAATAAGAGCTACAAATAAGGTAAGTGTCAAAATATTACCTTTAGTAATCTGTAACCCATTTGTGATCATAATTTTTCCTTTAACTTTTCATATTGACAGGAAATATTTACGTTTTCATAAAGCTAACATGAAAACTACTATTTTGGGGCTACTTTGTGCCAGGCTTTTTTTGGTCCGAAAATAGCTCCATTTACTTAGAAATGCCTTTTATATAACCAAATCTCTTGAAACATGTTTTAAGTAAAATTTTTTTCAAATGTTACGGTAGCAAAATGTTATATTAATTGTTTTTGCTCCAGTTGCTGAGAATAACATGGCGAAAACTGTTTGTCATGTTTATAATATTTAAAATTGGTTTATTGTGTTTAAATGTAAAAGAAAGCATTGTTTATCGAGTTTGCAGTGCTAATTTATTAGCAAATGATATTGCAAGGGGGTTTCAATAAAAATGCATTCATTTACATATGAAATGTATTCATTTTATATGAAATTAAGTGAATGGACCAAAGAAGCCCCCAGCAGGGGCTACTTTGTTCCAAAACATTAAAAATAGTTAAAAAATAAAAAAATAAAAAATTTCCTCATTAAAACTATACAGTTTACTTCATTGTTTCATGTTAATTGTTTACAACCCCATTTCAAAGTTGAAAAATAATATATAATACTTTTTACTAATGGAAATGTGAATGGAACGAGGAAAAAGTGGCTCAATGTAGCCCCGATTGGCGGTACTCAATTTCTTTTGAACAGTCCTGTATATGATGTATAGAAGTTATACACACCAAATAATAAGAAAAAAATAGTTACGTTTAAAAACATATACCACAACTGAAAACATACTTCCAGCAATTATCGTTTATAAATAGTACTGTAATCGAATTCTTTTGTGTATCCCTGTAAATGAACGATAAGCGTTATGCTCACTATAGTCTAAAGTAGTAATGATGGACATTACGAGTTATTTTGATATTCAAATTAATCATTCGGATATGCGCGAAATGATATCAATAACATATACCAATTGCATGGCAATCCGAGTATTTTACGCAAGTTGAGTACGGATAGACATACATACACTGTAAAAAAAAACGGACTAAAAAACGGAAATTTTTCTGTAATTTATGGGTAAAAATTCCCGTAAAAAAACGGAAATAGTACTGGAGTCTAGCTTGCCAGTAGTATTTCCGTTTTTTAGTCCTTTTTTTTTTTTTTTTTTTTTTTTTTTTTTTTACAGTGTACAGACAGAAAAAACGAAATGATAAACACTTTTCAACAAGGTTGCACTCCCTGATAAAATTAAGGACGAAAATTAATCGATAAAGGAATAACGAATTCATGCATACTTCTTCATTTTATAACACAATTTTTTAATTATATTTAATGTATAATAATATCTTATAAAAAATATTGAACTGATCAGCACCGCAATGTCTTCTTCCATCTAAAAAAAATAATAATAACCAATATAAAAGATTATTTGCTTTTATAATTGCATAAAATATTTTAATTTCGTGTTTGAAAAGTCTTAAATTTATTTTACTGATCGTGAGAAAAATACTTTTTAGAATATCATTCACGTAGCGGGCAGACTAAAACATTTTCACAGGAGGGCGCTTCTCGTACTTTTTATGGCACAAGTGTTTCGTATTATGTTGTTACGAATGCAAAATATTTCATATTATTAATAAAACAGCTAAGTTAGATAAGAAATTATGCATAACAATGGAGGAAATTAAATTTTAATGATATTTACACCAAGAAAAAAACATTCATAAATATAGGTTTAAAGAAAGTAAGCATCAATAATAATCATGAAAAAATAAGATTATTTCACAAAAATATTTATTAAGCGTGATTTAATGCAAGAAGACAGAGATAAAAAAATGTATTATGTTAAAAAAAAAAAGATTTTTTACATTAAAAAAATTATATAGTTTTAAATCGATTTTTTTTTTTTTTTTTTTTTTTTTTTTTTTTTTTTTTTTGTCAGAAAGAACTTTTAAAATCTAGTGCTAAACCCCTAGTTATTGACACCTAACCAGTCAGTAACCAATGTCAGTAACTCACACTTCAGCAAAAATCTAAATCAAGTAAGCATTTTCTTTTAAAATTCTGAAAAATAATGTCATCTACTATTTAATAAACTACAAATAATCATTAAAGCCTAACAAAGTGACTAGTATAGAGATAAGGCGAAATTATTTTCTAAATCATTAAATAAGATTTATTGACATCAAGAAATTTTTTTCTGCTTTTAGTGACGTCTAGTGACGCCAATGTTTTGATGAGACTATCAAATCGAGAATTTGTGTTTTTTAATCACCCATCTTGAGAGTGAAAAAATATGAGAAGTTGACTATTTTCAGTATAGCAAATGGAATATTTCTAAAATGCTCAAAAAAGCCCAAAATTATAGCAGAGGGAAAAACAGAGATTCCTTTAATTAGAATGACCGGATTTAGATAGTTTTATCAGCCAAAATAGTTTTAAATAAATAAATAAACACAAGTAATTCGCTGTATTAAACGTATGGGGAATCAGTGATATGGGTGAATAGAAGGGTGGTCAAACTATATTCTTTCTTAAAATTTATCTTGATGTATAAAACATAAAGCGGAAGAAAACTTCATTAAACAAGAAAAGTATATACAATAATTAAAAGCAGCTATTAAATAGGAATGTTTACTATAAAGACTTGGGAGTTCCAGTACATAGCACATGAAAAACCTATGGGGAATGTAAAAACCAATGTAAACATTACAAATGCTGCCGCATTTGTGCGGCTTATAAAAATATGCTTATAAAAATGCTTATAAAAATATTGTATGCATAAATAAAGTCTTAAAAAATGTACTCCAGTGTGGTAATTACTGCAAAGAAACACTGTTAAGGTAGTCTTGATGGCAATTAAGAAGTTTTGAGCCAATCAACAGGTGCTGTCACTGCGATTTCTAAAGTAATGGCGTACATAGGAAAGGCTTGGGATGGTGTAAACTCAATAAATTGAATAACCCCTAATACACCATGCAGACTCATCAAAACTTATTTTAAAGATAACATTGAGTAGAAAATAATACAGAAACATCATTGCAGATGATTTGAAATTTAAATATTAGCAAGATAAATTTTTAACATGGAAATCCCATAGGTAAAATGCTTTAAACAAATTTTGGCATAACTCAGGAACTAATAAAGCTATAGACTCGTGTGAGGTCTCCATTTAAAGAGAAAAGATTCACAGAGAGTTTGCGATACATAGTAAAGATCCCACTTACCTGAAAAAAGGTCTGTTTATTCCAAAAGCACAACCGCTCATAGGACGTCAACGTCAGGATTGGAGGCTACGTCAATATCCATGAGTTAGACAGACTTGGATATTTTAAAAAAGAAAATCCTTTTATATATATCCGGCTGCTGTATTAAAAGAATGAAAAATTTTCATCCTCAAAACATAACCCAGACAACAGTTCTCTTTATCTGCTTTGACGAGACGAAGAACACTATATTATTGTTATTGATATAAATTAATACGAATTACCACTATGTCGATACGAATTAAATCACGGAACTTAGATATTAAAAACGTAAGAATTTCATTTTCCCGTGGAAGGCATACCACACAATTATAACTGCTCAATCGCAAATCTATCAAAAACGGAATTTGTTTAAATTACTACTGATTCCGCATTCACAGATTTTACTGTAAAAGATTATTGTTTTTATTTCGTGCAGTAAAACCTACTAAAATGGAATCTCAAATGACCACAGAAAGATTATAGAATCTTTCTGTGACAGGCTTAAAGATTATTGTTTTAATTAGTGCAGTAAAACCTACTAAAATAGAATCTCAAATGACCACAGAAAGATTCTATTTTAGACAGGCTTAAAGATTATTGTTTTAATTTCGTGCAGTAAAACCTACTAAAATGGAATCTCAAATGACCACAGAAAGATTCTATTTTAGACAGGCTTAAAGATTATTGTTTTTATTTCGTGCAGTAAAACCTACTAAAATGGAATCTCAAATGACCACAGAAAGATTCTATTTTAGACAGGCTTAAAGATTTTTGTTTTTATTTCGTGCAGTAAAACCTAGTAAAATGGAATCTCAAATGACCACAGAAAGATTCTATCTTAGACAGGCTTAAAGATTATTGTTTTTATTTCGTACAATAAAACCTACTAAAATGGAATTTCAAATGACCACAGAAAGATTCTATTTTAGACAGGCTTAAAGATTATTGCTTTTACTTCGTGCTGTAAAACCTACTAAAATGGAATCTCAAATGACCACAGAAAGATTCTATTTTAGACAGGCTTAAAGATTATTGTTTTTATTTCGTGCAGTGAAACCTACTAAAATGGAATCTCAAATTACCACAGAAAGATTCTATTTTAGGCAGGCTTAAAGATTATTGTTTTTATTTCGTGCAATAAAACCTACTAAAATGGAATCTCAAATGATCACTGAAAGATACCGCCTTTGCAAGTATACTTTTATGGTTTTCCTTCTCTAGAGACCAAACATTTTTTAAGGTTAAGACAGGATTCCGTTATAGCCAGGTTCCGTTTTCATAGCATTTATTGAAATTTTATGTTCTTACTTAAACGCTGATGTCTCACTTTTTTTGTCTCTTTGTCCCTCTTTTTATGACAGTAAACCTGACAACAGTGAAGAAGAAGACTTACTAAAAATTACTGTGAATCTTTGTGGCATATGATGTTTAAAAGTTTATGCATTTTTGGTCTGAAAAGCAATATCAGGATATTTGTTATACTAAAATAATAAACAGCAACTATGAGACATCACGTAAAGCCAAAATTAATTTTATTTTCACGTACATTGTCTTTAAATGTATTTTAATAATTTTGATTTTAACTTCTTGTTTTAGAAATATTTAGTCAATCTTTAAGAATTGAGTTTTAAAAATATCACATTTTTACCTGCAATGAACAGAAGCCTAATTAGAAATGAATAATACGAAAAATGGAAAATTTACAATCCCAACGTTTCTTTAAACATAAGCATAAAAAGTATCACATTATTATTTTGAAATCACATTATTATTTTTACAACTTAGATATACTCCCTTCTATGTAGCCTTTCTATCTGCTCATTAAGTTCTTAAGTAAATAAACTTGTTAAACATGAAGATAACTTTTTTATGTTCTATCGCTGCTGCTGCATTAAAACATTTCTTTATACAACAATGTTTACTTACGAAATACAACGTAAGGATCGATTTCTTTGCATTGTATCATACTTGAAAAGTGTTTAATCAATTGGAAAGTCGATGAAAATACCTTCTTTCACATTCGATAATTCCTCGACCAATACGACCAGTGTCATATCTGTCAGCAATACTAAATAGCCAGCCTGCATGCCTAATACCGATAATTACAAAAAAAAATAAAGCGTCACAACTAGACTGAGTGACAGATGGCAAAAATAAAAATAAAAGATCATCTCTAAAGAGGACGACGTTATCTCTTGAATACACGTGAAATCGTCGTTTGCAAAGCTAGACGCGTTGCTCAAGAACTGAGTTACGTGACCAGAATGGGTGAAGCACCTTGCGGGTTGTAGAGAAATGCGATACCAAACAGTCATGCAAAACACTTGTCGAACACCTATTCGATTTATGCTTGCGAAGTCTACGGATGGAACAGCCACAGGGTTGACATGAATGAAATGCGACTTCTTTAGATCATTAAAGCTTTCTCTTTGTGAACGATCATTTCGTGATTCCGAAAATGCAAGTTATTTGGCTGCAGGTAGGAAATTAAGAAAGTTAAATTCTTTCCCCGGGTAACAGCGTAATGGGTGAAACCTGCAACAGAACATACTTATTATAATTGGAGGGAGAAAACACGAGAAGAATTTGTTGAAATAAATTAACTATTCGGGCATACAGTAGAATCTCTGTTATCCGAAACTCTTTTAACCGAAACTCTCGGTTAACCAAAATCCATTTTTAAGGCTTTTTTTTTTTTTACTATCACATCCCTTGTGTGCAAAATTCAGTTTGAAAGCTTTTTTTTTTTTTTTTTTAACTATCATATTCCTTGTGTGCAAGCGGTCCTTTCCGAACTACGTGTACATGTAAACATTTTCGATCCCCTTTCTTAGAGTTCCTTTGAATTTAACTTGAGATCCCGTAAACTGCGAAGTGCAACGAACTAAACGAACAAATTAGCAATTCTGAAGCTTTTGAATGTTTTGCAAAATGTTTGGTATGGCTGGAGCAGCAGAAAGATTGTCATAGTGGTGAACTAATAATATTAAAAAACTCCGTGATAAAGCTTCACAGCAAAGGCAATCGAAACTGCGACAAACAAAACATTCTATCAAACCCCTGTGATATATATAAAAGTTACTTAATTTCAAAATTAAAATTCAGGTAATTTATGCTTGGTTCTATTTTGCTATTGCTTTATTTTTATTAAGCACTTATTACCATAATAAGAAATATTGCATATATTTCTCCTCAATATTAAAATTGAAGCATTCTCTATTATTCGAAAATTTCGATTTTCCGAAAGGGGGTCGGTCCCAATTACTTTGGATATTCGAGGATCTACTGTACTTCACAAGCAGGGCCGAATCTAGTCTTTTTTGCACCCGGGGCAAGCATGGATTTTGCCCCCCCCCCCCCTCTTCCGGAAAGCCGATATTTTTAGAAAGAATTTTACTAATTTTCTAATAGCTGACTTATTTTTAAATTAAAAATATGTAATACTGAACTACGTAATCTACAATGGCGGATCCAAGGGCGAGGTCACGGGGGGTCATGACCCCTTCTGAACACCAACAAAAATATTCTAAAGATCATTTTTAAAATGAAATATACAGTTTTACACAGAGCCCGATTATCCGAGTCCTGCTTAACCGAGTTTCCGCTTTCACCGAGTTATTTTCTTCTGATGGACTGATGACTTCTATTATTATGAAACAGCCATTATAAATGAAATGTTAGGTGAAGATGAAAGGGCAGCCGTAAAAAGTTAGAACTCTGATTTTCTGGTTAGAATGGGAAGAAAAAAAATTGGCCATAATTTTTTTTTTTTTTACGGCTGCTCTTTCATCTTCACCTAGCACTTCATTTATAATGGCTGTTTCATAATAATAGAAGCCATCAGTCCATCAGAAGAAAATGATCCATTCCAAATGTATAATCTTTCATTTGGCGCCCCTTCGTTCTGGCGCCCGGGGCGCATGCCCCCTCTGCCCCCCTCCCTTAGTTGCACAAGTAGTGTTGCCAGGTGTCCCGTGTAAATCGGGGCTCCAAATACTCTGGACACCACTAATTTCTTACAGTTTATTTTGTCATCTTTAATCGCAGGTAATGCTGCTATTAGATAATGCGAAGAAAATTAGTTTAAAGTGCTGGTTCCGAGAGCAGTTAAAGTCCCTATTTATGCAGGTCACTCGGCAACACTATTCATAAGTAATGGCGCAGGCAGAACCAGAAATAAACAATATTTTCGGACAGATGTACCTGCAATTTGCAACCTAAACTGCGTTTTTTTTTTTTTTTTTTTTTTTTTTTTTTTTTTTTCAAAATGTACAATATAAACATAAATAAGCTAAAGTAATAATTTTTTACTTTACCCTTTTTATAAGACAATTTTAAGCATATAAAAAGCAATAGAGAAATGTATCAAAATCTATTAAAAATCCCAAGATAAGCTCTTACTAGATTTTTCTAAATTGTAGAACTGAAACAGATATTGGTCTTTTTTGCCATTAGGGCTTTTCCTCCCTGAATTCCCCGTTTAACTGAATTTTTAATCCTTAGCGTAGAAGAATAATAAGCCTAAAACTTGTCTTTAACGGAGATCTGAAGCCAGGGCCTTCCTGATAAAAAATCCTTAATTCATCTTTTCTTAGTGTTTGATTATTTAAGTCACTTGTGAAGAATAAATTTTAACATTTTAAATTTCAATTTAATTAAATTTCAAAATCCAAGGAAGAGAGATTCACCTCCCCCCTTGGCGGCGCTCATGTTTGTCGTGCATTTCTTCCATTAAAATGAAGAATAACGTCTAACTTGTGAATATAGTGGGAAATAAAAATATAATTTGGTAGTTTCTTAACAGTTGAATTCCGTTCATTTCAAAGTTAAAACACTGGAAGATCATTTGCTGATTCTGAAAATACAAGTTATTTGGCTGTAGGTGGGATGTTGAGAAAGTTAAACTCATTTTCCGGGTAATAATGCAATTGATGCAACATGCAACAGAACATAATTATTATAATTGGAAAGAAAACACACACAAAAAAAAAATTCTAAAAACAAATTAAGCACCTGGTCATACTTCACGAATTATAGAGCTGTGTTTCTGTTGCGCTACTATACAGAATAATGAGTTTAATTCGTAAAGAGAAACTAACCACTCTGACATATTTCACGAGTTATATACACAATGCGTCCCTTATGCTGATAATGCAGAATAATGTGTCAAACTCGTCAACGGATTCTAACCAACATAATATATACTAATATCAGCTATTTATTTATACAATTTAAACAAAATTAAAAACTTTTAAAAGTATCATATTTTATTTAAAAAAATCTGCTGTATTTTTTATAGAAATTTCGCTCAGAACGACGATTCTCATAAAATAAGGATTTCAGATACAGGAGTAATGTAATAGTTAAATCCTATTTGGGTTCCGACAAAATTTTGAAAATATATAGGGTTTCAAATTGGCTAAACAGATGATCTCGACATTCTAAAAAAATTGGGCAAAAATTGTTGACAGGTGTAACTTGAAACGTTTTCTCTAGACGATAGTAATAAAAAAAATTATATATAGTTTTTATAGAAAATGTTAGCAACACAGACGTCTTATACAACATTAAAAAGACCACAAAAAACTGTGACCTTTTTTTAAAATAAAATCTTATATTACTAAAATAAATTATTAAGGAAAATATTTTATTATGAAATATTTGTAGTTAATGGTATGTATCCTGTCTGTATTCTATAAAGAAATAATTTAGCTGTTGCAGTTGTTTATTTTGAGACTGGATTAGTATATTTTCAAAAACATTTTACGTAAAATTTAATAGGAAAAATTTGAGAATAATAAATTATTGGAAAGAAAATGCTAAATAAATGTTCAAAGAATAAATATCTTAAAACAAGCAAATAAGTAGTTTTTGTCCTTAAGTTTATCATTTACTTATTAAAAGTATATAATTGAATAAAAAAATTAATTAAATTTATAAAATCTGAAAAATTAAACGATCTACTTCTGCTTCAAATATTAAAAATCTCATAAGTAATATACAACTTAAAATTTGTTTTTATTTTCCTTTTATAAGTATCTCATATATACAATAATCAAATATGGAGTTCCCTGTATCATATTCATAACACGTGAATTTAGTTCTGAAGGAAAATGTAATATACACTTCTGCTCACTGATGAATTAAAGAAAATCGAATGTTAGTATTTTATTTTATTTAGAATTATCTGTATGTTTAACATCTTTCAAAATCTATTAAGATGTCCACTATATATCTCAACTGAATAAATTTATAAGATCAAACTTAGTGATGACAATGAATCAATTATATTTACACACAATCCCGTGTCCAAATGCAATTATTTTATTAATGAAAATATAAATGATTGCACAATAAGTTTCTTCCCAATTACCTAGGACAAACTTCAATTTACCAATTAGGAAAATGCACTTTTTATTCAACATTTACCACAATAAATCGAACTATAATTCCCCTTTGTAGAAATACATAACATTACACTGTGTTTGGCATATAATGATAATGTCATTGTGATATACGGGATGAGAATTATTCTAACAATAATCATCAATAATGCAATGATATACTTAAAATTTTGAAATCTCCTTTTAAAATTAAGTATAATAGAAATACGATTAAACAGGAAGATAATATTTTTTGGTCATCTTCAACAATATATATAAATTTGATAAAATTTGAGTTTACAACATATTTAAATATTTAATGTGATTTTGTAAATATTATATACCATACAATGGTTATTTTTAAAGTGCAACATACTACTGTCTACCTCAAAAAAAATATTCACATTTTGTGGTAATGGTTGTATTTCTAAGACTGTTAGGAAACTAATGGAGAAGATGTGGATGCACAAACATATCAATTTTTGGGTCTTAAAATTTACGTGGTATCACTGGGATACAATATATTCAATCAAAATTCAAAAATATTACTGTCTAAACCGGTGCCTTCCTACCTACATATGAACGCACTTAAAAAAATATAATGAAGAATTTAGCATTTCTTTCTGGTTTCAGCTCGGCTAAAAAGTACAAAGTATTATAAATAAAAACTTCGAATAAAGTCGTACTTCTCATTATAGCTAATAATCACAGTATTTAAAGATTTATTTATCTTGAAACTCAGTTATATCATATCGTTTTATTTACACGTGGGCGAAAACTATAAACCCTTTTGTAAACTTTTATTCCGCGAATAAACAGGTTAAAATCATTGAGAGGGTTACGGCAACAGTAATATAACAAACAAAAATAAAATGGCACGTTTAAGGAATCCAGAAATGACCTTAAGCTGCCTCTTCCTAGAAGAGTTCAAGTTCAATGCTTCGCAATTCAAAATCTTATCCGGATACAAGATTGTAGTTGAATGAAGAATTATTTTGCTACTTTCTAACAAAGATACCTATTGTTGATGTCTTTTTTAGACAGAAGTCTAAACTAATGATAAACATTTTTAACTTGTTAGTGGATGCACTCTAAATTGTGTAGAAGTATACCCGTGTATGTCGTAGTTTTTATGCACAGTAGTTTTGCAAATACAAGATATTTCATAATAATACAAATATTACAAGTTTGATTAATAATTACATAGTAGTGAATATTTAATTTTAATGTTGGCATCCTTGTGTGAGATTAAAATGTCGAAATATCACATTTGTCGTAAAATTTACGAAAGCGCGCTCACCGAAACGTTAATTAAATGAAATAAAGTTATAAAAACTTCGGGATTTGTGGTGTCTTTCTGATAAAGTGCAAAATAAGTATGACAAGTTAGGAAGACTACTTTCTCATATTAAATTATATTTTTAAATATTTAAATGAATAGACAGATTAAATCTGTTTTCTTATTTAATAAAAACAAACACAATTAAAAAATTCTTATTAATACATATTTTTGCCATTAGAGGCGTTTAGAGGTTTAAACATAAAATATCCACTGGATGAAACGGAACAAACTTTGGTGTAGCTACTTTTTAGACTATGTGGGAGTAGGTTTAATACCAAAACCTTCAGGGGCAAAAATTACACTTCAGTCTCATTTTAAATGCAAGAAATAAAAAATAAACTTTTCATATGATTGTCTAAGACTTTACGGAATCTTTAGTTCGTATGCCTTGAAGCAGTAATTTTGACCTTGCTGGTGTAAATTCGAACTATTCTTTTCTTCTTAAAATTATTTCCCCACGGTCTACTGGTCTACCAACCCAAGAAAATTTGATTTAAACCGTTTGGTTTAAATAAAATTTTCTTGGGTTTGGGCCAGTGGATATTTTGTAGTCGAGCACTAAACATCTCAACTTTATTTATGGCCACGTTGTATATAAATGGATAGGTGGATTAATTCGGCTGTTTTTGTTTTATTTATTAAAATTCAAACCCAATTAAAATATATATACATTAACATAATTACTTGCGTTATTTTAAACACTCTGTATTTTTCGTACTGCCTATTTTCGAAAGATTTTTTGAGCAATAAAATGTTTCCTATAAACTTTGCATGAAAACTATGGGAGACATAACTAAAAATAATTGAATTGTGTATGATAATCTATATATTTTCTCGAGTTTTACTTTTTCATGGTTTTCCACTCTGCACCTGAATTAGCTGGAAATACATAAGTAAAGTGTTCTTACATTGAGTTAAGCTAAGTACACTCGTGGAAAAAAAAGTAGACAACCCCTAACTAACTCTGCAACTAATTATAATAGAAGAAATTTACTCGTACCAAACTATTGGAAATAAAGTCTACTTTTAAATGATACATATAAAATTTGCTTAGGGACCATCTACAAATCAAAACCAGACCAAATTTTGATTTTTCAATCGCAACACCCAATTTTGACAATATAATTCAAATCTTTGGTTCCAACTATGCCCAGAAACGAAATTTCAATTCATTTGGATGGTAAGTTTTTGAATTATGAACATTCAAATTTTAGAGCTTCTAATGTTAAATTACATCTTCATATTTTTATTAATAACTCCTAAAATTATAATCCTAATGTGATAATTTTTGTGTGGTTATAATACTAAAAAACCCCAAACATAAATACATTGAATTTGTAATTATAAAATTTTATAATATGAATTATGAAATTAATGTTCGAAAAAAATATGAATTGCAACCTACAAATGTTTTGATATATTTATATTTATTATGTCCTGCTTTGTGCAAAAACTCAATTTCAAATTTTCTTCCAAGTAGTTTTCGAATTATTCTTAAAAAAAACTCAGAATAATGATTCTATGATGCGCAGAAAAGCGTAATTTGAAAAAAAAAATATTTTTTTTTTATATTTTATTGCTAATAATAAGTTAGAAGCAGCAGGAGTCGTTCGGTAGCTTCATCGCCCCGAGCCCTCCCTTCCCGCTTTTCGGTGTCTTTAATTTGTGCAATTTCCCTTTTAAATTTGTCAGGTTTCAATTTTCATTTTTTTTTTCAACCCATCTTTCGCTAGAGTGTCTTTTACTCGGGACGTGGCTGGGGACCTATGAACTCTCTTCCGCAAAGGAGTCAGACTAAGTGGAAAAATAAAGGGCTGCGGCCGAAGAGAGGCCGCTTGCCGCGGCGGTTTATTATGGGCTGGCAATAGTCGATACATATACGCGAGCAAAGTGATCATATTGGCAAGAAATAATACATTAATAAAAGTGACATAGTCATTCTGTAGCATTTCAACATTGAGTACCGAACTTCAATTTGGATACAGCCCTAAAATAGGCTCATTTTAAAATAATTAATTTCGCTGAAGATAATCGTATGACTTTCATGAAAATTTGTATTTGGGTTAATTGAAAGGTGTAGAACTTATTTATGGTGTTAAACTTGGCTATTGCTATTGAAAAAAGAAACAAAGTTTGGGTTCGTTTTGATATGGTAGACGGTTTCATAAGCAAATTTTATATACATCATCTAAAAGTAGGCTTTATTTCCAGTCGTTTGGCACCAGTAACTTTCTTCTACAATAATTTGTTGCAAAGTTAGTAGAGGGGTTTTTACTTTTTCCTCCACGACTGCACAGTCATTTTAAAAAAAAATGATAACTTCCTACTTATTCTGCGCAAACCGTCCTATAAAAATGTGACCAATCGATTAGCAAGAACGTCTATTAATGCTAAGTATATATTTGGTTAAAAGGGTCGTTTACATTTAAACAATTTTAACAAACTTTTTAATTTTCAAAACTAATATCTATTTTTGATATCATATTTGGATTCTTCCATAAATTTTACCCTCAGACATTAAGCGGGAAGTCATTCAGTCAAATAGATTAGGAACTATGCAGGTTTAAGTAGTCTCAGGAGTCTTAAAGCTTTAAAATTTTCGAAATTTTATTTTTTTTAGATGTTACACTTCTATCTCTTCTGAACATTTTGATACAATTGTCTCCTTGAAATTCCTATATTAGAACAGAAGCTATGGCTTTTAGAATTATACCCGCTCAATAGCTGAAGCGGCGTTTCCAAAACTTTGAAGTTATTTTTCTACAAATGACGTTTTTGGGCATAACGCGCAGGATATCTCAAAAACTTCTGAATATTTTTTCCTGAAATTTTCAAAACATACATTTCACGCTAGTCTATATAAACTGAACTTTAATTTCATTTTCATTGCTCAAAAAAAAAAAAAAAAAAAAAATTCTAGGTGATTATACATTGGAAATTTTCAAAATTTTGTATTAGCTAAATACAATTTTCTATTAAAAATATAAAAATGTTTTAAATACAAATTTATTTAGGTTCAGGATAATTACTACAGTCTGAAGTATAATTAGACCTTAAAAATTCCCTGCTAGTTCCAAAATTTATTTTATAATCCTGCGCGTAAGCTGTTATACCAATTTTCTACTTGCTAAATGTCTGATAGTTTGTAGCCCCCTATAAATACTAATTCTGAATCGCGTTTTTTTAAATATATAAAATGAAATAACATACTATCTTTCATCCCAATAAAAATTGTGTTTTTAAATCATATACATTTTAAGATATTAAAAGTTGAAAATGGTCTTTTTTTTCATTTTATCCAATTTTAAGAGTCCTGAGATTCCTTAAACTTTGGAACAGCTAATGTTAAATACAAGGTGGCCATAATTAAAAGACACGTGTTTGAAGGGTTCTACAAGTTAAACTATTTAGAATATTTTTAAAAGCTTTGATATTTATACTTTTTAGAGTATGCAGAAACGTGTTATACAATAAAAATTATTATTTCGAAATTTTACCGATAGATGACACTTAAATGTTAGAGATGTTTTATTAGCAAATATTAACAAAAATGACTCGTTTTAAATCAATATCATTTGTTACGACGATATATTTTCATAGATGTGCTAGATTCCTATGATATTTTCATAGATTCCTATCATTTTGATAAAAATGCATTATCATGTGAAATTTTCCATAAAAAACTTTAAAAAATTGAGCTGATAGGAAATTCTTCATTTTATATATATATATAGTGCCATCTTTCTTAATTTTTTTAATTACTTTTTTAATGCAGAACTGCAGAACTTGTTTTCGCATGCTCTAAACTGAGTAAATACCGAACCTTTTTTAAAAATAGTGCTTTCATCAATTTTTAATGATTTTAACATATATATATGTGTGTATGTGTGTGTGTGTATTGAAAAAAGGTACCTTCATGATGAATACTTATAAATACTGATGAAAACATGAAATAAAAATATTATTCCATTGTTGTTAGCTTTTTATTAAATATTGGTTTAACCCATATTGAACCGCTGTCCTATAAATAGGACTGCTAATAAAACATTTTTAAAAATAAAATTGGTAAGAATTTTCTGAATGCATTTTATTATGACGTCTTTAAAATACATAACAGTATAACATATAAACAAAAAAAACAAGTAACCAATTAAAATTTAATCGAAAAAAATCTATTTAAAAAATCCTTTAAAAATTGAGATCTTATATCTAGAGTTTTACCTTTATTATTATCTTTTTATTGGAGAGATCATAGAGTATTTTCGTACAACATAAACGTATTTTTAAAGTAAAATAAAATATTTGCTCATAAAATTAGTTTATGTATGCATTTTATATGTCCTTACTATGTGTCCTACTAATATGTCCTCTTTATAGGACAGCTAGTTACTTCAAAAATAAAAAACTTTTTTTCAAAATTTTGCTAGTATCTACTTAATTACACCATATTAATGATTTAATCGAAGTTTTAAAAATTTTCAAAAATATTTAATCGGTGTGGTCCAATATGGGTTAATAATTCTTACCTGTTTCTTCGTATATAAAATTCCTCAGTTCGATATTTAAAAATATTTAAGTCAGAATGAAATAAATCACGGATTCCTAATTTCATCTAATTTTAATAAATCTACAAGCAATTTATTAAAACTTTATACCTAAATGATGAATATCTTAAATAAAACACGATATTATTACACTTTGTTATTCTTCGTTAAATATTGGTTGAATAATTCCTGCCATTTTCTTCAAGCACAAAAAAAATTATGTTGGATGTTCCGCAACATTCGAATCAGCATGAAATAATACCAGAATTCTTACTTTGATCTAATTTTAATGGTTCTTTCAAACATATATTTAAAAAATATATACTTAAAAGATGAATTCTTTTAATAAAACGCGATGTTAATGCACTTTGTTACTTCTTTATATAATTCCTGAGATTTTCTTTGATATAAAAAATCTTCAATTCAATATTCAGCAGCATTCTACTGCCAAATAGCATGAAATAATTCCAGAATTCCACTTCCGCCGCATAAACATTAGAGCGACATTCTAGAATCAGGAAATATAATAGGTTGTGGTATAGTTCTTCCAGATGATTAAATCGCAAACGAATGATCAGTTGAACTCACACTGAGAGACATGCCCTCAGGAATAATAGCTGCATTCTATGTTCGTTAATGAGAACTGGTGTCTTGTTGTCTTATAAGTGAAATTCTATTTCCTGATTTGGAAAAAAAATCGTTTATTTCTTCCGATTTTCATTCAATGTCAGGTTTTACACCTGAAATGCCTGAGTTTTGAAAATAAATGACATAATACAACTAAATGTGAGACATTTGTAGAGTACTTTGCCTACCTACATACAAAGTTACATACCTTCCTAGTAGCAAACCAGTGTTGACTCAGTATTAGTCATATATAGTGGTTATTGTAAATATTTCCAATGTGATGCCAATGTTGTTAATATTACCTTTGCGTTGGGAATATTTACTAGGAATCGTCAATATTGTAGGAATATTAGCTTTACAGTAGAAGTATTTCCAATGAAATATCAACATACATATTGATTAAATATTGGTTTCAGTAGCATTACATTGATAAAATATTTCTTGCCACTATTTCATTAACATTGCGTCAATATTGGTAGAATGTAAACATTCTAGTGTTGCGCCAAAGTGTAGCCAAAGCAGCAATGTTTAGAAAAGATATAGACGATATTAACCCAATATTCTTTTAATACAAAAGATACAGATTATTTTGTTACAAATTTTTCAGAATTTCTATAGCCGTCTAGACATCTATTTATTATTTAAAAGATACCAAACGCCATTATCCTTTCAATTCCTACTTAGTCATACAAAATATAACACTGAGATAAAGTCGACAAGTTACATTTATAAAAAACATCCGCAAATGGCCTATTCATTTAATATTTTACGAAGTGCTTAGTTTTTCACATAGAACTAGTATAACTAAATAATAAGAGATACCTTGCTATATTACAGTAAAATGGCACTTAGTTAAATCTTATTACCAAAATTTATTCTTTCTGATGTCTTCTTGAATCTGAGTTCTTGAATCTTTTCAAGTTGCCAGCGTGTAACCTGTACTTTGATCATTTAAACCTAGCTAACTCTTAAAGAATACAGTATTCCTTCTCAATTCTGGTTAGTTGTGGTTATATAAAAAATTATCAAGCCTTTTTTTTTCATAAAATTGTAGAGGTAAAAGAGTTAAAGTGCATTTTTTACTGGCTGAGATAACATTAGTAAATAAAAACCGTTTTAAGTTATTTTTATACAATTTATCTGAAATTAACTGTATATATTCTGAATATATTTTGTTAAAATTTCATGCAAGGTTCAAGAAGATATCTAAAAATAAAATTGCAATACCATTTTCGTAAGTAAGTTCTTTACTTCTCGTATTTTTTTATTTTTACTTTCTTCTATCTTCACAAGAAGAAAGTATTGGATTCGTGAAAATTTTCGACTTTCGGTTTTCGACGGATTTACACGTTTTATGTGTTAGAGATTCCGAAAAACATGCTTTTACAAAATATCTGTCTGTGAGTCTGTGACTCTGTCTGTGAGTCTGTGACTCTGTCTGTATATATGTGACACAAATTTTGTGGGCACTCTATTTCAAGAATTAATACACAGAATTTAATAAAAATTTATATTCAGTTAGTCCCTGATATAGATTGGTGCTGATTAGTTTTTGGTGTAAATCACTCAACAAGTGGCGCTGCTATGCAGCATTTATCATGATTTCCACAATAGCTCAATCTCCAGAACTAATGCACGGTTTTTGCTCAAACTTCATAATCAGTTAGTCCTTGACAGCAATTGACGTTTTATACACTTTGGTGTAAATCGCTCAACAGGTTGCGCCTGCATCCTGCAGTTTTTGCGATTTCCGCAATAAAAACTCTCAAGAACTAATGCTTGGATTTTCTTCAGATTCAAGTATACCTTGATATCAATTAGGGCTGTTTATGTTTTGGTGTAAATCACTCAATAGGTGATGCCGCTATGCTACATTTTTCAGAATTTCCGCTATAGCTCTATCTCAAGAACTAATGCACGAATTTTCCTCAAACTTCAAATTCAGATATACTTTGATATGAATTGGTGCTAAATTGATGTAATTTCTTGTATTATTTAAATGATTTAATTGACGCGATTTATACAGAAGAAAGTTTTGTGATGGCCAAACTAGTTTCTTTCTTTTTTTTTTTTTTTTCATTGCCATATTGTGCTCCAAAATTAATCTACAAAGCTGTGCATAGTTTGACACAAAAGAGCAGTATTTAAAAAATCCAGTTTGTTATCAGCCTATCAGCCTATTTAGTGCTACATTTTTTTTCACTTAGGGATTATGACGCTATTTAAGGAACGCGAAAAAATATTGATAATTTCGAAGTAGCTTTTGCCAATTATTTTAATTTTTACAACAGATTTTTTTGTCCCCGTATATCATACGGCATACATGTATTTATTTTATTTTACTTACACCAAAGAGTTTGGTTAATATGAATAATTTAATTCATATTAATGAGAAGTGAAAATAAATGCACTGAAACCAACATTAAAATTTTATCAAACTGCTTATACAAGACAGTTTCCAATCTTGTATAGTTCCAAAATGACTACTATATCATCAACTTGTAATCTAGATTGTTAGAAAATATCTGGGTAAACTATATTAGATGTTTACTTGACCATGCAATAACATTTGTAAATGAAGCCCTTGATTTAAATAATGCTTTAAATTTTATTCAAATTTTCAAATGACATCTTAAAGTTAATTTTTTTTTATTATTAAAAATTCAAAATTGTCAAAATATTTTTCTTACCTTTGGATTACAATTACAATGAATGTACAATTGAATACAATACGAAAAGTACCCTTAAAAATAAAATTTATTTTCTCAGAATTAAGGTAGTCGGATACAACAATCCCTAAGCTTTCTTCTACCTCAAACATGTTAATACTTCCTGAAAAATACAGCATAGCAGCGCCACCGGTTATGTGATTTACACCAAAATATATAATCAGCAACAACTTATGACAACTTCTAATTGAATTTGAAGTTTGATGAAATTTCGTGCATTGGTTTTTGAAATAAAGCTATTGCTGAAATCGTGAAAAGTTCTGCGTAGCCGTGGCACCTGTTGGTCAATTTACACCAAAACATTATCAAGATCAACTAATATCAGGGACTAACTGAATCTAAAGTTTGATAAAAATTCGTGCATTAGTTCTTGAGATAGAGCTATTGCGATAATCATGAATAATGCAGCATAGCAGCTCCACCTATTGGGGGATGTACACTAAAAAGTTATCATCACCAAATTATATCAAGGACTAACTGAATCTGAAGTTTTCTGAAAATCCGTTCTTTAGTTCTTGAGATATAGCTATTGTGGAAATCATATATAATGCAGCAAAGTAGCGTCACCTGCTGGACTATTTACACCAAAAAGTAATCAGCACCAATTTATATCACGAACTAACTGAATCTAAAGTTTTATTAAATTCTGTTCATTAGTTTTTGAGATAGAGCGCCCACAAAATTTGTGTCACACACAGACACACAGAGAGCCGAGCCACAGACAGACATTTTGTAAAAACATGTTTTTCGGGATCTCTGAACCCTAAAACGTGTAAATACTCGAAAACCGGAATTCGAAAATTTTCACGAATCCAATACTTTCTTCTTGTAAAGATAGAAGAAAGTAAAAAGTTACATACAAGGGGAGTCATAAATAAACTGACAGTACTCGGCGTGTTCTGTATCACGATCATATTGCGAGAACCGAACCAAATTTTGCAGGATGCTTAAAAAAGACGAGAGACGAAGAATTCCGCGAAAAATAATAATTTCAAAAGTCACCACTAGATGGATATGCGGCGCTTTATTTATTTTTTATTTTTTATTTATTTATTTATTTATTAATTTTTTTTTTTTTTCGAGGTATACTTCGTCTCCGTCTTGCTTAATTATCCGAAAAAATTCGGCTTATTTTTCGCAGATTAAGTTAAATAATGCTATAAAAAGTGATAAAATATCTTTATTAAGATTGACGATCATTTCGTCGCTCAAACGGCGAAATTTTCAAAATCATTCACGAGAGAAAATTGAGTTTGAGCGACGAAACGATCGTCAATCTTAATAAAAATATTTTATCTCTTTTTATAGCATTATTTAACTTAATCTATTCATTAGTGATTATTATACATGTTTTTATTTCTTTCTCGCAGTTAGATGTATTACAGGACATGCTAAAGTTTGGCTATGGTATTAGTTGCGGAATTTAATTATGATACTATTAAACTGGTACTACTGAAAGTATTCTGTAGCACGGTTTAATTGCGAAAATGGAACCACACTTTATAGAATGATTAAACAAGACGAGAGACACAAAGATTCCGTGAAAAGAAAATCACCGCCACATATGCTCCTAGCGGGGATTTTTTTTTTTTTTTTTTTTTTCGCGAAATATCCTACAAAATTTGGCTCCATTATCGCAACTATATGAGGCATTGTGAATCAGAGTGGACTATCCCACATTTTTGTGAAAAATGAATTTGAAGTGAATTCCGTCAAAGAATTGTATGTCATGCCATCCACTGGCTATATAAGGAATTTTATTAATTTCGAAATTATTCAAGTGATACAGTCAGTTTAACAAATGATCGAACGTACCTTGTATATGAAGTTGCTAGTTCAAAACTGGAATAAGTAGATTGGTCTACTCTGGCACTACAACTTATCACCCTATGCTCATTAATGAAGATTTGTGTCCAGAACTGCGGTACTGGCCCAAAAGAGTTTGAGAAAAATTGGTATAAATTTTGGAAAGCATTTTCTCGAAATCACAGCTGGTGATATTAAAACTTGCTAAAGAAACTGGAAAAAATGCCATTTTTAACAGAATTTTGTCTTATTGTGTATATATTAAGTTAATTGTAATGTATTTATGCAGTCGGGATAATAATTTTTTACGTTATAGGCAGGTTCCGTTTTAACAGGTTTTATAGCATAACACATGCGTCTGTTGAATTTCTGAAAAACAAATATTTCAAAGTATTGACATCTTGCTATTAATTACATTGCTTTACAAACATCTTCACAGAAATATCAGAAATTTTAATTGAGGTTAATCAGACTTATTTTAATAGTAACACTAATACAGGTTAATCAGACTTATTCAATAGCAACATTATTACTAATTATAAATTACTATTTATTTACATTATTATATTTTATGTTATAATGTATATAATGTTTATGTTATAATGTATATTATCATATTTTACATTATTACTCATTATAAAATAACATTTAACCTTTGTCTGTGTGAGTTTTGGAGTAACCTACAGGATAATAATGTCCATATATGGAGATCTCGTCAATGGGTTTAAAAAAAATGATACAATCTAATCATATCATAATATTAAAATATTTATTTGCTTAAAAGACGTTATAAAAACACATTAGAAGTAAATTAAAAACTCTTTATTTACATGTTTCAATTCATTTTCTGAGTCGTCGTCAGAATGTATAATAGAAAATTACAAATGCATAATGAAAAATGGAAAAAATCATCGAAAATAAACAAGTAATCACATAACGCGCCCTTTATTTTCGCGATTGCTCGTGTTCCCTCTATGTCGCGATGCCGTAATTTATCCAACCATTCAACCCATAAATTCGGGGTACGAAAAGATAATGTATCGTTACAAACTCCTGAACCTCTTAAATAAATTTCAATGGACTCTCTTATGAATAACTGTAAATAAAAATTAGACCTGTAGATGATTTTACTCTCGTTAAAAAGTGTGTTAATGTTCTCTATTTGATTTAGCCGGGATAAAGCAGTATTACATCTATTGTATTTTATGTCCGCTATATGTTCTTATCTGATATTGAATTTTCGTTGGGTTATACATATATACAATGATTTTTGATTCCTCCCTCCCTAATAAATGGAATCATATAAACTCCTGAGAGGTCATCTCTATTAATCGGACTTACTACTCGCACTTATTTACATTTGATACAATCTAATCATTCTAGTTCAAACCCCCATGATATCGTTAAATTATTTCAAGTTATTTTTTATAACTATATTATAAAAATATCATTATATGATAAACAAAATAACGCTATGTATTTTTACCGCTCATTCCGCTTAGAATCTTCACAAAATAAGGCCATTAATTGTATGAACTATTTCATTATAACAGTAGACATTTTTAATTGTGTTATGAGAATATCATTGTATGAAAAGCATAAAATAACACATAGGGTTTCTATAGCTCATTATGCTTAGAATCTTCTTAAATGAGACCAAGATCTCGAAAAATTTTTCATAATAATGATAGCAATGGATTAACTGCATTATGAGAATATCGTCGTATGAAAAAATTGAGAAAAGGGCCTATGTCAACGAACGGGTTTCGAAACATGATAAAGAAATGTGAAGAGACTGGATATATGGGCGTGTCACCAGGAAAGGGACAGCGGCCTATTGCGGAAGAAGTTGTCCAAAATACGACTTTCAGAGTGATCGATACAGCTACACGTGCTGAATTTTATGGAAAAATTATTGAAAAAGAAAGTCTTGTTGATTTCTGTTTCTTAAAAAATGATGATATTATAACAATGATTAAACATTTTTCCGTTAATGAGACCAGATTTTAATGAAAGAACAGTGAAATTCCCACAAGCATACAGTTTCTTTCATCATAAGACAAACAAAAGAAGACTGTAAATAATAGTTGGCCTATATGTTTCCTAACATCTAGACGCATTCATAAATTTTAGAAATAACTAATGATGATGATCAATATATAGCCAATGCGAAAGGTTTAAAGAATTCACACACACAAATATAAATATACAAATAGTAAGTATAAAACTATAACCATTTAAGACATTTCTAAGACTGGCTACACCGAGGTGCAAATTTTATTATTGAAAAGTAAAATGAAAGTGATGCGTTACAACATTTATTGTAATAAACAAAAAAACATTAGCATTGAAATAATACTACAAAAGTTTAAGGTCATGAATTATTAGGACAACGTAAATAAATCAATACATAGTTTACCATGATTGTAAACAACATTGTAAATACGATCTGCCATTGAGTCAACAAGTCCTTGGAAAATATTTTCAAGTGTATGATTTCACACTTCTGTAATGGATTCCCTTCAACCTTTCGCAGTATTATATTGTTGACCATTTCCGTAAATAATTCGAATTAAACACGGCCACAGATTCTCCATAATATTAAGACTTTATCTTCATGCTTGAAATCCTAAAACAGAAACTCCATTGGTTTGATTTCTAACCAGTCATATGGAATGAAATCAATGAAAGTACACATTGTTCTACTTGAAAAAAACTTTCTTTGATAACAGGTGACATGAAAAGCAAGTGCGCTCTAATACTTATCATAGTTAAGTACGATTTCCATACAGAAACTATTCATATATCCAATGTAGTCAAGAGATAATTAAAAAAAAACTATTTCAAGTGATTGCACTGATATTGTATACCAATTGGCGTATTTTAGAAAGAGTGGTTTTGCACAACAGGGTGTTTAATCACATTCCTTTATGGTAGGGGTGCCCAACCTTTTTTAGAGAAGGGCCACTTACAAAAATTTCTGGGTGGTTGAGGGCCACATGAGTAACACGGAGAGAAATCTATTTCGGGGAAGTGATCTGTGGCCTATAATCAGATAAAAAATAAGGTTTCAGGGAAGGGGGGGGGGGGATTTTTGCCCCTCTAGGTTCCCCTACCCAGTCAACATATCCAATTTAGTTGGCAAGGATATATCAACAGTTTACTTTTGTATATATAACAGAGATATAGCCAGTATTATTTAGAAGTAGTGATAATATCCCTTGACTTTATTCGGGGAAGTAAATTTCGTTTTATTAAAAGTGCTAAAAAACAAACATAGGCATGAAAGTATCTAATGCCAAAAAAATGTGAACTTTTTGAATGAAGGGGACAGGAGGAGAACATCAACGAAATTTGCTGTTTGTTCGCACCTGATCAACGATATTCGCTACTTTTCACGCCTGACCCATTTGCAATTTTTCCACTCCTGATCGACAAAATTCGCAATTTTTACTAGGCCGGTCGACAAATCCGCAATTTTTTTCGCTCCTGATCGACAAAATTCACGATTTTTCCGCACCTGATTGACAAAATTCGCTATCTTTTCGCGCCCGATCAACAAAATTTGAGTTTTTTTCTCGCCTGATCGACGAAATTCGCGATTTTTTTTTCGTGCCCAAACAACAAAATTCACGAATTTTTGGAGCCTGATCGACAAAACTCGCAATTGTTCAGTGCCCGATCGACAAAATTTGCGATTTTTCAGCCCCTGATCGACGAAATTCGTGACTCTCAACTAACTCTGACGAAATTTGCATTTTCTTTTTAGCGGCAAATTGACGAAATTCGCGTTTTCTCGCGATAAACTGGCGAAAATAGCGATTTTTCCGCAGCCGATCAACGAAATTTTCAATTATTTAGCGCACCATCGATAAATGTTGCAATTTTTCATCACTTGTCAACGAAATTTACGATTTTTATGCGCCTATTCGACAAAATTCGCGATATTTTCTACCCGATTAACGGAATTCGCGATTTTTCAGTGCCCGACAGAGAAATTTGCGATCGTCCCGCGAATGATCGACTAAATTATCGATTTTTCCGCACCTGATCGACGAAACTCGCGATTCGTAACTGACGCTGACAAAATTTGCAATTTTTCCCGCAGTAAATTGACAAAATTCGCGATAAACAGATGAAACATGCGATTTTTCCATAGCCGATCAACGAATTTTGAGATTTTTCTGCTAGTAAGCGACAAATTTCTTGATTTTTCCGCACCCGATCGACGAAATTCGTGATTCTTAACTGACTGACGAAATTTTCTATTTTTTCCCGCAGCAAATCAACGAAATTCAAGACTTCTTCTCGCGACTGACGAAACTCAAGATTTTACCGCAGATGACCAACAAAACTTGCAATTCTTCCGCGGATCATCGACAAAATTTGCAATTTTTCCGCGCATCATTAACGAAATTTGCGATTTTCCCGTTCCCGACCAACGAAATTCGCGAGTTTTCCAAGCTCTATGGACAAAACTCTCAATTTTTCCATGCGCGATCGGCAAAATTTGCATTTTTCCGCGCCTCATCGACAAAATTCGCAATTTTTTTGTGTCCGATCAACCAAATTCGCGATTTTTCCGAGCCTCATCGGCGAAATTCGCTATTTTTCCACACCCGATCAACGAAATTCGCGATTCTTAACTGACTGACGAAATTTTCAATTTTCCCTTGGCAAATTGACAAAATTCGTGATTTATTCCTACGACCTATGGACAAAAATTGAATTATTTCCAGTTATAAATTGACGAAATTCCCGGGTCACAGGTTGTGCATCCCTACTTTGTGGTATATACATTAATTTAAATCCTAATGTTCACGATATCCCTCATTTTGACAAGCTGTAGACGTTTATATATTATTTAATACGTGTCCGGGCAAAACAAAGAGAACTATATACGATAGATACAATGCCTGTTTTAAAAGCATAAAATACTACTGTGTGCTTCAACAACAACGTGAAATTTCGCTCCGATGGGCCAAATGTTACGAAAGGTGCAACCTAAAAAGTAAAGTAATAAAATAAAATAAAACGGATAAGCAGACAAACATACTATATCCTAATGAAACTTACAATAAGGCCACCACCAGGGGGGTGGGGGGGGGGGGCAGGCTCTTTCCAAGAAAAGGAGAGGATTACAAAAACAGCATCCGTTCAAAGTTATGCGTGGACATACATTTAAAACAATCATACAAACGAATTATATACCTTTCTTGGTTGGAAATTGGTTTAAAAGTGTCTACAACGCAACATAACCATGGCCATGCTGTCTGGAGACAAAATATGCTCCTCATATCGTAGATGATAAGTATTATCTTATTTCTCCTGGGTCATTCAAATTAAACTTATTTTTTCTCCGGCAAAATAATACTTCGACACTCTACATTTCACAAAATATGTTTCTTGGTATTTTTTTATTAAATTTCTTTCTGTGTTGATGTAACAAGAGGTTTCTTTAACATTTTCAACTAAACACGGTTTGGCTGGTTTTGCAAAATAACGCTACACAATTCTAACGCGGCATTTCAGTTCTTTTTTTTTTTTTTTTTTTTTTTTTTTACTGGCAGTTTGTTGAACAAATTTCCGGCTCCAATTAAATAATACGGATGATCATACTTTCGTCACGACCTGTCAAAGATAGGATATAAAGAATAAGATGATGAACTGATGATATGATGATGATGATCATAGGATGCTGAGTTCCCAAACAACTTTGTTTTGCTATAATTTTCCATTTTCTCCCCGTAACTTTAGATGTTTCTCATCATTTGCCTTAATCCTGATTTGCACTACAATTTGCTTGTCACTACACTAAAAGTGTAATTGTTTAGTAAGTTTTATGTCTGTGTTTAAAATTAAATTTAATACACAATAAAAAATTTTATGCTATATACAGTGAGACCTCGTTTTACGGATATCCCTCTAAAGTGGACTTTCGTTTTATGTGCAATTTTCTGATTTTCTAGCCACTGATAAAATAATGTACGTCCAAGAACTAAAATGGGCTTTCAGTTTTGCTGTCCTCACACTGTCTGTTTTACCAAGATTTTATTGTAAAAATTCTAAGTTTTTAAAGTGCTTCTGACAAACGCATTTTCTTCATGGTATTAATAATATTGGTACTTTTCCGTTATATAAACACTATTATCGCCAAGCGTAATAATCGGCATAAAATACAATTCATGTGAAATGGAACATTGGAAAAAAAATATCATTCTTGATAAGAAAATTGAACATTTATAAGATATAATATTTGAAAGTTACAGGCTTTCACGAACTATTTCATTAAATGAATACAAGTATATAATTAAATTAGAATAGCAAATACATATTATGCAATAAATTAATAAAATAAAACTCAATTTAAATTGCAGGCATGAAATTGTAAAGATATTTTAGCATTGAAATCAGCATTTCATTTTTTGAATGAAGACATTCATGATCTTTTGAACAAAAACTTTTTCATGCATAATTCCAAACATTTTGAAATAATTTTATTGCAGCTTCCTCATCATCAGGTAGCTGCCAAATGATAAAATCTGTCTCAGAGTCAGTAATAAATGTAAGTTATAATTTAACAATAAATATTTTCGATTCGCAAAATAGCAAACTAAGATGTTTTGCGAGATTCCGATTAATTAATTATAATAATAAAATGAAAAATCACAATATTTGACACGGTTTGCAATAAAATTCCTTTTCACAGTCAGCGTTGAAATAAATAACGCATTAGCATACAATTTGGGAAGGTATTACTGTAACGGAAAAGTACCATAGTCTTTTTAACCAATTTCAAAGCAAAGAGCTCACTCAACTCAATAATATATACAGTGAACTCTCGTTAATAGGTCTCCACTTAAGACGTATCTTTAGTGGACTATGACAATTTCGTACTCCCCACTATTTCCTATTTGCAACTAATGTTAGACACGTTGTTTAAGAGGTCTCAGGACTCTGAAAATTGGAAAAACGCCATTTTCAACATTTAATATCTTAAAATGCATATGATTTAAAAACATAATTTTTATTGGGATGAAAGATATAAGTATGTCCTTTCATTTCATATTTAAAAAATTGCAAAATGTAGAGTTAGTATTTATAGGGGACTCCAAATTGTCACACATTTATAGAGCGGAAAATCGGTATAACAGCTTACGCGCAGGATTACAAAGTAAATTTTAAAACTAGAATGAAATTTTTTGTGCCTAATTATACTTCAGATTGTAATGATTACCCTGAACCTAAATAAATTTGTATTTATTTGTATTTAATTTGCATTTATTTTATATTTTTAATACAAAGTTGTCTTTAGCTAACACAAAATTTTAAAAATTTCAACAGCATAACCATCTAAAAATATATTTTTCTGAATAATAAAAATAAAATTTCAGGTTCAGTTTATATAGACTAACATGAAACATATATTTTTAAAATTTCATGAAAAAATATTCAGAAGTTTTTGAGATATCATGCGCGTTATGCCCAAAAACATCATTTGGAGAAAAATGACTTCAAAGTTTCGGACACGCCGCTTCAGCTATTGAGCGGGTATAATTCTAAAAGCCACAACTTCTGTTCTAATGGGAATTTGAAGGAAACAATCATACCAAAATGTTCAGAAAAGATAGAAGTTTAACGTCTAAAAAAATTTTAAATTTCGAAATTTTTGAAGCTTTAAGAGTCCTGAGACCCCTTAATGCGAACTACTCAACGGCTAACGCGGACATTTTTTTTTCACATATTGATCGGGAAGAATAGAAATTGATTTTGTACATTACTTCTTCTACTACCAAAAACGTAAAAGTTTCAAAAATGGCTGAGGGCTGTTCACCGATATTAGGGGAGATCGGGGGAATAGCGACACCTTAAGGGAATTTAATATTTTTCACCTCAAAAAAATGTTTATTTTTTAATAGTAAAAATTCTAAAGCTGGATCATTATCTTTAGTATCTGTATAAATTTAATCGTAATCATAACTGTAAAGTAAGCACACATAAAAAATAATTCTTTCAACCTCTGTACTTGGTGGGATTACCCAGGATACTGGGGTAATTCCGCCACTGTATCGGGGTGATGACGCCACTCTTCAATTACCTAGTAAATACATAAAATGGATACTAAAAAACACATAACCTAATAAAAATGTTTAGAAAACAATGATTTAGCAAATTTATGAATAATTACAATGTTCCTTAAGATAGATTTATTAATGTGCTAAGCTTACAATTTAACTCAAATTGGAAAAGTCACCGTTTGCCATGGTGGCGGCATTACCACGAGAGGACAATATAGTGGAAAACCGCAGCAAAGTCGAAAGAAGAACCGAACTTGTTCAACAAATTACATCCAAATGTCGGTGAATGCATGTAGATTACGTGTAATATTATCTTAAGTACCTAATGTTTCAATAAAAGGTGTTTACCTCTACTGATTTGAAGCCCCAAAATAAGAAACAACAAGATGAAAACTAAATTTTTCACTAGAACAAGCGAACGACGTACAACAAAACCATTCTCACTCTAAGCACTGTTTCTATTGTTGGCCGCTACAGTGCAGGCGCAATCACTATCTCAAACTGCCGTTAGTTTTTAAACTAGATGGGGTGGCGGCATAACCCCGAGTGGTGCCATTCCCCCGGTCTCCCCTACCAATCAAAATGTGATGTAACAGTCCAAATTTTCGAGTTTGTAGCGAAACTGGAAAACGATGTGGAGAAAAAAAAAACGTTTTTTTAACTATCACAAAGAAAACTGAGATATTATTTTTAATTAAAGTTAATGTATGTAAAGTTAATGTATGTAAGGACTACAATTTCTAATTTTGTTTGCCCTGTGTTATTCTTTTGTGTTAACAAATTGTCATTCTTGCTTTTCTACTAAAATTAACTAAATTAATGAAAAAATTACTTGTTTTAGCATATAATCGGTATCATATTTAATTTATGTCAAAATTTGAATTTAATTTAATCAACGCAAAGAATTATTTTGTACCATTCAAATGTTTACATTCTTTAATGCGGACTTTGTTTAAGAAATTTGGATTAACAAGATTAATGCTTAAGCTTTTGTCATTGATCGTAAGTATGTGTACATGTGCGTACATAAATACACTCATGTCCAAAATTAAGGTCACAAACATAAAATCTGTGAAAACTGATGAACTATTCACTGTGTTGCGACGAAATTTGGCACAGAGGCATATTACAATAGGAGAAAGAATATAGCAACATAACAATATGGAAAAGATTTTAACTGTGAATTAAGATACAGGGTATATGAAAAAGTGTTAAATCATGAATCAGAGATAAAGCATTTATCTCGGGAAAAGTCTGTCTAATATGGAATGTGACCACCGTGTACTGCTATACAAGCCTCACAACGAGCTTTCATATTGTTTATGAGGGTGTCAATAAGTCTTTGTGTCAAGAAAGGCCATTCTTCCAAAGGCGCGGTTTTTAACTCCTGGCGGATCCTGGGAAGGGGGTTATGCTGTGCAATGGCTCTTCCTAGACCATTCCAAACATTTTCAATTATATTGAGGTCCAGAGGCCTCGAGAGCCAATTCATACGGTGAATATCCTCTTGGTCAAGAAAATCCTCAACAATGTGAACTCTGTGTGGCTTCGCATTATCGTCCATAAACATGAAGTCTGGGCCTACGGAAACCCAGAACAACCTCACATAGGCTTCAAGGACCTCATCCCTATAGGGATGTGCGTTGACAGTATCTCATCGAAGACTTGCAGTGGTGTACGACTGCCCAACATTATGCCGCCCCAGACAAGGATTCCTTTGCTACCAAATCTGTCGTTTTCTTTTACGTAGGAGGTATGTTAGCGAGCTACACGTTCTTTCCAGATGAAGATTTGGCGAGAATCACCCTTCGAGGTGAATCTCGACTCATCACTGGAAATAACATTGCCCCATTCTTGTTGTGTCCAAGACTGATGTATTCGACTCCACAACAACCGTGCTCTTCTGTTGGATGCAGTGAAAGCAACACACACGTCTGGACACCTAGTGTTAGGGATGAGGTCCTAGAAGCCTATGTGAGGTTGTTCCGGGATGCTGGAATCCTGGACTTCATGTTTATGGACGATAATGTGAAGCCACAGAGAGCTCACATTGTTTATGATTTTCTTGTAGAAGAGGATATTCGCCGTATAAATTGGCTCTCGAGGTTTCCGGAACTCAATCCTTTTGAACATGTTTGGGATGGTCTAGGAAGAGCCATTTCACAGCGTAATTTCCCTTTCAGGATCCACCAGGAGTTAAAAGCCTCGCTTTTGGAAGAATGGGCTTTGTTGGCACAAAGACTCATTGACACCCTCATAAACAGTATGAGAGCTCGTTGTGAGGCTTGTATAGCAGTGCACGGTGGTCACACTCCATATTAGACAGACTTTTCCCGAAATAAATGCTTTATCTCTGATTCATAATTTAACACTTTTTCATATACCCTGTATCTTAATTCACAATTAACATCTTTCCCATATTGTTATGTTGCTATATTCTTTCTCCCATTGTAATATACCTCCGTGCCAAATTTCGTGGCAAAACAGTGAATAGTTCATCAGTTTTCACAGATTTTATATTTGTGACCTTAATTTTGGACATGAGTGTATAAAATTACCTTATTACTGAACAATGGTACAGCCGAGTAATAAGCGGTTTAAATTAATTTTAAATATTTTCGTTGTTTTTATTTTTGCTTTGAAAAATTCACTGCAGTTTACAAAGGAAAGCATAAAATCTCAGAAAATCTACAAGTCCGGGGGGGGGGGGCGGTGCGAAGCATATTTGATCAAATGATTATGTTTTTCCATTTAATCAACCTTAAATTTTGATGCTATTTTTATTTTTATTTCTACAATTTGTAACAATTTTTGGGTTATAACAGTAAGGAACGGAGCAGCATGTAATATCATATCGCAGTATATTTCAACGAAATGTTCCTTAGCGTTCATTAGTTTGACGTACAACATACATATTACATATTACAACGTACATAGTACATATTACATTAGTTTGACGTACATTTAATTAAAAAAAAATCGGGCTGAATTGAAACGACATACGTAAGTCATAAAAACGTATTATCTAGTTAAAATTGCGTCAGTTCACGGATTAAATCTAGCCACGAGTCCAAATCTAGTCAACAATAAGTTTTCCAAATGAAACAGAATTTGTGCTTCTGGTGTTAAAAAGTTTATATGCAAAAAGCTTGTAATGCTCGCCCTTAAAGTGGTGTTATTTCATCTGTTATTATTTTATTGTGGAATATTAACGGGGTTTTTGTTTGTGTGTTCAAGGTTCTAAAACCATTATCTCAAACAAAGGCGTAAAGTTTGACTTCCGTGATTTAGATTAAGTTTGATTTAAACCTTGAATTTTTCCATGAATACAGCAAATATGATAACTTACTTACAGGAACTGCATATATTATATAACTATAAAATGATTTTATCAATTTTATGTGTGAACTGACATTTGTATAAAATATTAAACAAAGCGTCAAAACAGGCAATTATCGAATTACAATTGTTTATGTATTCAACAAAAGTGTTTTGTTATAACTGTAACAGTTTGTTTGTGTTCTATAAAAAGAGAAGATTCTGTTATAGGTTCACTTTTGGAAAAACAAGTGAATTTGACTTGACTTATCAAGGTCGCTTAACCTTCGAAAATTTAAATTATTATACAGTAAAAAAAAATGTATTACTCTGTTTTTTACATCTGATATTGAATTTTCGTTAGGTCATCCTTATATAATGATTTCTGATATAGGCATTATTACAGGTATATATTATAGGTATGACCCAACGAAAATTCAACATCAGATGTAAAGAACATATGGCGGATATAAAATATAACAGGAGTAATACTGCTTTATCCCGGTTGAATCAAATAGAGAGCATTAACGTACTTTTTAATGAGAGTAGATTGATTTACAGGTCTAATTTTTATTTACAGTTATTTATAAGAGAGTACGTTGAGATTTATTTAAGAGGTTAAGGAGTTTGTAAGGATACGTTATCTTTTCGCATCCCGAATATATGGACTGAGTGGTTGGACAAATTGCGGAATTGCGACATAGAAGGAACACGTGCAATATCGAAAATGTAGGGAGCGTTATATGTTTAGTTGTATTTGATGATTTTTTCCGATTTTCATATGCATTGTATTTGTAATTTCTGTTATACATTCTGATGACGACTCAATGAAGGAGTTGAAAGACGTCAATATATGTTTTTAATATATTTTTAATGTGTTTTTAATAACGTCTTTTAGACAATATATTAATATATTTTTTTTACTTTTCTGTTTGGAATATATATTGTGATATGTTTATTAGTAGACGTAATTAAGACTTATTACTCTTATTTATACTTACAAGAATAAATTAATATTAACACTGAAAAGTTTCAGTTTTCCCTTTTTAGCTCAAACAGGACATGCAATAAATAATCAATTAATATGTCAATGGTGCTTTCTGATACTTTTTTCTTTGCGTTATTACTTTGTTAATAAAAATGGCATGAAAATTATATTCTGTGATAAAATCTAGTTTTATTTAGTATTGCACGTTTGTTTTAGCAAATGTATTTTTAGCATTTGTTTTGAACTTCGTGTAATCTAATGCTTCTATCACTTAATGAACGATTTTTTTCCGTTTTAACTGACATACAAGTAGGTTATCTAATTACTTTTTGAAGCTTCTGATATAAAAATACATCCTAAAATAATTCCTTTTCTACTACGACATGGTAGATATATAAAAAATCTACTCTAAAAAATACCTTATCGCTGCAGGAAATAAACTTATTGGGATGATTAAAAAAAAGATAAATTACAGCAAACACTTCTTCATATCAAAGAGACGCAGCTTATAACAATGATTGATCAGTAAAGATAATTAGTTCAGTATAAATTTTTCTTATTTTTTCTTTTTGTTTCCATTTTGTTTTATTTCCCTATATCATTGCTACTGATCTTCGAATCAATCATAAAGCTACATTCTTTATGCAACAGAGTATCTCAAGCATCTGTTTAAATCAGTCTCAAATAAGAACGCTTTATAATTGAAAAAAACAGCACAGATTTTAAAACCCTAGCTAAATTTAATAATTATCCACATGGAAATTAATTGTTTTAGGATATGTAATCAATGTTAATTATCCCATCTTTTAATTCGAAAATAACTAGAGACGACTAAGTTAATAAGAAGCACCGAGGAAGTTCTATAATTCTATTAAAATTTTTAGGAAAGTGTTATTTCTGAATAGTTGTATATGTTTTTTTCTTGTGAAAAGAGGAATCGTGATACCTCATCTTGTGGTCTCTTATTCCTTCTTAAGGGTGTAGATCAGTCAGAAACAAAATCTTATTCTGCTACATTCAGTACCCCTATCATCCAGAAAAAAGGATGCCTTCCCCAGTGGCGTATTCAAGGGGCGGGCGGAAGGGGCTCCAGCCCCCTCGGAAATTTGTAGAAAATATCAAGTTTAATTACGAAAGTTTAGCAAAATATAATGAAACCTGGTAAGATGAAATTCAAAAGGAACCAGAAAAATATTCCCTTTTAGACAGGTTTTCATCTTATTAAGACTGTTTTTAACTGCTCCGCTGAAAAAGCGCAAAACGTTCTGACACATTTACAAATTCATTTTTTAACGGAAACATATAAAATTTGAAAGCCTGGCCATTGAAGCGATTTGGAATTGAACTGTTTTTTCCATTTTTTGATCAATCAATTACCCACTGAGTTATAAGCGATATCGATCACGTGACAAACCCGTTTTACCCCGCTCTTTAGTGATTTTTCTACTTTCGGGCGGGAATTCGGTTCAGAAGGTCCACTTTGTTATTATTTTCTAAAAGATCTATTGCGTTTGCAAAAAAATGGATAAAACAGCTCGATGACATAGTTTCTGAACAACAACACCAACTAGTTTCTTGCATTTTCGAACAAAAATAAATTAAAACTTATGTCAGGAAGTTGCCCTTTTAGATTTGAGAACAGCCTTAAGTGTGATTTTTCGCAGAGACCGCGAAATAGCCATTTCAGCCAAGTTTCTGTTATATTACTCAGGCTGTCTTTACACGCGTTTTATTATGTAAAGCGTGATATATAGTGATTAAAAGTGCATTATTAATTTTAATTAGCTTAAAAAACATTAATAAAAGGTTTACACTTGCTATTTATCAGTTGAAAATCTGTAATTTAAAGTAATGCATAGATTGTAAGTGTCGAAGGAGGTGGGGTACAGTGAGAAGCCCTTAAATAATTTTTAATTTTCTGTTTACTTCGGTTTTATTTACTATTTATTGAGATACATTTTAATAGAAAATTTTCGTCATTCCGTATTAAAAATGGCATAACCTTGTAAAGACAAAAACCTACCTAAAATAAATTTTTTTCCAATCCCACGCGATTCCATCTAAGCGGGTTTGATTGTGTAATAGATGCGCTATCTGCTATGGTAAAAAGCTATTTAAAGCGAAATTTTTCCCGTTTCTTGTGATTCCCTCTTAGAAACTTTTGTTGTATCTCAGCCCCCTCCGAAATGATAAGTCTAGGTACGCCACTGGCCTTTCCCCTCGAAATGTCAAAGGTATCAAAAAACAATTTGGGATCCTTTGAAGATACAAAAGACCTTCAAAGACCTCCCCCAGCTTAACTCATTGACTACTACTCAAATTTCTACGTTATTAAAGATGAAATATTGATTACACTGTTAAAAATTTGCAGCATTCTGGCAGGTCATTTGACCGTTTTTTCCGAAAACGGTTACACAACCGTAATTTTAACACTATTGTGACCATATTATTGACCATTTTATGGTCAGAATATAGTTAAATTATGGTTATGAAACCGTTTTTTCAAAAAACGGTCGAATGACCTGCCAGAATGCTGCAAAACTTTTACCAGTGTAGGAGAGAGAAAATACAACTTTAAAAATAAACACTTATTTTCTACACGACGCTTTTTTCGTGTTCAATTGGAGTACCATGTAGAAACACGGTGCTTATTTTCTATGTAAATATTAAGTTCATTTAGCCAAACGAGCGATAAAATTCCTAGCACAGTAACTCACAGAGCAGTAACCGCATTGGAGTTCTGAGTTGAGAGAAAATTTAGAATGGGGTCTAGTGACCCGCGCTGGGGGAACCTACCCCGAGTCATCACAATGAGATGCAACTTCTTGCGGAAGGATTGATCTCTTTAAAAGGGGAAAGAAGTAAAACGCAAGAACTGAAAAGCCTGTGTTATATCAAAAAATCTACTTTCCCAATTAGTCAAAATGGAATATTTTTATATCAATGCAAAAGTTAGAAAAACAGGTTTCTCAACTTGTTTTTTAAATTTAGAAAATATCAAATAGCATTAACAAAATCCTAGTTTATTAAATTCATTCTTAGAAAATGAACGTACTTCGCTCCTTTAGGATAGGATTGATATTAACCCTTTAAGGGTCTGACACGCAATTTTTCGTTTCCCCAAATCAATCTAAATTAGCAGTAGACAAAAATATTTTAAACAGAAACACTTTTTAAATGAATTTCTAATGTAACGGAATACAGAAGGTATATCGGTATGAAGTTGTGAAAAAATATATAAGTTAATATATAAGCATAATGTTAGTTGGGGTAACTGGACCCACGAGGTAACTGGGCCATAGGCTATTTTATAAAAAACTGTTGGTATTTATTAAATTTTAGCTTTTGTGAACAATGCCCCTTAATCTCTACTTCCTAAACCAACGTGTATCAATTCAATCATAACTCTCACTTTGCTGTGAAAGGTTGTCAAAAATTTACGTTTCTTTTTTTAAAAACAACGTCAATATGGTTGAACTTCCTCGGCTTTTTATTAAAATACTGTAAGTACTTTTATTAAACAATCTTTTTTTTTTAAGGATTAGACATATAACTACATTAATATTATTAGGTATCTATAGATATTTACTTCATGTTTCAAATGTAAACCCGGTGTCCCAGTTACTCCATAAATTTTTCAAGAATGGGGTAACTAGGACATGTATCCGGGGTAACTGGACCATGCTGGATCCAGTTACCACAATAGTTATAAATAATTTTTTTGTGTTTCTCTTACTACGGGAAGTAAATTTCTCCATTGTTTTTTGCTCACAATAAATAGAATGATAGAATACCTTATTAAAATTACGTAATGAAATTTAAAAAAAAGCATATTGAGTGGTATCAAACCAAATTTCTTGAGTCCTTGAGAGGCGGTGACGCCGTTATGGCATCACTTAATTTTAATTCCTAATTGTCACATTGGCACCTGAATTTTATATTGAAAATTTCACCTTTATTAAGTACGCGAAAATATACTTTTACTTGTTTTTAGATAGATTCTCTTGTAAATATTGGTGTCAGTAAATTATTTCAACATTTTACGAATGCAAGTACCTTACCCCTAAAAGTGAGATAATAGCCAGACCTTGAAATTGTACTATAACCAGGGGTCGCATTCTATAGGGAAACTTTTATCGTTCCTACCACTATTTTGAAAATAATATCTTCATCGCACCTTTCTTTAAGGGTTCTGGTAGGAACAATAAAATTTTCCCTATATAATGCGACCCCTGGATAAAGATAAAGTACTTACGTTGCCGTTTGTTCATAGTATGCTTTGTACTTATTATCTATACTAAAGTACATAAGTACTTACTTAAGTTTTATGTTTTTGGTATAAATATGTCTAATATTTTCACTTTTAGTGCTTTTTTTAGACATATTAACAGCAAAGGTTTCCCTTACAACGCTGTTTATTGACATATAATTTTCATAATCTGCCTGGTTTAAATTTTTTTAAGTTGTTTACATTTTTTCAAACAGAGCCCTATATCCGATATGAAAAAATATAAACGCGCGTGGAACATAGACCCCCCCTGGTCCAGTTACCCCATTTTTGGGGGCAACTGGACCCATGAGGAAAGAAAGATGAAATATGCATATTTTTATATTTTTAAATATTAAAATGTAATTTTGAGCATTTCTGTCTGATAGAGGAAACCTAACTGAACACATTTACAGAAGTCCAGACTTTAATTCAAATGAACATTAGCTTTTTGAAGCTGAATTGTCAGAAGCTCCAGAGTCACATTGTAAAATCGTGGCCCAGTTACTCCAACTAACCTTACATAAATATATAAGCATTTATGAGCATTTTAATAAAAATGAAAGAAAGCATTCAGCTATTCGGATTTTATTTTTTATTTTTAAAAAAATGGAAATCTGACTGACTCACAATCTTTAGTTCGGCTGCCGGGTTTGAAGCATGGTCTAAGTTTAAGATCTGTCCCTGTGTGCCTGGTCCGAACACCCTTCGGAGCGCGTCTTTATGCTTCCAGAGATTCTCCCCACCACCAGCACCTGCTTACGCTCTTTCTATTTTATGGGGGCACTCAGTATCGCCTATCCTTTTATGTTATAACAGGGCCGAAACTAGCCTTTTTTGCACCCGGGGCAAGCATGGATTTTGGCGCCCCCCCCCCCCCTCTTCAGCAAAGTATATTTACAAAGAGAATTTTACTAATTTTCTAATAGCCGACTTATTTTAAAATTTAAAATATGTAATACTGAACTACGTAATTTACAATGGCGGATCCAAGGGGGAGGTTACGGGTGTCATGACTCCCCTCTGAACACTAACAAAAATATTCTAAAGATCATTTTTAAAATGAAATATACAGTTAGAGTCCCGATTATTCGAGTCCTGCTTAACCCAGTTTCCACTTTCATCGAGTTATTTTCTTCTGAATCAATCAGAAAAAAATGGCCATAATTTTTTTTTTTGTCAAAAAAAATTATGGCCATTTTTTTTCTTCCCATTCTGAACCGAAAATCAGAGTTCTAACTTTTTACGGTTGCTCTTTCATCTTTACCTAACACTTCATTTATAATGGATGTTTCATAATAATAGAAGTCATCAGTCCATCAGAAGAAATTGATCCATTCCAAAGGTATAGTCCTTCATTTGGCGCCCCTTCGTTCTGGCGCCCGGGGCACATGCCCCCACTCTCCCCCCCCCCCTCCCTTGGTTTCGTCCCTGTGTTATAAGGTTGGTTCCAGTAAAACTTTTATTTTTTAATTTTTACGACGCAATTCCTCACCATACAATGTAAGTAATTCGATTTAAGATTAATTAAAAAATTAGAACGCATATATAATACTTATATTATGCATCACGGTAATGTTTTTATTTGTAAAAATTATGTAGGAAGAGAAAAAGTAGGTGGCACTTGGGGACGGATTTTGAGAGCTGGTGCGGTAGTCAAAGTTTTAAGCTGGGCTTCTGCAACCCTTCCGTTTCGCCAGATCTAGCCATTGATGCGATAATATGCTCCGTGCATTACGGAAGCTACGGGATCCAACTCAGGTTTCCCGGATTGCAGAACATAAATGAAAATCATTTTTTAATAGAAAACACTAATAGATTTTTTTTTTATATATATAACATATTTTTTTAACTTTCCTCCTAACAACACCAAAAAGTATTTTTATATGAAAAATATCAATAAAGTTTGGGAATTTATTAAAAGCTTTCGTATTAGCCGCATGAAATTGCGAAAGATTTCGCTGGCAACAGTAGACTTTATGATTCTGATAATTTCAGGTTTTTAAGCACGTAGTTCGATTAGATGTCTGTTAAACTTGTTTATATTATTTTGTTTATATTATTTTATTTATTTGTTGACGAAGTTTTAATATCGTTAAGGAATATTAGCTGGAAACAAATGCTAAACTATTATTATTATTTAAGTGCAAATGGGTAAATCTTTTGAAATCAGTCTTCACGCAATGCAGATCTATTTTTAAAAAAATAGTGATATTTAAAAATTCTTTTTAAACAAACGTAAAAAATCAGTAATTTGAGACACTTTTTTCAAACAAATTGCAATTGAAAAAACATTTTGTCCCCCTATTCGACCGTACAAAAATTGAAATTTTGAGATGTTTTGAAATTAAAAGAAAACTCCAATAAAAGCAAAACTTATTGGTCAGGTGCTGACACCGTGAATTTGACGCCAGTGTACTCACGGACATGTTTTTGTTTTACAATATAAATTTGACGTGATCTTACTGACATTCTGCTAGAGGAGTTTGGACTTTTTAATTTGTTAATACTACCGCCAATAGAAGATAAATATTAGGATTTCTTTTATGTGGCCTTCAAAATTTTTTTCCAATACGATAATCACTTTCAGAAAGGGACATATTATGCTTTACCTCAAAAGTATTTTTAAAAGTCATATCCATGTTAATAATTTTACAATGACTTAAAAGTGATAATTTATGACTGAAGAGGTTATCTAAACAAATTACGCAGAACCTTGCGATCGTTTACAAAAAGAAAAATGCAATACTACGCTATCAATGGCAAATTCAAAGATTGGGGCGATCTCATGAACTTTTCAGAGAGTATAAAATAACAATACATTCAAGTTTTTATATAATTATTCAAAGTAATCTATACACAATACGGTGACTATTTTCAAAATAGTAAATACTGTGTTCAATCTCATCTACTTATTTAAATCTTTGGTTAATCAGACTATTTATCCATATTTTGAGGGAACAGACGGACAAACAGAATGACAAATCCTATCGAATTCCATTTAAATTTTAAGTGAAAATTTGGTTTTTCAAACCGATATTATCAAAGTCATTGTAGTTCAAGTTGTACATGAATATAAATTAAAAATAGAAAGTTTGCTGATCGAATTGACTCATCTTTTTTTAGTGTGCCAATCAGAAATTACACATTTCCTCAGTCAACCTACACTCGCAAAACCCAGGACTTTTCAAGCGTAATTGTTGAAATATGCCAAGTGGTGTCTGTGTGCTTTCAAATGGAAATGGAATTAATTAATTAAGAAATATTATGTAAATCTCCATATAAATCGTAATTTATAATGTTTTTTGCTCATTTTACCCTTTTATTTTTATTTATTTATTTATTTATTTATTTTACATTCTTAAACAGCATTTGTATCTTAAGTAACAGTCATGCCAAATTTTAAATTTCTAGTCCCTTCAGTATAACAAAAACTGTAAGTTTAGAACATTTTTTTTTCTTCTTGTGCATCCTTTGAATTTCGAATTTTCTAAAAAATAACTGTTTTGTATGTGCAACTGAACACATTTACAGAAGTCCAGACTTTAATTCAAATGAACATTACCTTTTTGAAGCTGAATTGTCAGAAGCTCCAGAGTCACATTGTAAAATCGTGGCCCAGTTACTCCAACTAACCTTACATAAATATATAAGCATTTATGAGCATTTTAATAAAAATGAAAGAAAGCATTCAGCTATTCGGATTTTATTTTTTATTTTTAAAAAAATGGAAATCTGACTGACTCACAATCTTTAGTTCGGCTGCCGGGTTTGAAGCATGGTCTAAGTTTAAGATCTGTCCCTGTGTGCCTGGTCCGAACACCCTTCGGAGCGCGTCTTTATGCTTCCAGGGATTCTCCCCACCACAGGCACCTGCTTACGCTCTTTCTATTTTAGGGGGGCATATGTATTTTCGTCTTAAAAGTGGCAGCCATTTCAAATTTCCAGTTTCTGTCTCTGAAAATTCCGTAGAAATCTGAATTTAGAACGTTTCACGCTCGTTTTACCCTTTTAAATTTCGAATTATTTAAAAATCATCATTAACAAGCGTTTCTATCTTGAAAGTAATCGCTATACCAAATTTCAAGTTTCTATTTCGTTCAGTATCACAAAAGTAGTAAATTTAGAACTTTTTTTCTCCAGTGCCCTATTAAATTTCAATTTTTTTTTTCTGTGCGTGCATTTGCATCTTAAAGGTAGCAGACATGTCAGATTTCAAGTTTCTATGTTTAACAATTCGGAACAGATGTTATATATTCCCGCGGCCGCCATCTTAGATTTCTCGGCGATGTTTTGTTGACGTTTATCGATAAGACAACCCCGACGAGTGACGTGTTCTGGCAACCCCGTTAAGCCTAGCATGCGCATAAATCTGCTTGGCGACATTTACTTGGCGGAAAAGAGGTTTTCACGCCAAGAAGATGGCGGCAGCGGGAATATATAACATCTATTCCCACAATTCCATATAAATCGTAATTTCGAACGTTTTTAGAACGCTTTTTATTCATTTCATGCCCTTTTAAATTTCAAATTTTCTAAAAGCTTTTCTGTGTGCGCATTTACGTCTTAAAAGTAACAGCCATGTCAGATTTCGAGTTTCTATCCATAACAATTCCATCGAAATCATAATTTAGAACGTTTTTTGCCCATTTCACACTTTTTAAGTTCTAGTTTTTTTAGAAACCCTTCTTTTGTATCTCAAAAGTAACCACCAGGCTAAATTTCTATATTCTAGTACTTTCAGTGTCACAAAAATTGTAATTTTAGATTTTTTTTTTTTTTTTTTTTTTTTTTTTTATTGCATTCTTTTAAATTTCGAATGAAAATAACTGTTTTGTTCATGCATGTGCATCTTAAACAGAGTTCGTACGGGTCTTTGAATTTCCAGACTAAGAAATTTTTCGGTACCAATATTTTCTTACGGAAAATCTCTCCTTAAATAAGACAAATTTTCGCGTGTTTAAACTAGATTTATTTTTCTATAAAAAAAAATACCGATATTCTCCATGAAAGTAACGGTACCCGTACGAACCCTGTTAAATATAACATCATGTCAAATTTCAAATTTCTAGTTCTCACAATTCCAAATAAATCGTAATTTAGAACATTTACTGCCCATTTCACCTTTTTAAATTTCGATTTTTTAGAAACTGTTCTTATAGAGCATTTACATCTTATAAGCAACAAACATGCCAAATTTGAAGTTTCTAGCTCCTTCAGTATCACAAAAATTGCAATTTTAGAACGTTTTTCCTTCCGGCACCTCCTTGGATGTCGTGGCACCAACATAAAATATAGCCTATGATGAAGCAGAGCACGTCAGCATCAATTAGACTCCATTATTTTTTAAATCGGGTCGGTAGTTCCAGAGATCATCCCTACAAACACATACAAACGATTATCGTTACTTCTTTATAACATTAGTATAGATTATGTTTCTTATAATATTTTAGATAATATAATATAAAGACTGCAACATACGTTAGTGTCATTTTGATGTTTATATAGTTTTATGTAAATAATATTTTCACAAAAGCTTACTTTAATGATAAATTTAAATAATATTTATTATTTCTTTTCCAGCTATGGGCGGACCTACATCTATTTTTAAGATCAAAAGAAACTCTACCTCGGTAAGTAAAGATAATGTTATTTTTAAAACAACTTGCACTATTTTAGCGTTAATTCTTTTAGCGTATTTAGTCTTTTGAATGTTAAAAATGTTTGATCATATGAGAATGATCAATGACGAGAATGATTATAATATTTGATAAATTCGTTCACCTCGAATATGAGAGAAATAGATATAGCAAAAAAATGTATTTTTCATTATATTTTCATAAGAGAATGATGTCACAGATAATTCAACATGCGTGTAAATTAATTCTTATATAAAACTTAGATTTGACTTTTTTTTTTTTTTTTTTTTTTTTTTTTTTTTTTTTTTTTTTTAACATCATGACTTTAGTAATATGATGAAAAACAAGATTTGCATTTTTAGCATCATGCACATCACAGTCGGCATGCAAAGCGTATTTTTTCGCAATATTTAGACTAGTTAGTTGATACAGAGCTTCATTCATCATTATATAGAACTTCATACAGTAATTACTAGGGGAAGATGGACTCAGTGGACTACCTTGCAAAATGTATTTATTTTACATTGTTTTAACTTCACATGTATACTTTTGAATAGTACAGGGTAGCGATCTATCAAAAAAAAACAGAGTAAAAATAAAGGATATACCAGAATTTTCTGACAAATAAATTCGGCTTATCTAATTGGTAGGTTGACGCTTAAATGCATAGTGTAACTTAGAAGTTACATCGTCTTTTATTGACATTTGGCGCTTTCTATTGGTCTTTTGGTGAGTTATTATGTATTACATACGTGTGATAACATGCATTTAAGGTCGTGAAATCTGTTTTTACCCGACTGAAAAGAAGGGTTATGTGTTTCACGCGCATCTGTGTATGTGGATTTCTTTATACCCTCGAAACATCCCAACGGCTGGATGGAATTTCACGAATGAGGTCTCTATCAATTCGTCTTAATAGCCCGATGGTTATAGGCTAGGTTTTGTTTTCATAAATTCAAAATGGCGGCCGTAAAATACAAAATGGCGGTGGAGACGAAAAAAAATTTACGCACCCTATTGAGTGGCACATCATTGGATAGGTCTTTCAAATTAAAGACGATGTTTCATTGACTATTTTACTTTCAGAAGAATATTATACAACCTGGAAGTTAGTCAAAACAGTGATTATAGATAGGAATTAACAATTAAACACAACTTAAAAGTCATCAATACAAGTAAATAAAAAAAAATAGGTAAGTAATATAAACAAGTAATATAAAAAAATATATATATTAAGTCAATTCCTACTTAGGTCAATAAGAGAATTTTTTTTTTCTCCCATTCTTCTTTCCTCATGAGTGGCCCTTAAAATGCCTTGATCAAGAAGAGGGCTCTCTCGGTCTTAAAATACTTTGATCAAAAAGAAGGCTCTCTCGATTATTGAAAATTAATTAATTTAATTTAATTAATGAATTAATATTTGAAAAAACTGGATTAACATTAAGTGTCATCCAGTACAAGTTTTAAAAAATGTTTTTGGGCCTGATTGGATGAATAGTAAGTACAGTACAACCTCTTTTATCCGAAACTCTTTTAACTGAAACTCTCGATTAACCGAAATCCCTTTTGAAAGCTTTTTTTCTTTTACTATCTCATTCCTTGTGTGCAAAATCCATTTTGAAAGCTTTTTTTTTTTTAAACTACGAGTATTATATCCCTTGTGCGCAAGCGGTCTTTTCCGAACTACGAGTACATATGAACATTTTCGATCCCCTTTCTTAGAGTTCCTTTGAATTTAACTTGAGCTCCCGTAAGCTGGGGAGAGGAACGAAAAAAATGAACAAAGTAGCAATTCTGAAGCTTTTGAATGTTTTGCAAAAGGTTTGGCATGGCTGGAGCAGCAGAAAGAATATGATACTGGTAAACTAATAATATTAAAAACTCCGTGAAGAGCTTCAAAGCAAAGGCAATCGATAGTGCACCAAACAAAACATTTTTTTTTTCAAACCCTTGTGATATATGTAAAAGGTACTTAATTTCAAAATTAAAATTCAGGTAATTTATTATTGTTTCTATTTTTCTATTGCTTTATTTGTATTAAGCACTTGTTACCATAATAAGAAATAGCCCATATATTTCTCCTTAATCTTAAAATTGAAGCATTCTCGATTATCCGAAAATTTCGATTTTCCGAATGAGGGTCGGTCCCAATTACTTCGGATAATCGGGGTTCTACTGTATTTTATTAACGATTGAAAATTTGAACAAAATATAGATAAGGAGAGTGTGAGCTAATAGTAGGAATTGAAAAAAAAATAGTTACACATTGATGAGAAGTAATTAATTAATTCGCTTTTTACGCAGTCGGGTTTTTTGATTTTTTAAATTTAATTTTTTTTATCCCGAGCAGTTTATAACATCTTTTGTTGATACTGTCTGCAAAGTACTCGGCTGGCTTTTTTTTTTTCTATCTTTACAAGATAGCCATTATTAATTCTGCAAAATATTAAAAGCATTATAAAAATTATCATATCGTTAAATAGCCGCTATTGTGCAGTGTAAACACTTTAAAGTAAGAAAAATTTTAAATTATAATATTTTGAGCAATGTTTGTTTATGTAACTCAGGAGCGACATGATGACATTATGTCCAACAAAAACATAATTTTTTTTAAAACAATTTTTCTAATGGATAATTAACATGATATTTCACGGTAACAAAAACAGACTAAATATAATTTTTCCGACAAAAAAAAAAAAAAAAAAAAAAAAAAAAAAAAAAAAAAAAAATCCTGCATTAAAGGGTTATATAAGAAGGATTTTTCTATAAGAAAATACTGGTATAAACCGTTTATTTTGACGCTGTTTTTCCCTGATCTGTCGTCACTCTGTGGTACTATAGTAACAAAAATTTCCAGCTGTACCTCATATGACCAAAGGTGAATTAATTCATTTTAGAGGAAGCTTGTTGTTTTTAGCTAAAACAGTAAATTTTTGTCTCTTTAGAATTATAGATATTTTGCTAATAAAGATTAAAAGTACAAACGAAAAAGCAATTGAAGTTTAACGATAAATCACTCATCTATTAGTAAAATCATGATAAATTTGCCTTTTTATATCAAATAAAATATTTTAGAACAACATATTTTTCTTTGACAATATGGGGCACAGTGGACCACCCCAAAAAGGACTACAGTACATCACCCCAAAAGGAGCACAGCGGGCCACTCTAAAAAGCGGCACAGACGGCCACTCTTTTATAAGAATTTAATGGAAAAATTTTCAACAGAAAAACTTAAACAATTACATAATTGTTTACTTTTTTCCTTTAAATTAAAACTGCAGTCAAGAAAATTTTTAGTATGTTTTGTTCTTTTTTGCCAAGAAAAATTATTTACAGATTTATATACTTTTTTCTTTCTTTTTATAACGATTATACCACTGAAGACATAAATAACGGTACTTTTCCATTAACCCATCGAGAACTTTCCTTTAAAAATATACTCTCGTAAAACTATAGGATTTAATGGTAAGCATGCATGATCGTGGCATCACATTCCCTTAACACGACAGATGCGTTGCACGTCTTTGTTATGTCATCAAGTGATTTTTAATTAGACGTTTATCTGCAATTTTAATGATGTTTAACTTATTTATTAGTTATTGCGTTAATTAAAATAACAGTTACTTCCTTATACGGTGATGTAATGATATTAAAAGAAAAACACATTGAAAATATGTTGCGATGCAAGCTTACTTTACGATAGATCAATTTCAACTGTCGTCATAGACATTTATGCACCGGTCAAAAGGGATGATGTAAAAAAATAATGTAAATAAATAAATATCGAAGATCATTTTTTCCTTTTTCATTAAATACTATTGAGCATTTTGGGTTATTATTGAGTTTTATCATTAAATAAAAAATTGAGCGCTCATTACAAAATTAAATTTCTTTATTGAGCGTTACCGTTTAGGGAATGGTTTGGCCGAGTTTGGCGATAGTTTATTTTATGAAAAGTGGTCGACGGTATAAGGGAGTGTACCTAAATAACTAAGTCATACATATATATTACTTTTTAATATTGTTTTGTTTTCAACTTTGTGTTCCATGATTAATTATCGGTTTAATGTGTTTGATTGTCCCACAATCATATTTTTTAGCTTTTTTTATGGCTAATATGAAAATATTACACTATATTTGTGATCTTTAGGCAATTGGGAATTTAAGTATCTCACAATCTTCTATAAACATCCATTTTTTTTCCCTGTTCATTTTATTAATTTATTATTTTTTATATTTAATAGTAATTATTAAAGTTTTTTATATTTTTATTATATATAAATCATTTTATGTTATAGCATATAGCTATATGCTATATATTATCAATGTTATAAAATTATTTAATTTCTCAGAGTAGATTAAATGGGTAAGGTAATAGAATATATTGAAAGCATTTTATTAACTTTTGCATTTTTTTAATTTTTTGTGAATAATGATATATAGTATGGTATTATTTATATATTAAGATTTGTGTTGTAATGCAGTTGATATATTTTAAATTCATTAGCTTTTATTAGGTTTATCTTGTGACATTTGAATAATAATAATAGTATTAAAATAACATACTAGATGGCAGCACCAAACTTTTGTCTTTTGATGCTTCTATTAGAGTAATAATTTTAATTTTTTACTCCAGGTGGTATTGAACGCTGAATATTGGCAATATTGTAAAATAGAAATTAAATAATTTAAAAGTGTTTTGGGGTATTTTAAATAATGTAATTATTTTCTATTTATATTATATTAATTGAATTTATCACGGTATTTCAAAATGAATTAACTGAATCCATAGGTTTTAATTTCTGTGTTAACTTAACTGTTTAATTCACCTTAATCTTATCGTGCTTTTGGATACCATGTGCAGGAGGATATTTTGAAAACAACTAGGATTTTATTCGGTATGTTGTGTATAATTTCTATTTTTTATGATATAAATTAAATATTTAAAAGGTCGTATTGTTTTTTCCATTTCATGCATTTGATATTATTCTGTTTTCATCTTGAAACTATTCTTGTGTTGATATTGGTTGTTTGAGTACAGGAGAAAAAAAATTTTCAGCTTTTAGCTTTTTTTCTCACAGAAAACAACCGATTTGCTTATATCATTGAATTCTGTACTTTTGAAAACGTAATTCAATATATACGTTTTTCAATTATTTTTATCGGTATCCATATTCTTCTTTTTTTCTTCCATATTAATTCTTATAATAAAGTATAAGGCACTTTATTTTATACATACAGTTGTATATTATAGGTTTGTGGTATCCATTTTGTCATTTCATTCACAATATTGCGGTTTTTGATGGTGGTCGGTAATGTTTAATTAATGGTTATATATATATATATATATATATGTACATTAATATTAAGGTATGGGCTTCGCGAAGAAAATTAATAAATGAAGATGAGGAATTTAAGTATAATTAGAAATAATTTTTTCATGTAAATTAATCTGTCAAATTCTGAAGTAAAAAATAAAAGCTTCAAAAGTGATCTACTGTAATCCATCTTCCCTTACATAAAGTTATAAGAAAAATTTCAACTGCGGAAATTAATGAAATTAAATTAGTACAAAAATAAATATTCGACAATCTGAGATTAAATATCTAATTGAAATAGAGACAGAATTTGTACATTTACTTCTATGTATAAATTGTGCATATATATCTATATATTGTTGTAACAATTATTATTTCAAATTCTTTATTCCATTTATTAATAATATTCAATAATCGTAAAAGTCGAAATAGAAATAAATTAGAGAAAACAGTGGCAGAAACTTGACATTGACTTTTATAATAATATAATCATTATTGTTTAGTTTATACACGTGATTCATGGGCGTACCCAAGAGGGGGGGGGGCTGATGGGGCTACAGCTCCCCCCCCCCCCGAAATTTTCGAAAGTGATATGAAAAAGTGGTGCTTTTTCGTCTTTCTTTTTTGGAAAAAGTTTTAATTTTTTTCAATCATACAGTGGACTAGCCATTCTCATTAGTCCCATATTAGTCCACATTGACAACAAAGAAGAGAAAGGAGGCAGACGGGGTTACAGCCCCCCCCCCCTCCTCCCGAAATAGTCGAAAAATTAAATGAAAAAGTAATTTTTCCTTACTTTTTTAAGATAAATCTGCAATTTTTTTCTTCTGTCATACAGCAAAATAGACATTCTCGTTAACACCATATTAGTCTATACTGACATCACAGCATACCCAAAGATGGGGAGGGGGCTGATGGAATTTCAGCCCCCTCCTCTCAAAATGGTCGAAAATGAAATGATAAAATAGTGCTAAATTTTTTCTGCTTGTTTAAGATAGATTTGCATTTTCCCCCCTATCGTTCAACAGACTATACGCTTCCTTCACCATATAGTTCCATATTAGTCCATATTGACACCAAAGAAGAGAAAGGGGGCTGACGGGGTTACTGCCCCTCCCAAACCAGAAATAGTCGAAAAATTAAATAAAAAAAGTGTTTTTTCCTTACTTTTTAAAGATAAATCTGTAATTTTTTTTTCTTCTGTCATACAGCAAAATAGCCATTCTCGTTAACTCCATATTAGTCCACATTGACATCACAGCATACCCAAAGATGGGGAGGGGGCTGTTGGAATTACAGCCCCCCTCCTCTTAAAATAGTAGAAAATGAAATGAAAAAATAGTGCTGATTTTTTTCTATCTGTTTGAGATAAATTTGCATTTTCTCCTCTATCATTCATCCGACTAGCCGCTCCCTTCGCTGTAGTTTTATATTAGTGTACAGTGACACCACGTTATACCCAAAAAGGTAGAAGGGGGCTAATGGGGTTACAGCCCTCTTCCAAAAAAGTCGAACATGAAATGAAAAAGTGCTGATATTTTTCTTTTTGTTTGAGATAAATTTGTATATTCCCCCTATCATTCAACAGACTAGCCGCCCTCTTCTCTTTAGTTCCATACTAGTACACAGTGGCACCCCATTATACCCAAAGAGGTGAAAGGGGCTAAGGGGGTGCCCCTTCCTAAATAGTCGAAAATGAAATGAAAATAAAGGCTGATTTTTTTCTTCTTGTTTGAGATAAATTTGTAATTTTTCTTCTGCCATACAGCGAAATAGCCATTCTCGTTAAATCCATATTACTCCACATTGACATCAAGGGGAAGAAGGGGAAGAAGGGGAATCGGCTGATGGGCTTACAGCCCCCTCCTGCCGAAAAAGTCGAAAAAAAGAATATTGCTTTTTTACTTTCTGTTTGAGATAAATTTGCATTTTTTCTCCTATCATTCAACAAACTACCCAAACTCTTCTGTTTAGTTCCATATTAGTGCTCAGTGACACCACATTATACCCAAAGCAGTAGAAAGGGCTGACCTCTCCCAGACCTCTTCTCTTACAGACCTCTCCCAAAAATGTAGAAAATGAAATGAAAAAAGTGCTGTTTTTTTTCTTTTTGTTTGAGATAAATTTGTAATGCAATTGTTTTCTGCAATACAATGAACTAGACTTTCTGGCTAGTCTCATATCAGCGCACAATTACACCACAGCATACCCAATGAGGGGAAGGGGGCTGATGGGGTTATAGGGCCCTTTCGAAGTAATCAAAAATGAAAAAAAAATCCTGTTTTTTTTTCTTTCTTTTGAGATAAAATTTAATTTTTTTTTTCTGCGACGCAGCTATTCTGGTTAGTCCCATATACTAGTGCACAGTGATGACCCAGAATACATCCAAAGAAGTCGATGGCGACGGGGGTTATGAGGTTACAGCTCCATTCCACCTCCGAAGAGATCGCAGTGAAATGAAAAAAGGGCTGATATTCCTCTTTTTCAGATAAATTTGCTTTATTTTCTGGCATGCCACGACTTTGTTTTTCTTGTTAATCCAATATCCTCCTCAGTCCTGCGACCAAATTTACTTGAAACCACAAAATCAATATTCAAATGACTGAAAAATAGCTCCATACCTGTTTTATTGGATAAATGAAAACGTATATGGCCAGTTCAAGAGACCTACAAGTAAATTCGACAAATCTAAAAGTAGTTTAATTTAAGGAATTTTTTTAATTTCGCTCACAGTCGGCAGGCGCCAAGATTGTCAATGCGGAAGAATGTTAATGCACAGTAACACTACAGCTAATCACAAGTCGATTTCGGCTAAATCGGAAATCCGGTGCGGAAGAGTTGACTGTAAAAGTAGCTTATTAACTTTCATTTTTCAGTCGCATCTCCTTGCCAAAAATTTGTGTTTTTTCCATGTTTTTTTGACGAAATTTGCATTTTCTCCGCAGTCCTTTGAAGAAATTCGCTTTTTCTGCGGCTTTTTGCCGGAATTCGCGCTTTTTTTACGCACTCCTCGAAATTTGCGTTTTTTGCGCGGATCTGTGACGAAATTTGCGGGGTTTTTTCTCGTGATCCTGTTGAAATTTGTGTTTTTTCCACTTTATTTCTGCGGATTTTTGATGAAATTAAAGTTTTTTTTCGCAGATTTTTGCCGAAATTCGAGTTTTTTTTTTTTTTTTTTTACGAAATCCTTCGTCAAAATTTGCTTTTTTGACGAAATTCGCGTTTTCTTTGACAAAAGTAGCGTTTTTTCGCCGCTGTTTGACGACCCTGCTTTCTCTTTTTTGCGATCTTTAACGAAATTCGAGTTTTTTTCCGCTTCCCTTTGACGGAATGCATGTTTTTTTAGCGATGCTTTGTCGAAGTTTGCGTTTTTTCTGCGGCCCTTGGACGAAAATCGCATTTTTTCCTGGGTCATTTGCCGAAATGCGCGTTTTTTTACGCAATCCTTCGTCGAAATTTGCGTTTTTTCCGCGGATTTTTGATGAAATTTTCGTTTTTTTTCTCGTTTTTTTGATGAAATTCGCATTTTTTTGCGATCCTTTACGAAAATAGCTTTTTTTTTTCGCAGCCCTTTGACGGAATGTGTGTTTAAAGCGATCTTTTTTTGAAATTCGCGTTTTTTCCACAGCCTTTTGACGAAATTCACGTTTTTCTGTTGTCCTTCTTTGTGACCCTGCTTTTTCTTCTTTTTGCGATCTTTTAACGAAATTCGCGTTTCTTGTGCTTCCCTTTGACGGAATGCGTGTTTTTTAGCGATCCTTTGTCGAAATTTGCGTTTTGTATGGGGCTCTTTGACGAAATTCGCGTTTTTTCTGTGGTCTTTTGCCGAAATTCGCGTTTTTTATGCAATCCTTCGTCGAAATTTGCGTTTTGTCCGCGGCTTTTTGGTGAAAATTGCGCTTTTTTCTCGTCTTTTTGATGAAATTTGCGTTTTTCTGCGGTCTTTTGTCGAAACTGTGTCTTTTTGACGAAATTTGCATTTTTCTACTTTCTTTTGAAGGAATGCGTGTTTTTTTAACGATCCTTTTATCGAAATTTGCGTTTTTTCATCGGCCCTTTGACGAAATTCGCGTTTTTTCCAAGGTCATTTGCCTAAATTCGCGTTTTTTTTTTACGCAATCCTTCGTCGAAATTTGCGTTTTTTCTTCGGATTTTTGACGAAATTCGCGTTTTTTTAGATCTTTTACGAAATTAGCATTTTTTGTCGCAGCTCTTTGACGGAATGCGTTTTTTAAGCGATTTTTTTTTCGAAATTCGCGTTTTTTTAGATCATTTGTCAAAATTTGTTTTTTTCCGCGGCTTTTTGGCGAAATTCGCTTTTTTTCCGCAGCCTTTTGATGAAATTCCCGTTTTTCTGTGGCCCTTCTTTGTGACACTGTTTTTTCTTTTTTTTGCGATCCTTTAACGAAATTCGCGTTTTTCCGCTTCCCTTTGACGGAATGCGTATTTTCGATCCTTTGTCGAAATTTCCGTTTTTTTTCTGCGGCCTTTTGACGAAATTCGCGTCTTTCTGTGGTCATTTGCCAAAATTCACATTTTTTAGGCAATCCTTCGTCGAAATTTGCGTTTTTCCGCGGCTTTTTGACGAAATTTGCTTTTTTTCTCGTCTTTTTGGTCAAATTTGAGTTTTTCTGCGGCCTTTTGCGAAATTCGCGTTTTTCCGCTTCCCTTTGACGGAATTCGCGTTTTTTCGCAATCCTTCGTCGGAATTTGCATTTTTTTTCTCCTCTTTTGCGCTTTTCTGCACCCTTTTGACGAAATTCACGTTTTTCCATATCCCTTTGACGAAATTAGTGTTTTTTGCGATCCTTTACGAAATTAGCTTTTTTTCGCAGTCCTTTGACGGAATTCGTGTTTTTATAGCGATCTTTTTTCGAAATTCGTATTTTCCCGCAAACTTTTGATGAAATTCACGTTTTTTCTGCGGCTTTGTGACGAAATTCGGGTTTTTTCTGTGCTCATTTGACGAAATTAGAGTTTCCTCCGCGAGCATTTGACGAAATTTGACTTTTATTTTCGCATTCCTTTGACAAACATCGCAATTTATCCATGGCCCTATGACAAAATTTCGGTTTTTTCCTTTTCGAATCCTTTAAAAAAACTGGAGATTTCTTTTCTGCGAACGATTGATGAAATTGATTTTTTTCGGAGACCATGTCTAAAATCGCGATTTTTTTTAAGTCCAAATCTTTGGACTGGACAAAATTTTTCATATTTTCGGAAAATTCGGAACAATGTCACCCCTGCCCCCCCCCCCCCGCCGCCCCCTGGCTACGGCCTTATTGGCAAAAATGATTTCTGTTTATAACACAATTCAACGTATTTCGTAAGATTTAGAACATTATGGAAATTTAAGTCACCCCCCCCGAAATAAAATCCTGGGCACGCCACTTACGTGATTCAAAATGTTTACAAAATGATATGGCAAATCAGATATATAACAAGGATAAAAAATCACATGGGGAACATAGAATAGCAAACCATTTATTTAGTCCCAAATACAGGGTGTTTCATCATAACTGAACCCGGGTTGACGGTAATAATTTCGCGAAAAATAAAAACATTGTAATGAAAATGCAACGACATGTACCTTGTTTTGTGTGAAATGTGATAACATCAAGAAAAGATCTAAAAAAACATGTTGCTCAAGCAATCGATGATACCGTATGAACTGATAACCATTGCTTAAAATGTGGGGCGTCAAGTGCTGCGTGCAAACTGTTAGCGTGTATAATGCAAACTTCTACCACTTTTGTTTGACGTTATCGCATTTAAAACAAAGTTGGGAATGTCTGTTAAATGTTTTATAATAATATACTTCAGGTTCCTGAAAGTTATAACCGTCTACTCAAATTGAGTTATGTACATGCACCTTGTATTTGTGACCAAATAAGGGTTTGCGACCTTATGTTCCTATGTGATTTTTTATTGTTGTTGTATGCCTGATTTTTTTTTTTTTAATCACCCTACATAGTGCGGTTTTTCGGTTATTTTTAGCGTGCTTCTGCGTTATAAGCTTGTATAAATCGCTTCAAAACAAAAAAAAAATTGCGAAATTGCAGGTCAAGGTGGCTATGAAATTTTCAGATATGTTTCAGTCGGACAACTGAGTTTCGAATTATCCTTTTTATTGTTTCAAGTATAATGTCGGTGATAACGATCAGTAGAGTAGTGAAAAGTAACAAATTCGAGCAAACTTTCTTTTAAAACGCAAGAAAATAAAGAAAAGCTTTTTTCCACTTCGATGATTTCTATGGTGTAACTAGTCATATTCCCAAAGCAAGAAAAACAAAAGTGCTTCATTTTCTTATTACTTTCTAATGCGGGTGGGGAGTACTAATGACTTTTGAGTTATCTGTGTGCGTGTTCTGGCTTTAACTGAAATGCGTGGTGCACTTAATCTTGCCAAATAGGCATATTCAAAGTGAATGCAAGACTGGAAGGGGCAAGGGCAGGTTTCAACGAAATTAATATTTCGAAATTTTCATATTTATTTAACTAAATTTTCTTTTTTTCTGGTGATTTTGGGGAAAAAATAACATATATTTTTTAAAGTGACTTAAAGTAATTAAATAGTGAGGAAAAAACTCCGTGAGAGGGATCTTGCTTCCCTGACCTTCCCCCTTCCCATCGTGAAAGACAATTTTTATTTAATTTTTTTTTCATCCATTCCATGTACTCGAAAATTACACATGTCTGCAAAAAAATTTTTTTTTTTTTAACTGCATGGTATATTTTTGGTTAAATTTATGTTTTTTACGGTGCTGAACCCAAAAAGGAACTCTATTTTCTTCCATCACGTACAGTATTTTTGCAATGGGTTGTTGGGAGTTTACATTAGAAAAGCACAACTGCGACGAAAAAAAATCAATAATTTATTAGAAGTAACTATGTTCCAAATTATACTACAAGTGCCAAATTATATTTTCCCCTGTGCTTACACTTGGCATTTCAGGAGATGTTGTGTGATTCGTAGTAGAAGTTTCTGTCTCTGTGTAACTGTTTTTGTTCGTTCCTCAAATTTCTAGCATTTTCTATTTATATTTATCTTGAGTGTCACTCTTAGAAATATGAAATTAATATATGAAATCATTATTGGATAAGGTTTTTTTATCCAGGAATAAGACACCAGAATTCAGCTTAAAAAGAGGAATTTTTTGCTTAATTAAACTGAAAACACGAGTTTTGCAAGAAAACCTAACGTGATGGAATTTTTTTTATGTTTTTCCCGGTTTCAATGAGCAAAGATCTATAAGAAAGTTAATAAATCCTATGTAGTTTTTTGGTTGTAGGTCTGTGTTATCTTAAACCGAGGTTCACGACAGCTGGCGGATGGTGTAATATTGTGGTACAAAATCCACACGGAATTACATTTTAAATACAAAATTTAAGGCAAACTCTTTTCTCAACTATTTTGCCAATGTCAAAAATCGCAGAGCTTTCAAAATTATGACTGAAGAAACAGCTGCTGTCAACACACTAAAGTCACAGATGGCGCTCAAACTGTCAAACTCCGACCAATTTACAGGGGGAAAAATTTTTCTTTTATGCGCGTCTTTTAAATGATAATTTTCGGATACTTTTACACAAAATGTAGCAATTAAAATTAGGGGAAAGTAGGGTAAGGACGCTCAGAAGGGTAATCCCGCTCACCAAATATCTCTAAACAAAATAGAATTGGAAACGTGCGATCGGTACCGGCACCTAGCCTATATGGAGTGGGGCCCGAAGAACAAAACTTCATCGGTGACTGAGAACCACTTTATATATTTAATCTCCTTCATTCGCATCAATAATGAGAAAAGAACATCTTACTAAAAAAAAAAGAATCAAACGAAACCAAACTGAAATTACTACAACTTGAGATTAGAAAAATTGAATAGAAAAACAACAAGAAAGACTCTTTTCCTATTCTTTAATAATACTGGGAAAGTACTAATGACTATGAATTATGGGCATGCGTGCTCTGGCTCTAACATTAACAAAATTGCGTGGTTTATCCTGTCTTGCCAATCAAACAGACTCAAAGTGGGTGAAAGAGCGGCGTGTGTAGGGACAGGTTTCGGGGAAATTGATACACTTCAAACTGACATTACATATTTTTATTGTTATGTAATGAATAATTAGCCATTTATTACTGTGATCGTCACTGTTAACATATTTACAAGCTAGGTCGAGTTTAGAATAGTGAAAGAAGGGCCCTTTCTTCAGAAAATATGACACGTAAATATAAGCAAAGAGCGACATGAAATGTCGATTCTTTAAATTATATTTGCGAATATTTTTAGGTAAAAAGACTGAAAATATCGTTGATATCGTCATGCTACAAAAAATGCCCAAATATTTTTCAAGTTGCATCCAAGAAAAAGAAAAGAAAAGAAAAAGAAAGTAAAAAGCTTTCCTTATTTTTAAAATTTGTTCATAATGAGAGAAGTGTTCTAATTTCTCCTTTCTTCATTGGCTGTCCTTTGAAATTTCCATATCATATTTTGCCAAGTTTTCTTATATTTCTGTTAATAAAACAGAAGTAAATGAAAACAGAAGTAAAAAAGAAAGATATTTGTGGTTTAAAATAAGGTTGTAATAGGAGTAAAATAGTATAGAAATTTAAATTATATTGTTTAAATATTTCTTAAAATATTTTGAGTACAGATTTTAAAAGTGCTTTCTGTTGGAATGATTTATGCAAGTTAGAATCTGGTTGCATTTTAGGAAAACCAAGCCAAACAAATCCTTCTGGTACTGGTGTTATAGGACGACGGTATTCGAATATAGTTAGGTCATCGCAAATATAATATCTAGCTGGGATTGTTGTAAATGATGCATAAACACAAATTTGCCAATTAAATTAAAAGTATTTAATTAAAATTATGACTTGCGTTGTGTATTTTTGCTGTATTCCGACATATAAGCTTCTAGATAACAAACAACACGTGGTAAAAAGAGTAACTAGGAAAATACCGTTTCTGCACCTAAATAATGAAATGACACATGATGCGTGAACAGATTGGAACAAATTTAAAATAACATAAAGTTTGTTTACAACATAAATATTTACACTAAAAAAAATAAATAAAACTAAATTAGAAAAGCGCTACTCTTTTAGCTATTAAATAGGATCACACTATCCAAATCATTAAACTTTAAAGTTAAGACTATAAGAATATTTTGTCACATTAAATTTCTTAGTTTTTGAGTAAATAGGAAACTGTTGATAAAACATTATTGTTGCAAATCAAAATATGTATTTAATTTCTGATATACTGCCTGGCGAAGAATGACATTGCACTACTACATAAAAACATAAATTAATTTTGGACGGATAGATTAAATTGACACTACCTTGACCAATTGAGAAGACTGTCACATTCTCTGAAAGCACAGGTAGGGCATCTTTATACAGAATACACATAAGTACGTGCGCAAATATATAAGTAACTCTACTAAGGACCATGAGGCCTCACTTTTTAATTACTCATAGTTTCCATTTAGATCGAATGAAATCAAAGCAATTAACAACTAGACCTTAATTAACTCTATTTGGCATTAGCGGTTAATTTCAGCATGAAAACGTATTCTATCCCTCGTAAGAAGTTCTCTTCAGATGAGGATTGTATCGCAGAGAAACACAAAAAGTGGGAGTTAAGATTTTTCATCTTACACTAAACTCTGTAAATCTAATAATTGAAATCTCAAGTCATAATGCCAAGAAAGGCAGTTAAGAAAACATTCAAAAAATCCTCAGTCAAATCATGGTAAAAATCACCTTATAAATCATAGAAAAAATTGTATGCAGCGCAATTTAAAATATTATTCAAGGGGATATTTTCTTGACTCCTTGAATGTAACTGGCTGAATATTTAGCCCGTAATATTAGTCCACTAAATCTCTGGACTAGTATTTGATATAGTGGTATGCGTCCTTGCAGGCTATCCCCTCAGAGAGCTAGTCTACAACAGATGGTATTCAGCACTACCCCTTCTCTGACCTACGGCTGCCATAAATTAAGTCTTTTATTCCCTTTATAGCATATATTGTAATGTCAATGTCTATGCAGGCTGTCTTCATTGAGAAAAAGTAGGCAATAAATACAATTAATTTAACATTGTAGGCCAATGTAACGATACATAAAAAATATGAATCAGATATATAAAATATTAATCAATTTACGTATTTTTAATCTATGATTTAGTCCTCCATTAGAGCTTTAATTTGATATGTGATTTATGAATTCCCGACGAATAGTTCCACATATATGAACTTTTAAAGAGTTCATTTTTGTTCATTTTCGCAGGAGAGCGGACAAGATGCAAAATCGCTGCAGCACCTTCAAAGGAAATGCCTAGGAAAAAAGACTCAATACTTTTCCAACTCTTAAGAATTACTTGATTTAAATAGTTATTTTATGGTTTATTCTAGAGCAAAAAAGCAAACGTTTAACAAATAGAAAATGATATCTAGCTCATTATCTACTATAAATCAATATCGATTATTCTCATTCCAAAATTTTTATCTATTTTCAAATGAGTTGAAAAATAGTAACGCAAAATCTTTCTACTTTGCAAAATTATGCAAAAATTCTGAAATGTTATAAATTGATTAGAGCAATAATTAAAAATCATTTGTCAATCATTTACATTTAAATCATTTATAAACAACATCTTTCTTCAATATCAATAATTATTGCATCATAACGAAATCTTTTATTCAGAAAAGGAAACACGTTACAGTTCGTATTAGAATCCTTCGTGGGTCTAGTTATGGCCGACCCGTGCGAAAAAATTCCTATGAAATCAATCGGAAACCCGACTCAAGTACTACAAAAAAAATTGACCCGACACCCGATCCAAACCTGGCAAAATAATTTTCATCAATCCGAAAAAGGAAAACTTTAAAAAAAAAATCGTCTTTTTTGCAACACGTTTATGGAAAAAATAGCCTGCAATTTCAATCTAACATCAATTATATGTGTTACCGCTGGTCGTTTTAGGTTCTCGTAAAATCGAGCACCCGACCCAACTCATAACTCTAGTGCGTTTCCAGAAGAGACACTATAAGAGCAAATTTATTTGGTAAGCATAGTTAAAGTTCAGAAATGACCTTGTAAACAAAAAAGAAAGTATTCGTGAAAGTCATTTGGCCTACAAATTAAATCCATTACCATCGAGTTCAGGGTAATGCTTAATTAGATTCAAATTAAAGGATGAAATAAAGTACTCTTACAGTTATATTATGTTAAGAAACGCTTCTGTTTGAGATAGAAACATATATCAAAGCGGTTAATTGAGTTCTTTCATTATTTAAAAGTTTAGTTTTAATGTTAATTGAGATAATTTCAGTGTTGAATAAAATATAAAATAATTTTCTTTTCGACTTTAAAACCGTTTCACACAAAATTTATTTATTCGACAAAAGTAATAAAAGCTTTAACAATAATCATAATTTTTTTCTTAAAGATTTTCTCGTATTACTGTTATAATGTATACAACATTTCAAATTTATTTATTTACTCTTTAATAACTAAAATGTTTTCTGAGAATAAAATTACACTAATTATCGCAACGTTATATTATTACACATCTGATATCAAATGCAAAAAATTAATTAAATCACCCACGATAGTACTCAATGCATATAGTTGATTATTCAAGAGTTTCGCAAGAAATACATCGAAGCCCACAAAGAGTATTAGACCAAAGATTATACAGCATAGTATTTATTTTGTGTGCTTATTCTTTTTGTGTTATAATATATAAAAGAAATTGTACCATCTATATTATAAAGGACAAACATATCTGTGCGTAACGCATACGTCATTCTGCGAATGGCAACACTTTGAAATTTGAAATGAAATTTCGGTTTTGCAATTTTCGTTACAGCAAATTTTTAAACTTTTAAACATCGCACATTTTCAATTTTTACACCGTCGTATAGGAGAAAAAATGTACTTTTAAATGCAATTTGTTTGAAAGCTGTATCTAAATTTATTTTTGAGATATTAATTTTTTTATAGTTTTTAAAATCATTTTCCTAATCGTGGCAACAAAAATACTCCATTTCATTGAGAGTAAACGGAAAATAGTCGAAAATAAGAGAATTTACCGATTTTCTATGGTTTTAAAAACAATTTTAAAGCATGAAATATTTTTTAATTTATCTATATCGCGCGAAACTTGATTACGAAAGATTAATCCGTTTGCCCTTAAAACAACATAGAGTTCATCATTTTCTTACGGTTAATATTCATTAAAAAATACTTCCCTATGAATAAATAAATAAAATAATATAAAGGAAATACAAATTTAACAGAAATGTAAGCCCAGAAATTATTAGAATATATAAGGATGCCGTAAGTACAAAATCTTGGTCAAATAACTCTTAGCATGTGGCTAATAAGAAAATATCGCTTTTGATAAATTTCAAAACTTTATTTGATTGTATAATTCATATTTTTCATATGAAAAATGCTTTTTTAATGTAAGTGGGCAATATAAAAAATTTATTGCATATAAAAAAATTATTAGTTTTCAATTTTAAAAAAATGTTTTCACCTACATTATGTAACCCGGGTACGATCCCCTAGTATTATTAAATTTTAAAAGTTTTAGATATTTCACGGTTATCTAAATAGATATCATTCAGTCACCAAAATAAGTCAGATTGCTCCAAATGATGAAACATGTTTGCTTATGATGTTGAAGTCAATTAGTATAGAGAATTCTTATTTGATATTTTACAATTTTCAACACATTTAATATGACGGTGGGCGCAACCTTCCTGATGATTAATCATTAGTTGTTTTTTTTTCTGTTAGAGTTTAATTTAAATCGCTTGGGAAAATTTAATTTTGTTGTTTTTTTCTTCTAAATCACGAGAGAAAAAATATTTTTTTATATCATATAACAAATTAACTCTTTGTAATAATATACTCATTTTAATTTCTAAAAGGCGTAAATGAAAACTTTAAAAACAGTAAAAATAGGTTTATTCAACTGTTTACATATTTCGACTCTACCCGAGTCATTTTCAAAACAAATAAATAAAAATATTCTAAAATTACACGGTCTATGAAACGCCATCATTCAATTTTTCACGTACTCTTTCCTACTATGCACGTTATTTATTTATTTATTTTTTTTTTTTTTTACTTAAATATTTCTTTTTTATTTTCGTGACCATTGACTAACTCGAGCCATAGTTTTGGTAAGTTAAATGCTGCTGCATCTTACATATTGAATTTTTGAGTGTTACAATCTCTATCGTTTCTCTTATAATGGATGGATTGCATAGACTGAAAGAAAAAAAAAATTATCTTACTTTGACTGAAATTTATTTGGGTATTTTCTTCTTGATCTAATCTTGCAAGGGCTGTGGTTTTTCTATTATATTTAATATCAGCTACGTGCTCCTTTTTTCTATTCTTAAATTTCTTGCTTGTCATACCAATATAGCAATTCTTCGATCCGTCTGCTCTAATACATGGTATTTCCTGTACATCTGAGTTGAGTAATTCTCAAAATTAATTGGGTCAATTTTAGAGCAAATGATATTCTTTAATTTCAGAGATGGTTTGGCTATTAAGCAGCTATTGAAACGCTTAAGACTGTGTTTTAGAAAATAAAAATAAACATCTAAGTAAAATAAAAAATATATATATATATAACATGCAGATTATGAAAGAGTACGTAAAAATTTGCATGATGGCGTTACATAGAGTGTGCAATTTTAGAATATTTTTTAACCATTTGGAAAAATGGTTATTGTCCTCGTCAGGGTAGGAAATCAAAAGCATATCTGAAGTTTTTTATTGGTTGAATCCGCATTTTATTCGTTTTCTGATTGGTCTATACAGTAACCCGTATTTCCCTTTACTTTCAACAGAGATGGATACTTCTGTTGCCACTATGACAAAAAAATTAATAAAAACTACAAAAAAAAATTAATAACTCAGAAACAAATTGAGATACAGCTTTCAAACAAATTGCATTTAAAAGTACATTTTTTTTTTCTCTATACGACGGTGTAAGAAGTAATATTGTGGGATGTTTAGAAGTTAAAAAATGAAATTTCATTTAAAATGAGTCGTCAGATTTCTTGGACGATGGAAAAGCCTTTTCCAGAACAGTCAATGAAATGCTTGGATAATACGTAAGTTTCAGGTGGATAATACGTAAGTGTTAAGAAATCTGACGGTGGCAGGCGAATTTTGTCGCTTGCAATTTTTACATGTAATAACACTATTAATGTTTAATCCATGGCGTACGTAATGTATGATCAACTCCGTGCGATTTTTTATGTCTTAAATTTTAGTCTTCGAAAAAATCATTTTCGAAATGATCGTTGTAATTTATTCAATTGCTTTTATTATTATTATTATTATTATTATTAACCCATTTGTGCCTGGCGTCCTAATTTTGGGACGCTTTCTTAAAAAAATTCCCATTACAAATTGAATTATGATATCCTTTCAAAACTTAGTAAAATATATCCTTAGTATTTGTTTTCAATATTTATCCATAAATGGCAGTGCATTTTTAAGAATAAAAAGGTGAAATAAATGTTTGTTGTAGCGCAAAGTTGGATTTTCTTGAAATAAAATGGCGCGTAAGAAAAGGTAAGATATTTCTTTTATTTTTTTATCAATCATTTTATAAGTGGTATTATTTATAAGATGAAACATTATTTTAGAATACGTATTTTTGAATTTTTTCAGATTTCTATTTTTTTGCTCGAATTTGAACCTTTATATAGCGTCCCAATTTTGGGACGCTAGGCACGAATGGGTAGGGGGTTTTCTCCGTTACTGTCTATCCATTAAATGTATGTTTTATGCCATTTATTTTGTTACAAAATGGTTACATACCCCTCGGATTATTATTTGATTATAAAATTATTATTCGGATTATTATTTGGCTATTATTTGTTATTTCTATAGGGGGAACAGGGGCTGGGCTCTGTTCAAGAACAAGACACCCACCCCTTCCTACCCTTTAGCTATTGGCTTAGTAAAAATTTATATCATACCGTTATGTTTTGTATTTAGTTTAGTATTTGACATCCTGAGGTTACTAAAATATGTACAGCAGAACCTCGATTATCCGACGTAATTGGGTCCGAACCGACAGCGGATAATCAAATTTCCAGATAATCGAGAATTTATCAATAATCATCTAGTTTAATATGCAACATCGTCATTGAACTGCTATTAGGACTATTTAAACTGCTTAATAAACATCTAAATTTAAATTATACATGAAAATAATTTTATTAGTTTAGAACAGGGACGTACACTGGGGGGGGGGGGGGGGTAAATTTCTTCACGGGATCGGATCTTGCGGGAGCTCAAGCTAATTTCAATGGAATTCGAAGAAAGGGGAACCAAAATGCTTATCTCTACTCGTGGTTTGGAAGGGAACACTTGCATACACAAAAAATGTAAAAGTAAAAAAAAAAAAAAAATTTTGGAAAAAATTCAGGATATCGACATTGGTTTACAGAGAGCTCCGGTTACACGAAGGTCGGATAATCGAAGTTCTACTGTACCATATATACTCGTGTGTAAAACGAAGAATTTTTGACAATTTTCTGCAAGTAAATTGGGGGGGGGGGGGGTAAACTTATACGTGAGTCAATTACATAAGCCAAAAAAAAAAAAAAAAAAAACCTTCGAATACTGCAAAAATCTGATTTTTTATGTATATAAATAATAAAATAATATATAAAATATACAAATAATAATAATTTATTATTAAAAAATTTTTAATGATTTGTTTTTGTTTACTTACTAATTTTTCGCATTAGTAAGTGAAATCTTTGGTTTGATTTTCTGCGAAATTGAAGTAAAAAGTTAGGGGGTCGACATACGCGAGTTTTTGCATTCAAAAGTTAATGGGTCGGCGTATATGCGAGTATATGCGGTATATATACTCTATTAGTAATTATTGATTATTATAAATTTTTACTATGCCAATGGCTAATGGTGAGGAAGAAGGGGGTCTTGTTCTTGAGCCGACCCCAAGCCCCCCACCCCCACCCCTTATAGTAATAATAAAGAAAATTTTATAGTCTAATAATAACCCGAATGATATATAACCTTTTTGAAACATATTAAACGGCATAAAACATAGATATAATGCTTAGACAGTAACGGAGAAAACCCCTACCCTTTCGTGCCTAGTGTCCCAAAATTGGGACGTTTAGATTTTCATATTTAAATAAATATTTTTTCAAAGAGATTTTTTTTATTATTTTTTACGTTCATTTTACACCATTTACTATAATTAAGCACAATATTGAGTTGAAAAAAAATTTCAGGCACTAATGGGTTAATTTATTTATTTGTTTTGAATATGACTCACGTAGAGTCGAAACATGTAAACAGTTGAATGAACCTGTTTTTATTGTCTTTCAAGTTTTAATTTACGCCTTTTAGCAATTAAAATTAGTAAATTAAGATATTTTTTAATAAAATTTTAAAATTCGGTGACGGACAATTGAACTCTCATGCCCCCATCCTTACCTTCCGGATGCCCGTGGTTTTAAAAAGACGGGTTGCAAGCCAGTTCGAACAAATCAAGTCATCAGAAATCTATTTCTATCAGAACCAATTAGTAAATAAAAAAACTCTAATTTTTCATTAAATGCGTTTATAGAATTTTCCGTTTATTTTCACTTACAAACAGCTTTTTTTTTTTTTTTTTTTAAATATACATTATCAACCAAAACATGTTCTGATATATTAAGATCGAAATATCCCAAAACACAATCACGGTCAATAAAAAGAGAAAATGACAGCGCATGAGGTTCAGACCCACAATAACTGGGCATGCTGGGAATATTAATTCACAGTTTGCCACTTACGTTCTTATTTTATTTTTATAAAAATTACTGAACCGTTAGTTCGTGGAAAAAAAAGAAAAGCCTCTAGCGGTCAGTTTGGTTCCGCTTTTCGGAATCACCTTTTGACACGGAACAGTTGCTAGCTGACATTTATCACACGATTTTTGTTGCTCGAAAAATAGCTAGTTTGAGAGGATTCTCTTGAAAATAATGATTTGTTGGTGACTTTCTGACAGTAATATCTCACTTTGATTTATTCTGTCTAGTTAACTTCCCACATAGCAATATATATATAATTTGGGAAGAATTATGTTTTACACATTCCTTTTAAATGCTATTTTCCAATCAGAACTAATGTACTTCATTTAATCTTTTTTGTGTCACATTATGAATTTTTAAAAAATTTCACTTTGATAATCTCCTCCAATATAAGAAATGTGTACCTTATTTTTCACAAAATTTCACAAAAAATCGTTTTCTTTTTTCCCTTTATGGGAAATGATACTACGCTTACTACGATATCGCAGACTTGGTAAATTTGCGGTAATTTTTACAGCACGTGAAATTAATCATTTTCTAGAATCTGCAATTTTTAAGTGCTAAAGCTTTGGTATTTTCCATTTAAAGCTAAAATGTTTACTGTTAATGTTGTATTATTACTTTATTTATTAAATTATTAAGTATATTTTTGTACTATAATTTGTGGGACTCGGGGTAGAGAATAGAACTCTCAGTTCTGCAACTTTTACAAAAATAATCTTTGACTTAAATGACTTCTAATCGAACATTTTTTTTCAATGAAAGTAACCTATAGAATGATTTTACAACTTGCTATTGGACACCACGTGTGCTTAATTAATTAACAGTTGGTGTTATTTTAATTTATTAATGTTGATCTCTTTGAATTTGTAAGAATTGCATTTTTATCACTTTTCAAATTGTAAGTAAGTAGTTGCGTGAATTTCAATTATTTATGAAAAAATATGCTGCAGAAAAAATGACTGCACATAGTATTTGTGACCTACATCTACTGAAAAATACAGTTCATTGAATAGTAAGAATTGGAAAGAAAATGTTTCAACAGGTTTCAGCAAAATATGCGCTTCTTTACTATTGCCATATTACCTTTTAATTTGAAAATATTAACCCGAATGATGCCTCATTTATAATACCTTCAAAAAGAATCCCTCCTAATCACTTCAGTGATAGTAAAATTAAAAGTCAATTTCGCTAATGATCATTATCTGTGATGTACTTTTGAAATGATTTCAAGTATTGTCCAGGTTTGCTTGATAGTAATAGTTTGCTTGATAGTAAATGACGATCTAGTAAAATCATCCTGAAGGCATACTATCATCAACATCTAATTTCTTCTGTCAAAAGATCTGAGTAAGTGGATTATTCTAATGTCACAATGTATAAAAAATATCGAGCATAAATAAATTCCCTTCAAGCTGTTCATAATCTGACTATGTTCTTGTCTAGGTGTCACAGAATGTGACATAATTGTGCCTTATGTAAACAATATCATGCTGAAAGAGAAAATAACAGCCTGTCAATAACAATTAACAGTTCAGTAGCGAACTAACTTCTTTTCTTGATTGCAAATAACACCTGTGAATATTAAATAAGATTCAATAGTAACAACTCCACACATATCTTTCACAACAAATTTATATCAGGCTAAAAATAACTACTTTTGGAAATAAAACTAATAATATGATAACACAATTTACAGCAGTTATTTTGAATGTAATAAAACACCTATTGTAGTAGATAAATATATATATATATATTTAATTATTTTTATTTAAATGGAACCATTTAATACTTTGACACTTCTAAACTATCTGTCTTGCTGTTCAGTAATTTTTCCAGAACATAAAATTGAAAAATATCGGTTCTTGCCCCTTGACTTCCAGGCAAAGTTTCGCCGGTGAATAGCTACACTATATTGCCAAAGATGGTCGGTCACTTGCGATTTTAGGCGTTTTCTTAAATATCTAGCAAAATACATGAGGAATTATCTTGAAACTTCAGGTGTGTAAGCAGAATAGTACAGGTCACATATTTCCGTGAAGATTTTTTCCCGAAACCCCATGGAGGACCGTCAACAAATTGAAAAAAAAATAATAGCTTTTGGATAACCCTGTAAAATCTACTGTAGAAAAAGCATTCAAACTGTAGAACATGATTAAGAGGCTTATTGTAATAAACTGTGTTCATTTTTATAAGAATAGCATGTATACTCATAGGGAATTAAAGTTTTTATCAAAAGAGTCCCAAATTTTGCCGTTTTTTACTTATAATTTGTAGAGTTCTTAATATAAAAAAAAATTCTTTTCAGAAAATATGACAGACAACATTATACGCAGTACCGTACAATCAGAATTAAAAAATAATAAAAATTGTATGAAAAATGAGCAGGTTTACTAAATAATGATTAACTGTGCATACCCGAATGTAATCAAAATACAATTTGCATAATGTGTTAGCTAAATGTATAGAGCAACTTTTGTGAAAGTCTCAAAAACATAGTTTGAAAAGTCTGAAAATTATCCTTGATAGAATAAGCTCAAAATTCGTTATTCCCAAAAGGAAGCAAAAAGATGAGAGGCTATATCCAAATACGATAGTACGTGCAATATTGTGTATGCTATATTGACACTAATCAATGGATATATGGATACAGCCCCTCATCTTTTTGCTTCATTTTGGGAACAGCGGATTTTGAGCTTATTCTATCAACGATAATTTTCAGAATTTTCAAGCTATGTTTTTTAGACTTTTACAAAAGTTTCTCTATACATTTACCTAAGACATTATGCATGTTATATTTTGATTGCATTCGGGCATGCGCAATGAAACATTATTTAATAAACTTGCTCATTTTTCAAACAATTTTTACTATATTTTAATTCTGATCGCAGGGTATTATGTACAATGTTGTTTGTCATATTTTTTGAAAAGAATTTTTTTTTTATTAAGAACTCTGCAAATTATAAGCAAAAAACTTGGCAATATTTGAGACTGTTTTTATGAAAACCTGAATTTCTCTTCGAGTATATATGCTATCCTCATAAAAAAAGAACACAAATTATTACAATAAACCACTTAATGATAATCTACGGTTTGAACGCTTTTGCTATATTAGTTTTGACAATGTTATCCAAAAGGTATTCGTTCTTTCTCAATTTGTTAGCGGTCCCTTACGGGGTTTCGGGAGAAAATATTCATGGAAATATATGACCTGTACTATTCTGTTTACATACCTGGAGTTTCAGGATAATTCCTAATGTATTTTTCTAGATATTTAAGAAAACGTCTAAAATCGGAAGTGACCGGTCATCTTTGACCATATAGGGTATATACCAGGCTACGCGGTATAAAATGTTTGTGTCATAAAACTCACCTTCGACCAGTGCCCTTTTATTACCCGACTGAAAAGAAGGGTTATGTGTTTCACGCGTATCTGTGTATGTGGATTTCTTTATACCCTCGAAACATCCCAACAGCAGGATGGATTTTAATGAATGAGGTCTCTATCGATTTGTCTTAATCGTCCGATGGTTATAGGATAGGTTTTGCTTTTATAAATTCAAAATGGCGGTAGAGACGAAAAAAATTTTTTACGCACCCTATTGAGTGGCATATCATTGGATAGGTCTTTCAAAATGAAGACGATATTTCATTGACTATTTTACAGTCAGAAGCTCCGTTTAAATATTACGCAACCTGGAAGTTGTGTAGGTTGGATCTCTAGCTTTACTGCAACTCTAACCATCATAGACATCTATAGGACTCATGAAAACAGTGTTTATAGATAGGAACTAACAATTAAACGCAACTTAAAAGCCATCAATGCAAGTAAATAAAAAAAATAGGTATGTAATATAAAAAAAAAATAGTTTCACATTGATGAGAAATAATTAATTAGTTCGCTTTTTACGCAGTCGGGTTTTTTGATTTTTTAAATTTAATTGTTTATATCAATTGTATATCACAGATCAATCTGATTCAAATATGCAACCATTACTGTGAGGTGAACAACGTGGTGTACGTCATGGTCGTTGATTACTGAAGTGAGAGGACGTACGCAGCGTACGTCCTGGCGGTGAAGGGGTTAATTGAAGTACAATGCTTTCAATATTCAGAGTTTTATTATCATGTTTTTGTTTCTAGTGTTTATTTTAAAACAAAAAATTCTATTTTCCGTTTTTCTTAAAGTAAATGCAAAATTTTTGTATAATGTAGAAAACTTTCTTGTACATTAAACCAAATTATAGGTGAAAGTTTTTGGAACCTTGATTTCGAAAAATAATGAACCACAAAAAAGGGTTGTTTTTGATTAAAAGCATCATTATTTTGTTCATTGTATTATCACATCAACGTTATAGTAAATTTTGTTGTTACAAAAACGTTACTGCATTCATATTTTAGTTTAATATAGTAATGAACATTTTTTAAATATTCTTCAAATGAATAAGTAATAACAACTCTACAATTTAATACTATCTAATGAAAAGCACAAATAACCTAAATGAATTTGACATAAAAGGAAATGTTTCAAATCGATGCAGGTGACCCTAGATGAGGTATAAATATCCTCATCTAGGATATATATATTGCACCAAGCTCCTACTTGATAATTATAAATATCCTCTGTTGACCATAGGCACCCTACAGCAAAACATCTCCTAAGTCACATCGTACCCTTTATAATTATGAAATTCTACTGTAGCCTTTTACATTGATCCAGCTGTTCTTTCTCTCTTAACTTTTTGTGCTTTTTAAAAATCCCCTCCATTGTCTAAATGTCTTATTATTCTGTAACTATTATTAAAATGTTTAAATTTATGCGCTATTTCATCATTACATTTGTGTAATATTTCATCTATAGAAAATTATATTAAACTATAACAAAGAAATCTAATGACAGTAAATTAATTAGAAGTAGCATTGCATGCTTATCTCTAGCTATTCGCACATTCAACTGTTTTATAAAATGACATTAATAAATCTCGTTCTTATTGAAATAACAATAATTTTTTTATATGTACTCTTATATTTCATCTGATAGACAAAAATGTTAAATATTGAATAATTTTGAAATAGATACGCAAAGAAATTTTGACAGCGTCATATGCTAGGGTACTTTTCAAGTATAACTTCTGTGCTTCAATAATATAATTATCTAAATTTTTATGAATTTTTATCATTTTTTAAAGTAAAATATTAAACATCTTTCTTAAATTCAAAATAATAGTTCGTGGCATGCCCATTTTTTTTAGAAATGTTAGGAAATAAAAATTTATGGAAATGTATATGAAAATACTTGATGTGCATTAATTTATAATATATGCATAGTATATACTATATATATATATAGATATATACATAATATATGTATGTGATTTTTATCATGTTGTAACACTCATGATGGAACACTCGTCACACCGATTTCGATGTGACTTAGCATGTATACACGAGTTACTAAGGCCTCGATCAAGTTCGTTCGCACTGAAGAAGAAAATAGAAAAATTTCTAATTCAAAAAGAGCTTCATCCGACATCTTTTTTAAAAATGGCGGCCTCTTAAAAATTTCAAATTCAAAAAGGTGTACAAAAAAATTAGAAATTTAAAAAATTTTACTTTTAAGTGTTTGGCTTTGATGCAAGGATTCCGGAAATTTTTTTGTTTCTCCTCTAAGTTTAAAAACGGCAGAGATATCTTAGCACTTTGAATTTTCAGGATGACTGACATTTTGATAAAGGACAAGGAATTCGATTGAGGCCTTCGTAAGTCCTGTACACATGTTCAGTCACATCAAAATCGGTTCATAAGTATGAGGGCTATTGCAAGACAAAAATAAGAAATACACTATGACGCAAAAGTTTAGACAATGAAGAAATTCTTACATACTTTGAAAAATATTTATTCAATTTTCAAATCACTGCTTGAAATTAATGTGCTGTACATATAAACAATATTTATAACAAAGAAAAGTGGAATTGTGCATATTGCAATAAATTAAATGGTAACAAAAATAAACTGCTGTCTCAAAAGTTTAGACACAAATTAAATGAAATCGAAATAAACAATTTTTAAAACCTGGTTGCGCATCCATGCTTATGTATTACGTCATATACACGAGATTGCATGGAAGAAACTAAATCTTGCATAGTTTGTGGATCGATATCGTACCATGCATTCTCAATAGATGTCTTAAGTTCCTTTTCAGAAGAGTATTGTCTAGCGTTGCTATAAACTTTGCGACACATGATGCTCCAAAGGTTTTCTATAGGGTTAAGATCTGGGCTACATGCTGGCCAGTCGAGAACTCTTATATTATGGGAATTAAACCAAGATTTTGAATGTTTTGCAGTGTGAATTGAAGCATTGTCTTGCTGAAATTCCCACTGAGGACCCCCTAGAAGCTCAGCAAATGGCAGTAGGTTTTCTTCTAATGTCTGTGTATAATGCTGTGAAGTTTGACGACCACTGGTGAAGGTCAGAGATACTTGTCCATTATAGCAAAAGGCTGCCCAAACCATCACCGAGCCCCCTCCTTGTCTGCGACTAAAAAAACGTCGAGGTTCCTTCCGCAAATCATGCCAATACGATAAACAACCATCTGGACCATCCAGATTCCACTTTTTTTCATCGCTAAATATGACTGACTGCCATTTCTCTCCATATGACATATGCTTTCGAGCCCACATAAGTCTTTGTAACTTATGATGTGGTTTCGGAGCTGGTTTCTTCTGCATTTTGCTATAAACGATTGTTCCTTTTTCCAAAATTCGTCTACGAATCGTATCCTTTGATACAGAGAGTCCCTATGAGCTTTGAACTCCACGTACGCTCATTTGTAGAGTACTCGCTAGTCTTTGTATCAGGCGATCCTCTCGTACATTTGTCACACGTGGCCTCCCAGACCGACATTTTGCTTTATATTCTCAACCACTCGATAAAACTCGATAAATAGATTTTTTTGACCTATTAATAATAGCAGAAATTTCAGAAACGCTCTTCCCTTCACCTTTCAACTGCCAAATCCTTGAAACCTCATTCACTTGAATTTCTTTAGCTCTCGGCATGTCGACTATGAAGCGCAATCGTTTGCAGAACTTAAGTACTCCAAATTTGTGACATCATCGATTCTAAATTTGCATATGCCAGCGAATATTCAAAGAAATTTAGAATAGTGTCTAAACTTTTGCGACAAGCACATTTGAATTTTTATGAAAAAAATTAGTATTATAGCAAATAAAACGACTGTCTTTTGTACATAGCATTTTAAATCAGTTTTTGAAAATATTTACAGGTTTTTGTAATTCTGACGTCATAATTCTACATTTTAAAGCTGAATGACGTCATTGTCTAAACTTTTGCGTCATAGTGTATGTATACATAAAACAACATTTGAACGAAGCGGGTTTAGGGATCATGATCGTTGAAAATATAACAACATTTTCCGGAATTGTAAAATATCGACAAAAATAGGTCGTCGTAAATGAAGCTAACGATACTTGGCTAATAATTTTTTTAAATTCCCACACAAATACGATATTGACGAAGACTGCTAGTCTTCTATAATCGGGTTCCACACACTTTATCTCGTGCGTTTGAGTAAAATTAGCTGAATTCTTCAAAACAAGGAACAAGGAAGGTACTTTTTGAAGACGAATGCACGTTTTTATGTTACATTTAATAATAAATACCATTCATAGTGTATATCACAATAAAGAGAAGTTTTAAATAAAAAACAACGAGTTTCTTTTTCATTATTATTACATTTGTTTTTGTTGTGTAAAAATATCTTATATGTATATCCTCTGGAGATCTAAGCTCGTATTTTTTACAAATGTTTTATCATACATAATGAAGTTTATTGCTCCTTATCGTAATAGAAAGCAGTACATATGTTCATTTTTTAATAAACAAATATAAAAGTAAAAAATGTTTTTATAAAAACACTTTTTACATTTGTTTTCCTTTAACTTCATTTAAATGTTTATATAAAAACACTGTTTTTACAATCATTCAATGAAATCACGCCTAACTTTTTGACTGCAATTCATGTTTTTCATCAAAAAATGTCCGTTACAACACATTAGTTTGGCGTGGACTCCGAACTGATTATGAAAAATTCACTGCTTTTTGTCTACGCTTGGTAAGAAAAATAAGCAGTAAAAAGAGCTTTTAATTTAATAAAATATCATTGTCCACTGCCACCCTCTTCCCCGAAAAATAGAATGAAATAAAATAATGCAGCAAAGGGGAACTATAAACAGAAAGTTTGTAGAACTTATGCCTTTCTTGTAAACGTAATAAAATACACTGACGGGGAAAAAAAATCCCAACACTAAGAAAGACTTGTATTAAATAAACGAAATTTGGTAGGCGTGTTTATACATCTGAAAGATGACATCGATTGAAATTTCGCGCTTCGCGCATAAGTGTGGCGCTAATAGCGCCACTCAGAACTTGCAGATCAGGTTTACTTTAAATGCGTGCTGTAAAGTTCGTGGACGTTATTTAGCTTCGAAATGTGACGTATTGAGTTAATGTTAACCAAGAATGCCTTTAACAAGACGAAGAAGCCACTGTCAACAGCTCACCGAGTTAGAACGAGGTCGCATATTCGGGCTACGAGAAGGTGGATTTTCTTTCCGCGATATTGCAGAAAGACTTGGCTGGAATGTAACCACTGTGCATGATTGTTGGAAGCAATGGTCAAGGTATGGTACTACCTCAAGAAGACCGGGTTCCAGGCGGCCACGTGGCACTCCTGAGAGGGAAGATCGTTGTATTCGGCATACAACTGTGGCGCATCGTACTGCGTCTGCGGCTGAAATTTGAGCTGCAGTTGGTACCACAGAGACACAACGAACTGTTAGAAATCGGTTACTTCAAGAACAGCTCCGAGCCAGGCGCCCTGCAGCGTGCATTCTACTGACTCCAAGCCATTGCCGTTTGCGACGCCATTGGTGTCAAGCCAGAGCTCATTGGAGGTCAGAGTGGAGATCTGTTGTGTTTTCTGATGAAAAAGAAACACAACAGATCTCCACTCCGCCCACTGTTGACAGTGGCTTCTTCGTCTTGTTAAAGGCATTCTTGGCTAACATCAACTCAATACGTCACATTTCGAAGCTAAATAACGTCCACGAACTTTACAGCACGCATTTAAAGTAAACCTGATCTGCAATTTCTGAGTGGCGCTACTAGCGCCACACTTATGCGCGAGGTGCGAAATTTCAATCGATGTCAACTTTCAGATGTATAAACACGCCTACCGAATTCCGTTTATCTAACACAAGTCTTTCTTGGTGTTGGGATTTTTTTTTCCGTCAGTGCATTTAAGCTTCACATAATATTTAAATTTTGAGGCCGTTTCGGTTTAAATATGACGACATTTGTACCAGAAGAAACATTAAAGGGCATGATTTATAAAAGCAAACCCACGTGATCTGCTGAACATGATGCGACTTTCACGTATAAAAAATCGCTGCGGGCTCGGCCTACAAGCACAGGTAGATCTCGAAGATAAGTACTAATTTCACCAACAAAAACTAAATCAAGATTAAAGATAAACCCAGTTTAACAATTTTATCTAGCTGCTTTTGACAATTTTTTAATTTTATTTTTCTGTATGAGCTGGTTTTATCGGAATCGTGTTAAGACTGTTCTCAACTACGCAGCTCAACAGGCCTGATACTTTCTGATACAATGACGTACACATTTTTAAATGCAAAGGTATAAAATTAGCAGACCTATCACAAGGCGTTTTTCTCCTTTCGTTCACTGGTTTTTCTGCTTTCGACGGGAAATTCGGTTCAAAAAAGCCAATATTGACAGTATTTTTGAAACATCTATTGTGTTTACAAAAAAACCGAAAAAGTTTTTCTATAACATAGTTTCTGTATAACAACACCTTCCAGTTTCATGCGTTTCCGAGCAAAAATGAATTAAAACTTATGTCATAATGCTGCCCTTTGGATTTTAGAACAGCCTTAATACAATAATTTTTTCTTCAGCCGGTTTTTTTTCTGTAAGAGTTGGTCCTATCAGAAATCTTGTCAATATAAATGTTGTAGATAACATTAAGAAGATTTATAATAAATTTAAGCGGATTTGATATCTTATGAATTGACAAAGTTATGATTTTTTTTTTTTTTACTTTTTTACCCCTGTTTTTATTTATTTATTTATTTATTTACTTATTTATTTATTTATTTATTTTATTTTTTATTTATTTATTTATTTTATTTTTTATTTATTTATTTATTTATTTATTTATTTATTTTTTATTTATTTATTTTTATTTTTTTTATTTTTTTTGACTGTAAGAATTGGTCCTATAATCACTTGTCACTATAAAAGTTGTAGAAAGATTAAGAAGATTTTAAACAAATTTAAGTGGATTTGATATCGTATGAATTGACGAAATTATGAATTTTTTTTCTTAAAATTCTAATTTTTTCGTCCCTTGTGCCCATTTTTAATGCTATCAAAGATCTGTTACACATAAATTTTTGGCCCTTTTCCTATAAGTAATAATAACTTTTAAATGGTTTGATATGTATTATAATTAAGAAGTTATGCGGTTTTTTCTGTTTTCACAAAACCCCTCTCTATTTCCACCCCCTTGGTCTGATTTTGCCCATTAACGAACTTGGCCGAGATTTTCTGCCCCTTGATTTTATGTACCAGTTTGGAAGAGATTTGTTCAGAATTATGGAAGTTATTGTGTCCACAAAAAAGTAATATATATATAGAGAGAGATATATATAAAATTTTGAACTGGGGGTAATATCAAAATATATTTACTCTTGTTCAGTGTCTTTAAAGAAGGCGGCAACGGGAAAGAAAGAATTAATTAATTATGTAGAAAATAAAATAAAGGAATGTTTCAAATAATCTTTAAAAAAAAATAGATTAAAAAATATAGATTAAAAAAAAAAGACTTCTTTTGTTAACCATGACGTAATTTTCGACATAAATATTTTCTTTAGATTCTGTTATCCGTGCTCTATGTATCAATAAAAAAATACTTCAACACATTAAAATACAAATATCATTTTAAATATGACTTAATTTTCATTATCAAATGCTTTTCGCGTGTAATAATTTAATTAAGGTCAATTTTCTTTCAATTTCCATATGTAAATATATATTTTGAATGAAAATACATTGTTTGGAAATGTTATTCAAGCATTTTAAAAATCTTGCAACAATAAATAAAAATTGAAAATATGAATTAATTTCCTATTCAAATAATGAAATGTTAATAAACAAATTTATAAAAACTTCGAAAAAATAGTTAAATTTAAAAAATGATTGAACATTGCATCACAATCTGGTCAAGTATAGGCCTGCAAAAGAAAGTAAATTGCTATTCATAGTTTTTGATCCTTTAAAACTTAACTATCTTAACTGAATTTCATTAAATAGCGCTTAAAATGATTCTTAAATTAAAAAACTTTCTACTGTATCATGTTTCTGTAAAAAGCAACCAGTTTTCACGTTTTTATGTGTAACAGTTTTTGCAGGATAAACAGAGAAAGTGAAAAAGACACGAAAGATTCAATAACAGCAACAGCGGCAGCGTCAATAACCTTTTTTTTTGTTGTTGTTTTAGAAACTTATTTTCGAGGTCAGAAATCCTTTTCGTAAAATTCTTTTAGTTTGCTAGTAAATACGCTATCATATCTTGCGTACTTTCCTAGACGTTCTTTTTTATACTATTAATATGCAAGTGTCAACATCATTTAACAAATTCCCGCTTATTTTAAAGACAAATATAGCAACTATCATTTAGCAATTTTCCACATTTGGTAGATAATTTAACAATTTGAGTCACATCTCATTTACGTTTAGTATTTATTTTGGATGAGAAAAAAAAAACATTCAATCCCACCATCATTCTACTCTTGCAAGAAATAAACAAAACTTTATGCAAAATCTCCTCAGCAGTAATATTTCCTTTTCGTGTCACAGAAAAAGAAAGAACTGCATCAGAGCAGTCACTTCCTGATAGTCTACATTTCAAGCAGAAATACCTTCAAGAGTATTTATGAACAACGTTTCAAATTTTTCGGGCAACAGGTTAAAAACACAAAGAGAATCGTCTCGCTAACATTATACCTAGGTCATTTCGAAGTGTCACATCTGTAAATCGCAGAAAAAAGGCATCTATGTAATAACATGTGGCAGAAATCTTTCTTCGCGGAAACCTCAAATTATTTCAACGTCTGTCAGTCTGGTACAATGTAGAACCGATGGTATTATGAATGAAGAGATACAATTTAGATTTAAATATACACTTGGACTATCTGCTTTATCTTTTCTGATGAAAATCTAATGTTTAAGATGAATGAAATAATTTCGTGGATAACGAAAAATTGATATTTATGAACCCAAAATTTTAGAATTAGCTAAGAATATAATTTTCAACATGACAAAAAAAAAAAAAAATTCACAGAAACTTTAAGTTAATTAATTACTGTTATATTTCCTTTGAAAGGTAAAAGGTGTGAGATGAAAACTTTAAAAAAAATAAAAATTGTTTTATTAGACTGTTTACATATTTCTTGTTCAATCCAAGCCATTATCAAAATAAATAAGAATACTGTTTATTATGTGGCATTAATTTGCTATATATCTAATTCTAGTTAGTTTGTAAGTATGTAATGACATGTGGCAGAAGTCTTTCTTCGCGGAAACCTCAAATTATTTCATCATCTGTCAATCTGGTACAATGCAGAACCGATGGTATTATGAATGAAGAGATACAATTTAGATTTAAATATACACTTGGACTATCTGTTTTACCTTTCCTAAGGAAATACTAATGTTTAAGATGAATGAAGTCATTTCATAGATAACGAGAAATTAATATTTATGAACCCAAAATTTAAAAATTAACTAAGAGTATAATGTCCAGCATGACAAAAAATGATGTTCACAGAAACTTTAAATTATTTAATTCCTGTTATACTTACTTAAACTGCTAAAAGGTGTAAGATGAAACTTTAAAAACAGTAAAAATAGTTTTATTAGATTGTTTACAGGTTTCGATTCTATCCGAGTCATTATCAAAATAAATAAGAATACAGTTTATTACGTGGTTAATTCACGTCTAGTTAATCGCGCGTATAGTTACAGCACGTATAGTTAATTTGCTATATATTTAATTCCAGTTAGTTTGTAACTGTGTAATATAATAACATGTGGAAGAAATCTTTCTTCGCGGAAACCTCAAATTATTTCATCGTCTGTCAGTCTGGTACAATGTAGAACCGCTGGTATTATGAATGAAGAGATAAAATTAAGATTTAAATATACATTTGTAATGTCTGTTTTACCTTTCCTAAGGAAAAACGAATCTTCAAGATGAATGAAATAATTTCATGGACAACAAGAAAGTGATATTTATGAACCCAAAATTTTAGAATTAACTAAGAATTTAATTTTCAGCGTGACAAAAAAAAAAATTCACAGAGACATTCAATTATTTAACGCCTGTTATATTTCCTTTAACTGCTAAAAAGATGTAAGATGAAAACTTTGCAAACAGTACAAATAATTTTATTAGACTGTTTGCATGTTTCGGTTCTATCCGAGTCATTATCAAAACAAATAAAAATACAGTTCATTACGTGGTGTTAATCTGTTATATATTTAATTCATGTTAGTTTTGAATTAAGTACACAAATTTCTACTATTAAGGAAGCAGTAAAAATTGGATTTTTTTTTTCTTAAAATCATATAAAATCATTTTTTCTAAGAAGAAGATTTATATTCGAGAAATATTAAATATTGTATGATAATTAAAGAAGATAACACAACGTACAGAAGGTAACACAGCACCGGTTTTATCTTATAGCAAGCACTCAACGTACCGTCATCAGTACAAGGAATGATGGAACTTTTGCTCATTTTTATGGAAGGGAAGCGGATTCGAGGAGTGGATTTATTGACCAATAGAAACGGGAGACAGCCAAAAGGAAAACTGGATAGAGAATGAAATTTGTAATTTCAAAAAATTATAGTAGAAATTAAGAAAAGGAGCCTCTTGTATAATATTTCCAATAATCTGATAATGGGGGAATAGAATAGCGAAGAGGCAATTAAGAATATTTTTATGATTTTTATAGATATGGAATGTTTCAATAAAGTAGAGTTCATGTATAGAAGCGGGTTTACAGTTAATTGGTCAATAAATCTATTCCTCGAATCCGCTTCTCTTCTATATTAAATGAGTAAAATTGCATAATTTTTTGCACTGATGACGGTACGTTTAATGCTATCAAAAATAGTCTACTATAAGATAAAAAAGCTCAAGTGCTTTTAACGTTATTTGATTCTCTTATAATCATTGTATGGATAACGGGAAACTTATTTAAGAATATGAAGTTTTAAAGTTTTATTAAAAATATGATTTGAGCGTAATTAAAAACGTGACAGAAATCTTTCTTCATGGAAACATCAAATGGTTTCATTAGTTGTCCATCTGGTGATAAGTAGAATGCATTTGGGTGATTCTATAGAAATAGGCCATAATGATAAAAATGGAGGATATTTAAATTTTTTCAACATAAAAACCTAATGCATTTTTAACATGTAGTTTAGACATGGTTTTATTATATTAGCTCACAAAATTGAAGCATTAATTAAAACATATATTTAAAAATAAACACATGTCCATAAATTAAGGATAATTCAGAATCACACGAAGATCGAACTCTAAAGTAAAAATTTCACCTGTACAATTATCACACACATCTTCAAGCTCAATATGCAAATTACAGAAAGCCACCAGGGGGCGCCGATAGTACGCCACAATGACAAGAGTGTAAGAGAGTCGAATATAAGGAATGGTGGCAAAGAAATAAAATTGTTAACAAGCATTCTGTAAGCCGCTCAGTGCCATAACCGAATAGTTATGACACAGAGGATGCATGTGGATGATGTTTTACGTGGTAGAATTATCGGTCGGCTAGAGTGTGGGTGTACTCAGATGGAAGTATTCGAGGAACTTGGAATTGCCCAAAGTATCATCTCTAGGCTTTGGCAACGATTCCAAGATGATAGAAATGTCAGTAGACTTTAGTCCCCGAGTTACAATGCCGAATGAAGACCGGTATTTGGCACTAACTGCCAAGAGAATTAGACGGAGCACAGCATCAGACCTGTCTCGCCAGCTATCTTCAGCCACGGGTACGACTGTTTCAAGGCAAACCGTGTACAAACATTGGGGAAATATTGGTCTATGTGCTCGCAGGCCTGTCATATGTGTTCCGCTCACGGTAACTCATTGTCGCCTGCGGTTAGTCTGGAGTAGAGAGCATACAATGTGAACATCTCCACAGTGGGCTTGTGTGATGTTTTCCGACGAGTCCAGGTTTAGCTTGCAGTCTGATTCACATCGGACTTTCATATGGACACCGCCAGGCACCCGTTACCACCAAGACAACATCATTGAATGACACCCTTACGGTGGTGCAAGATTGTTCGTTTGGGGTGGAATTATACTGGGCTCCGGAACAGATCTGCATGTTTAAATCGGAGCCATGACAGGCCAAATTTATAGGGACATCATTCTGGAACACATGTAAGTTTGTTTACGGTTACCATGGACGCAGAATTTGTATTTATGGTTGACAACGCTCATCCTCACCCAGCAAACATCGTAAACGAATGTCTTCAATTTAAGGATATCACCCGTGTGGAATGGTCAGCATTCTCACCTGACTTTAATCCGATAGAGCATGTGTGAGACATGCTTGACCGGCGCGTTGCAGCCCGTCAACCACCTTCTACATGTGTACCGGAACTTCGGAGAGCCAGGTGCCCCGTTAAGGGGGGGGGTGGCAGGGGGAGCCCCTACCCTCCAAACGTTCGCGAATGCTGTTACACTTGGCAAATTTACAAACTTAGTTGGCAAATTTGTTTAAAACTTTAATGAAAACTATAATACATTTTATATTTCTGATAGACTTGGCAAAAGTTTCAAATTTAATTGGAAATATTATTAAACTTTTTACCAATAAGAAGTATATTACATTTTTTAATTGTGGTAAGTTGGCAAAATTATAAAACTTGTTGGCAAATATTGAAATTTGACTTGGCAATTTAAGGTCCTCTCCCCCCCCCCCCCCCCGAAGAAAATGTCTTAGCGATGGCCCTGCAAAGAGCATTTCTTGCTGAGTGGAGTAATCTTCCCCAAAATCAGCTCGATAATTTGATACTCAGCATGCCTAGGCATTGTACGGACTGTATTTCAGCGTCTGGGAGACATACAATGTATTAATCATCATACCAACCATGTACTGTTAAATTTTTGTAAGGGAGGCACTTTTTGTAATTGCTCCAGGGAGCAACAATTGTAGTTTTTATAACTAGTATCATACATACGCCATCGTTTTTGTTCTTTATCTTTTGTTTAATAAATGGGCTTAATGAATAAGTCACGTATGTTTTGTTTCCGAACCGTTATATGCCGCAGCTGGCATTATCCTTAATTTATCGACATGAGTATAAATTTTTAAACCTATAAAATATCATTCCCTCACATGCAACTACTACCACCCAAAAATATAAAATATATCATTTCTGACTGAAATATTTATATTTTTTTTGGCCTGACTTCTGCCTTTTAATATGAGCACATAAAGTATTATTTCTATGGATTACATTATTATTGTTATTATTATTTTTTTTTTTTGTCGGCACATGTAATTTTTATTTGGCAAAAAAATTTTGCAACTCATATTGGCCTTCTCATAATCTGAAACACTGTCCAGCTACGCATTTAAAAATGAAAGTGACGTATGAGAAAAAAGTGATGTAATAAAATAAATGGAATTGTAGTTAATATATATTTTTCTCTACTTAAATTCAATTCAAGGGGCTTCTACTTTCAACTCTAATAATTATTGGCTGTCCCATTTCAAAACGAAGTGACGTATTTGTATAAATGTTCAGCACTTAGTTATTAAAATATTCTCTGATCATGGCCTCGAGAAATGCAGACTAAATGTACTAAGAAGTTTTAAATAAAATGCATATTTTTAACTTGTAACATCAATTCGATTATTTTAGTCGCCTTTTAAGTAAAATAGTGAGCTTTTTAAAGTTCATATTGTGTATTTTACGTACAATTGTAATTTAATTAATATTAAACTATGAATTGATAAAAGCGTATTTTTTTTTTTAATTACTATACACTAACTTTTTATTTATACTTTTTCTCATTTTTAGTGTTTGAAATTGAATCTTTGCAGTTTCACAGCCATTTGTCCTCTGTTTTGGCGAGTGTCTTTTGGCACATAATGGAATCCATTGTTGTTCTAACTCGTACACAATTGTAACCCTGAAGAACATTTGGCGATGTAAAAGGAAAAATAGCTTAAAATTAAAATATTAATTTTTAATTAGGCTCTAAAAATATTAAAATATTGCATCGTAATCAGAACACACCTGTAAACATAGTTTAGTTAATTCTACAATATGAGAAAACGAGTGAAAAATCGATTAAAAAACTCCTTCTTTACATACAAAATTAAAATATTAATTTTTAATTAGGCTCTAAAAATATTAAAATATTGTATCGTAATCAGAACACACCTGTGAACACAGTTTATTTAATTCTAGAATATGAGAAAACGAGTGAAAAGTCTATTAAAAAACTCCTTCTTTACATACAAAACAAAATTGAGTTGAGTGAAACTGAATTGAGTGAGTGGTATGCAAAAAACCACAACAAAAGTCTTTGCTTAAATTTTAATTACTAGTTATTATTGATTATTTGAAACTTTAATTATTAGTTGTTAGTTTGCCCTGGAATCGAATTAACTGTGTAAAAGAAGTTGATAATAAGGAATATAAAAAATAGATATAGTATACATTTTTAATGTGTAATACGTAATAAAGCATATGGTTCGACATATTTAAAAGCAGGGCAGAAATATCTCGTTGCAGAAACCTCACATTTTCGGTTGCGAATATAACCTTAGTAGAACCAACTGCATTGGAAAAAAAAAAAAAAAAAAAAAAAAAAAAAGAAAGAAAGAAAGAAAAGAAAGAAAGAAAAAAAATATGCGCCATACATAGATTATGAAACACTCTCCAACACAAAATAACTTCATCTTTTAATATGGTGAAAGTTGATGTTTAAGTAAACAATTTGGAAAACGTATAAGTTATTTGAAAACCGAATTTTATCAATTACCATTTATAATCGAAAGTTAATTGTTACGTATAGACTAAATAGGTTTGTAAATAGGCTACATAGTATTCAATTTCCGTCAGAGAAATTTGTTGTCAAATGATATAAACATCTCTGGAAAGAAACCTGGTAATCTTGTATGATTGTATTATATGTATACCGGGTGTCCCAAAAAGGACTGACTGATTTTAAAATTCAATAACTTGCAAACGGTGACAGATATTAAAAAAATTCTTGCAGGAGGGTTATGCATAAGGTCAAAAGTTTTATTACAGTGATTTTCAATTTTAGTTCGATTTACAAACAATAGATGGCGCTGTAAGCAATAGTCGCTAAATATAGGCTCGATTTTTGGTACTTCGTGGCCCGGATAATACATTTCCATCTCCTTTTTCTGCATGGAAAAAAGATAAAGGACCAAAAATCGAGTCTGTATTTAGCGACTATTGCTTACAGCGCCATCTATTGTTTGTAATTCGAACTAAAATTGAAAATCACTTTAATAAAACTTTTGACCTTATGCATAACCCTCCTGCAAGAATTTTTTTAATATCTGTCACCGTTTGCAAGTTATTGAATTTTAAAATCAGTCAGTCCTTTTTGGGACACCCGGTATATATATATATATAAATATTTTATTTATACATACTATTATTATTTTGTTATGTACAATTTACTTATGTTTGTATATAAAAATAGATAAATACCTTAAATGAATTGTACAAATAAGGAAAAAATTGCTTAGGTATAGAAAACAGTGAATTGATTGCCAGCAAATATGCATGAAAAATTCCCTTTACTCGCCAAGACCATTATCTCTATCTCTCCAAGTCCCCTATACGGGAAAATTACCTTCTTTTCTATGCGAATAGCTAAACATTTTCTCCTTTCACAAATCTGGATAGTTTGTCTGCCCTTATTTCCTACAAATTGATCGTCAAAAGCAAAAGAAATAAAGGAAAAGAAGTAAAAAAAAAAAATCGCAAAAATTATGTTTCCATGTATTTTCTACTTTTTGCATTTCTTAAATAATATTTTTTGTATTTCTTCATGGATAAGTACATGCGTTTTAGCGATGATATTTTATCTTTTGGAGAAAAAAATTAAATTATAAAAATTAAAATCTGCAATTAAAAAGCACATTTAAAGCATTAAATTTACGGACAAAAAAAATTAAAATCTAGTAATTAGATCATATTATGAAATTGTATTTTTCTTTTAAATTACGAGATACAAAATTTGTTTCCTTTTTAAGTTATAACAAAATATTTTAATTTGAAAAAAATATTATGATTCAAAAACAGCTCGTGCAGTTTGTACCAAAAGTTGCTGAAACATAGATAAACATCCCTTGAATATGCGATTGTTAGGTAATAAAACTTATAAACTTAGTTCTTTTGTTCTCTAAAGAGAATTACACCGTTAATGGTTTCTCTCAAAGTCATATACGACATTTAAATTGTTTACGTAATATAGAACAGCCGTAAAGAATCAGTGAAATCTTCTAACACTACATCTGAAGGTCTTGTTTACGATCCATTTAGCAATTATCAAAAATGGCCGAAAAAATCCTTTTCGGGTAATGAACGTTTTACAAAGACAGTAAACTAGAACTCATATCAGAATTATGGTCCTAAGGAACGATAACCACACCTTCCATTATACTTGTTTTCTCTAGCTGTTAACACTTCACGAAACGATTTTCTCGGACAAGCTATTGATAAAAAATACTCTTGTAACTTTCTTTTTTACAACATCCGACCCCTTTGAATAAAAACAAAACATTTCTAATTTATGATGCCAAAAGCAAGTCGGTTAATTGCTTTTTTTTATGATTCCGCACTTTTTTAAAGTAACAGAAAACTTTCAAATAAAAGAATTAGAGCGGATCAACCTCCTTGGCAGAAAAACAAAAGAAATAATGTCATTTATTAGTTTCCCAACAATAAATGATTGATACTAATTTTTATACAACATTTATCACAGGTATGTGGAAAACATGTGAAAGTTCTCTTGTTTTCAAAGTCGTTCATCATAAAAAGAAATGCTTTCTCAGTATTGTTCAAGGTTTTTCTCGTGAACAGTTTCTCTATATTCATTTGTATCTATTCAGAAAGTTATTAAAACACAAATTACTTTACCCATATATTTAATATATGAGTATATGCGAACATATGCACTAATGAGCAGAAAAAAATAAATCCCCCCTTTATTCAAGATAAGTTCTAATTTCAATTCTTAGTAGAACAAAGCTGTTTGAAATTCAGTTACATACTTATCATTATTTCTCTTGAAATTTTGTTACCTCTGAAGGAACTGTTTTGTTTCACTGGCTATAATCATAAACTGTACATTCAAAAATGTGGATGTCATTTGACTTTAAATATATGAGGAATTAACCCCTTTGTTCAAAGTTACCTCGAGTCTTAAGGGGACGGTGAATTTTTTTTCTAATTTTCATCATAGAGATGTGAAGTTTTGTGGAAATATACATTTCCCCATACGTGTATAGAAAACCTTATAAAAATTCCAATCTTATTATAATTTTAAGGTTTTTTTTAAAAATTTAATATTTTAGGACGAAATTTTAAAATGCTCCATGCATGATAATTTTTGAGATATTTCCTTGATTTTGCATTTTAATCACTTAAAACCCTATTACGAATAATTTTGAGCATCGATTTTTTAATCGATATTTGAATAGTTATTTTTCAATTCTTACTATTAGCTCACACTCTCCCTATATTTATTTATATATTTATCTTGTTTAAATGTTCAATCGTTAATTTTTCGCGCGGTTTTTCGCAAATGGCTCAGAACAAACTGGATAATAATAATCTGCACAAAATTTTCGATTTTGTGGCCGATTTCGGCTCAAATCTTGGCGACTAGAAAAGTTTGAAATGACGAAAAAATGCATTTACTATTATTATTATTATTATTATTTTTGCCATAAAAAAATTCCTAAAATTGCGCTAGTACTAAAGGCGACTAAAGTAAATTAAGTTTAACTACGAATAATGCCTAAAACTTTAATCTCAAATATCTCGAAACACGATTTTTCAGCTCTTTTGCCACAATAACTTTTGAGAAAGTTAACGAATTTACATGGGTTATTAGCCCCCGGTATGCTATTTCTTTCTCCCAGCAAATAAAATGTCGTCTCCAAAAAGTAACGTTTCGTTGTATGAGCCAGCCGTAAAACAAAGCAAATGTATCATTGTACTGTTAAATATTATATTGCAATTTTTTTAACTTCTAAGTATCGCAGATTTTCAATTTTTATACCGTCGTATTGGGAAAAAAAGGTACTTTTTAATGAAATTTGTTTGAAAACTGCATCTCCATTTATTTTTGAGATATTAATTTTTTTGTAGTTTTTAGCTTAATTTGTTTAATTTTGGCTACTCAGGTACTCCATTTCTGTGGAAAGTAAAGGAAGCAATAATTGAAAAATAGTAATTATATCATTTAATTGCCACTTTCCCTGAAAAAAATATAATTAAAATACGTGCTATTTTGAAAAAAATATAAATGAATGATTTCTGATAAAACATGGAACTATTATAAACTAATTTTAATTTTAAGTAGCTATATTAATATTACAAACAAATGAAGGCATATAAATCATTGGATAACCGTTTTTTTTATTTTTTATTTTTTATTTTTTTGTTTGGTCGAGTTTCTTGGATGACGATATCTCTTTTTTTTAATTTGTGTATTATTCAGCGATGTACTATGTGTAGATTACTGTAGATGTTGTTTAATACTGGATCGCAAATGAGGAATACTTCAGCGGATGCGGATGACGTCATTTTACATAAAATAAAATCGCGTGTTTTAAGTCTTAAAACTGAATTACAGTAGGGCCCCGATTATCCGAGTCCCGCTTAACCCAGTTACCGCTTTAACAGAGTTATTTTCTTCTGATGGACTGGTGGCTTCTATTATTATGAAACAGTCATTATAAATGAAGTGTTAGGTGAAGATGAAAGAGCAGTCGTAAAAAGTTAGAACTCTGATTTTCTGGTCAGAATGGGGAGAAATAATGGCCATATATTTTTTCCCACTCATTCTGACCTGAAAATCAGAGTTCTAACTTCTTACGGCTGCTCTTTCATCTTCACCTAACACTTCATTCATAGTGGCTGTTTCATAATAATAGAAACCATCAGTCCATCAGAAGGAAAGGATCCATTCCAAAGGTATAAGTTCGATTAACTCGGATAATCGGGACTCTACGGTATCTATATTTATATACATATATTTTTTTTTTCATCGGGGGTGACACTAAATTCTGAAAAAGCAGAATTCCTGTTCTCTAGTTTTGTTTATTTGTTTTACAAAGAAATTAAATTCTCTACAGGCTATATCGAAAAAAAAAAGATTAAAAAGGGTTATAAGAAAAAATATTATTTTTTTTATAGCTTTTGAATTTTTTATTAAAAATTTGTACCTTTGCAATTTTTGCTGTTATTGTTGTTGTTCTTACAGGTATGATCGAGAAACAGCGTTATAAGCAATATAAAGCAGAAATAATGACTGAAAAGTACAGAACCTGAATTTCGAAATCGTGCAAAACTAGTCTTGCAAGATTAATTTTTGACGTACATTACTAAAACTTTTGTTATTGTTTTTCACTATTAAAGGCATTTCCTTACTTTCTATAATACATAAATAAATAAATGCGAAAAAATGTAATAGTCTAAATTAATTACAGACCTCCTAACCCAAGATCAAACATCGGTCAATTTTCGTCCTCTCAAACATTTTTATTGCCTATATATTTTTTCTCGCTCAAACCTTTAACCACTTAAGGTATGTGCCTACCTTTGGGGCACTTTTTTGAAAAATATGAAATTTTTATCAAACACATGTCTTTTTAGTTAAAACAGGGAATAAAACTATCACTTCATATAAATTTTTAAAGTAATTTTTATTAATTTTTCAAATTTAAGCAATATTTAGTCAAATTTCAGTAAAAAAAAAAATGCATTTATGCCAAACCTTCTATAACGAAATCTATTCAATATACTTCGCTTTTTTTTTCAACAATATATTAGCAAACCACTTACCTGTGATATGAAGCTAAATATTTGCAAAACCTCTTAAATTTACTAACTTATGTCATATTTTGTATTACAAAACATGATTTTTTTTTCTTAAAAAAATGTATATTTTTCAAAAAAAAGGGCTCTTAAATTAATATATACAAACTTACAAGCTATATTTTGCTTCATAACATACCTATATAGATGAGCAGAACCTTGTGAAATTTCAATATCTTAAAAACGTTTTAAGAAATGATGCTTCTTGTAAACGTATACAGTGAAAAACGCAGTTTTCCAGAAAACCCAAATTAAGATTTTGATAGAACACAAAAAATTATGTATAAAGTTTACAATTTTGAAATCTACCCTATTTGTATAGGGGTTTATATATTTGTGTCACTTCCTATTTGAGAAAGTTCATTTCCGGTTTATATTTTGGGCTTTGCTTCTTATTGTCGCTGAACCAAAAGTAAAGCATTTTTGAAATCCTAAATGTTTCAACTTTAATTTAAAATAATAAAAAAATAACAGAAAAATAAATCGAAAAATTTCGCAAAAACAGCGATTTGAGGGTAGGCACATACCTTAAGTGATTCTTTTTTATATATAAAATAAATTGAAAATATGGGATAAACAGACTTTTTTTTAAACTAAAATATTCGTAATATTTAGTCTAAAAATTTCGGTCATTAAATAGTATAAAATTGTTAGGATGAGCGAAGCGAATCCTCTACTAGGCTACACAAATTACATTTTGTAGTACACTTTACAAAAATATTATTCAGTATTTTGACTTGAAATTAAACATAAAAATAAATTATGATCTGTAGATTTGCACAATATCATTTTTTTTACAGAATAACCTTAAAAATGTATTATTTTAATTAATTTATTTTATTTGTTTTTCCATTACAGACGCATTTCTGCAAATAAAAAATGAAACACGTATATTTTCAGAAGAAAAAATAAATCATGGAGTTAGTCATTATAGATAGAATCATGATTAATTAAACAGTCTCACGATTTCTTTTATGAAATTTTAAAATACCTTTTCTATAAAAAAATTATACCATATTTTTAATGACTTAAAATTTGTGAAAATTCAATTAATTTACATTCAATTATAAAAGTATTTTTCAGTGTTAAGAATTCCAATACACAATTTATTCTTCTTATGTGAAATCATTTACGCAGACGATACTTACGCATTTTAAAAGAATTATATTATGTTTTTTTTTTTTTTTTTTTTTTTGTAAAGTGGCAACAAAAGAATTGTAAACAAATAAAATTAATTGTTAAATTCGTTATACAATAAATTAAAAATCTCCGAGGAAATTCTTACATATTCTTACATAAATTCTTAGTTATTTGGCTGAATTTACATTTCTAAAATAAAAATGCGCCAAAACATAAAATAACGTTTTAGCTTAATAAAGATGCAGAAAAAAATAAAAAAAAAATTTGTTACTTTCAAATATTTGTCTTATTAAATAATGTTTCGCGAATCCAAACAAAGCATAGCTTTTGCTAGTAATTAAAAAAATTAGTGGTATCAAAAAGCTTTAAGTGATGAATCAGGCAAAACTCTTCTTGCCCGTATGGCATACGGGCAAATAACTAAGGGGTTAAACTCTCGATATTATTACACTCATTTATTTACACTCAACCTGTTTTTTGTATTTAAAGATGAAATTTGTAATCAATTGCTAGTCCATTTCCAGATATGCTAAATTTATTTATAAAAAAAAAAAAAAAAAAAAAAAAAAAAATACGTTTACAGTGTGTTTCCGATGACAATACAACATTTAAATATTTTTAGAACTTAATTATAAATTAATGCATTCATTTTAACCCTTTCATGGGCAAAGTACTTTTGATGCAAAAATTTTAGAATGATAACTGACACCAGGATTTACAAGACAAATTAAATGAAAAACTGTAAAAGTTTACCACCCCGTACATTAAATACAGCAAAATTTAGCTTTAAAATTCTGGTGTCAATGCGGCATTTAGGAGTTAAAATTAAGTGGCATATATAATATACCGGTGCCTTTCAAGAGGTTAATCCTCTCGCTGCGCAGCCCGAACTATGCTCGGGCAAGCATTTTTCCGTCAAATTAATACTATTTGGTTATTCCCACCACGCTGTTAAAAATTTGCAGCATTCTGGCAGGTCATTTGACCGTTTTTTCCGAAAACGGTTACACAACCGTAATTTTAACACTATTCTGACCATATTATTGGCCATTTTATGGTCAGAATATAGTTAAATTATGGTTATGAAACCGTTTTTTCAAAAAACGGGCGAATGACCTGCCAGAATGCTGCGAAATTTTTAACAGTGCAGTTATTTTTCAGCGAAAACTTTGTCTGATATAATCAGGACATTTTCCCCGATTACGATAGTCAAAAATTTATGCTTTAAAGAACTGGTGATAAACGATTAAAAATTCTGTAAAAAAAGCTCATCGCGAAGAATTATTTGCGCAGCGAGAGGGTTAAGGCATTTTTCCGACAGCTCATTATAGGTAATTTTGTCGTCAAAGATCGCCAAATATTCTCTGAAACTGATACATTTTAAATATTAAAAAGTAGAGAATGAATTATAAATAAAAAATGAAGAGTGTAATATATATCTCAAATATTAAATAATTAATATATATATGTAATTACGTAAATTAAATAATAAATATAAATTAATTATTAAATTAAATAATAAACATAAATATGTATTTTTTTAATAATAAAAAATACTAAATATAATTTGTCAATTAAGAGTTTAATATCAATTAATTTACGATTATACGTTGAGAAATCAAATTAGAATTCTTTAAAAGGTAGTTTATATTATGTTTTAATTTTTTCTTTTATACTACACTTTCTCAAACAAGAAACGGGGCAAAAACTGCATATTTTTTAAATAAATTTACTTGCTTGCACTTTCTATCAAGCGTAATAAAAGCCGTGAATTTTTCATAATCGAGTTCGGTGCCCACGCCAAATTAATGTATTATCACGGAAATTTTGGTGAAAAAAAAACATGAATTGCAGTAAAAAAAGATTGAGTGTAATTTCCAAGATGAATATTGAATGCTTATAAAAGAGTGTTTTGTAAAAAATATTTTTACTTTTAGAGCTATATTTCTTTCAATCAATTTGTCATGCTTCATTTACATTAAATATAAACTTTCACTGTTCCATCTTCAAAACATGTTAAAGCTAAAATGCGCTTGGAGGATGTGCCAATATCCAAAAATCCATTTAAAAATTTAATCAAAAAATGTCTTTAACAATTGAAATAAGCATATAGACTTTAATTTTTAATGCTACTCACGATATGAAAAAATACAAGAATATTGTATTGGAAAATTAAGGAAAAAAGAGAAGGTCGCATAAAAAATAAAATAAAATAAAATACCTATTTTTTATTTTATTTATTTATTTACATTTAGTCACTACAATTACATATGACGGAATTAGCAATCGCTAATTCCGCCATTTATCTACTGTGATCTTTATAAAGTATATGACTGTATCCTTCTCTCTCTGTATGTCATTTTCAAGATTCGTACTAATTATAAAACCTTTCCGGAAATTATATAATTACATTTTTGAACTAGAACTTAAAATATTTTTTTGGACAGCAATAATTGGTACCAGTTTTTCATCTTTATTGATTGTATGAGTTTAAAAATCGCCGGCTAGATCGATGCTTCCGAAAAGAATGAGTTAATGTGAGTGGGAGTCAAAAACTATCAAATACCAGTACTTGGCATTACATTATTTGATAGGAAAAGAGTCATTCTTTGTATTTCATTAAATTACTTAAAAGAGACTGTTCAAGAAATAAATATAACATTATAATGAATGTAATCCTAAATTGATTTAATATCTGTTTGCGACTCCCAAATAGTGCAGTGTGTTTGACGAAAGATCGTTAAAATTATCTAACTTAACAAATTTATTTTCTTTTGAATAAGGAATAGCTAAAAATGAGTGCGAATTATCTCCTAAGATTAACCACAGCATTTAAATGCCACCTGATGTAAGAAAACGTTCCTTTATTTCAATCTGTATCTTATTAGAAACGTAGATAAACCATTATCTTAATTCATATCACGTAATGCCGTTGATTTTTGTGATGATATGATAAACAATTTACACCTTTGCCGCCAACCTATTTAAGCCTCTTATCAAGCCAACTCCTCTTAAACATTTACATGCTTTCATAAGCTTTAAATCTAACCAATTTAAGCCTCTTATCCAGCCAACTCCTCTTAAACATTTACATACTTCCATAAGCTTATAATCTAAATCACAAGGCATGAATATACTGAAAATTATGAAAGTCGGGGTGAAGGATAAAACTCATTTCTCATTTATTTATTCTAGGAGAATTTCTCCTCTTGCAAAAATCCTCCTTAAATCAGAAAAAATATTTAGGTACATGATCTAAAACAAAATTATCCATCTTCCATTTATTTTTTAAGTTTGCAATAAATTTGATTACATAATAATTTCGATTATAATAACAGAAAGTAAAACAGTATTACAGTCCAGCCAAAGACATATTTAGTGAGGACCAAGAATGGGTGCGTTGGTGACGTTAAAATCTAGTGACGTAGTTTTTAAACTGTGGTTCGTGGATCTCAAGAAGTACGCAACACTTTTTTCAGGGATTTAGTATGGTCCCGACTTTAATGTAATTTTTTTTTACTTATCTAGAACTCGAGAGAAATTTTGCCAGTAAAATAAAAATTAAAACTATTAAAAAACACAGTATCATTAGTTTTTATTAGTTTATATATATCATGTATTCAACATTATAAAGAATAGTAATAATTTCCATCTTAAATTTTGAGCTCTGTGAAGGCGGAGGAAATAGGAAAGGGGGTTCGTGGTAACTAAGAATTTAAGAAACAATAACGAGTATAAAACACACAAAATGCTTGTTCATTATTTAAGAGTTTCTACAGAATTGGAGAATTCCAATGTTGCGGTTCACGCGTTGCGGGAAAAAATATGTAGCTCAGAGAGCCATGGATAATAAAGCCCCTCTGTGTCTCTAGCACTAGAGACGACCATGTGCACACATTCTTTCTTACTTGCGAGAGGATACATTGCCCTGAATGAATTCAAGTAATTGCCCAAGATTTTAAGCATTATTTCATATAGTCCAAAATTTCTAAATGCCTTACTTTCAGGAAATCTTTCTAGGTAATTCTTCTGAGAATTCGTTGATACTAAAATCCAAAAGGGACATCAGACAATTTTTCTCTTTAAAATCGCTAATAATTTTTTTCTATCATGTCACACACTAGTTTGGATTATTCAGTAACTTGAAACAGATACTGATTCTATCACCTGATACTGATTGTATGTGTGCAATGTTTAAGAAAATGAAATCAGGTTTTATTAAACTTTTGAAATATATTAAAGTCAAATAATTATCATTATCCTATATCCTTTACTTTTTCCATCAAGACTTATCAAAAATCATTCAAAAACAAGCCGACATCACATTCTGCGATTGCGATAATATTTCTAGACTATTTTTTTGCCTATAGCTGAAGACAAGAGTTACTTATTTTTTATTACGATTTCCTCGACAGATTTAAGGTGCGGCTCTCAAATTTCAAGCAATTATAACGTGCCCTGCATGCAAATATACTTAACGCATTGCGTTCTCCGGGTAGCTGAGTACACAAATCGCAGAGAACGCAAACACAAATTTGTTCTCACATGGTACATAACAACAAAAATAGCCTTTTGTAAGCAAAGCATACATTAAAGAAAAACTTTTCCCGCAAATAGATTACAAATTATAGTCATCAACACAGCTCTAATTTTAATGCACGTTAATTAAGGTAAAAGTTTTAAATCATATAACGTGATTACTAGCTGCACCCATTTAACCTCTGCTATTTTTAGGATGATTTAATTTTTATCTCTTTTGTCGGCTTCTATAAACGATTTTTATAGATATTCATCTTAAACTGATATAAATACCTAAGAGATTATTGATTTAATTGTACTTTGTTTTTTATAAGTTACAAATGTAAAATAAAAATAGAGGAAGGCATTTTTTCTATTGGCAATAAATTTTTACAAGTTATTTATTTAAAATTACCACATATATTAACCCTAAAATGCCTGACTTTTCAAAAATCATTGTAATAATGTTTTTGGGCTTTCCTTTTTTAAATAAATCATGGGAAAAATACTTAAAAAAATTATATTTTTTTTAAGTACGGTTTACGGCTAAAACATAGTTTGTTACTATTCGGCAATACTGGTCTTTAATTTTAAAAATAATTTTCCTTGATTAATTCCTTGAATAATTTCTATAATATTAAACACACAAGAGTTTTAGGAACTATAATAAGGAATAAATTTTACTTGCTCACGGCAGAACAAAATTGGGTATTTCGCAAGCTTCCAAATAAATCAAAAAGAACAAGTTGCAACAATTGAAAAAATAAATCTATCTTTATTCTTAAACAGCACAAGTGTTGCCATCTACATGTTGAAAATCGATTTAATAATATTTTCAGAATGCATTTTATTGGCAACATTAGGCATTATAGATTCAATATTATTCTAATAGTACTTTAGGGCCTAAATTGGGTATGTTGCCGAAAAGCAACACCCGGCATTTAAGTTTTAAAATATTACACTGTTATGAAAGTATTTTTTACCTGCCAGAACCTGTAATTTTGAAAAGTTTTCGACTAAATTTGTATCATTTCAAAATTCAAGATTTTGTTATATATGGCACACCAGTCTTAAGATAATATTGCACCATATATGATAGAATGTCGAGAGAAACAAAAAATCAAATGTTAAAATTGTTTTCAAAAACATTAGATGTGTTTTAAATTGCTTTAATATGTAAGTGTTTATCAGAAAATAAGTTGGAAAACAGATGAAAATATCTTAAAAATTCTTAAAGATTTTCCATTATGACTGTATCATAGAACAAGAAAAGTACATTAAATGCATGAGAAACCTTGTTAAAAACACATCACCAGAAAATTTATAAAATGGTTATTCTTAGAACTAGCTGAATACTGCACTTTTATTTCGTAATTATGCAAAAGCTCATATATATATATATATATATACAACGAAACAAATTGATGGGTTAAGTCGAACAATCACGTCGTGCTTTTTACGACATATTAGGACTGGATTAGTACCACATGTTAATCAGCCGTTGGTGAGGTTGTATAGCAGTCATACCACTTAGCGCAAGCATCGCGAGTGGAGGTGCCAACTCTGTGGAAATTTAGCAGCTGTGGAGCGATGATAATATTGGAAGAGTCCAATCAAACACTCATTTATTCATGATGAAGACAAGGCAGATTAGGCCGCGTGAGTGGTGAAAAAAGGCTTATGAAGAAATTTGGTGTTTTCCCAATTAAAAACATGGAAACGTAGTCATAGGAAACTGTTTGTTCCATCAGAACACACCAACATTAAACAATTCCAACAGGATGAGGATCGGAGGAAATCCGATTGAAATGGAAACTTCAGGCTAACCAAACAAAATCACAAACGAGACTCGAAGTGAAACTGCGATCCGTCGCTCAACCAATGGAGAGCGATTGAGAAACGTCACAGGCAAGAATCCCGGCGCTGCTAATGGAAGGATTTCGATGTGAAAAAGCTGTCTCCCAGCTGGCGGTAAAATGAGATGAAATAGAATAAAAATGTAAAAATGGTTTTTATAAACATTCGAAAAATAAGTAACTGCGTTCAGAACTTTACAGTTTGGTAGACGATAAAATTAATAAAGGGATTAAAAGTTTAGATTACGTTTTTGAATAAAATTATTATTAAGATACGCGTTTTAAACTTATAGGAATTTAACTAGGAATAAATAATAGAGCGTATTAAATAAGGAAATAATGAATATGCCGGCAATTTAGAATAATTTAAATGAATAGTAAAAGTAAAAAAAATTTATAACATATATATATATACTTCATTAAAATATGAAAAACCAAATACAATATAAATTTAGAAAGAAGGTGTATATTAAAAATTTTTATAGCAATTAACTATGAACACTTAAAACAATCAAACTTAAACTACACAGGTAAAAGACTGTCTGTTTCTGTTCAGTGGGTAAACAAACAGAACTAACTCCACCCCCCCCCCCTCTATAAAAATCTTGTAGGTTTCGAAACACAAGTTCATCCTGCATTAAAGACCAATGCAAAACTAAAATATTTTATTGGACAATTTAACTTTAAGATGTAAATTGACGTGTAAATATTGTAACACAAATCATTTTGAAAAGTAAACAAACATTCAAATTGTTATATAAACAGTACAAAGTTACTAAAATACAAAGCATAATGTGCTTCGAAACCTACAAGATTTTTATAGCGGGGAGTGGAGTTAGTTCTGTTTGTCCACCCACTGAATAGAAACAGACAGTCTTTTGCCTATGTAGTTTAAGTTTGATTGTTTTAAGTGTTCATAGTTAACTGTTATAAAAAATTTTAATATACACCTTCTTTCTCAATTTATATCGAATTTGTTTTTTTATATTTTAATGAAGTATACTTTGTTGCATTTCATATGAGCTGCTTTGCGCCTGTTGTGCAATGATTTTCATTAATTTTAATTGAAATATATGTATACATATATGTTGCATTATGGCAACATTGGATTATGTTTCTAGTTGGAATGAAGTAACTGGCTGTCACGATATCAGTAGTGGATCACGTCCAGCAGTAATAGAGTAGTATAAGTTGTCAGAACAGGTAAATTCAATCCTGTTGTACTAGTATAACGAAGATTGGAATCCTGTCGTGTTAAAGACTACGACATTGATGTTATATGATGATTATCAGTCGACGAGTGAAGGCCATGGAATACATTTTTCCGTGAAAGTTTCCCCAAAAATAATTAAGACAAAACGTAATGTTAGCTCATCATTTTATTAAAACATCATTCGGCGGCGAAGTTTCCACGAAGAATATTAGCCATCGCTTCATAGTAATAATTTAGGGAGTAACCAAGTTGTAGAAAATCTAATACGTGGACGGGTGACCAGGGGGTGGTATGAAAAATGGAAACACGACTAGAATCTGTTCAAACACAGCGAGCATCGGCTTTTTGTGCGTCAAGTGTAGGAATACAAATATGACGTAGGTCGCGCTCTCAACCAATTAATAATTAAGAATACCACGCCATGGAAATAGTGCTGACAGAGCGAGTGGATGAATTTGAAGGTAAAAAGGATAACCCCGGAATACGCGCGGGAAAATAAAATGGAAGCTAAAAGAACATTCTATAAGAAAAAAAGAGCGGAAATGGAACATTTAATTTATGAATGCTAAAAGCGTAATATTTAAGTAATTTAGACAAGTGAGACATTAAATTAAAGGGAATTTAACAGAATGAACGATAGAGGTTATTTAAGAATAAGGATTTAGTGAATATAAAGTAGTAATTTAGAATAAGATAAGGAAATCGCGGAATTAGATCTAATAATGTAACATATATATATAACCATTATAATCCAACACGAATTATCACTTAGAATTGTGAATATGTAAATAGAACATGAAGTTTTGTCCTTTATATTAAAAAAAAAATCCAAAATATATTACAATATCAAGCGACTAAAATACTGTATATCATAAAAATATTGAAAATATCGCAGGAATGGAAATGTTTGTGGAACCAAGGCAGCATTCCCAGGCCCAAATTACCTTAAATTTTACAAGTAACATGTACGATTTTATTCTTGCGTTAGCCATAACAAGCTTAAAAATGCAAAATCTGGGCTGTCAACACAGGAAAACGGGAAAAAAGAAGCCAAAAATAACAAAAGATCAAAATAAAACTGATTAAAGAAAGCATTTGTCTCCTGAAAAGTATCAAAATCAGTAATGACACAACAAATTTCCAAAAGTGCGAGCAATGATTTTGACATGTTGACAGAAGTATTATAAAACTACTTAAACAACCATGGAGTTAAGAATATTGTGTGAATATGATGAATTAGGTCAGATACAGTTCTGTCCTCTATTATTAGATCAGATTAGATTATCAGTGAATAAGTGTGATTCAGTATTTAATTGCTTTATCATTAGATAAAAGCAATCAACCATTACTGTCATTATAATATGCAGGGAAAAAAATAAATAATATTAATTATATGAGGATTAACCTTTAAAACAGTAACTTTATTAAGTTGATATAAATGATGAATTTTGAAGAAAAAATAAATAAATATTTAATATCTATAAGTTATTTAATTTTGACTCAGATTTAAATAGATGTATTAATTAATGCACTATTTTAAAGCAGAATAACACATTTAAATAAAGTAATATTTAATTATAATTTCCACAACAGTGCAGAATCAAAAAATAATAAATTTAGGTTGTGTATGAGACTAAATTAAAAGTTCAAACTAACGTATATAGATAAATAATGTGTCTGTAAATTTGCATAATAATAATGCAAAGTACGTGATTTAATTTTGGGGGAAGAGAAAGAATAAAGAAAAACGTTTGGCATTTAATTAAGGCGTGCATTTTTAATTTATACTATTGTAATGGTATTTACTAATGATGTGATATGGATATGATATGGGCTCAAAATGATGGGCTCAATGGGCTAAAAATTGAAATACAAATTATATTTTGAGCAATATCATTAAATAGAAAAGATGAAACTATTGATGGAAGGCATTATTAATGTGTGCTGAATCGATAAAAGAAATAAAATATGTAATGTTTCGCAGTATGATTATACAATAACCCCCCCTCTCTCTTTTTTTATATAAATATATATATATATATATTAACCATTGTGCATAAATTTTCCATGCAACACCGCCCTCCTCCATACTCTAACTTCTGCCCATCCAGCTATCCTATTATAATTATATTTTTTCTTTTTATTTATTTTTTATGTTTTTTACATTTTTGGGGTATTGTTTTTAGTTTTCTATTATATAAATATAATAAAAATGTTCAATGTGTTAATTGTGTCTGACATTTCATATATACCGAGTGACCTAAAATGGACTGACTGTTTTTAAAATTCAATAACTTGCAAATGGTGGCGACTATAAAAAATTTTTTTGCAGGCGGGTTATCTAAGATGCCAGGAGTTTCTGAACTGCGATTCCCGGTTTTAGATCCAAATAGCAGTGATAGATGGCGCTGAAAACAATAGGCACTTAATGGAGGCCAAAACCGAAATCACGCAGCACTGATGCGAAGGGAGGAGGTTGAATATGTGGAGTTATTGTCATTCGCCAATACAGTCTTTTTCTTAAGGGCCCACTCCATACATTAAACCCCTTCCTTCGCAACAATGCTGGATGATTTCGGTTCTGCCCTCGATTGGCGGTCTATTGCTTGCAGTACCCTCTATCGCTGTTATTTACAACTAAAATTGCAAATCACTGAAAAAAAAATCCTGACATCTTGCATAACTCTCCTACAAGAATTTTTTTTTTAAGTTGTCACCATTTGCAATTTATTAAATTTTAAAATCAGTCGTCCATTTTAGGAAACACGGTATACATATATACACGGTGTTAGTGCTCCCAAAAAAAAAGAATAGTTTTATGTGGCCGAACATAAAGGCATAATAGGACGTTGAGAAGACATTTCAGTACGGTGGAAAAAATAACCTGAAACGACGCGGTTTTACGACAGTACCAAAGTCCAAATCAATGTAAAACGTGCTCTGAAACCATCTCGGTTCAGGACATCTTGAGCTGTTACGAACAGCGGCTGCTGTGACGGAATATTTGTAGACGTTCAAGAATCCTTTTTTGGACTTTGAACCTCCGTGTTTGTACCTCTTATAAATGCAAGCTATCCAATAAGTAACTAGACTAATTTTACTGTGGTAAATTCACTCGTAAGAACACTCGTAATTCTTTTGTATAATAAAAATAAAAGTTAATAGATTCCGATTAGAGTCTCATATACTAGAGCATCACATGAATAAATGGAATACAGTTTCTTAGTACGTACGACAGATGGACAACCATCGAAATGGAATCTGCATCAGAACAGCATTACACTATCGAATTTTGAATTCGTTTCAAAAGTTCGGCGTAGAACACGTACGACGTAACGCGTCTGTTTTTTCGCATATGAAGCAATGTTTTACGAGGCGTATCTTTAGCTGCATAATTATGATGATTAATGATTAAAAAAATCTTGTGTGATACGATAATGTCCTAAAGAACTTCTTAAAACACCATAAAATTTAGAAATGCGCGAGGCCTTTGAAAAAAACTTCGTCTTCCTTCATCAGGCGCGAAAAATGCAAGTGATACTTGCTAGTGATCCTATCCCTCTACCTTACCTTTTTACTCTCAGTGTTGCTCCTGCTTTCAAAGTAGAAGCACGTATTGTTTTAGCCTGATGAAGGTAAGTTATTTTGAAAGGCTTTGCGCATTTCTAAATTTTATGGTGTTTAATGAAGTACTTTTTTACCTTACCGTATCACACCAGCTTTTTTTAAACATTAATCATCTTAATTATACCAGCTAAAGATACTTCTCGTAAACATTGCTTAATTACTGGTGGTACTGCGACATATCACTATAACCAGCAGTGGACACGGAAATCCCTGTCAAAAGTTGTAATCCTGATGACATGGGACGTCTTTGAAAATAATGTGCGACATCAGAGGAAGGAATAAGATCGGATGAAACTATTTTGTAGATAACAAACCAATGCGAAAATTGTTTAATGCATTTTGCTAAATAATCCAATGTTTTCGTTTTGAATAGAATTTAATAGCAACAAGAGCTTTATGAATGAAGAAAAATTGTTAACCCTTAAATGCCTTATTTTCCAAAACTCATTGTAATAATGTTTTTCGGCTTTCATTTTTTAAATAAATCATGGGAAAAATACTTTTAAAAAATCTTATTTTGTTTTAAGTATGGTTTACGGCTAAAAAACAGTTTGTTACTAATCGGCGATACTGGTCTTTAATTGAAAAGATAATTTTCCTTGATACAATTCTATGATATTAAACACACAAGAATTTTAGGAACTATAATAAGAAATAAATTTTACTTGCTCTCTGCAGAACAAAATAGGTTTTTTCGCAAGCTTCCAAACAAAACAAAAAGAACAAGTAACAACAATTGAAAAAATAAATCTATCTTTATTCTTAAACAGCACAAGTGTTGCCATCTACATGTTGAAAATCGATTTAATAATATTTTCAGAATGTATTTTATTGGCAACATTAGGCATTATAGCTTCAAAATTATTCTAATAGTATTTTAGAGCCTAAATTGGGTATGTTGCCGAAAAGCAACACCCGGCATTTAAGGGTTAAAATGGTTCAAAGAAATACACAGTTAACGATTAAAAAGGGGCCTTCGCTCTATGCTTCAAGATTAAAGCAAAGCATTTTAAGCTAACGAGATTTTTTTCTAAAGTCGAAAGGTTTCGCTTTAAAAGACGACAAAACCGCTCTCTAAGAACAAGCGTTGTGAGTAGGTAAGGCCTTTTTAACTCTTTCCAACATAGTTGAAAAGTGTTTATGAATTCCGTTTCTCTGTCTAGCGATTTGCCTATCTATCCGTCTGTCCGTGCCTCGTAATTATTGTCAGATTGCCATGAAATTGATATATGTTATTGAAATTTACTGCGGCATGTTCGGTATTGAAAATGATGTGTGCAGCATCTACGGTTCATCTACAGTTACACTCAAACGAATTCCGTTACATTACGGCCTATAGGGGAAAATCGTTTACGGTGTATTTTAATGATATTACACTGTTTTAAACATATTGAAATTTCTATATATCACTGAGGTGTACTACAAAACGTTTACTGTAGAATCTGGTGAGCATATAATTTATCGTTGATTTACAAAGACACACAAAAGTATTTAGCTAAGTACTTGCCTATGAAGAATAATTGCTAGAAATGCGTTGTCAGTTGTCATGCGCGTTTTAAAATGTAACTATTTTTTTGCATATTAATTGGTGTGCATAAATTCTATAGACCATATACAGGGCTACACAAATGATCTCAAGCGCATTTCTGTTTATTGGCTGAAATTACTGAACAGGAAATTTCAACTTTTCTATGCGTTTAATTGAACTAACTTTAAGCATACTATGTAATATATATACGAATCTTTGGATCAAATACAGGGCTGCACAAAAAAAATTCGGATATTTTTCAGACTGCATGGTAATTGCAGAAATTTGGCTTTCAAATGCGATGTGCATTTTCAAAACTGATTATTTAGACAACTTTCGCCTTAATAAATTTAAAGTTTTGTTAGTGTATTCTGAATGTGTAGGAAATTGTTTCATATTCTATGCTGGACGAATGATGTTACGTTCTTTATAAGATTTAAAATTTCATTTATGATTAAATTTCTATTTATATATTCAGACTTAATCGTAATAAAATGCTGCGCTTAAAGCGCTATTATTGAAATGTGTCACGCTAAAAAGTTATTAAATATTTTAGAGACTTTTTTTTTCATTTTTTAATTGAAGTTTGATTTTTTCTTTATTGTATCAACTCATAACAACAAATGCCTTTTCATTAATAAAATATCATTTTCAGCCATTTTGTCTTTTATTTGAGGTTTTCTAAAATAATTCAGGCGTGTCCACAACTGAAACACGCTACTGGATTTTACTGTCCACTACTGGCGCAGTTTAAGATTTTCGAAAAAAAAATTATAGCGGAAAATATTTTAACCCCTTGAGGGGCGGATATCCCACCTAGGATTAATGAAGATTAGTACCAGAAAAATTTTATTACATTTTACTTTTCTAACTTTGATGGGAAAAAGTAGTAAAATTGTTTTTCCTTATTTTGCAATAAAATTTTTGGAAGATTCCGATGTGAATTCGACATTACAGAAACACAATTATTTGCCCCTGAAAGGGTTAAGCAGCTATTTTAGTAGACTGAGATGCCGAACACTGGCTGTTGTCGCAGTAATTAAAACTAGGAACGGTACACTAAAAATTCATGAGAAATAATCAAAAGGTGTCTAATACTGGTACAGTTATATCTTAAAATGGAGTGAAAATAAGTCTATTTTATTGTTTGAATTTCATAGTGATTCACTTAATATTTAGCAAACTTTTCATCCTCGTATTCAGGGTAAATAAACTTCAAAACGGGCAATTTAATTCAATTAAACTTTGACGTAAAACTTTTTACTTGCGAGGAAGTTATGCAGTCTATTAGACAAATTTAATGTTTGCATGTTAAAAGGCTATCAAGGGGATAAGAAAAAGAATAACCGCGATTTTTTGTTTATTGTATCAACTCATAACAACAAATGCCTTTTTGTTAATAAAATATCATTTGCAGCCATTTTGTCTTTTATTTGAGGTTTTCTGAAATAATTCAGGCGTGTCCACAACTGAAACACACTATTGGATTTTACTTTCCACTAGTGGCGCAGTTTAAGATTTTCGAAAAAAAAGAATTTATGGCTGAAAATATTTTAAGCAGCTATTTTAGTAAATTGAGATACCGAACACTGGATGTTGTCGCAGTCATTAAAACTAGGAACGGTACACTAAGAATTCATCAGAAATAATCGTAAGGTGTCTAATACTGGTACAGTTATACCTTAAATGGGGTGCAAATAAATCTATTTTAATGTTTGAATTTCATAGTGATTCACTTAATATTTAGCAAACTTTTCATTATCGTATTCAGGATAAATAAACTTCAAAACGGACAATTTAATTCAATTAAACTTTGACGTAAAACTTCTTACTTACGAGGAAGTTATATAGTCTATTAGACAAATTTAATGTTTGCATGTTAAAAGACTAAGGGATAAGAAAAAAAATAACTGTTAAAGTAGCAAAACTAAATTTATTTCCCGTAAACAAGGTCAAATGAGTAAACAGTAAACTTGAAAACAAGCCAACAATTCGTGACTTTAACTATCAAGTAAATAATTTTCCTTTATAGTGTAAGGAAATATCGCTGATTTTATGATAACAAAAGCAACAGGTTATATCGGTATGGAACCAGGTTTAAATTATAGCTAAAGCGTGTTTATTGATTAGATCAAGATTATTTTTTTCTTTCTCATTGCTCACTTCAATCTATAATTAACTTCCGCGGCACACTTAAATAATCTCTCCATTCTAAAAAAAAAAAAAAAAAAAGGTAACTAATGCTGCTGCCGTAATTGAATTTATTGAGACCTTTTCACTTTCTCCATTAATATTTCAAAAACTTTTGCGCATAAAAACATGAGAACTGGTAGTTTTATAGGTAAATGTTATGATAAACATAATAAAGTTGACACATTTTAAATCGAAGAATTATTTTAAGCGCTATTGAATGTTGAATTTGGTTAAGATAGTTCAATTATACAGGGTGTCCGGTCTCAACGGTGTCCAATGGCTAATTCCTAAACCGCTAGTCATAGACATATAGTTCCAATTACAAAAATGTTTTAAATCAGATAAAGAAATATTTTAAAAGTGATTTGAGTTAATAAAAACATTTCTTAAAAAATTACGAAATTTAAATTTTTATACGGTCCCCCGGTCCTATAAATTATATTTAGTAAAATTTTCCTATTACACTGACAAGTAAGACAAAAAAAATCCCATTCATATAACACTAAAATTGAGCGAGTTATAAAACTTTAAAAAGGCATGACTTATGCCACTTTTCTGCTCTGAAAACAAATGAGTTCGGCTTGTCTTTGAGGGGTCACATATCAACTGCTTAAAGTATTCGAAGATCTTATTTCATGTGTATCTGCGCTTTGAAAAAAACCGTACAAGTATTACGATTAAGTTAACATTTATTAAGTTTCAGATTGGCTAAAATAACATATGTTTTATTTTGTCAGGTTTTGAGACTGTTTCTTTTATGCTTTTTTTTAACAAAATTATGTTATTTTTATAAGTTTTTATGTTACTTCAACGATCGTATGTATGCTTTTCCAGTTCAAAATTTGTACTCGAACTTTAACTGACATTTAAATATCCGATCGAGATTACATTTTACATACTGGCGCAAATCCAATAACAATCTAATATTATTATGATTTTCGGTGGCTACCATTTATACTTATTTCACAGTATAACACAAAGAATTTCGGATAGATTACCGCCAAGAAGTTTAAGAAAAAGTTTTAGATTAGATAATACAAGACTGCGATTGTTGTTGATTTTTAACTTTTATGTATTTTTTAGCACTGAATCCGAAAATTACATTAATTTTTAACCATCATGTCAGGATATTTCGTAAATCATAAATTGTAAAAGTTAAAGAATAACAAAAATCGAATACTATAAAGTAGAGGAGATGGTTGTGTTTTTTAACTTTTGATAATTAATTTTTACGTACTTTTTAGCACTGAATCTGAAAAGACCTTCATTTTTAATCATCACGTTACAATTTTTTTTGCAAATCGTAAATGTGTAAGTTAAAATATAGCGAAAATCTCTTACTATAAAACATATGTAAAACTTTTTTTATTTTATTTTATTTTATTTTATTTTATTCAATAATTTATTCGATATTTTTGCTTATCCTGGGATTCTTACAGCTAAATAGCTGAGTGGTCCGATGATATGAGGGAGGAGACTCAATTTTAACTTTGAACTTTTTAACTTTGAAATTTTCGAAAAATCCTGATGTGATGGTTAAAAATGAAGGTCAATTTCAGATTCAGCGGTACAGAATACAAAAGAATCAATTATCAAAAGCTAAAAAACATGACATAACCCAACTTTTGTAGGCTAGTGTAATCTAATAATATTTTAAAGTACGTATCATTTTGTAAAGAATTGAGGCTGTTAATTTAGCATCATTTTATTTAACAAAAATTCAGTTTTTTCTTTCTTCTTGAATGTTTATTACAAATTGTATATTTTGCATTAATATGTCAGAATAATTAAAGATTTCAAATTTATATTGCAATGTTAATTTTACTATCGATCATTTTTTAATAGATCTGACGAAATTATATTTCGACTAAATTTGTGAATGACACCCAATTTGCAGCAAAAAATATGCTCCAACTTTAAACAGCTATTACTCGGTCAATTTTAATCGGAGAATAACGGGACTTTTGTGTATTACTTGTTAGTGTAAAAGGAAAATTTTACTAAATATAACTTATAGGACCGGGGGACCGTATAAAAATTTTAATTTCGTGATTTTTTAAGAAATGTTTTTATTAACCCAAATCGCTTTTAAAATATTTGTTTACCTGATTTTAAACATTTTTGTAATTGGAACTATATGTCTATGACTAACGGTTTAGGAATTAGCCATTGGACACCGTTGAGACCGGATACCCTGTATATGTTTTATAGAATCGAAATCTATGCACACCAATTTTAACCATTTTTTGCAGGCATATGCTTGACTAGATTGTGGGGTGCAGTATCGAATCATATTTTTAAGTTTGTCTAATTGTTTATTTTGTTTATTTATTTATTTTTATTCATAAATTTTCATATCATATTTCAAATCATATTTTATTCATTAATTTTTTATTCATAATTGCATTATCTGAATAGATATTCAATTCTTAGTTTATATCTACTGATGCCAGATTTTAGAAAGCCAAAATAATAATATTTGAAAGCACTTTTCAGTTGAGAAATATATTTGCACATGAATATTGAAAAAGAAAAATCTTCAAAATATTTAAATTATTAGGTGTGAAAATCATTTAATGGGGGAAAAAAATCTTATAGTGTCTAAAAAAGCTTTTCTTTTAGACGTAACAAATGGGGCAGCAACATTTTTTACTTAACCATTTAAAAAAGACTGATTTTCATATGTGCAATTGATCTTACCAAAAACTAATCACGGAAGGCAGTCGTCATCTGACACGACAACGATGGATCAGGCCTTGAGAACCGAAAAATCCTCCCCCCACCCCCATCCCCTCACTCAAAGGGAAATGTATGGCAACCCGATTACAGAAAATCGCCACTGGTCATGATAATATCATTCAATCTTGAGCAATCTAGTAATCTTTTTAAGGGGGTACAGGATCTTTGAGTTTGTCGAAACAATAAGAAACATCGCCTTCTTCAAAGTACCAAAACACAAACAATATTAAATTAAGATCTTTTTTCCCCTTCTTGCCTAAAATATATATCCTTAACTACATTATCCAGTAAAATAAATGTTTCATGTACAAAATTAATATTTAAATTTTAAATTTAAAAATTCATCTCACTAATGCGTGATTAAATGCTGCGCGCATGATAAAACTCTAAATTATGCATAGAGAAAACAATTTTTGAACGAAATAGAATCATAGCATACCTACTTTTAACTTAAAACCAAAATATACGCAAAAAGTTTTGTTTAAAATTTAATTTTAGCACAAAATAAAAAAAAGTTCAAAAATCTCACAAGCTTTTACAAGTTTTTCAAATGCAAAAAAATAAATAACCAAAATATGTAATTTTTTTTGTTTTAGCCTGTAGACTATAAAGAAACGCATATTTGGTTAATTTTTTTAAAGCTGTAGTTTACATAGTTTAAAAGTAATGTTATGTAATAACATCCTTTCCAATTAAAATTAATTTAAAAAGCTATTTTAAAATATTTAAATTAAATCAAAAAACTTCTTTACTTTTAAAATTTATATTCTACCTTTAAATATTCATTAATTTTCGTTAAGTTCGTTTTTCAGTTAAATTTCACTCAAAAACAATTTTAATTTAATCGCCATAAAAGATCATCAAAAATTATCAATAATAAAATAATAAATCTTAAAATTAATACTTTCTACCGTAATAGAATATTTTTATAATAATTTTCAAATCTAAAATTCATCATTTAACGTTATTTTATTCAAACACTTTTATTACTCTGTGTGGCATTGTCGAATTTAAATCAGCCAATCAACGACGTACGTTCCTAACGGCGGGTTTTTGTAGCGTCTGTTTGGGAATAGCATCGCTCTCTTTCTGCCTGGATTCTACGGTGAGCGGACGTATTCCGCTCTCGGCGGTTCCGCCTTTTTTCTTTTTTCATGGCATATCGGCGTCGGGCTAAACGGGTCCTTCGCTTGATATTGCCATTTTAATATTCTACTTAAAAATAATCTTAAAGTTAAATCTTACATCAAAGTAAAATTTGTAATGGTATTGGTTAAATTGGTTTCACAACCTCGTTATGTACAGTTCTGTTGTCACCAACGTCATAAAATGGTTTCTTCAAAATGAGATGACGAAGAAAAATTTCGGGATGTGTTTCAACGATCGGCATAAAGAATTCAAATATGGGCCGTGCTACGCCATCCGTCCTTTATATTGTGAACATGCATCTATGAAGATAAATTTAGATCTACCAGTTTGTGATATATGAAAGATGCTATGAACAGGTATGAAGGTTACAGTTTTTCTGGGCGTGACCTATCAAGATTTCCGAAATGATTTTTCTTTTTGGATATATAAATCTTGCAATAGTCTTATTGTATATTACGACATGAAATGTAGGATTTATCGTCTCTATAAACTAAAAAGCGAACTATGTGGTGGAACTCTTACAGCAGTAATCTTAACGATGTTGGAATGATCAGTATCAATTTATCTTTTTTTTTTTTTTTTTAAGTAAATTCTATGCACCTTCAATATTTTATAGAGTAAAAATTTAAATATATTCGAATATAATAATGAAACATTTTGATATTATAATTGTAAAAAACAGATGCATCTCGTCTCTCCCCATTCCCCCCATTTAATTAAAATAATACTTTAATAAAGAAAATTGTTTATTTAAATATATTTGTGTATTTTTCTGTGTTTTGATTTACGTGTCTCTTAATATTATCATAAAGTGCCAAATTAATTTATTACAATTATATATTAAAGATTTATTAATTATAAAGGTTCTAAAGTAAATATTTAACACTTGGCACAATTTAAATATGTTCAACATATACAATCTTCAAGCAAAAAGTATTTTCTCAGTTCAGGTGAGTCTAGAGTTTATTATTTATATTTTACCATGAAGTTACCAAGTTATATTTATTTACTTCCTTCACATGCAATGTTTACTAACCACTTACGATCACTCGGCCATTATTAATAGTAAACTTTCTCCTTTCTAATTCAAAATAAAAATCACATAATATATTTTTAACTCCCAATTTCAATAAATCTAAAATCATTTTATATTTTCCCTTTATATATATATATATATATATATATATATATATATATATATATATATATTTCTACCTAACAAGTAACACTGCTCGCAAACTCCAAATTTGCTAATTTGAGAAAACGCTTTTTAAACTTTTCAATATCTACGGACCTTCCATTATACTCACCGTCTAAAAATGATTATAGCTCAAGAAATAATGCAGATTTTTGAATGCGGTTTTTTGTGTATTGTTAAACATTTTTAAATCATTCAGAATTAAGCAAAAACCAAAAATTGATTTTTTGAAAATTTAAAAAGTCCTGTGCCCCCTTAAAACACAGAAAATTAGCGTATTTTTAGAGCCTGCGGGGTCTGAGAGGAGATGGGTAAGCGTAGCTCGTAGGGGACAGAGACTAAATAAATGTCATTATACTCATTTGCAGTTTAAATGAAATAGTGATTGCTTATTAATAGTACTTTTTGAAATATTACATACCCACGTATTTTAAATAGTTTAATCATCTGGAATTTTCCAATTTTTTGTTTCAAAGAATTTAAATTTCTGTTCTGACTAAGTATTTTTAAGATCTGATTATTAAAAATATTTATAAAAAAACTGGTTTTCTCCATCCATTTCCCTTTAGATGATTCAAAATTGCAATCTTTAAGTTTATTTTTCCCAGTTTGGATGTTTTTCAATATATCAGTATGATAAAAATACTAAAAACTTCAACACAGATTTTTCAACTGACTCGATTTTGTAGCTTATGTAGCTTGTAGTACATTTCATAAAATTAAGAATTGGATTTTTCAGTCATAAATAGTTTATTTTTAAAAAGTAAAAATATCAAGTAATTAGTCATTTTTACTGTATTTTACATATATCATGACATTTTATCTATTTTTTCTTAAACTACTTAATTTTGGGGAAATTTGGTCATTGAAGTACACTTGCAAAGCACACCTGGTAAAGCACATCTGTAAAAGATGCTTGAAAAAAATGCTGTAAAAAGTTGAAAATTGTAGGAAAAATGTAATTTTTAATTTCTCTTAATTTGCCTTTAAGAAATAAATTTTACAATAGGAATTGCATTTTTTCTTCATAAAACCATTTAATAATATTTGTCAAAAAGTATTATGAAATACTCAAAACATACTTTAAAGGATACCAAGACCTCTTAAGAACTGTGGTTGAAGATCAATTGTAGCTAATCGTACAAATAGAAGTATACAATACATTAATCATGCGAGTGTTGATGCTTTATGACATTGGATCATCAGAAGACTTGAAGTGCGTGCAATTCAACAGGCAGTAAACGAAGAGCTCAAGTTCCACAAAGCGTATTAGTAAACATTTGACGAAGTAAATGACTGTAAATATCTAACGAATGTAGAGATAATCGCGGCCGTCTAGGTCGGTAGTCTAATGCTGTTGGTCTAGGCTGTGTTTAGAAATTACAGCCTACTAGTCCAAGAATTCGTGACGCAAACCTTACGTCATCGGACACATGGACGAGAGATATTCTAAGCGAAAGTTTAGACTAAGATTTACAAGCAGGTTTGCTTGTACAGTACATGACTATTTTGGAATAAACTACCTATTTCCGGTTGCGTTTTAGGATACCTACTTATATCATAAGATACATGAACGGAAATGGTACCCAGAAGTATCTAATGATGATGATCAGCTGTGATGAAACATGCAGGATTATCTGCTCCCAGTTTGACCTTATGAAGGGTCGCGAACTGAAACTTGCCGTCGAAAATGGACATAACCTTACGTCGTCAATACATGACCGCCCGTAGATCATAGGAAAGTACGCGAAACCTACAATACGAATAGCTTGGTTGCCTTCGCTCAAGTTGACCAAAACTATGGTTGCCACCAATAAAAAATCTACCCGCTGAGACGGAGTTGAAAAAGAAATACGTCATTACGACTTAATGCTTTCTAGCACATAATCGTACCTTAGCTCATATGAAAGCTCTTGAATCCCACAATATCAACTTGGTTTTCCATGGCCCGCGTGGTCCAAAACTAGGTTTATCATTAATCAAATCCGTTCGCTGTTGAAAGAGAATTAAAAACGATTACGACTTTACGTCATGAAGCACATGATCTTACCATATCTAACATAAGCTCTCGAAGCCCACAATACGAATAACTTGCTTTCCCTTCGTGGCCCAAAACTAGGGTTACCGTTAATCAAATCCGTTCGCTGTTGAGAAAGAACTACAAACGATTATGACTTTACGTTATGAAGTACAATGTATGAAAGCTTTCATCTTCCACAATTCGAATAACTTGGGTTGCTTTCACTCAAGTAGATCAAAATTACGGTTGCTGAAAATTAAAGAACACTGTTGAGGAAAATGACTCCGACTTTTCGACATGGAGTACATAATCGTACCATAATTTTCATAAAAGCTCTCGAATACTACAGTACAAATGACTTGGGTTACCTTTTCTCAAATTGAACAAAACTAGGATTGTCTGAAATTAATATCCTTCCCAGCTGAGAAAGAGTTGAAAAAGAATAATGACATGACGACTCTAAGCGGTTGCATCAGATTAAATACGTTCGCTGTAGAGAGAGAATTTAAAACAATTACAACTTTACATCATGGAGCACATGATCGTACAGTAGCGCGTATGAAAGCTCTCAAAGTCCACTGTATTAATACTTGAATTACAGGAAAACGCAAAAGAATTCGGTTACAGTACTATCTATGAGCAATAATTGTGGAAGTGATTTTCCTGTTTTAGCATTCGTTTTTAAATTAAACTAATTTTTTTTATATTACTGGGTGTGTACAAATTTTATATATCATTCAGTTCGGCACGAAATAATTCGAGTGCATTTCCGTTTTTTAATGGAAACTGGAGAGTAATTTTCAGCTATGCTGAAGGGGAATTTTCAGCTGTGCTATGTGTTTCTAACTGGAGCTAAAAACTGGAACTAATGGAACTGGATTAACTGGAACTAAATTTTAGCGTACTGTGTAGTATACAGGTACCTGACCTGTAGTATACTGGTACCTGTAGGTACCTGACCGACCTTTATTTTCGCAACTGTTGGTCCTAGATACATACTTCCAATTACAAAAATGGTCAAAATTAGGTGCAGGGTTAAGATAAAAAAAGTCTGAAGCGAAAAAACAATTTAGTGAAGAATTACAGAATCTAAATTTTTATACGGTCCCCCGGTCTTTATATAAATTATATTATAGTAAAATTTCCCTGTTATACTGGCAAGTAAGGAAAAAAAAGTCCCGTTATTCTACGATTAAAATTGACCGAGAAATAGCTGTTTAAAGTTGGAGTATATTTTTTGCTGCAATTAGGGGTCATTCACAAATTTAGTAGAAATATAATTTCGTCAGATATATTAAAGAAATGGTTGAGAGTAAAATTAGCATTGCAATATAAATTTGAAATCTTTAATCATTCTGACATATTACTGCAAAATTTACAATTTGTACTGAACATTATAAGAGGATAAAAATACCAGATTTTTTGTTAAATAAAAGGATGAAAAACAACAGCCTCAATTCTTTACAAAATATACATATTTTAAATGCTGTTAGATTACACTGTCTTTCAAATTTTGTGTCATGTTTTTTAGCTTTTGAAAATTGATTCTTATGTATTTTTTAACACTGAATCCGAAAATGACCTTAATTTTAAACCATCCAGTCAGGAATTTTCTCAAATCGCAAATTTCAAAGTTAAAAAGCTAAAGGCTAAAATTGATCCCCCCCTCTCCCCTCCCAACCTCATCTGACCCCCGAGCAGTTTAGCTGTAAGAAACCCAGTATAAGCCAAAAAATCTAATACATTAATGAATTAAATAAAATTAAACTGATTAAAAAAGTCTTACATCTATTTTATAGTATCAGATTTTTCGCTATTTTTTAACCTTGAAATTTACGATTTGCAAAAAATCTTGACATGATGTTTAAAAGTGAAGGTAATTTTTTGATTCAGCGTTAAAAAGTACATAAAATGTAATTATAAAAGTTAAAAAACGCAACCATCGCAGGTTTATGTTATCTAATCTAAAATTCTTTCTTAAACTTCTTGACGGTAATCTATCCGAATTTTTTTGTGTTATCCTCTAATATAAGTTTGTATAAGATGGTAAGAGTCGAAAATCATAATAATATTGCATTGCCATCGGATTTAAGTCAATATGTAAAATTTAACTTCGATCGGACATTTGAAAGTAAGTTAAAATTCGAGTACAAATTTTAAACTGGAAAGACGATCATTGCAAGTTAAATAAAACCTTATGAAAATAACATAATTTTAGTTAAAAGAAATCATAGCCTCAAATCCTTACAAAATAAAACATATGTTAAAATACAATTATTTTAACTAATCTGAAACTTAACTAATATAAGTTAATCGTAATATTTGTACGATTTCTTTCAAAGCGCAGATACCTTGAAATAAGTTTAAGTACTTTATACACGACCCCTGAAAGCATGGTCGAAATCATCTGTTTTGATATGCCAAAAAGTGGTATAAGTCATGCATTTCAAAATTTTATAACTCGGTCAATTTTAATGTTAGATGAATGGGACTTTTTTTGTCGTACTTGTTAGTGTCACAGTAAATTTTTAGTAAATATCACTTATAGGACCGGGGGACCGTATAAAAATTTAAATTTCATAATTTTTTAATAAATGTTTTTCTTGGCTCAAATTGCTTTAAAAATAATTCTTTACCTTATTTAAACCATTTTTGTAATTGGAAGTATGCATCTAGGACCAACGGTTGCTCAGAAGTTCGGTCAGGTTATACGTGGACACACTGTATATACAAATCGATAGATCATATACAGAGCTGAACAAAATAATTAGAATGCTTTTCCGACTATAGAAGGTATTTGTTGAAATTACAAATCGATATAATATGTAGTATATATACAAATCGATAGATCATATACAGAGCTGAAAAAAATAATTAGAATGCTTTTCCGACTATAGAAGGTATTTGTTGAAATTACAAATCGATATAATATGTAGTATATATACAAATCGATAGATCATATACAGGGCTGAACAAAATAATTAGAATACTTTTCCACTATATAAGGTATTTGTTGAAATTGGATTTTCAAATATGTTCTAATGTATGTTCTATAATATGTTCAAATATAAGAGTTTTCTAAATTGATTACTCAGATATCACCTTTCACAATACTAAACAGTGAAGTTTTGTTACAGTATTCTAACTTTTTTGGAAAGAGTTTCGTAATCTATGCTTGACGTATGATTTTTTTTTCTTGTTTTTAAGTATATTATATAGTGATTTTAGTGTTTTTTTCACACATTTTGTTTAAGCAGTCAGGTTCTTTTCATTAATGTTACTTGTTTTAGGGACCGGTGGACAGAAAATCACTGAAAAAAAGGGTGATGTGGGGTAAAGGGCCTAATTGTTCAACGAACTTCTTGATTAAAATTCTATTTATATCTTTTTATACTCGTTCATAAATAGTCTAAATTCGATTGAATGCCAATAGCTTCAATCATTGACCCTTACATTCGAAACCATGTGAGGAAAGGTTAGCTCTAAGGTCATCCGCTTCTGATGTCCGATCTCTTTTCTAGATGAACAGCTTTTGTTATTTTTGCGAGGAAATGGGGAATTTTAGGTTGTTGCTCTTAAAACTAACTTCCTTAAGAAAGCATCACCGTTAAATAGTGATTAAATCGACATTAATTGTAGAAAGTACCTCTCACTTTTCTACTCGAAAATGAGAAATCTTTTCAAACCTGTCTGAATCGAGAACAATGCAGTGAAGTCGCTGCCGGTTCATGCCGCTGTATTACACTTTATTCATGGCTGCATTTCTGTGTTTGCATTTCGGCTAAAGATTTTTCTCTATAAATATTTTTAGAAAAGTGGCTTTAAAACTTTTCCATTTATATATATATATTGGTAAACACAACAAGGGCTGATAATTACTTATAGGGCTAAAAAAGAACGCATGTTTTAAGTTTCTTGGCATATTTTTTATTCTGTATTTCTATACTTTATCAGTTAAAAATAAGTCTCTACAGAGCTTTTGAGAAAAGCAAGTTTAAGACTACTTCAATTACACTTAACATGATATGCATATTGAGTATAACAATTTTTTTAAAGCTATAAAGCCTAAAGTGTGTTTGGAATTTTCAACCTAATTTTAGAATATTGAATTTCTATATTTGCATTCTAGCTATAGATTTGCCACCATAAATAGTTTGAGAAGAGCGAATTAAATACGTTTGCAGTTATATTTAAAGTGGTTAAACATATTAAGGGGTATCCTCTAAATAGTTATAAGGTTAAAAAAAGTATTTTTTTTTTTTTTTTAAGATCCCTCCCCCCTTCTTGAAACGATAAACATACAAGATATAAAATTCTGAAATTACTTCTTTAAAAAAAGCATTTTGAACTAATTCTAATTAAATTAAAACTCAGATTTAAGTACAATTCAAAACTGTTAGCTGTTTATTAACAATAGCATTATTTGATTTTTTTTTGGGGGGGGGATGGAAGATTCATGCATTAAAAAACACAAGTAACAAATAAAAAAATAGGACTGGTTCTTCAGTACAATTCATTGGTTAACCACTTAAACACCTGACGTACCTGCGTACGTCATGAACTCTTCTACTTTAAATACTAGTAGCTCACGTATGTCCAGACTGCAATTGTTCTAATCATCTGTTGTTGTTGTTGTTATTGTTCAGCGTCGCTAATTGTTATTGTCATCATGGAAGTCATTTACTTCGAACCGTATTTCTGTTTGTATAATATAAGTAAACCTTTATTTCATCTCCTTACATTGCATGTAATTAAATAATCCACGTGTAATTAAAAATAATGACATAAACTACTTTTGATGGAATTTAATATATCTGGTATTCAGCACACTATCACTAAATTGAATATGGTGCTTAAGGGGTTAGTAATATAAAAAGTTTCTCATCTTATAATTTTACCTAATTTTCTTCCTTTCAATTTATAATATTTATATATTACAAGAGATATTAAATAAAAGATCGTCTGCCTTTACTGAAAGATAGAAAACGCCATTCTATTACGTAATTCCAATGCCAATTGCCAATTTCATGCGTTTCCGACCAAAAATGAATTCGAAATGTGTCAGAAAGCAGCTTCTTTGGATTTGAGAACAAATAGCCTTAAGTTGCAGTCCACGTATGTATTGATACACCCACTGATTCTCCGTTGTTGCACCGTGATTCCACGGGCCAAATGCATGTTTCTGCGACATTATATCAGTATTTTTGTAGTTAAAAAGTAAAAGGAGAACAAAATAATTGTAGTTAGAACAAACTATTTCTAAACAGAAATTTTACTTTTCTTTAATCGCGGAATTATATGATTAAATCTGGATAAAGTTTTCTTCCTTAAAAAGTGGTGGAATTTCACCTAGGTGGCAATCAGTCCCTCAGTAAAAGGAATCATTACCAATGATGCCAAGAATACCATAGACGATGCGTTGTATAGTTCTGTCATATGTCATACATAGCTGCCAACTTTTACACTTTAGTGCATCTAAAATTAAATAGAAAATTTTGCCTTATTTAATTGCAGATTTCGAGGTTTAAATGAGTCAGAATTTATCATTAAACTTTTGTGGTAAGAAAAAATGCTTAAAAGGTAACAACGTCGTCCTAAGTCTGTTTTTAGACCTCGATATGCTATTTCTTTCGGTCAGCAATTAAAGGGCCGTCTCTAAAAAATAACGTAGCGTTATATAAGCCAGTCGTAAAACAAAGCAGATGTATCATTAAATAGTTAAAAATGGATAATCTCTACAACAATTTTTTTAACTTCTAAGCATCGTACATTGTCAATTTTTATGCCGTCGTATTGAGAAAAAAGTACTTTAAAATGCAATTTGTTTGAAAACTGTATCTCAATTTATTTTTGAGATATTAACTTTTTTGTAGTTTTTAGCGCCATTTGTTTAACTTTGGCAACTCAAGTACTCCAGTTCTGTAGAAAGTAAAGGAAAAATATTTGGAAAATAGAATAATTATATCTTTCTGTGGCCATTTTCCCATAACAGTTGAAAACAAATGTAATTAAAATGCGTGCTATTTTGAAAAAATATAAAATTAATGATTTTGATAAAATATGGAGCTATTATGAACTATATTTAATTTTAAGTATCTATATTAACGTTACAAACAAATGCAGGCATATGAATCAGTAGATGGTCGATTTTTTTTTTTTGTCGAGTTTCTTGAATGACGGCATCGCTCTTCGCTGGATTTGTGTATTATTCAGCGATAGTAATGTCGTATGCATACTTTGCTATAGATGTTGTTTAAGATTGAATCGTGAATGTGGAATTCTTCAGCATATGTGGATGACGCCATTTATATAAATTAAAAGCGTGTGTTAAGTCTTAAAACTGAAATAAGTTTGGTATTTAATATATACATTTTTTTTTTTTTTTTCATAGGAGGGACACTAAATTCTGAGCAAGCCAAATTCCTGTTTTCTACTTTTTTTTTTCTTTTTTTTTTTTAAGTTTGAAAGGCAAAATTAAAATTCTGCATATGCGTATGATAAGCTTTTCTTTCTTTCTAACCGATGGCCAGGCCCCCTACCTGCCGGGTTGCCCCATCTTAACGGGTTTAGTACCTGGCATCGGGGTGAGTGACCGTCTAATAGCCGCGAAGCGGCAATAAACCTGGCATCGTTGCCTCGATCGTCATCCTATTTGCAGCGCCTACTGCTCGTTTGTGTAAACTTTGTTTTGCCGGTTACTTAACGTTATATCCTGTCGTTTGGCACCTGCACATTGCTATTTAAGTTGGTCTGGTAATTTAGAACCTTGATCAGATGACGAGACCTTCACCTGGCAAGGCACCTCCAGAGGTATAATTCACAGGTAACTTGGAGGACGTTGCACCCACGACGGATTTTACATGCACCAGGTGCCATTAGCGTACATGACGGAATTTTAGCCGGCAGATAGCCTGGGTCCTGCGACCAACGGCTACGAGTATAATGCTCTACCAGCTTGGCCTTGGCTTTCTACCGTACCCCATCGGGTAAAAACTGGCTCCCTGTGCTTTGACATTGGAGCGGGTCCGGTAGCTCCTGCAGAAAGCGCATATATAAAGAGAGGCGTTGTCAAAAAAAGACAAAAAATAATACATAAAAAAAAATTATAAATAACAATAAAAAGATTTAACATTATTTACCTTTTTTTTTCCTTTTTTTTTTTTTGCGCATGAAGAGGATTCTTCATACGCTGCCCCGAAATACGTATCATAATGATAATTCAACGTGAGCATTTTTTTCCCCTTTTTTAAATATTTATAACCTGAAACAGATAGATTGTTAGTATGGGGTGGGGTGTCCCTCTGAAAATCAGTGTGTGTGGGGCTTTTTTTCTCCTACTGTGATATTATGTCTATGTTTTCAATTAGCCATCTGGCCACTGATTTACCCTTGTTCTGTACGTGTTTGTTGTTTGCTAGTTGTGTGTGCCAAAGTTGCTCATCAATCTATTGGGATTAAAAATATATACAGCGTGTTACCGAATTCGACCGACAATGTCTGAGGGGTATGATAATTTGCACCAAGGGGATGAAAAATTGCCATAGAACATGGGGTAGCACACCTCCACTTATTTATTCATAAACACAGGGTGTTTGACCCTAACTGAATCGGCTTTACGGTAATAATTTTGCGAAAAATAAAAATTTTGCAATAAAAATGTAACGATATGTATCTTGTTTTTTGTGAAATGTGATAACATCACAAAAAGTTCTGGGAAAGCAGGGTGCTCACGCAATCGGTGATACCGTACGAACCGATAATCACAGTCCAAATTGTTGAGCGTCAAGTGCATATTGCTGGCTCGCATAATGGAAACTTCGACCACTTTTATTTCTTGGTGTTATCATATTGACAACAAAAGTTAGCATGCCTATTAAAAGTTTCATTATAATATACAATCGGACCTCGTTTTCCCGGCACCTGGTTTTCACGTCACTCCGATTATCACGTCAGTTTTTCAAAGTCCCGATTTTATGTATATGATTTTAAGGTAAATAAATTCCGGATTTTACGTCGTTGAATAATTTTCAACTCCGGATATCCCGGCGGTTTAGGAAAATTGTCCATTTTTCGTAATCCATCTATAAGCACGGATATTAAGCGGTAAGAAATGTCTTAGCCAAAATTTTTCACAAAAATGTCTAAAATACCCATTGAGATAAATGAGAAAGTTTACCTTAATAATTTATCTGAATAAATAAACCCACAGACACTATGAATGACCCACGTAAGCGTCAGATAGACGTATGAGTCTACTCGCTGTCTTTTTGTTCTGGTCAGGTGGCGCTTTCTTGTGGTTACACGTTTTTCATCCGACTAAAACCGAAGCTTTTCATTGCATTGAAACGATCAGAAATTATCTAACATCCATTTCTGAAACAAAGAATATTGATTACAATTCATTGTATAATAATAAAAAAAGAACTGTGGGAAGCACATCTAGGGATAAGCAAACCTTAATTCATCAATATTTAATGTAACAATAAAAAAACAAGTCATCAAAAGTCTGATTTTTATTCTTTTCAATTATGTTTTGCGCTTATATTTGTTTAATAATAATGTTTTATTGCTGAAAACTGCAAAATCAGTTTTGAATTTAAAATTGTTCTAAATTAATTAAAAATACAGCTTTTTATAAACATATTTTTTTCAACTCCGGTAACCGCGACACTCCGCTTATGACGACTTTTTTTCTGGACATTAGAGTATCGGGATAACGAGGTTCGACTGTACTTCAATTTTCTGAAAGTTATTACCATCAACCAAAGTTGGTTATGATAGAACACCCTCATTTTTTGTTAAATGGATGGTTTGCGACCCCATGTTCTCCGGTAATTTTTCATCCTCTTGATGCCTACTATCACTCTCTGAATTTGTCGGTTGAATTCGGCAACATCCTGTATAAGTTATAGTTCATATTGTTTTCGATTATTAATTTAACAATTCATATTTCATATCACAAAATAATGGGAGTTACAAAAATACGATACTTATATTTTGTGCTTCTGAGTAGCATGCATATTCTTACAAGAAATCTGCGTCATGAGACTTAAATTTCCTAAAATATTAAAAAAAAGTCTAAAAGTAATTTAATATTAGAGTGTCATATTTTGAATAATTGTAATCCCAAAAGTAGTACCAAGTGATTTAAAAATTTGTATCTATTCATAAACTTCAACGGATATTAAAAATATTTATGAAAGTTGAGTGTTACCAGTCAAAATTTAAAAGTTAATACAAATTTTAATATGGAGACACATCTCCATTACTTAAATGACACACATCAGTTAACAGTAAACATTATTTTCTCTCGACTGTAATTTCTAACGTAAACGATGCTCAAAAAAGCACGGTTTGGTATTTTTTCTTCGACTGTACAGTATAATAGCTTAAATAATATTACAATGTTAAAACATGAATTTACTTATCACAAAGTAATACAGTTAAAAATATATTGGGTGAGCTGAAGGAATCGAGTACTAGGTATCGGGTGCTAGGTTACTTTTTTTTTCTTTAATAACGCTACTTTCTTGTCTTACGACAAATACAAACACATTTATGGGTTAGCGAAAATCATTATCGATCGTTCCAAATTTTTCTCAGAGTCTTTTCTGAAGAGTAAAAAAAATACTCTTTAAAAAATCGGTAACACCTAATGCCCTCCCCCTTACTTACCCTAATTATTTTGTGTTTATATATATATATATATATATATATATATTATTCGATAATGTTGTGTATATATCATTAAAATTAAAATATAGAAGCATGACAATCTAAGAGTTAGAAAAAAAAGTTTCATCGTTAGGTAATGACTGTTAATGTAATATGAAAACAAATTGTGTTCATTTGTGTTCATGTTATTTTCTGCATTGACCTCTTTTATTGCAAATCAGCAACTGAATTTTGAACAATAAATTAAGTACGGTGTATACTTTTTTTCAGAAAATTTGAAGTTTTCAATTGAAAGTGTTTCCCTGTTGGTATTGTAACAATATTTCTCAATCCATTCAACTGACCAAAGCATTTTAATAATTTTGAAATATATTAACTTCTTTATGAAGTTCGGAACAGGAAACATAAAGTATAGACGGCGAAAGAAAGCGTTCCCTTTAACATATTTGATCCCGCAGTGAGCGTCTGACAGAATTAATGTGATTAAAAATTCTAACACAATGTAGACTTGTGGAATTATTTTCATATTGTTCGTCAATCTCAGAAACTAGAGCACTATCTCCTCACATTAGTCAGCTAGTCCACACCTAACACCACCATAACAGGCAATTGATACCTCTAACCAATTCTTTTTTAATCAACAATACATCTTTTATCTAGAAATGAAAAGCCCTCAGGCCGTAGTAAATTATGCCTTTTGTAGATTCAGGAAGAAATTAGGTTTTAAGAATGACAATCACTCTTCACCTTGTTGGCTGGCTATTATGTACTTATTGCATAAATGAAATTTTGTTTTTACTTGAATGTGTCTTTATAATTTCTAGTTTTTTCTTCACAACTATGACAGAGGTATATTTTTTTTTTCATTTCCATATAGTTTATTATTATTTCTAGGCAAGCTATAAATCAAAATAATTCTACATTGTTCCTTAGATTTCTGAGGTTTTTGTAAGTAGAAATGGTGTTAACGATTTTAAAATTTTTATATCGCAACAGTTCAAATTTGATAAATAATTTAGTTGAATAACAGAATTATCATTTTAAAATTATAATGTAGTCAATCGGGGCAAATATGAGACACCCCCAAAAATGGGGCTAATGTGAGAAATAGAAAAAGAAAAGGTACAGTAAAGTCCCGATTATCCGAGTTAATTATGGACCAAACTCACCTCGGATAAGCAAAAAACTCAGATAAACCGGATTTACACAAATCGGCACCAACTAAGGAGATGCAATATAAATTTTCACTAAATTCATTTATTTTTATGAAACGAGCAAAATTTCTTTGGTGTACATTTCCGTTACTTTTAAGAATAAAAAAGAAAAGAGCCCAGTTAAACTGATGGCATTGAGCTCACAGGAAAAGTATATCCGATTTGCTTCAAATTTTGTAAATAGGTTCATTCAGATAAGTCGCTTCCCTGATTCATTGGTTAAGTACAAATTTGGGAGAACGTTGGGCTAATCACCTCCCCTTAATTTAGATAAATGTAGAATTATCCTATTTGCATCAAATTTGGTATACCGGTTTATTCTGATAAGGCGCTTCCCTGATTAAATTTGGAGGTTCATTGGTTAAGTATGAAGGGGGGGATTGGGGAGCTAATCCCCCCTTAATTTAGCTAAATAGGTTTTTTTGTCGATTTCTTTATTTCTCGAGGAGCATTTTTCTTTGAAATAAGAGTATAATATACAATTAGTGTGACTAGCCTGTGAGCTCAATGCCATCAGTTTAACTGGGCAGTTTTATTTTTATTTTTTAACCATTTAAAAAATAAGTAAAGGTTTTAATAGTATTTGTGACTCATTTCCTGGATTTTTACGCATTCATGATACAGGTAGCCAATTTAGAGGTCCACTAATAAATACATTTTGTAGTTTTTAAAATATCAAAATTTAGACATGTAACATATATTTTCCAATATTACTAAAAAATATGTTAATATATACAAAACACACCAATTTTGTTTCTAGTAATCTAAAATTAGACATATTTTATAAATTATAATAAAATGAAATTTAATGAAATATTGAAATGTGATGAAATGTGAAATTACAAGATATGTTTTAGAAAGAAAAAATTATGAACTTTTAAAATTGCTATACTCTGATTTTCTATCGTTATTCAGTACCTGAAGTTATATCTAATGGCATAATAAACGTTTCACATTATTTGATAGGTATTTTTTTAGAGCTAAAATCTGCAAATATTAGAGAATATTTTCTGCACAAATGCCTTGTCACTGGAAAAGTATAATGAGTAACTTCATTTTCATAATTGTACTACCCAGTTGCATTACTAATATGAAATTTTGACTCACACTTTGTATACAATTCAATAACAATACACTCCGTAGCAGAATGAAAAAAAAAAACAAGCCATTGAGTCTGCAAAAAATAACCTTTCGCAGCGAGAATGAATTAGCTCAGTTCTATCAAAGGCCATAGCTTCCAACTTTTACGACTTTTCGTTGCCCTTAAAATTTAATAAAAAAATTTCTCTTAGTGAATAACAGATTTTGAAGATTAAATAAGGCAAATTTTATTGTTAAGTTTCAGATGCAAAAACTGGAAAGTAATCAAAGGTTGTTTTAAATGGGCTTGGATGAAACAGATATTACCTGTGGCTGTATAAAAGGGCACATAACTCACATTAAAATAATAATAATCATATATAATTTTAATTAATTTTTCAATTAATTTTCAGCAGTGAAACTGAGAACGAAATTATTGAATATAGAATACGTGAATTATCACATTGCTAATGAAGCGTAGAACCAACAACGTGAAAAATGTCCAAGCTGGGAATCGAGCCCGAAACCCTTGGAATAGCGCTCCAAGTGCTCTACCATTGTTGGTTCTAAGCTTCGTTAGTAATGTGATAATTCACGTATTCTATATTCAATAATTTCGAGCGTAATTTCACTGCTGAAAATTAATTGAAAAATTAATTAAAATTGCATATGTGTTCACCGATGCTGGGTTTGCTTGTGTCTCATGTTTCGCAGTATTGCTTGCTCATGAAGACTATTCCATCTTGTGCTGCAGTTTCAGCCTTACCAACATATGGCAGAAATGCTAAGCTGGGCATCGTCCTTGTAGCTTAAATGGTAGAGTACTTGGAGCGCTGTTCCAAGGGTTCCGGGTTCGATTCCCGGCTTGAACATTTTTCACATTGTTGGTATTACGCTTCATTAGCAATGTGATAATTCACATATTCTACATTTACTAGTAGTCAATTTTTTAATCGGAAACTGTATTCATATTATTATTGTGCTAAAAATAACCAATATATATTTTGAAGGGTTTTATTATTATTATTATTATTATTATTATTATTTGAAGGTCTACTATACCCTTAAGCTTTCTAAACATAATCACCGTAGGTTTCATTCCCCACCTCTATTTAATGAGTGTTCTATCCCAGTTTAAGCGTTCTTATTGAAATACGTTTAGAAATAATATATGAATGTGACAATATTTTTATGTACAGTCGTGGGAAAAAAAAAAGTAAACACCCCCTACTAACTCCTCAACAAATTATCGTAGAAGAAAGTTACTGGTACCGAACGATTGGAAATAAAGTCTACTTTTAAATGATGTATAAAAAAATTTGCTTAGGGGCCATCTACATATTAAAACGAATCCAAACTTCATTTTTTTCAATGACAATACCCAATTTTAACAAGATAATTCAAATCTTCGGTTCGAATTATGCCTAGACACCGAATTTCAAGTCATTTAAATGATAAGTTTTTGAATTATAAACATTCAAAATTTAGTGCTTCTAATGGTAAATTACATTTTCATATTTTTATTTATATCTCCAGAAATTATGCTCCTAATGCGCTAATTTTTTTTTGTAGCAATAATACTAATATACCCAAACATAAATACGATGAATTTGCAATTTTTATAATTTTATGATATGAATTATGAATTATGGAATTAATATTCGAAAAAATTATGAATTGCAACCCACGATTTTTTGATGGATTTAGATTTATTAAGTCCTGCTTTATGTAAATCCGAAATTTCACATTTTTATTCCAAGTAGTTTTCAAATTATGCTTTAAAAACGGCAAAATGATGGTTTAAGGGGCCGTCTATAATAGAAGTGAGTAAATAGTTTGAAATTTCTTCTGCTGTTCTGTAATCTAGCAGGCTTCATTGACTTCTTACGATGCCTTGATCAAGATGGACTCTCTCGGTTAACAATCGATTTCCGAACTTCAATTTAGATACAGCCCTTAAAATACGCTCGTTTTAAAATAATTAATTTCTCAGAAACGTATGGTACGAATTGCATAAAAATTTGTTTTTAGGCTAATTGAAGGGTGCAGAGTTCATTTATGCTGTCAGAATTGTGTACTGCTATTGAAAAAAAGACAAAGTTATGTTTCGTTTTAATATGTAGATGCCCCCCTAAGAAAATTTTATCTATGTCGTTTAAAAGTAGACTTTATTTCCAATCTTTCGGTACCAGTTAACTTCTTCTACGATAATTTGTTGAGGAGTTAGTGAGGGGTGTTTACTTTTTTTTCCACGACTGTACCACTAATTCTATTATTATTAATCAATTCTAGATAATGAAAACTCATCATCACTAGTCAATAAAAATATTTAAAAATATATCGAACAGATTCTTTTCAATTAAAATGTAACAACAATAATGCACAGTGTTTATAAAATATTATTTCATAATTTCCTATGTTGAAGTGGAAAATAGTCATCCAAAGATCAATTTCAAAGATATTATTCCTCATTTCTTAACAAATAATTTCCGTACTCCTAGAAAAAATATTTTATCCGTGAATTCTTCCCAAAAGTCTGAAAAAAGGAAATAAATGACGTACATTCCTAGCACGCATGCGCTCTATTAATACTGATATCCGAATTTATTTTTAAAAAAATGAAAAACTCAAAATTCTGTATTAATATTTTGGAAATTTTTCCAGAGAGAAACATTTGCCTTGCATACAATATTTCAAATTAATTGCTTAATAGGCGAAAATGCCAACCTAGTGAAATATATTCCATGCCGGGACTCGAACTCGGGCCATCAGTACAGCGCACTCACGTTCTACCGACTAAATACATGGAACATTACCACATGGAACGATACCCAGCCTGGAACTTCTCACTATTACAGGTTGGCAGGCTACAAACGCAGCACAAGATGGAATATTTTCCGTGAGCCACCGACCTGGGGCAAACACAGACTCGTAATTAAATCCAGCATCGGCATGGAATCTTTTTCACTAAGTTGGCCTTTGCATCTTTTAAGCGATTAATTTGAAATTTGTTTTTCATTTGGAATACTCAAAATTCTGTACAATTACTACAATTTACAATTACTACTTGGTGTAAAAGGGAAAAAAGTTATCGAATTAAAACTGAATAACAATTATTTTTCTGATTCATTTAAAAGTACTCACAATTTATTTTTTTTAAGTTGAATAAAATTAAATGAAGTTGAATTTATAAAGTTCTTTTTACAAAAAAAATCATATTTGAAATATATTTTAAACGAACACATTTAAGAAATATTTCATTTTAAATGTTAAATGGAAAAAAATCGATTCTACTCAAAAAAAAAAAAAAACTTATCGAATTAAATTGTATTAAAATCCCCGAGACAATCTCATTATAGAGACGAAATCTTCCCGAAATTAACTTCAAAATTAAAAGCTTTTTAAAGAAATAAATCAAGCCATACCCAATGGTTAGCATACTTGTCTCGTAGCGCTAAGATATCTGGTTCGATTCCAGGTCAGCAACTTTTATGTTTTCCCCACACAAACACTTTCTTTAACACACAAATATTTTACCTCTGTAGTGGAGAAAAAATAGACGGATATTCGTCAATTAACGGAAAAATCCTGGCAGCACTGCTGAGAGGAAAATTCCCGTGAGTTAAAGAACGTGAGTAAATAAATAGAATGCTAAATTCATTTTTAAAAAGTTAAAATTACACTAAGTGTAAATTGCTTAAAAGATGAAAAAATATATATAAAAAGGTGTTAAATTGCTTTAAACAAAACAATTTAACACCTTTACATATATTTTTTCATCTTTTAAGTAATTTGCACATAGCGTAATTTTAAGTTGAAGAAAGTATTTCGGAGAGCGTATATGATGACGCCAATGATGATGTGACAGGATGAAAAGCACAGAATTCACAGCGGCGGTCTTCGAATATCATATCCTCATGCGAAACCCGTATTTTTGAATAAAGTTTTTATCTAAATGCAACGCGGAATACACGAGTAAATACGGCGTTTTTTAGGGGGGGGGGGGGGGTGGTATAGTTGTTGTTTGTGTGTGTTATATTTTGTTTTGCCTTTTTGTTTTCATTGTGTTTTATATATATATATATATATATATAAATCTAGATACATTAAGGGAATGAGAAGACTGCACCTTTATAGTCTTAGTTTAGATTGAATTTATAAGTGAAACTTTCCCCGAAGAAATGTCCGAACAAGTTTATTAATATCATTATTATTATTATTATCATTTCACCAAAAATTATACATTTTTCCGGTAACTGAACCTTTTAATTTATTTTTCTTTAATTTACCAATACCTTCTCAGAATTTACATATTTGTAATTTTTTTCTATCAGAACATCTTGCAACACTCATGACCTTTTAAAGACTTCACTCTGAGAGTTCTAGTGCATGATGATTGAGTTTAAATTATTTCCTTTTTTTTAAAAATGTTCTAATTTGGGTTTGTTTTTTTTTTCAACCGCATAAATTATGAGAATGACGAATTACTGCATCTTTATTTGCTTAGTTTACTTTAGTTTGAAATTATAAACAAAATTTCCCCCCGAAGAAATGTTTGAAAATTATTATTATTATTATTATTATTATTATCATCATCTCGCCTAATGTGATACAAATTTTTCCAACAGCTGAACCATTTATGAGGGTTCTTTTAATAATTATTTACTAATCATTTCTCAGAATATATATATTTGTAATTTTTTCCTATCATAACACCTTGCAACACCCATGGTGATTTCAAATCGGTCAAGCCCATCGCTCCTCCCACTGACCCCTGTCCAAGACGGTCACTCCACGGCTGTAGGTAAATTGGAACGAAACGAGGTCCATGTTAATTAAGCCAATCGAAGCTTTTTTTTTCAGCTGATTGTTATTAGGTTTTGATGTTTTATTTAATCACCGGATTAGATAAATTATATGTCTGGAAAGGAAACTGATTAGAATTCGTCTTCCACAGGTTACAAAATCAGAGGTCATGGTAGTTTTGGTGCAAATGTGTGGTAATTGAGGGAGATGACTTACAACTGGGAGTCAAATGCTTTATGATCTAGGAAAGCAATTAAATCAGTCATGGAAACATTTTATCGAACTTTTAAATTTCAAGCGAAATTAATTCGATTAAATTACGTTGGTCCAGTCATTATTTTTTTCCAACTGTGCATTTTCATCTATCTATATCATAAAGGACAAACGTATCTGTGCGTAACGCGGATGTCATTTTGAGAATGGCAACCCTTCACGATCAAATTTCGTTTTTGCAATTTTTTAATCTTCTAACCATCGTGTATTTTCAATTTTTACACCGGGAAAAAAATCTGCTTTCAAATGCAATTTGTTTGAAAACTGTATCTTAATTGACTGATTTATTATGTTTTTAAAAATTATCTTCAAGTGTGAATTTTTGCGATGTATCTCTATCACGTGCCGTCTCCATTATATAATAATAATAAATATTTGGCACATAAAGGTTCGTTAAAAAGGTAAGGTTAAAAATTGTTCAGCGTTTATTTCTGACTAATTTTCCATAACGAAATTAAAACTTCCTCTATAAATAAATATAAGAATAACACTTAAAAAACATAAATTTAACATACACGTAATCGAATAATTTAAATTATACACAGCCAAACTACTCGCAAAATTATACAAATTGCCATAATTTTTGTTTTAAATAACGAAAGAACAAATAAATTAGTAAAAGATTAATAAAAACACAAGTGAAACGTTGAATTAAAAATCTCTTGATGACACAAAAACATGTGTAACGTATTTAATGTCAAGTGAATGTGACACTTACGATAAGCCATTACTGGCATTTAATCTTATAGATTGGCGACAGTTTTTTGGTCAGCCGGATAATCGAGTAGTGCCAAATTGCGTGAAAGAAACATCTTTATAACTCCAAAAATGATAATCTTATTAACTAACAGTTTACTGCGTTGGATTAAGCGTCTTATTTCTAATTAAAATATATCTTTAAATTGAAATTTGAATAAAATACAGGGTCATGAAAAATCGAAGAGTGTGGAAAATATGATTACAAATATCTCGGAAACTCGTTATCCGATAGACTTCATTGTTTATACAAAATTTATGTTTTTTATTGTCTTTTATAACCACTCTTTAAAATAAACAATCTCGAAAATTTTTATATATCTTTTATCAGAACGTATATTTCGAGAGTCCGAAAAAATAGTTCCGGATAATCGAGGTTACTGATATTCAAGGCTTCTTCTCATTACTACATACTAAGTACACACCAAAATTTAAAGTCTCTAGCTCAATTTGTTCGGGAGTTAAATCGTTGACAGACACACATACACACACACACAGACGGACAGCATTTTTTTTTTTTTTTTTTTTTTTTTTTTTTTTTATATATGTTTTTCTCAATCTCCAGTGTCTGAAATGGTAAATCCGTCAAAAAAATGAAAAAAAAAATATTCGATTTTTAAAACGATTACAAGACTTGACCCTATATGATGGGTAAGTAAAATGAAAATCTCTCTTTTATTCAATTCCTACTATTAGTTCACACTCTCTCTATATTTATTTATTTATTTATATATATATCTTGTTCAAATTTTCAATCGTTAATAAAATACTCATTATTCATCCTATCAAGTTGAAATAAATTTTTTAAAACTTGTACTGGATGACAATTGATGTTAATACAGTTTTTTCAAATATTAATTCCTTAATTCAATTTTAATTAATTAATTTTAGTTTTACATGGGAGACAAAATGGCGACCATTGGTTATTGAAGCATTTAATGCATCTTCATACCTATAAGGGGGGTTACCATAGGGGGGACCCTGTTCTGTCGCCAACTTGGCGATATATCGCCAAATTTGTCGAGCAAAATGAGTCGCCAAAAGTGACGCCAACTTGGCGATATCTCTAATATTTCGCCAAATTCCCATAGAGTTCCATTGTAAACCTACTTGCTTATTAGAAAATCAACAAATTGAGATATTTTAATGCAACAAAAACTAATATTAGCTTAAGGGATTATATTAAATTTTTCTTTTATGACCTAAGTAGGAATTGACTTTAAAAACAAAATTTTTATATTACTTGTTTTAATTTAATTTGCTTCATTTATGTAAAGAGGGAGTTTTGCAATCGAATTTTCACTCACTTCCTGATATACTAAATTTATAAAAATTGTATACACAGGTGTGTTTCTGATGGCAATACACGATTTTAATATTTTTAGAACTCAATTTTAAATTAATAAACTAATTTTAAGGGTTTTTTCTGTTAACCGGTGACAGATAATAAATTAGCAAATAAGTTTCATATTTACAACTGTTTACGAGTTACAAAAATAGAGTTAATTATTACGCCAAACCATCCTCATCGAAATGTACCAAATAACTATGAAATTTTAACAACGAGACATTTTAAACACAAAAAATTAGAAAATACAAATAAACAAGTAATATAAAAATTTTGTTTTTAAAGTCAATTCCTAATTAGGTCATCAAAAAAAAAAATAATAATATAATCCCTTAAGCTAATATTAGTTTTTGTTGCATTAAAGTATCTCAATTTGTTGATTTTCTATAAGCAAATAGGTTTACAATGGAAGTCTATGGGAATTTGGCGAAATATTAGAAATATCGCCAAGTTGGCGTCACTTTTGGCGACTCATTTTGGTCGCCAAATTTGGCGTCATACCGCCAAGTTGGCGATAAACTTGGCGCTATTTGGCGACAGAACGGGGTCCCCCCTATGGTAACTCCCCCTTACAGATATGAAGATGCATTAAGTGCTGTTCAATAACCAATAGCCGCCATTTTGTCTCCATATTAAACTAAAATTAATTAATTAAAATTTAATTAATGAATTAATATTTGAAAAATCTGATTAACATCAATTGTCATCCAGTACAATTTTTAAAAAATTTATTTCAACTTGATAGGATGAATAATAAGTATTTTATTAACTATTGAAAATTTGAACAAGATATATAAATAAATATAGGGAGAGTGTGAACTAATAGTAGGAATTGAAAAATGAAGAATCAAGAGTATTACCATTAAAAAAAAAACTTTATATATATGGATGAGGATTTTATGAAGCATCCTATCATAAAGTATACATTAAGATTGTAATAAATCTAGAATGATGATCTGAAAAATTACCTATAAATAATTGATATTTTAATATTTAATCTCTCTATTCTAAAAAAAAAGTAACTACCGCTGTCACCGCCGCCGCCGCCGGTTTTGAATTTTTTGTGACCGGAGGTCTTTCTTCGTTAATATTAAAAAAACTGTTGCATACAAAAATATGAAAATCGGTAGTATTATAGAAAAATTTTTGATAAATACGCTGGTGCAGACAGTTTTCAAATCGAAGAATTATTTTAAGAGATATTTAATGCCAAAGTTGGACAAAATCGTTCCATTAAAAAAGTTTTATAGGAGCAAAAACTGTACATAGGAATGTAATCATTTTTAGATCATTTTATGCGTCAGAATTTCCCGGTGTGCAGATTGCAGTTAGTTTTTTAATTTGAATAATTGTTCGAGGTTTTATTTCTATTTTAAATTCAAATTTTCAGCATTTCGAGAGATATTTTTTACAAATTTTAGAAAATTGTATTAATGTTAAAATAAGTTAATAAAATAAGTTAAAGTTAAGTAAAAATAAGTTAAGTAAATAAGTTAAATAAATGTTATAATAAAGTATTAATGTTATAATTAACTGTTGCCAACTGTATAAACAGCGCAAACAGTAATGTTTGCTTCAAATTAAAAATTTATTTTACACGTGACTATTATAAACAAAAAATATAAAAAGCAGGAACTCATTGAAAATTACGTCATAAAAACTATAGTTACACGTGAATTTTAAATGAGAAAGATTTGTAAAATAATAAATTCAGTAACATGCGTTAGAAGTCCTAAATAGGAGAATTTACGTCATACTACACTTATTACTTAAAATGAACAAAAAATAATATTGCAAAACAGTTTTAATTTAAAAATTGCGCGAGACATTTACTTGACATTTTAAGATGATCATAATATTTCATTTCTAACAAAAGCATTTTGACGTGAATATTAAAAAGAGAAAGAAAAGTTTGGTGAAAATTACGTCAGATTATAATTGTCAGATTCAAATTATAATTCAATCTTCCGAAATCTTTTTAAAGGCGATCAAATTAGCGTGCTGTTAGAGTCTGCGGTGTCTGAACGGGGTTGACGAGCGTAGCTCGTAGGGGGCAGAGCCCCCTAGTAATGTAAATAATATTAATAAGTTTTAATATTTAAAATCTATACGTTAATGAGCTCTTCTGGGAGACTTTAGTAACACCTGTTAATCTTTCAAACATAGGTACCAAAGTAGTACCGAACAGAAAATAATTCGATAAACTTTACATCAAAAAAATTTTCAATTCAATTTTCCCGAAAGTTAATTTTTTATTACACATCTTCTTCCTCCGTTAAGTCCTTCAATTAACTTCAAGTTAGGTTAAATTCGTTATAAAGGTACTTTGTATCGAAGTAGGTTCAGAATTATTTAATCTTCACCGCACGGTGGTACGACGACGGGGTTTGTTTTATTATTATTATCATTAAATGCCTGTAAAACTCTATTTCCTGCAACAGTAAGCAAGTAAAGGAGAAGCTTCTTTCTTAGAGGAAACAGTTTGAAGAAAGAAAAAAAAAACTGTTAGTAGTGCTCCCTATTAAACGTTTCTACGTATAATACATATTATTATACGTATAATACATATTATACGGTTAAGAGATTTTGCATGCGTTGTGTCTCTGACTAAAACTTTTTATTTTCATATAAAACAAAATGTAATTAATTTACATTCTGACGACACAGGATTATGACACAGAATTATAGAACTTTCTCAAAAAGCATTCGAAACACTTCTTCTGATTCAAACGAAACTTTTTATTACCGTTAAATCTGCAGCTTTTAATGAGCACGTGGAAAGCGCCTTCAAAGTTTAGTCGTATATGCATTGCTTGCTTTATAATGTGCACTCACGTCTTGAGTCAGTCATGACAGATAATTATAAAGTTCATAGCAATAAATAAAGAGTGTCTCATTTGAGCCGATACAGCTCAAAATCGATGAGTAATGTTGAAATTTTCCGAAGGAATAAACGAGATTTTTGGAATACATATAGTTTCGGTCGAGTTTCTGTCAGGTCGAATTTTCGACAGCATTTTCGCCTTAAACGAATTTTTGGCGAAACTCAGATTTTGGGCCAAAAGCGAAAACGAATTTTCGGTCTATCTCTATTTAAAACATTAAATTGTTTCAGTTTAACAGACAGTTAGCATATTTTAGCGAGCATGGTTTAATGGATAACTAACTGCATTGATGTTGTAATTTGAATACAGTTGTAACCATAAATACTATTTAGCAATTTATTGCCTGCGTTTGTCCAACAGGAAAGTGCTTTAAAATTAATTTATTAATTTATAATTAAATTCTAAAAATATTAAAATGCTGTGTTGTCATCGGAAATACTCCTGTGCACATAATTTTTATAACTGTAGCATATCAGGAAGTAAGAGAAATTGATTACAAAATTCCTTTTTTACATACTTGAACCAAGTTAAGTTGATTCAATACTTTCGTGGGCGCCGTTTGCAGTCGGCAAACGCTTAATTTTAATGCTCAAACTGCCGAATGGCACCAGTAATTTTTTAGTAGAATTTCGATCTCATAGTATACGTGAAGAAAAGCTTTTGATTATTTAAAAATTAAACAAAAACATAATTTGAAGAACAAATTAAAAAAACAAAATTTATTTCCTACATTGTTTAAGCCCGAGAAGGGACAGATATTAAGTTATTTCATTCAATTAGTTCTACATTTAATGTTAAATTTTTGTAACAAATTATTTGAGCCAACTGAAGATTAAAAAATAAAAACAAAATTCCTACAATATGATGCTTAAAACCTCCTAAAAAATTAGATTCCGTTCAAATGAAATCGAAATAAATCTTAGACTTCTTCCAATTTTAATTGAAAATATTTGTATTGCAGATTTTGTATTATGTTTATGACAATCGTGCATCAAATGATAAGATGCATGCAAAATGTAAAACTTAAAAAAGAGTCTAAGATTTATTTCGATTTCATTTGAAAGGAATCTAATTTTTTAGGGTGTTTTAAGTATCATATTGTATGAATTTTGTTTTTATTTTTTAATCTTCAATTGGCTCAAATAATTTGTTACAAAAATTTAACATTAAATGTAGAACTAATTGAATGAAATAACTTAATATCTGTCCTTTCTCGGGCTTAAACAATGTAGGAAATAAATTTTGCTTTTTTAATTTGTTCTTCAAATTATGTTTTTGTTTAATATGCCAAGTTTTTTAATAACTACAGCACTCAGACGAACGCATTTCAAAATTAATAGAGAGTATCATCATCAGGCTTTGATGTATGCGGTATTGCATCACAATGTGGGATGCAGTTTACCAATGTGTAATTCAAAATGTGTCACCACTGTAGTAATGCAGGTTGCGGTAGTTTGGACAAAAACTTCCAATCTGAACGTAAAAAATCTATAATCAAAACATAAAAAATTAACTTCACTTAAATTTAGATACCCTATTTCCCACTCAGGAACGCTATGAATGTAAATGTGAATTGTGTTGAATCCTTACTGCTAATATTTAACAATATTATAGCTGTGATATAGTAAAAAATAAAAAATAAAAGTTTTACTTAAATTTTTAAACCTTATTTTCTAACAAGGGATTATGTAAACACATCAGAAAGTTATTACCTAAGTTTAACTTGGGGTATAAATAGTTCTCATCTCGGAAAAAAATACATTTTAAATTTTAAGTTATGTAATTTCCCACTAAGTTCGCTACCTGCGTAAAAATAGCTATCCATTTGAAACTTTTTACAAAAATATAAACTTGACCAAAACAAAAATTTAATCTGAAAATATCCTTTTTATTTCCACTATGACGCCATATTCACCTTTTTAATTTTTGAAAAGAAAAACTAGCTCAATTTAATATTTCACGTGAAAATCTTTCAACTAAAAAGAAATAAATTATTATTATTACTGCTTTTGAAATTTTTGCAACAATGAAGTAAAAATGTTACATTTTCTATGAAAAATGTCCGTTGATTTTCAATGAAAAAAGCGAAAATCGGAATTATTAAAAAAAATATTTGAATAATGCAAAAAAATTGGCCCATGTTTCTCTCTGGGTTATAATTCACCCATATGCAAAGGCAATTTACCATTCGTTTTGATACTGACGTCAGGCAAACATTTTCATACTTTGAATTTACAATATCATTAGAATTAGTAAAGAATAAAAAATGAGTGGCATCAGGGACAAAAAGGTGGGAAGAAAAAATGAAAAAGTTATCATCTCCATAGGCTTTTCCATGTTAAATTAACATTGAGAAGTGACACTGGAAATAAATAAGTATTGCGCTGCCGCGCAATACTTAAATAAATTTGTTCGTAAATTGCGGTTTAGAAATCTTGATATTTGTTCATAGAAATTAAATAAAGCTTTAAAGTTAATAATTTCAGACATCGATAATAATGCCAAAATATTTCAAACTTCAAGTTAAAAATATAACGTGCCTTTATTTATTTTTATTTTTTTTACTTTATCAAATGCATGTATTTTACACCACGATTAGAGCTGTTCTTTTACACATATACAAACCGTAGCTGCCAACAACCCATACTTTTATCAAGTCAAAAATATATTTTTCCCACTAGAAATTTTACTTAATAAATATAATCAGAGAAGTACCAAGTAGAAACAAAACGCAATTTATTAAATAAATTTTCCCGTCCAAACTTGGTTTATTTGACTTTATAAAATTCAAAAGGTCAGTAGCAATGACAAATATTTTTCATTTAGGAACAAATTAAAGTATCACTGCTGATATATATATATATATATTTGTACTTTCCTGATACACATGGTGTAACGGAAGTAGTGATGAACAGAATGAATGATTTTACTATCGAATGAATCATTCGAGCATGCGCAAAAACGTAGTTTCCAACCTTTATATATATTTTTTAATCAATTGCCACGAGAAATTTTGGAAAAAGGAAAGAATCAAAAGTATAGTTGCCAGCTGTCGTAATTTTTTTAATCAATTGATTAAAAAAATTAGAAAGAATTAGATTAAATTAGAAAATTAAAAAAATTCAAAATTAATCAACTTCAGAAATTTTGAAGATGAAAAGAATTTTTATATTTTTATGGGGTTCTTAAATTGATTCTAATTAAAATAAGTAACTTCTTTTTTTATACAAAATTTGTGGTAGAAATTGAATTTTTAAAAAATAAAAGTTGACATGTATGCTTTTGCGCATGCCCGAATGATTCATTGGAATAGTAAAATAATTCATTTTGCCCATAACTAAACGGAAGTATTGTAATTATGATAAAAACCAAAATGTGGAAATTTTAGTGTATCGTTACATTTTATCGTTCCTTGAATCCGCTATTGCTATTTATTTATTTATTTTTTTTTTTTTCGATTCCGCATGTTTGTATGCAGGTGTGTACATTTTCTGTCCCCTGGAATCTGTTTTCGGTATTTTTATGATGATTTATCCATGTATGATAGTAAACACTATAGTGTAAAAACTGCGTAGTCGATAAGCTGCCATTTGGCGATATACTATAGACCAATGTTACAAGAACTGTATTTATTTGCGTACAAATAGAATAATGGGTTTTTGGTATCTAAACAATTTTTTAAAACATTTTTCAGCTATTTTGTGACCAGAGAAAATAGAAAAGTATTTTTTTAACTCAATTATTAAATGAAATATTTTAATTGTCCAGGTTCATCTTATGATGATATAACTATTATGTTTCACTAGAATGTGATTTAATTTAGTAAAACTTTGTTTTTCTTACAAAACATGGAAAAAAATAACATTGAATTTTATCTATCTTCTATATTATAAAGGACAAACATATCTGTGCGTAACGCATACGTCATTCTGCGAATGGCAACACTTTGAAATTTGAAATAAAATTTTGGTTTTGCAATTTTCTCTAAAGCAAATTTTTAAACTTCTAAACATCGCACATTTTAAAGTTTTACACCGTCGTATAACGAAAAAAATGCTCTTTTAAATGCAATTTGTTTGAAAGCTGTATCTCAATTTAATTTTGAGATATTAATTTTTTTGTAGTTTTTAATACTTTTTTTTGTAATTGTGGCAATTGAAGAACTCCATTTCTGTTGAAAGTCGTGGAGGGTTGAAAGTAAAGGGAAACTAATCAGGGAAGAAAGAAAATAATATATTACTGTACCTTTTTCTTGCAATTTTCTCATAAAAACTGAAAAGATAAATTGAAATTGAAATACGTGCTATGTCAGCGATTTTTTAAATTTCTAAATATCCATTTCCAATTTCTAAACCGTCAAATAGAGAAAAAAATCTACTTTCAAATGCAATTTGCTTGAAAATTGTATCTTAATTGACTGAGTTATTATGTTTTTTAAAATAACTAGCCATCCGTGGCGACCAATTTGGCTTCCCTTAAATGTATGCTAGGCATTGTATCATGTTACTTTTATTCATAATTTAATTTACTTGCTCAATCCTTCGCCAAATTTGAAGATTCTGATAGAGAAATCAAGAACTTCTTACAGTTATGTTAGTGGGGCACAGGTGATAAATCGCCAAACATTGTACCCGTCGCATTTTTTTTATATATATTTCATTAATTCAGGTTAAAATATAATCCTTTCACTCATTTTATTTAGAATGGATGACTTTAATTTAAAAATAAAACCTTTGAAATACATAATACTTTCACTTAAATAAAAAAAAAAAAATTCTTTAAAAAAAGAAAAAGAAAAAGAAAAGAAAAAGAATAAATAATACCATAAACCATTTAATTTCAACATCAAAGCATTGTTTTAATTTACCCCTCGAAAAATAAAAAATGCTGCTGGCGAGTTAAAAAATGCTATTGGCGAGAAATCCACCCAGCTAACAGACGAACTCTTACGAACTCTTTGCGATTATGGACACTTTTATGTAGTTTTATTTGAAAAAAAAAATATTTTGATTAAATCGGTTGCCAGAAAAAAATTTCTTTTCCCGCCATGGACCTTTTCTCTATTTCGCCAAGTACCTATACTGGAAAAGCACCTTCATTTATTTTTTTATTTATTGTATTTTAAATTAGATGAATAAAAGACGGCACAGGTGTCATTACGCACTACGTTGGCACGACTTTTTTCTGACGCTAATGTCATATACGCACCGGGGTACTTAACTGGCGCCAAAGTGTCGTTATTTTGCTTGATATAGTAACCCGGATGCTGTTGTTTATTTATTAATAAATTGTTTATTTACTTTTATTTTATTTTTTAAAATTATATAAATTGTTTTGTTCTATAGTTATTAATTAAACTTTTTATTTATTTATTGTTATTCACTTTTTTAAAATATTACACAATAACCAATGAGATGCGTTTCATTCGGGCGTTGTCATTAAACAATTAACCGCCAATTGTTTACAATTAACCAATTGAACAATTAACCAACAATTAATCGCGAATTCTGTGTCACGTACGATAGCGTAATATATATATATAGATTTTCAAGCATAAATTATTTTTTAATTTATCTCTGTCACGTGTAGCTCCATTACGGAATGTTAATACGCTTGCCCTTAAAACAATGTAAAATGTTCAGCATATGTTTCCGTCTAATGTTCCATAACAAAGTTAAAACTTCCTCTATACAAAAATAAATAATTTAATGTAAATAAGAAACAAATTTAACAGACATGTGATTGAACCACGTGCTTATGAACCGAAATGATCGGAAAGACTGACGTAAGTGGCAAAATCTTGGGTTAATAACTCCTGGCATGTGGTGACATGTGAAAGTATCGCTTTTGATAAATTTCAAAACTTTATTTGATTGCATAATTGATATTTTTCATATAAAAATTCTTTTTGATGTTAGTGGGAAATCTAAAATATATATTACATGTAAAAAAATAATTAGATTAAAAAAATTGGTTTTCACCTATATTCTGTAACCCGAGGAGCTCGGGTTCGATCCCCTAGTACTAATAAAAGAAAGATAATAAAAGACAGATGTTTGTCCATGGGTTTGTCTGTGTGCGGTTGCTAGAGGTATCTACCGAACGTAGAAGTCGGAAAATTTGTATGAGAATCGTCCAAGGCAGGTCCTAATAAACTTCGGTCTCAAATTTTTCACTTTTTTTTAATTAAATGAGATATTAATTAAAAACATAATGAGCATCGCAAAATGGAGAGAAAGGTCGTTGCGGTACGGCCGAAAAAGCTTTCCGAAGATTTGATAGCATGGAAAATACGATGAGCTAAAATGTCTCTTTTTTCCTGACTTTCGAAGCCAGCATCGGCTTCAGTATTCGAGATATACAAAAATAAAACAACGCACTATTAGAGGGTACTTTAAACTTTCTAACGGTGTAATCTGTTTTAAACAACAGTAATATTTACCCTTTTAAGAAATAAATTTTCCAAACGTCTTTTTCGTGTGCATTTTTTCTTTCGCGTCTTACAAAGTTCCCATCCATTCTCCTGATCAAAATATCACAAAAAATATATTCACTTAATCTGTGTAATTTTACCTTTCTAAAGGTGTAATCCGTTAAAAAGTATTAATATTAACCCTTTCAAAAAAAGGTTTTTCGTAATGCTGCTGTCGGGTTTTTAGTTTTTTTCTGCAATTTTAAAAATTTACATTTTCTTAAAATCAAAAGACGGAATATAAAAAATACCAACAATTAAAATGTACATTTACTTTTAAAATGGCGTCTTTTGTTTTAAAAAATATTAAAGTTAACCCTTTAAAAAATATTCGCTTCTGGAACGCTTTTCGCTATTTTCTTTTTATCTGCAACGTTTAAAATTCTGCATTCGTGTTGCATATCGAAATACGAAAAAATAAAAAATAAAAAAACAAATTAACAGGCCGTACGTTTTTCTTTAAAAAGACGACTTCGGTTTTATAAAAAATATTAATATTAAAACTGTCAAAGAATTCTGTTCTGTAACTCACTTCTCGATTTCTCAAGACTTTCTTTAACTACATTAGAACATTTTCGTTTCTTCGCATGGGCTAGGAAGCCTACATTTTCAACTTGGAGAGGGCTATCTTTTTGCATTTAAAAGGAGAAGAGGCGTGTATATTATTTAAGTTTTATCAGGAACTTTTGGCCAGAACTGAAAGTTTAATGTACTGAAACGCCAGAAATTAAATTGGAAATCACTATAATGAAGGCTCCCCCCTTAGTTCGTCTAAATAAATTTTCCTTTAAAAAAATAAAATAATGCAAATTCGAGGGTGTACGATGCCGAAGGCAGCCGGGGTCTGAACATGTTCGTTTGTAAGATTTTCGTTTAAATATATACATTCAACAATGAATGTATTTATATTTAACGTTATTATCAATGGCCCGGTTACCTGATCTTTTGCTTAAAAATATAAAATCAAAACAGACCGGATACACTGTCGTAGGCAGTGGGGTACCCAAATTTAGGACAGATTTTCATTTAAAAGTAGATCGGGAGGCGGCAGCATAGACAATCACCTCGTCGTGTTCACGGCTAAAATTCCAGAATTAGTTGAAACTCGATTCGCATATTAAAACGCATTCGGTCTGCCAAGTCATATCTTGGTGGAAAACACCTCAAAACCCGATTTTAGCGGTTGACTCGTAGGTTTACCATTGTGTTTTCTTGCATCTAAAGGTATGAAAACATGGAGGACTGGGAGCAGGAGAACACCGCCTATAGCATGAAACCGCCTACGGCGCCACCTGGTGGAAAACTGCGGAGTTAACATTCCTATCTAAAAAACCGACAAAGGTAGGGGGAAAAAAGTGATTTACAAAGTTGTGGAGCATCATCGATTTAGTACGAAAAGACACACTGTGGACATTAATGCGAAGCATAGACCGGTTAAAACGTGCATTTATTTTTTCGTGATTTCCTTTACTGTGACGTGACAAAACGATCTTCGAAAGAAAAAAAAAACCAATATACCTTTATTTGAGATGTTCAAACTTATCACCGTTATCTGCAATGCACACTTGGATGCACATTTGTCCGAAATATAATCATTTCTCCTTCCGTTCAAGTTTCGTAACATCACAGTGTAGGACATCACGAAAAAACAAATGCGCCTTTTAACCGCTTTATGCTTCGCATTAATTTTTTTAGTGAAACTGTATTCAAGTCTGTCTTATTTTATTCATTCTTCAATTCCTTCTGTTAGTTCATACTCTCCCTATATTTATATATCTTGTTCAAATTTTCAATCGTTAATAAAATACTTATTATTCATCCTATCAAGTTGAAATAAATTTTTTTAAACTTGTACTGGATGACAACTGATGTTAATACAGATTTTTCAAATATTAATTCGTAATTAAATTTTAATAAATTAATTTTAGTTTTATATGGGAGACAAAATGGCAGCCATTGATTATTCAACAGTACCTATTTAATGCATCTTTATATCTATAAGGGGGTTACCATAGAGGGGACCCTGTTCTGTCGCCAAATACCGCCAAGTTTGTCGCCAACTTGGCGATATCTCTAATATTTCGCCAAATTCCCATACACTTCCATTGTAAACCTACTTGCTTATTAGAAAATCAACAAATTGAGATATTTTAATGCAACAAAAACTAATATTAGCTTAAGGGATTATATTAAATTTTTCTTTGATGTCCTAAGTAGGAATTGACTTCAAAAACAATTTTTTTATATTACTTGTTTATTTTATTTAGCCTTTTATGAGAAATAGATATACATTTCGGTAATACTTGATTATCCCGTCGATCAATTCCGCCAAATTATACAAATTGTCATAGTTTTTATTTTAAATAACGAAAGAACAAATAAATTAGTATAACTTTAATAAAAATACAAATAAACATCGAAATAAAAATCACTTGATGACGTACAAAACACGTGTAACGTGTTTAATGTCAAGTGAATGTGACATTTACGATCAGTCATTATTGGCATTTATTAATCTTATAGTTTGGCGATAGTTTTTTCATCGACAGGATAATCAAGTACTACCGATATTTCATTGAATAGCTGGGATAAAAAAGAAAAATCGTCTTTCTCTTATCATAAAATGTTTGAAAATAGATTTAGATACCAAACCCAATGTCCGATTCATACGAAAATAAATACACCTTTTCCGACAGTGACCTACAACATATTCACGATATGGAAGCTAAATCAAAAGAATGCTATCATGTTCACTTACACACACGCATAAATACACGCATATACATATGAAATAGGTTTAAAAATAGCTAAAACGGATTCAGGGAACTACAAAATGCAACAATATACCAAAGTATCCATAATAGTATTTTTAACATGATTACAATGCTTTCCTTACACTGTATGCGTGCAGAAAGTTAGAAGAATACACTTAGGAATTCTTGTTATAATGACCCTCACAATTGTGATTGCACCAAGGTTGCGCAGCTAAGATTTCGCCGAGGTCGTCACCAAGTTTCTATGTACCTCATATATACACGCCATACACCATATACAGGGTGTCGAAAATTCCTGGACACAAATTCAATATAAAATCAAGTAATTGTCATACAGGAGTGCGGTTTAGACAAAAATGCTTCTCAGGAGGAAAAGTTCTCTTCAAGTTAATGAAAATAATTAGTTCCAAATTTCGATCATAGATGGCGCCACTTGTCCCTATGATTGCTTTCAAACATGCGTTTTTTCTTATTTTTAGATAAGTTTTGACGCTATGACACAGAAAAAAATAGTACTACTTGATTATCACGTCAACCAAAAAACTGTCACCAAACTACAAGATTAAATGGCAAAAATGGATGATCGTAAGTGACACATTCCCTTGACATTAAACACGTTACACGCTTTTTGTACGTCATCAAGTGATTTTTATTTCGATGTTCTTTCGTTATTTGAAACAAAAATTATGTTAATTTGTATGATTTGGCGAATAGTTTGGCATTTGTATAATTTGGCGAAACTGGTCAACGGTATAATCAAGTAGTTCCAAGAAAACTTTACATCGTGAGAAGCATTTTTTCCCAAATCGCACTCTGTAGGACAATTAATTGATTTTATATTGAATTTTAAAATCTGTCCGATAATTTTCGGACACCCTGTATATACGCCAAATGCTCCCACAGATGTCATTTGCGTGATATTACATATTATACACATGTCATATTCATATATGCGCCACATATGACGAATGCCATATGTGTCATATACATTGGCGCTACACCTCCGTCACTCGTCTATAAAACTTCCGCTACAATAAGTAATAACTTATAATTCTATGTGTCCTCTTTGTTTGAACATGTTAGAACGCGTCACACATGTGAGAGAGTATAAAGACATATTGTGCAATATTCTTTAATTATGTCACTTTTTGTAGTTTAACATGGCATTAATTAAACAAGTGGGTAAGTGTGACCACAGATCGCACAGAGGGTTTCCTTTAATATTCCTTTCAAAACACTTTATCCTTTTGAAAAATCTGTTAGTTCCACATTTCGCAACCAGGGGACGCACTCTATTCTACACAAAGCTCTATCCGAACGAAACTCTGTTTTGCAACCTATCCATAGATATATTAGTCGAGGGGATCGGGCCCACAACACCCGAGATAGGTAGTCGCCTCTTGGCAGTAAAAAGTGGAACTAAAATATGTAAGGCTATGTGCATAATATAAAAGAGTGGTCAAAGGTGTGTCGGCAAAAGTTAGAAAAGTACCCACCGGGTGCAATGGGGAGAAGTTAGAAAAATTGCTTAAAATACACAAGTTAGAGCCCGGAGTGGTAAATAATGTAAGACTTTTTGAAAATTTTATGATTTTTTGTGTGATTGCAAGTGTTCTGCAATAAGTATGCAAAATTTCATGTCTCCAACTTAATTAGGGGCTGAGTTAGAAAAATTGCTTAAAATACACAAGTTAGAGCCCAGAGGGGTCAATAATATAAGACTTTTTGAAAATTTTATGATTTTTCATGTGATCATAAGTGTTCAGCTATAAGTATGCAAAATGTCGTCTTCAACTTAATTAGGGGCTCAGTTAGAACAAAAAGATTAAAGTACACAAGTTAGATCCCAGAGGGTTAAATATAAGACTTTTTCAAAATTTTATGATTTGTCGTTTGATGTGAGGTGTTCAGCTATATGTATGCAAAATTTCAACAACTTAATTAGGGGCTCCGTTAGAACAAAAAGATTAAAATACACAAGTTAGAGCCCAAAGGGGTAAATATAAGACTTTTTCAAAATTTTATGATTTGTCGTTTGATGGGAGGTGTTCAACTATAAGTAAGCAAAATTTCAAGCCTCCAACATATACAGTTTCTGAGTTCTCAGAAACTATATATGTTGGAGGCTTGGAATTGTGTGACGGACAGACAGGCAGACAGAGGAGTGAGACGAATAGGGTTTCGTCAGTTGAACGAAACCTTAAAAAAGAAAGACTCTTTCCTCATTTTTCGATCAGAATACAACAGTCAATGTGCCGGTATAAATATGAATTTTCGCACTCGCGAAAACATACCTTAATAATAGTTGCATAAAATTACATTTCAAAATGGGTACTTTTATATTAGCCGGGCGCAAATCTCGCCAAAAGCATTTTTTTCTCTCGCTAATAGTAGCTTTTATTTTTCGTTTGTATAAATTAGAAACAATACTCTAATGTTGACATAAAATGTTTTCGTTTTCGGTATTATTTAATATTGTTCCCTTTTTTTTTTTTTTTTTTTAGCATTTTAAATGAAATGAATGAAAGACATGTATTTTAAACTTATGTAATATATATATGATTTCAAATTAAGGTTGTGTATTTTAAATGAAATGAGTAAAAGGTTTATGTTTTAAACGAAATGAATGCAGTACGAATGACCTCTATGGGAGCAATATTTGGTGATTTACCACTTGCGCCCGGCTAACATAAAAGTACTTCAAAATGTTTGCAGATGTCAAAAAGTTATTATCTAGGGTACTTCTTAGTTATCCCGTCGACCAAATTACTGTCGCCAAATTGTAAGATTAAACGCCAATAATGGTTTGCCATTAATTAATTAATTGTAAGATTAAATACCAATAATGGCCAATAAAAACATTAATTCGACGTTTTATTTGTATTTTTATTAATGTTTTACTAATTTATTTGTTCTTTCGTTATTTAAAATACAAATTATGTCAATGTGTATAATTTTGCGAGTGGTTTGGCAATTTATATAATTTGGCGAAATTGGTCGACGGGATAACTAAGAAGTACCTTATCTAGTTATAAGCAATCTTAAGTGTAGCAAAATTTAGAAGAACAAATACATTTTTCATTTATTTTTTGTTTACTATTTTTACTAACTGCAGATTGTTTGATGTTAGTTACCTGGGGTAAAGTCAGAGGTAGAAAGATGCTATCAAAAAGTATCGGTTGGAAAAAAAGACGACAGATGCACTTAATTAGAAGAATAAAAATAATCTATTCACAATAATTTAGAAGATACAAAAATATTAATCAAAATGTAACAAACGCATACAAAAATAAACGTCAAAATGTAAGAAAATATGCAAAAATAGCAACTGATAAAACCCGTATCCATATATGAAATATGTCTAACTCACATTTCGTTTTCACAAATTTTTTATCACCAGCAAAATGATTCAAAATTTCAATTAAAATAAATATTACAAGTACTTCTCATTTAGCCAGCATGTTATTATACTTTTGTTGATATCAGAAAATTAGACGTTTGAAATTTATGGACTAACAGATAGTAGACAATTTGATTCGGGAGATTCAAGTCTACGTTTAAAATTTTCCTTGATTTCTTTTTGTCTCTCATCTTTTTTCTTAGCTCTGTCCGCAAACAATCGGCGCCCATCTATATTTTTGCCATTTAGCTCTTTAATAGCTTCTTTTGCACTATCGGGATTCTTAAAACAGACAAATCCGAAACATTTAGAATTTCCATCCTCGTCTAACATTACTTTAGCACTGAGTATTTCACCAAATTTTTTGCACATATCAACTAAATCTTCGTCTTTGATTTCGGAGGCAAAATTTTTTATATACACATTTTGAAATTCAATATTTTGTTTCAATCTTTCACCTTTTGGCAGGAATTTATTAATAGTAACTACTTTACCACAAAGCATCTTTTGATCAATGTTTCTGATTGCATCTTCGGCGGATTTTTCTTCTTGGAATTGAATAAAAGCATATCCTTTCGATAACCCTTTTTCGTCCTTTGCCACTTTCAGGGATAAAATATCTCCGTAACTTGAAAATATATCATAAAGTGATCTTTCATCTATATTAGAGTCTAAATTTTTTATAAATACATTCGCATTAGATGGGAGTTTCTTGATGTTCTTCTCAACTCTCATAAGTCGAATTGTGCGACCTTTAATGGATGTATAATTTAACATTGACAGTGCAACCTGTGCATCAGATTCAGATGCGTAATTTATGTAGCCATAGCCTAAACAACGTCCTGTTTTACCCTTTCTACAAAGTCGAATATTAAGCAAATTTCCGACAGTAGCAAATTTGCGATACAACACCGCTTCAGTGCAATCTGGATCCAAATTTCCAACATAAAGCGATCCCATATTGTTTTAAAAAGGAAATGCACAATATAAAACAACTTCTTTGTACATATCCATGAATATTATTTAAATAATTACAATATGCTTCCACAACAAAAAATACTTTGAATAACTCTAAACGTGGCAGAAAAATTTAAATTGTTACGAAAATCGATGAAGAATGCGCTCGAGCATGAAATCAAGATATAACAGGGATCTTAATATCTCAATAACCATCTGCAAGAAAATGGTCGGAATTACATCCTATTTGCACAACAGCAGCAAAATACTTTAGTTTTATGAAAGAAAAATCCTGTTTTCTTTTGGACAAAGCTCACAATCTTAAAAGAGTGGAATCCTTACGCAACTGAAAACCGGTGCCCTTTTTAAGTGGAAACGTATATATTCATTAATTAATGTAAAACATTTTACATTGATTGCCACAAAATAACGTTTAATTTCACTGACTCGTCATTGCGCAATTGATATAATGGAGAAAGTTTTCCGACTGCTTTTAATCTCAGAAACATGGTCAAAGCACCACGCTGCTAATCGCTTGCGAGCGTAGGAGATTGTGGGTTCGATTCCCGCTGGTTCCATTGCACACACTCTTTGTGTGGATCTCCCAGGATGTATTTCTCTTGTGTTATAATATTTCCTTGTGCTATCTTGTCTCTGACTTATAAGCGGGCTCTCATGTCAAGCACACAAGTCATATGTTTGTTTTTCAATAAATAAATAAATAAATAAATCTCAGAAACAGCAAAATCTCAGTGAAAATGACATCATTTTGGCCTACTCGCAATGAAATGTTTCAGTTTTATGACTGGTGATCTCGTTTTTTTTTAAATGACGGCGGACTTTCACAACAGGCTCTCAATTCATCAGAACCAGTTACAAAAAGGATATTTTTGGCTGTATGCCATCAAGTGTTTGATATTATAGATTGTACGGCTATAGTGACGTTAATTCCAAAGATGATTTTACAGGAAACTTGGAATTTAAAGCTTAAATCGTGATGATATCTTTCCCGATGATTTAATCAAAATATTTAAGTCGTGGCATCCAAAATTGCATTTGCTTTCAATCATAAGTATACCTCTCAAATCGACTGACAAATCAAAAAGTTTATATCTGTTTTGCGATAGCAGTAAAAAGGCGTATGATGCATGCATTTTCATAAGTGTCGAAAACGACAATGGGCTCAGAATTAGTTTCGGGAATGCAAGATTTGGAATAGCCCTTTAAAACTGTTTAAGATTCCTCGGCTATTACATTTAGCCTTCAGTGTAGTGTCTAGATTGTTCTGTGCCTTAATCAAACACCTTAATTTATCTGGGGTTAATATTTATTATTGGATTGGCGGATCAACGGTCTTATATTGGACGCAGCTAGATCAAAATTGAAGAACTTTTATTCGTAATCATGTTCTTAGAAATCCATTCTTTGACAATTGCTACCGAATGGCACCATATCTCAGATACTCTTAACACCTCCAATTTGCTACTTAAAGAGTGTTCTTCTCAACAATTAGTTGAAAGAAAATGGTGGGAGGGACCTGACTAGTTGCATGAAAATGCAGAAATTGGCCTAAGCCGAATGATCAGCCAAATGAAGATTTATTCAATTCCGAAATTCGTAAAACTATAATGATACTGGTAAAAAATTATGAAAATGTTTAATCTATACTAATATTATAAAGAAGTAAAGTTTGTTTGTTTATTTGTAGGAGGTAATCTCGGGAACTACTGAACCGATTTCAAAAGTAAAGGTATCAAAATGATGGTGTTAGTCCATCTTAGAACATAGCTATATGTTATGTCTATGCCACTACCAGAAAGGGGGTGCAGGAGCAAAAAACGTTCTAAAAATCCGATTTTGTGTTACTGAAGGACCTAGAAACATGAAATTTGAAATGGTAGTTACTTATAAGACAAAAAAGATCTCTAAGAACAGTTCTTAAAAAATTTAAAAGGGGTGAAAATGCGCAAAAATGTTCTAAAAAACGTTCTAAATGGCGATTTCTACGCAATCTCAGGAAGTACATAACCTATTTAAAAAATAATAGTGTCAAAAGGATGGTAACAGCCCTTGCTCTAACATAGGCTATATTTTATGTCTGTGCCACTACCCCAAAAGGGGTGCAGAAGCAGAAAACGTTCTGAAAGTGCGACTTTTGTGTTACTAAAGGACCTAGAAACATGAAATTTGGCATGGTAGTTACTTAATAGGTATAAACGATCTCTAAGAACATTTCTTTAAAAAAATCGAAATTTAAAACGAGTGATAATGCGTAAAAAACGTTCTAAAAAACGTTCTAAAGGGCGACTTCTACTCAATCTCAGGTTCCAACATAGGCTGTACCTTATGTCCATGCCACTACCCCAAACGAGGTGTAGGAGAAAAAAACTTTCTAAAAATGCGATCTTTGTGTTACTGAATGGCCTAGAAACATGAAATTTTGCATGGTAGTTACTTGTAAGATATAAATGATCTCTAAGAATATTTATTAAAAAAATCGAAATTTCAAAGGGGTGTAAAACGTCCTAAAAAATATTCTGAATGGCGATTTCTACGGAATCTCAGGAGTAGCAAACAGATTTCAAAAGTAATGATTGTAAATTGATGGTGACAGCCCTTGCTCTAGCATAGGCTCTATTTCATGCCGGTGTCACTACCACCTGGAGGTTGCAGGAGCAAAAAACGTTCTAAATTGAGATTTGTGTAATACTGTAGGGGCTAGCAACATGAAATTAGGTATGGTAGATACTTAAAAGATATAAATGATCTCCAAGAACATTTCCTAAAAAATTCCCAATTTAGGAGGGGTGAAAATGTGCGAAAAGCGTTCTAAAAACGTTCTAAATTGCAATTTCTACGCAATCTCAAGAAATATCAAACCGATTTCAAAAGTAATCGTTCCCAGTTGATGGTGACATTCCCTGATTCAACATAGGCTATATTTTATGTTGTTGTCACTCTCACCTGGGGGTTGCAGGAGCAAAAAATGTTCTAAATCGCGTTTTTTTTTGTAATGCTGAGGGGGTCTAATATTTTTAAATTTGGCATAGCAATTACTTAAAAGATGCGAATGCTATATAAGAACCGTCGAAAGAAAATTCAAAATTTAAAAGTATGAACTGAGCGAAAAGCGATCTAAAAACGTTCTAAATTACAATTTTTATTCAATCTTGTGAAATACCAAACCGATTTCAAAAATAACAATCACAAATTGGTGGATATAGAACCTGCTCAAACATAAGCTATATTTTATGTCGGTGCCACTACCACCAGAGGGTTGAAGGAGTATCAACAAACATTCTAAATTGCAATTTCTGAGATACTGAAGAGGCTAGAAACTTTAAATATGGCATGGTAGTTACTTACAAAATTTAAATACCCTCTAACAACTGCCGCAAATAAATTCAAATTTAAAAGGGGTGAAGCGTAGGGAAGGAGCGATAAGCATTCTATAAAAGTCCTAAATTACTATTTGCATGCAAACTCAGGAAATAATAAACCGATTACAAAATTAATGGCTGCGAATGAATGGTGGCAATCTGTGATCCTACACAGGCTATATTTTATGCCTGTGCACTACCACCTGGGGTTGGAAGGAACAACAAACGTTCTAAACAAGCCTTTAAAAGCTTTCTAAATTACATTTTCTATGAACTATTAGGAAATACTAAACCGATTTTAAAATTTATGTTGGCAAATTAATGGTGACAGTCTCTGTTTCAACATAGGTATTTTATGCTATAACCACTACCACCAGAGAGGTGGTATCTTGGAATTGGGAATTGAATCCAAGAATCTTGGAATTTGGCAAGATGATTAATTTTCAGATGTAAATGTAAACGTACTAAGAACGGTTTCTAAAAAATTCAAAACTTCAAATGAATACTGAAATGAGTGGATGAAATAGGCATAAAACCTTCAAAATACTTTCTAAATTATTATTTATTTAGAATTATTTTTAGTTGTTCTTATTAATTTAAGTGTCATCTGTGCCTAATGCAACGCAATAATGAAGTTTAGTCAAACTGTGGCTTAATTAGTAGTTTTTGAATTATTCCTAAAAGTATAATTTCTTCTAATAAAGGTTAGACATATAAATATAACTTTGCATATTTCAACTATTACGCGAGCAAAGCTAGCAATATTATAAAAATTTTATTGCATGTGTACATTTGAAATTGTGGCATGTGACCTTGCTAATGCACTGTATATAAAGATGATCGAAAATCATAGAATATAATTTTTACCTGTGCAGTTCCGTCCAATTGGAATTAATCACTTTCTTATTAATACTTTCCAATACAGTTGAAAAGTGTTTATGAATTGGGTTTGTTTGTTCGTCTGTCTGTCCGTACTCTAACTCGCGTAAATATTGTCCGATTGCCATAAATTGATATATGTTATTGGGTATCACTATGGCATGTTCGGTATTGAAAATAAAGTATGCAGCATTTACGGTTCATTTACAGGGACACTCAAAATAATTCCGTTACATTACAGCCTATGGGGAAATATCGTTTGCGGTGTATTTTTAATGATATTACACTGTTTTAAATATACTCAAATGGATATATATCACTGAAGTGTACTACAAGGTTTGCACAAAAAAGTCGTGTATTTTCCCGACTATTAATGGTAATAGCAGAAATTGGGTTTTCAAATGCCTTTTTCCAAATTGTTCATTAAGGCTAATGTCAGACAGATGTCTTTTTGCACGCTTTTTTACTTACGTATTATCCCTACACAATGCTAGCGGCATTCAGTAGGGATAATACTTAAGTAAAAAAAGTGTGCAAAAAGACGTCCGTCTGACATTAGCCTTAGGCATCATCTTTCCCCTTAGAAAACTTTGAAGTTTTATTACAGTATTTTGAATGCGCTGGAAAGTGCTTCATAATCTATGCCGTACGCATGATTTTACGCTCTTTTTTTTTAATCATAAGGGCTTTTCCTCACTCGTCGTAGACAACTTTTAATATATATTCAAATAATGGAAAAAATGTCATAGTCCCATAGAAAATTTTTGAAAACTGTTGACTGGGATAATCTCCGTTTTAAAGCAGATGAACAAAAATTCCAATTGAAGTTTAATCCTCCATCCCTGGTAAGGCAGATGGTTGGAGGGCTTAATTCAAATAGTAAAACAAATCTTAATAAAAAGATATTGGGTCGCGCTTCTCTTGATTATGAGGAACTACTTACTGCAATGTGTGACTGTAAGAGAACTGTTAACTCTAGACCACTTACATATATGTCAGAGGACATTGACAATGATATTTCTATACTAATTCCAGAGCAGTTCTTATATGAATTTCCACAGTTGGGTGTTCCAGATATTCATAATGTAGATAAATTGAAATTAAGTAACAGAATCAAGTCTGAGGAGAATAATACTGACTGCAGTGTGTGACTGTAAGAGAACTGTTAACTCTAGACCACTCACATTTATGTCAGAGGACATTGATAATGATGTTCCTATACTAATTCCAGAGCAATTCTTATACGAAACACCACCGTTGGGTGTTCCAGATATTCATATTGTAGATAAATTGAAATTAAGTAACAGAATCAAGAGTCTGAGAAGAATAAGAGAAGTATTACAAGTTTGCTTCCGTTTAGAGCTTCGATTATTTACTACAGAAGTTTTATAAAATGCTATAAAAACAAATCCCTTAAGGTACCAGAAGCAAATAATGAGTCTATGGTTTTAACCACTAATATTGTCAGAATTGTCAAAACACCCGTAATGTAATTCTATATTCGCAATATTTATTTTGATTTACCATTTTACTTAAACTTTTTCTGTTGTTTTGTAACTTTCGAACACCTTTAATGTCGGCCTTTGGCCCTTTTTTTATATTTAAGAACTTCACAATACGTAAATGGACGATTTAGAAAACGCATAACATAGTTGTAAACCTACTTTTACCAGTTACAACCGTAGTAATGTTTTATGAGAAAGCCCCTCAAAAAGTTTTGTTCCCCCCACCCTCCCCACCACCTCCCACCAAAGAAAAAAAAATTGAACGGACAATTTCCTTTTCATTTTGTTATTTTTTCTTTGCTTGTATACCAGATGGCGACTGCGCAAACCATCACTTCATCGAGTTCACATCTGAAATTTCAGGATTAGATAAAACTCGATTAGCCTATTAAAATGGAACTAGTCTGCCAAGTCATGTCTTGGCGTAAACCACCTCCAGACCCAATTGTAGTGGTTGATTGGTATATTCCCATTGAGTTTTCGATGGAAATTCCAGCATCAGATAGCATATCAGCATGGAAAGAAATAAAAGGATACAGGATGGTGTTCGTGTTGTTTATGACGACCGATTATCTACACGTTGGATATAGACCCTTGGGTAGGGTGCACCCCGTGGGGGTCTTTCTGAAAAAGGTTGCAGGAATTTCATTAGAAAACTCAATGGGATCTACCAATCAACCACTAAAATTGGGTCTGCAGGTGGTTTTCAACACTATGCAAACCAGTGCATTTTAATATGCTAATCAAGTTCTGTCTAATCCTGGAATTTCAGTCGTGAACTCAATGAAGTGATTGTTTTTGCAGCCGCCGACCGCAATATCACTTAAAATACAGGATACCCCTTCTTATCATTGACCAATAACTAATTCTTAAACAGTTAGTTTTAGAGGTATAGTTCTAATTGTCAAACTGTTTCAAAAGTTGTTCTTCATCATATGACAATCCATATACATCAAAATAATCATTTTTTTAAAGTTACGGAATTTGAAATTTTATACGGTTCCAGGGTCTTATAAATTACACTGTACAACAGTGGTTTTGCCCTAGAACTAAAATTAGTTGATTCTAGATCAGTTTTTGGCGCTGATTCCGAATATGCTTTCCGTTTATCTCTTGGTGGTCCAGGTTTTGAGAAATTTGCATATTTGAATTTATACAAATTTAAGATTTTTTGTGCTATTTTATGCAAATTTTAGATACAATATATGTCACATCTAATTACGTTTTCTAGATGATGACTACTTGACTATTTGCTTCAGATAAATGTCACGATTTGCATATTCTTAACATTTATTTATCAGTTATTAAGCCTAACTTGGATATTTTTCAATGGTGTAATATTTATACCACTATCAACTTTAAAATAGTTGCCACAGAATTCTAGACAAGATTTTTATGCTGATTTCAAATCTGCAGTCTGTTTTCTTACGTCATGTCTAGTTTTTGAGTAAGATGAATTTCTACTTTTGCACGGCATTAACGCAGGTTTTATATAAGATACTTTTTAGGGGTGTGTAATTCATTGACAAGAAGGTGAACAGGGTCAGATTCATATCAAAGACATAAACAAAAATTTATGTAATCGAAAAAAAATAAGTAGTCGAATCTATCCTAACTAGTTGAAGTTTATCATACAAAGTATCATAAAAAACTGTTTCTGGCTTTTTTGACCAAAAACTAAAATTTCACTTTTTTCAAAAACTAGACGTGATAGAAGAAAACAGATACAAGATTTGAAATCAGCTCAAAAAACTGGTTTAGAAACATATTAGCGTACTCGTGCGGCAGAAATATTTGAACGTCAAGAAACATTATTAGAAAAACATGAAAAATATGCAAATTAGGTACAATATTTCACAGTCACATGCCAGTATAATCTCAGAAACAACGTTTTTGTGAAGTAAATTAGGTAGTAATCATAACATAAAACAAAAAACCGTGTCTGATATTGCTTTATACCTTAAATTTGCAAATAATTGTATAAAATTTACTAAATTTGCATAAATTGAAATATGCAAATGTCTCTCAAACTTGACGTGCTGGAGTAAATCTAAAACCAGATTCGGAATCGGCACAAAAAAACGCATAAAAAACAACTAATTTCTGTTTTAGGACAGAGCAAAATTTTAAATTTGTTGACCAGTATTACATTTACAAAAATATTTCTTTATACTCTAACACGTAAAACAGTAAGAATTCCCTTTCTCTACGAACAAAACTTACCATGTTATGATACACTGAATTTTATGTTTTTTCAGGCTCGCAAAACGAAAAAACTCGCTTTTAGTGTACTGTAAAAGCTATTCTATGTATATACAGTTGATTTTATGTCAAAATTGCTGTCTTTTAACGGTTACTTTTTATTTTGAGTTGAAATCGTATATTTTCCCAGAATAAAATGAAAATTTCATTTTTATCCTTACTCATTGAATGTTAAAAACAAAAATGTCCCTTCCAAGACAGACTAATGGAAATGTTCTTTTTCAACTGAGAGAAAATTGAAAATATCCAGTTGTATTCGCATTTGATGTTTTGGTCTATAACCAGGTCGTTGGATGTGGTCCTGTGGTGAAGGAGACGTTGCGTTCATTTTCTAATGGCGATTACCGAAGCTCGAATCTGGAACGAATCAAGGCGATAAAAACAGGAATGGTAGTATGTAATACAGGGTGCATCAGGATTGATCGTTCAAATTTGGTGGGGAGGTAAAAAATAGCAAAAGAAGACAATCTGACGCGGGAAAGTATGGGCGCAAACGAACGCATGAAGTTGTAGAGGGCGCTATGTATCCACAACTTCTGATCACGATCGTAGCGCTCTGACAGGTCCAGCCGATCGTTATTCAACAAGGTGACTTTGCAGAAGTAACATGCATCATTATACGTTAAATGATTATGAAGATAAACATCTAACTTACGGTGCGGCAAGAGGAAAGCGGTCGAAGAATGCACAAATGTATGCAGAAAGCTACCCCAACCGACGCAAACCTCAGCATCAAATGTTAGCATGTGTTCATCAATAACTGTTCGAAACTGGATCAGTTACCAGTTCCTGTCATGATGGAGGAGGCAACCGATCGACACGGACAGTTCCAATCGAGGAAGTTTATCTTACAGTCTGTCGAAGAACAAACAAATTTCAGCACACGAGGTATTGCTCGCTAGTTTGGTGTTTCGCACTCAACAGTGTGGGTGGCGGATATTGAATTATGAACGTTTGAATTCCTTTTCAGTTGTTTATGAACACGTGCAAACATTTGATGATGATGTTTGCGTCAGTTGTGGTGTAAGTATTCTGCATACAGTTGCGCAACTCTACGAAACGCTTTCCCCTGCTGCACCGTATGTTAGATGCATATCTGCATATTCATTTAATGTCTAATAATTCATGTTATTCTGCAAAGTCACCTTGTCAAATGACGACCATCTGGACTTGTCAGCGAGCTTTGCGCGTGATCAGAAGTTGGAATACAAAGCGCGCTCTATACAATGTCATGCGTTCATTTGCGCCAATGCTTTCCTGTGTCAAATTTTCTTCTTTTGCTATTTCCTTACCGACTCACCAAGTTTGAACGATCAATCCTGATATACCCTGTATAAATATCCGTTCTGTATGAATGCGCTTCAGTATGTATAGAGGAAGTTTGGGTATAGTCGAATACCGTTTGCATTTTGATTAGTAAGTAAACATTAAAAAAAAAATGAGATACATTAAAATCTAGTAAAGCACAAACTTTAACCATTTCTTACCACATTTTTAATGCGTTTAAAGTGGCAGAAAGGAAATTCATATCAATATTTAGATAAAAGAAAAGAATTACACTTTTCCGGTAATGTGAACCAGTCGGGTAATAGGGAATAGGGTTATAAGGAATATTAAAATAGCCAGAAAAACCATGATTTATATGATTTATAAGAATAAACAAGATTATTTAATAAGTAAACATTTAATGCATCATCTGCAAATCATCAGATTCTTTGAAAAATTGTTTTGATTTCCACAAAATCACAAATGATATCCTTTGCTTCAGCCCTACCACAGTCCACATAAGCCCACAATGCATACATCAGATATTTTATCCACTCGTCCCCTCTTCCATGCTCTGACTATTTCCATCGCAAAACAGACACCCAGCATCTTCGTCATCTGTGTATAACCTGGTAAAAAAGCTCCTCTCAAATGATACGTCGACGTGGAATGGTTGTTCGTCTTCACTAGACTCGTCTTGAAACAGCTGGCTCGCTCATAATCTATATTAACCGACACGCCACCTTGAAAACAATAACCTCTTCACCCGTCAACAAGTCAGCATAGAGGTAAACTGACTAACACAGCAATAAATATAACTATTCAACTTATGCTAAACATGGTTAACATCACTGATGAACAAGATTTATAATTAATAAGAGTTTTATAAAACATACCTGCAAAAATCTGCAACAATTGAGAATAAGATTTTATTTCACCGCGTCATTTCAACAACAGATATCCAAACAGAACTAAGCGCAGTACTTCATGGGAGTACTAGGACGTCGCTTGTCAATTTTATGCCTGTCTGCACCACCGTACGAGCCAGATATATAACTATTCCATATTGTCCGACTATTCCATAATACACGAACTTCCACTAATTATTATTTCGATTTTTTTTTTTTCAATATATCATATTTATTTCTAAAAACAGAAAATTTTGTCTTGAATAGCGAAAAGTTTCATCCGGAAAGCGGGGGAAAAACGGAAAAATTGTAAAAAAAAAAAAGAAAAAGAAAAAGAAAAGAAAATAAGGAACTAGACGGTATTATTGCTGTTAATACATTTTCCGTTTTTTAAAGATTTTTTTACAGCGTGCCGGGAAACGCTGAATATTCATAAATTTGAAAGTATCTCAATAAGCCTTGATTGTAAAAAAATTTAAATTTTTACTATTTTACTTATTAAAAATGATGTAAAGTTTTCGAAAAAAAACTTACAATACTCAAGCACAGTATAAAAAATTAAACTTCATAACTTTTCGAAAATAACTATTTTGACGTAAATGATTTTTCATATAATGAAGGACAACATTTAAAATATGTGTCAATCGTAACTATACCTCTAAAACGAACGGTTTAGAAATTAGTTATTGGTCAACAATCAAGAACGGTCACTTTGTATAAACACTTGGTAATTAATCCGGCAGTGCAAATTATTGAGTTGGCATAAGCACCGCCTGACTATATAAGTTGGCGCTGTTCATAGGCTCAAATCTCATTCCTTATGATAGGTTTTCACCAGTGGAAATTATGTCATTTTAGCATATGTACAGAAATGGAAAAGCGCGTGTAAGATCCCGTCAAAAATTGCTTAATTTAAATTCTATTATAATTCCTTATGTAGTCTTTGTGCATTCTTTTTGTCTCCCACTTTCCATTCCAAGACATTCTTTCTATCTATATGACCTATTCAATAATGCTACACCTATGAGAAATCTTGTCGGCTACGGAACTATATGTTGTTGATGATTGACAGGGCCACTTACCAGAAAAATTGCTAGAATACGAGGACAAGAGCGAATTACAATCAGAGATTCTATGACGTGTTCATTGGCACTGCACCTATAAAAAATCTTGTTGTTTACTAAACCATCTGTTGAAGAAGATTGACAGTGACACCTAAAAATAAACTCGCGCAAATATGCTCTGCAGACCGTATTCCGAATGGGAAAATTTTATAGATGGTAAGGTCTTGGTTTAAAAACATAAATCTTTAAATATTTTTTATTTTAAAAAAATGGTCTTTTTAAGGCATTTTAATACCTATGATAATATAATTTCTTGTATTGTATTTCAGGATGACAGTAAAGGTCTGACACCGCAAGCCAGCATCGGAATTCCCCGACGATTACCGTCTCCTTGGGGAGGAAAGTTTCCCCTTCGGGGGAGGTCCAGACACAGGACGTCAACTACCACTACTCCAGAGACTACCACAGTACATACCGCTACAATCACGACTCCAGAACCAGAGACAGAAATTACAATCAATTCCACCGAAAATGAAGTGTCCTTTAGGTAAGTGAACAATTAACGTAGGTGAGTTAACTCAATTTCACATTAGTTTATGAAAGCGCTTATTTGTAAGTTTTCATTAATCACCTGATAAGCACTACAGGAGCTGCTGTAGTACTGCAGGAGTAGAGTGCTGCAGAAAAAAAATGTCATCACCTTACTAACTCTGCTGCGAATCATCGGATAAAAATGTGACTGGTGTCAGCCTATTATTAATAACGTCTTACTAATTAATGCTGTAATATTAACAAACCTTAACATTTTAAATACTATTATTTTTGACATCACATTTGAATTTTCCGGTTAATGTTATCTACGGATAGCAAACAGATAAGTATTCGATCAAGTAGTTTAGGGATACGGCAAGTTTAAATTTTGAAACTCCTAATGTTAAAGTCATATTTTATCGCTGCGAAATACATTACTTTGTGTGTAGTTTTATAAGTGTAACTCACAAAAGTTACTTGGCGGAACGATCTATAATTTTAAATTCGCATATTTGAAACCTCTAGAAATCGATTTCTGTTAAAAAAAATTCATAGGTCAATTCATGTTTTTTTTTTTTTCGAAAATTAATATGGAAAATATATGCATGGTGTCTCAAAAAAAAAATACTAGTGATATTTTGAAAATAATTACAAAGAAATTCCAAAATCGTATTTATTCGTTCTAAACTTTAACAGATGTTCAAACTGTCCTCCTCCAACTTCTAAACATGCATTTGCATGTTTAATCATGTTCACGAAGGCTTGTTACAGCATGTCAGGTTATGTTATGATCACTTCAAAATCGCTGCATTATACGGTTAACCACTTCGAGAAAATTTGATCTTAAGGGAGGTCTCCATGTGTGCATATTCAGAAATATTTGAAAAAATTACAGAACGTTCTTCTCATGAGGATATACATGTTTATAAAAAAATAATTCCGACAGAACCTTGATAGAGCATCCGTAGAAAAATAACGAAATTTTCATTTTCTTGGCGATTTATTGCTGGTTGGCAACGAAATGGAATTTTTAAAAACGAAATTTTCATTTTCTTGGCGATTTATTGCTGGTTGGCAACGAAATGGAATTTTTAAAAAAATACGGTTTTATGATAAATATTCTCTTTAAGGAAAAACTTTTTATACTGTTCATATTGAACTAATTTAAGTAAGTTTTGCTTAAATAAATACACTTTTATAAGTATAAATTTGTTATTTACATTTACATGTGCCTATAATGAAATTTAACAATCCTTTAACAACAGTTTAGAACAAAATTTAAATGTATTAAAACTGCTTCAAACTCAAAATTAAGGTCCGATTCTCAGCCCTGCCCATTTGACTTCGGTATTATTAATGTCCGAGACGACAAGAGGATAGTATAGTTGTCATAGGAAAAACGACTTATTCAATAACGAAATGTATAAAGAGAACTTTCTTAATCGAGAAGTAACTTTTAAAATACACTTAAAACTTATTCAGCCAGTGAAACCGTGTAAAATTAAATAACGTCAGCAACACGCAGACTGTATACATTATATAAGCTTACAGAAAAAATAATAAATTATTCCATCGTTTAAGTTTAAATTCATTAAGTACTATGCATTTAAAAACTCATTTAACTAGCAATTTCGAAATATATTAAAATCACTTGTATTTCGCGAGGAAAGCTATTGCTCGTATAACCGCGTGGAACGGTCGTCTTTTCGCGCCAAATATTTGAAGGGATTTTTTTTTTCTTTTTACGGACTTTCTACTGGAATTGCGCAGCTAAATTTAACTGATCCTTTATTACACACATAAGTGGATCCATTAGATTTTTTTTCAAAATATTCTAAGTACGCGCTTTAAGAAGACCTGCCTTATTAGCACCGGTTTTAAAAATAGACATTTTTGGCTAATGAATCGCAGAAATGTTTTGATTAAATAAGGCAAAAGTTTTCATTAACAAATACTGATAATAATACTGAAGAATTTCGAACATTTTATGCATCGCATATACATGAGGTTCCTCACAAAATAGTTGAATGTTGAGTCAAACAATACATGCTCTTCCCAAGACTTCTCACGAAACAATCTTCTTACTTCTTTGAGCGATTTGGTGCTGGAAAAATGAACTTCAGCAACGTAACAGTACTCTTCCGGAAAACAATTTAACCATGCACACACATTTTTCGACATTTTCTGAACCCCGTTCTACACGCAAATTAGCCACTAACATATCCATAACAGACTCCAGCGTTGCACCTGGCTTTTTTCAAAAATCTGTTGAGCTTGTCTTAATAGAGAATGGATTGTTTAAATTCTCAGATACCTACTTTTTTGTGGACACACTGTATGTTTTGACTGATAATGTTCTGACAAATACACGCACACGCACACACACACACACACATATATATATATACATATATATGACTTAGTATTTTTCTGTAGTTTAACAAAAAGCTGCCACGGAAAAATTAAAATTCCAACTTTAAACAAAAAATGAAGATAGTTGTGAAAATAAATGATGATTTCAAGCCAAAGCGCATCTGGTATGATAAAATTAGATTCGAAATTTTCTTTTTATTATTTTGAAGAGATTTAATATTAATTAGCAGTTATTATGCACGATACTAATAATTTAAGAATGGATAGAAATAGATGCCAAGAAGGGTTGTAGATGAAAATAATGAGGGTGCTCAAACTAAATTATAATTTTTAAAATAAAATCTTTTAAATAACGCCGGTAATGCCACAGCCTAAAACGCCATGAAATAGCTTGTCCTCTGATGTATCACCGACTTTCAAGAAATGTTCCTTTAATATATCTTTCATCTCAATAACAACGTTTTCCCGTCTTAATTTAAAATTTCAGCTCATCGTTAAGGATCTCAATGACCTAGTGGATAAGACGCTTCCTTTCCAACCTTAAGTTGTAGTTCGATACTATCTCGGGGGAAAATTAATCTGTATTAGCCTCTTTTTATATCCTGGTCGGCGCCGAATTGCTTGCTCATCAGTTGTTGTAGACCAGTTGTGGTACAGCATAGCGCCTTTTTCAAGGCTAAACCGTCCGAGCTCACCTCAGTGAGTAGCAGATAGTAGGTAACAGCGGTTCAAATTTGTTCTAGTGAACTATGTGGCTTCTTTTCATTTTTTTTTCTTTTTAGTTCTCGGTATGATTCTGTTAGTTAGAGCCTCTGGTAATCTTATGCTATCGCTTTTCTGTGCACTTTGGTACCTTACTGTCTTCACATTCTTCGTTTTTGCTTAGACCAGAGTTAACTTTACATCGAAGTATAGGGTAACCAAATACAAAGTGTTTATAAATGAATGGGACATCCAATAAGCTTTCTCTTGCGCGGATGTCACCATTTTGAATAACAGCGCCTCTAGTGACGATTTTGATAATAGTACACTTTTCATTGTTGCCAGATAAAACTTGTATAGTTGTACTTTTACGCCATGTTTTTATTTTGCCATTAAATCCATTACAGCAATATAACGTTGCTTCCCCTTTTTTCCCATTCATTTTGAATCACCTTGTATTCTTGGATGCTCTATTCGCCCATGATTGAGGTTATATTTAACCTCGTGCTTCCAACTATGGAATGGCCTTCGGGTCTCCACCAATATTCCCAAATTAATCTGTGTCCGTAAAGTCATGGTGCTCTTTTGACCGGTCACAGGAAATCAACGAAACAAGATAAAAATGTGAAATCTTCATCAAATAAAAGAAAAATTCTCCAAGTTTCATACCTGCACAGTGCAGTTCTATGTGGTCTCCATTTGTTGCTCTACACACATCTAAACGATATTCAAGTTCTTCCCTAATGCAGTTTAGGACGTCTGGTGTAACAGAGTGAATAACGTCTGTGATTCTCTGTTGCAAATGGAGGCCACATAGAACTACACTGAACAAGTATGAAACTCGGAGAGTTTTTCTTTTATTTGATGAAGATTTCACATTTCCCTCTTGTTTCGTTGATTTTCTGTGACCGGTTAAAAGAGCACCATGATTTTGCGGACACACTGTATATTATTTTGACCACGATTGCTTCTAAATTTATCTTTTACTTCCATTTTCAAGTTCGTTGAAGGTTTTCCGTGGCACTGTTTCACGCCACGTCGGTACTTCTTGAGCACTGCGATGTTATGTCATGCCAACTCGTCGCTTTTATAACCAAATCAAAAGAACACACTTAGAATAGACCAAGAGAGAAAATAAACTACAGATCCTACTGTCGAAATCAGTAGACGCAAAATTCCTCCGCGTATGTATTGAAGCAAACTCCGCCATAAGGCGGCGAAAAATTAAGCAATAGCGCATTAACTGTATTATGGAGGGGAGCGGAAGATGCGCAGAACGTCTGACCGTAAGCTGAGATCTTAGACAGTCATCCATTATTTCACCAGTAGCTCTCCTTCAGCTTAACAACTCGTTTTTATGCTTACTGCTACTTTCAGCACTGATACAATATGAAAACTTACGTTCCAGTACCGGATAAAGTGAATACGAAACATATTATAGCCTAAAAAAGGAAGACATACAAAACTACAAATTTTGATAATCTTACAAATTTATAAGAGCGGTATAGGGTAGTAGCGCTAAAAGAGACACTGCCCCATGCCACGTAGATTGTTTTAGGAGAACAAATCTTGTGACATATACAAGTCTCCTAAATAAATAAAATGAAACACCCTTCATATAAGAAAAGAATGGTGGATAACGAAGAAAATTAAAGAATTACGACAAATTTAAATGCAAAAGAACATTTATAGATACTTATAAATTAACGGCATCATCGCTCAAAATGCAATGTTAGTGGAAAGAAAATTAAAAAATGGATCTGTTATGCATATAGTATGCTGTATTTTGAAATGGTAGAAACGGGTAAAACTATTTAATGGAACTGGAATAGCATCGTTTATTATAAACTATTATCTGAAAACCTAACCATTAGTTTGTAGAAATACAGTCCACAACCAAATGAATTAAATCGAGCAAGAAAGATAAAACCTAAATAAGAAAAAAAAAATAAGCAATAAGAAAAAAAACCTTAATTAGCCAACAAAAAGAGCAGTGTGTTCCACCAAGACAGTGCTAGACCGCGTGTGTCTTTGACCATCCGACAGAAACTTTTTCAACTTGACTGTGATTTTTTAGTTCATCTACCGTGCTCTCTCGACTTTGCATCCCCTGGTTATCATTTATTTAGATCGCTTCCAAGCGGCTTAGATTGTAAAAACTTTATTTCTATGCAACATTTCAAAAAATCACCTAAATCAACTTTTCAACAAGAAACCTCAGAAATTCTATGGACGCTAGATTTTGCAGCTACGAAAGAGATGGAGAGAGATCTGGTCATGGACCAGAATGGTGCATAACTACATTATTTAAATGTAATTTTTAGTTAATGAAACTGTTGTCAAAAAACTTGGACGAACTTTTCAATCAACTAACTTAAATCTATCTATTTTAAAGTTTTTATCCCATTTAATTTAATTTATTTCCCTCTTAAAATATTTTATTCCATTTGCAATGCGTATCACACTTTTTATTCTTTATTTCTATTTTAGACTTCAAAATACATCTTGGTCGGACACCTGTGGTGTTATTGTTCCATTTTACTACGCTTTATTTCAGAATATTCTTTTCCAGACGGTTCTAGAACTTTCAATCTCTTAAAACTCTTTCCGTTTTACAGCTATTTAATACATCCGCCGTAAATTTTCCAATTCGCTTTCTCATTACCTACGAGCTCTGACGCATTACAGATTTGTGCGATCCTGCGCACTTTATATAAAACATGCCTAAGCTAGCTCAGATTGAACTATAAGTATTTTCTTTTAATTAGTAAAGCCACGCCACCCTGTTTACCTGTAGAATGTTACCATCTTGTGATTATCCGAATATTTTATGTGCTATTCTCTCATGTTTTGACTAAATAAAGTCATGTCATCTTTCCTGGACTGCTTCTTACGGGGAAATCTCACTCTTTTATAGGCTCGACGGATTCTCGGAACAACTACACTGTGTTATTTTCGAACACAGTACGTTACATATCCATCCTTATTTGACTTTGTTGTTTTGTCTGCGACTTTGGCGTGCTCTTCGGAATACATTTCCAGTTTCTAGAGAACGATCAGATTCCAGATCACGAAAATTGCACTATGCGATATTCCTATGGCGTTCTCTAAAACTTTGTATTTGGGCTACGTCTAACAGACTAATGACTCTCTAGGCTTCAGATTTGGTCAAATGACTTCTTTCAGATATCGCACTCACCGATACAAAGCAGTCAACGCATGGCAATCATTTCTTTTCACTTTTTTCTTTAAATAATCTGAAAAGCAAATTTTATTCGTTACCGCTAACACGTGATTTTCGACGTCAAAGGCAAAATTTAGATATTCTGAAGTTTGACAGTGTTTTATCTCTCTTCTTCCCTTTTTAAGGAATACTTTTGAATTTAATGGCAAATCTCAACACAATTCAGCACTTCCAGTACTTCTTTATATTTTTACATAAAAAAATATAACTATTGTACTCTATTGTGCTGATAGCTTTGCACAATACGAAAATAGCATTTTTCAGAAAAAAAAGCATTTTCGGTATTCTATCAAAATTTTAAATTTGCTAATTATTCCTTCAAACTTATTAAAGAAAAGGGTTCTATACTCTAATATTTGGACAAAAAATCATGAAAACCTTTATTTGACAAATTTATAGAAGATTGACTAAAATTACAGTTTTCATGTACATGTTAGTAGCCAAAAAGTTTTATAGTAAATTAATAAGACCAATTTATTTTTTCCAATTTTTAAAATTAAATGTATAATTACTCCAGTTTGAAACTATTTGTCCTGAAAAGGAGAGATTCAATAAAATCTCTTAGCTAATGAGATGCATTCTATATTTATAAATAAACAAGTAAAATTATTAAGATTGATGTGGTACCCCAAATGGTTTAAATGAGATCTTTCCAACTTTTCAATAAGCATGAAGGTACGTCAGCTGGAGCCCTTTGCAATTATTTGCATGACTGGAAACATGTAACAATGTTATCACACTGTAATAGTGACAGAAGCACATACTACTAACGTTTATACAATATACATACCTCTCCCGATAATAGCCATAAGATCCCCTGCACGAAAGAGCTCATGTAAATATAAATTTTAAAAAGAACATAAATCATAGTAAATTTATCATTAAATTTTTTTGAATAAGCTGGGCTTTACGCAAAACATTTTTCAGGAAAAAGAGACAAAATGCTTAAGGCGGCTTGTAGATTTAAAAAAGCATGCAAACAATGATTTAAATCTAAAGCATCTTTCCAAACACTCAAAGGGCTGCTAACAGAACCTTCAAAAACACCACGGTGCCAATGGCAAAACACCTTGGACTGTTCTGATTTAAACTACTGTATTTCTGTTTGAAAACTTTATACTAATATTCTCCTATTGAAATATAGCGCCGAAAAAAATCATATCTTACTTTATTTTTCAGGAGGCGCATGGACACGTTCGACACCAGTGCTTCAGAAAATCCTTTATCTGTAGTCTGGCCACTAAGAGCCCGGCCAGCTGCTTCTAAAAGGTTCAGGATACCTACCCCAACCACCCCAGCTCCTCAGGTGCTTTTAAAATTGTTACAGCCAAAGCCAACAAGGCCTGCCATATACAGTTTAGACGGATTTGTCCCGAAGCCATCCATTCAAAGGATAGTGTCAACAGAAGCACCGCTTCACTTCAAGAAGACAGATTTACAGTTATTATCCAGTGTTCCGAGGAGAAGAAAGGTAATTTAAATAGACAGTAGAGTCCGGATTATCCGAGTCCCGCTTAACCGAGTTTTCACTTTAACCGAGTTATTTTCTTCTGATGGACTGATTGCTTCTATTATTATGAAACAGTCATTGTAAATGAAGTGTTAGGCACTGGCGCAGCGAAGGGGGGTTTGAGGGATTAAAACCCCTCCCAGAGCTAAAATAATTAGTGTAATTTCCGCTTATATCAATCACTAGTTGAGCAAATTAGCCGCTTTTATGAATCAAAGCCAAAGGGAATATTAAAATTTTTTGGTTTATTCGGATTCCGCGACTTTGTCGAAGAAAATTCTTCTCTCCATTCAATTAAATGGAGAATATTGTATTTAAAACTGTGAAAGCGCACATCACATGCATTGTTTAAGTGAAAACTTGTCATTTGATTTGAAAAAAGGCAGCCGTTGCATTTTCGAGACGTCTTAGGCGAAAAGAGTGATCATTTCCTGCCACACAGATGCTTTGAGTTTGGATATTTTACACTGAACAGTTTTTTAATTGCATTTTAGTCTTTGTTACATGTTCGAAACGATAATAGACCACTAAGTTCCAGAGAAAAAACATAAAACACACGCTTTCCAGATTTCTCTCAGTTTCAAACGCCTCGTTTTGTGTTTTTGCTCTTAGTTATCCCTATGTGTGTAAAAACCTTTGAAAAAGTAAGAATTTAAAAAACTGTACTATAAAGATATTAACATAAAAAGCTGTTTTTGATTGTGATGGAACAGATTACTGCAATCAGCGTTTCTTTTGAAATATTTGTTCCAAAGTGGGGGTACATAAATTTAAAGATTGCAGTTTATTAAATATGCTGTTTATATGCAGATATGCAGTTTATTTAATATTCAGAAGTTTATTAGTTAGTACTGTAGTTTGAAATTTCCCCAGGAGGTCTTGCTCTCAGGGAGGCACTGCCACTTGCTCTCCGTAGGAAAGAAGCACTGATTGCAATTGCGCCAACTAATACATATATGGCTGTGAGCATAGGATTTTCAAAGACAGACATCAAATGTGAAGCATTTGCTTAGAATTAATAAAAATTACTATCTATATCTTATACACAAACTTATGGTAATTATTCATCAACTTAAATTAATAAACAATAAATTAGTTATACCCTGGTTTACTCTTATTAATCTTAAATGATGCTACCTGCATATCATCAAAATTATGACATTTTTTTCATAAGGACAAAACTACAGCCACTGTTTAAATTAAATGCGACGTAAAAATTACAAAATATCATTCGGAAGTGGGGTGGGGGGTTATGGGTATTTAGCTGCAATGCATTTTAACTAAAAATGTATGGGGGAGATGGGGGGGGGGGGGACATGTGAACAATTCGCATAAATATAGCTTTTTCTCATAACTGGATTAATTTCCATAAACAAAAACTACTCAGTATAGTAAACAGAACTTTCTTTTACACATGGTATTTTTAATCACCTATATCGTTCTTCTTACATTTTTTAATAGTTTTAAAAATTCAAAAAATTGTTCACATGTGCCCCAACAGCGGGTTAGTTGTGAACACACGTGGGGCACATGTGGACACAAATAAAAATATCCTTTGACTTTTTTTTATTCTGCTATTCATTTGTCATCGTAATCATTAGTTATATTACCAGTTAAATTCGCCTTAAAGATATATATATATATATATATTTATTTCTGTAGTTTCTGAGTGATATGCTTAAGCAAAAGATTATAAAATGAAAATAAGTAGATTTGGGGGGGGGGGGGGAGTTTAGATGATTCATTAAATATTGTTGCAATAATTTTTTAAAAAAATAAAGAAGTAACTTTAAAAAAGAAATTAAAACTTTTAAATTTTGCTTAGTGGTTTTTGTTTAGGGGAAATTTGAGGGAAGGGGCATTTAGATACTATTTATCGGAAATCTGACGAAATACGAAAGATTCTCACTCCTGTAATTGCCTTATTTACTTGTAAAATATAGATAAAGAAGGGTTTTTTAATGATTTCAAAAAAAATCTCGACTATAACCCGTCCCCACCCCCCCACCCCCCATTTAACTTCTTTTGCTTTTGAAAGAGGTGGGGAGGGGTTACAAGTGGGATTTTTCGGTAGTTATCAGTTTAAAATTTTTATTTTCTTAAAATATTACTGATATCTATCTCATTCAAAGCATCATATAGGGGAGATGTGGGCACATGTGAACATGGGGCAGATATGAACATCGAAATTTTTCAATAGTTATTATAAGTTTTTTTATTTGAAAAAAATTACTAAAGATGATAGCACCTGTATATGGTAAAATTTTTTTGAAGCTCTTTGATATTTTGTTTATCCTCTGTAGCCAAAACACTGTTTTTAGATTTCAAAAGTAAAATCTTTGTTCCAAGTTGATAAGCGAAAAACTTTATTTATTTATTTATTTATTTGAATTTAAGTGTTTTAACATATACTATGAATACTAATAAATATTTTTGATACAGTTCTTTTTCTTCTAAAATTGAGAAATGATAATGATTTATCAATTTGACAAAAGCAGCAATGTGGGGCACTTGTGAACAGACTAGTTGGGGCAGATATGAACAGTACATAAGTGCCCCAATAATCATTCTGTGATTCTGTTCCTTTAGTTAACTTAATGTGAAATAATACCAGTTCTATTATCTATAATTTTCCTGAAATAGAAGATATTTTCTTCACACAAAGTTGATTTTGTGTTGAAACTTCATCAAACACATCTTTCAGCAAATACATAAAGTACAACAAGCTCTTTTACGTTCAATTGTACTTTAAATAAATTTAATATTTTCTAAAATGCAATAAGTGTTGTGTATTATTTTACTAAACGGTTTACAGCAATATTTTTTATGCATTGTTAATACAAAAGTGTTATCTTGACCAACTTTGCAAATTTTTCTATTACATTTGTTCTAAACTTGCAATGATGGCTTACTTCCATCTGTAAAACAGTTATGTATATGATGCTTGGAATGGAGATAGATTTCAGTAATATTTTAAGAAAGTAAAATTTTTAAACTGATAACTAACGATTGTAACCCCCCCCCCCCCCTCTTTCAAAAGCAAAAGAAGTTAGGAAAGGGTGTTATAATTGAGATTTTTTTTTTTTTTTTTTTTTTTTTATCATTAAAAACCATTCTTTATCTATAATTTACAAGTAAATATAAGGCAAATACAGGAGTGAGAATCTTTCGTATTTCGGCAGATTTCCGATAAATAGTATGTAAATGTCCCCTCTGTAAAATTTTCTCCAAACAAAAACCCCTAAGCAAAATTAAGTTTTAATTTCTTTTTTTAAATTGCTTCTTTATTTTTTATTTTATTGCAACAATACTTAATGAATCATCTAAGCCCCCCCCCCCAAATCTACTTATTTCTATTTTATAAATTTTTGCTTAAACATATCACTCGGAAACTAGAGAAATATATATATATATATATATACTAGCAAACCCCGCGGCTTTGCGCGCGTAATATTTTAAATATACCAAGTGATATTTATATGTCTAATTTTTATTAAAAGGTACTAAATTTTTATTTTATTAAAAAGTAATATTTTATTTTATTAAAAGGTTTTTTCATTAAAAGGTATTTATTACTTTTAGGAATAATTCAAAAATTACTATTTAAAACACTGCTTGATTAAACATCATTATTACACTGCATTAGGCAGAAATGACACTTAAATTAATAAAACGAAATAAAACTAAATAAATGATAATTTAGAAAATATTTTGAAACTTTTATGCTCAATTAATACGCTCATTTCAGTATTCATTTGAAGTTTTGAATTTTTTAGAAACCATCTTCTTACATCTTAAAATTAACCATCATGTCAAATTCCAAGTCCTACCACCTCTCTCAACATAAAGGGCTATGTTGAAACAGGAACTGTCACCATTAATTTGCCAACAATAATTTTGAAATCGGTTTGTTATTTCCTAATATTCCACAGAAACGTATTTTAGAAAACTTTTAAAGGCCTTTTTTAGAGCGTTTGTTGTTCCTGTGAACCCCATATGGTAGAATCATCGGCATAAAATATAGCCTGTGTAGGATCAGAAACTGTTACAATTGATTTGAAACTATAACTTTTATAATCGGTTTATATTCCCTGAAATGGCATAGAAATCGTAATTTAGGGCTTTTTTAGAATGCTTTTCGCACCTCCTCTTCCCTTCACCCCTTTTTCATTCGAATTTATTTTCGACAGTCCTTCGAGGGCATTTATATTTTCTAAGTAACTACCATGCCATATTTAAAGTTTCTAGCCTCTTCAGTATCACAGAAATCGCAATTTAGAAAGTTTTTTACTCCTGCAACCCCTGGTCGTAGTGGCACAGACATAAAATATAGCTTATGTTTGAGCAGGTTCTATCACCAACAATTTATCCTTATTATTTTTTAACTCGGTTTTGTATTTGATAAGATTGTATAAAAAATGTAATTTAGAACGTTTTTAGAACGCTTTTCGCTTACTTCATACTTTTAAATTTGGAATTTTCTTTCGACTGTTCTTATAAAACAGTTGCATCTTGTAAGTAAATATCATGCCATACTTCAAAGTGTTAAACCCCTTAGTTGTGCAAAAAACGCAAATTAGAACATGTTTTGCTTTTGCAACCCTCAGATGGTAGTGGCAGCAACATAAAATATAACCTATGTAATAGAAGAGACTGTCACCATTGATTTGCAACCATTACTTTTGAAATAGTTTTGGTATTTCCTGAGATTGAATAGAAATCGCAATTTAGAAAGTTTTTAGAACGCTTTTCGCGCATTTTCACCCCTTTTTAAATTTCCAATTTTTTTGAAACTGTTCTTAAATATCATTTATATCTAATAAATATGTACCTTGCCTAATTTTAAGTTGCTAGCCCCTACCGATCACAAAAATCGAAATTTAGAACGCTTTTTTGCTCCTAAAACGTCTAGGTGATAGTGATACCGACATAAAATAGCGTCTATGTTAGAGCAGAGGCTGTAAGCATCAATTTCCTACCATTACGTTTGAAATCAGTTTGATTCTTCCTGAGATATTGCTGACAACTCGGCATTTAGAACGTTTTTAGAACGCTTTTCACGCATTTTTCCCCTGCATCTCCTCTGGGGTAGTGGAAACAGATATAAAATATAGCCTATCTTGGAGCAAGATCTGTCACCGTCATTTTTACACCATTATATTTGGAATCGGTTCAGTACTTCCTGAGATTGCATAGAAATTGCAATTTAGAACGTTTTTTACAACGCTTTTTGCGCATTTTGACCCCCCCCCCCTTTTAAATTTCGATTTTTTAGGAAATGTCCTTAGAGATCATTGATATCTTATAACTAACTACTATTCTAAATTTCACGATTCAAGGCCCTTCCGTCCCGCAAAAACCGCAATTTAGAACGTTTTTCTCCTGCAGCCCCTTTGGGGTAGTGGCACCGATATAAAACAAAGCCTATGTTGGAGCAAGGATTTTCACCATCATTTTGACGCCATTATGTTTTAAATCAGTTTGGTATTTCCTGAGATTGTGTAGAAACTACCATTTAGAACGTTTTTTAGAACGCTTTTCGCGCATTTTCACCCCTTTTAGATTTCGAATTGTTTAAGAACTGTTCTTAGAAATCCTTTATATCTAATAAGTAGCTGATACTTCAAATTTCATATTTCTAGGCCCATCAGTAACACATAAATCGCATTTTTAGAAAGTTTTTTACTCCTACCCCCATTTGGGGTAGTGGCACCGACATAAAACATAGCCTATCTTGGAGCAAACGTTGTCACTATCATTTTGACACCAATATTTTTTAAATCGGTTTGGTATTTCCTGAGATAATGTAGAAACTACCATTTAGAACGTTTTTTGGAACGCTTTTTGTGCATTTTCACCCCTTTTAAATTTCGAATTGTTTAAGAACTGTTCTTATACACCATTTATATCTTAAAAGTAACTAATATTCCAAATTTCATATTTCTAGGTCCTTCAGTAACGCAAAAATCGCATTTTTAGAACGTTTTTTGCTCCTGCACCCCCTTTGGGGTAGTGGCACCGACATAAGACATAGCCTATGTTCTAAGTTGGACTAACACCATCATTTTGATACCATTACTTTTGAAATCGGTTTGGTATTTCCTGAGAATATGTAGAAACTACCATTTAGAACGTTTTTTAGAACGCTTTTTGTGCATTTTCACCCCTTTTAAATTTCGAATTGTTTAAGAACTGTTCTTATACATCATTTATATCTTATAAGTAACTAATATTCCAAATTTCATATTTCTAGGCCCTTCAGTAACGCAAAAATTGCATTTTTAGAACGTTTTTTGCTCCTGCACCCCCTTTGGGGTAGTGGCACCGACATAAAATATAGCCTATGTTCTAAGTTGGACTAACACCATCATTTTGATACTATTACTTTTGAAATCGGTTTGGTATTTCCTGAGATTATGTAGAAACTACCATTTAGAACGTTTTTTAGAACGCTTTTTGTGCATTTTCACCCCTTTTAAATTCCGAATTGTTTAAGAACTGTTCTTAGACATCATTTATATCTTATAAGTAACTAATATTCCAAATTTCATATTTCTAGGCCCTTCAGTAACGCAAAAATCGCAGTTTTAGAACGTTTTTTGCTCCTGCACCCCCTTTGGGGTAGTGGCACCGACATAAGATATAGCCTATGTTCTAAGTTGGGCGAACACCATCATTTTGATACCATTACATTTGGAATCGGTTCGGTAGTTCCTGAGCTTATCTCCGACAAATAAACAATTTTTACCTCTTTATAATAGGAGTATGATGATATGATATATATATATAAATAATAAATTTGAAATCACAAATATATTAATAAATTGGTAAAGGTCTAAAGATGAATCAGAAATGAACATAGGAAACCAGTATGCAAAATGAGAAACTATGAATAACCCACTGAATCTTCAGAGGAGCTTGTGAGTTCATTCATAGAAGATGCGTTATTTCATCCAATTTTGTCGGCATTAAGCCTAAAATGACAAAATTTACACCTCACACAGGATATTAAAAATTAATAGAGCAAAATACCTAAATTACATACTAGGAAGCATAACTGCAGCATGTCTGGATGGTAAAGCAGAGTTAGGACTATTTTAACATGTGGGCCTACAGTTGATTATCTGACTGAAACCCATAACTTTGCTGCCATCTGGTGTGAGAAAGGAAAAAATGTAAACTGGAACTGGATTATTAACAATAACATTTGGTGCTGCCACCTTTACCCAAAAAAAAAAATGAATGAAATTGATTGAAGAAATAAAGAAATGACTTAGATTAACATTTAGTTAAAGCTAAAGTAGAATGAAAAAATAGGAATAAACTTGATAATTACTGAGTAAATACAAAAATAAAATAAAGAATAGGAATAAATTAATAAAAAATAAAATAAAGTATTATATAAAAATAAATAAATAGAAGGGCAATTGGTTAAATTAACTAATTTAAAGACAAAATATTATAATATAAAAAATGAGAATATAAATAACATTTAAAAAACGGTGAAGAATATTTTGAGATAGTAAAATATAGCCTTGTATTATGTAACTAAAAGTGAAAATTTAAAAAACAATGAGGAATATTGAGATAGTGAAATATGTCCTTGTATTATGAAGCAATATGTGAAAATTGTTGAGAAATTTATGATGTTAAATGCATGATACCCCGTGTTTTTTATTTATTTATTTAATTTTTTTAAATATATCCATACAATATATAAGCATATATACATACACATATATAAACATATAACGTTTTAAACTTTTTTTAGCATTCCCGACCTCAACCCTCCGTAGTGGTATATATATATATATTTTTTTTTTATTAAATAGTGTATAATGTATGGGAAAAACACACACACACACATACTTTTTTTTAAAATTATATATAAATCTACATATACATATATTATATATATATATATATATATATATATATTTATGGTGAATTTAACAGGTAATATAACTAATGATTGCGATGACAAATGAATAAGAGAATGAAAAGCATGTCAAAGGATATTTTTTCCTTGTGTTCACATGTGCCCCACGTGTGTTCACTACTATCCCTCTGATGGGGCACATGTGAACATTTTTTTGAATTTATAAAACTATTACAAAAATGTAAGAAGAACTATACAGGTAATTTTTAAAAAAAATACCATGTGTAAAAGAAAGTTCTGTTTACTATATTGAGTAGTTTTTGTTTATAGAAATTAATCCGGTTATGAGAAAAAGCTATATTTATGCGAATTTTTCACATGTGCCCCCATCTCCCCTACATAACTCTTTTAGAGATGGAAGTAAGCCATCATTGCAAATTTAGAAGAAATGTAGTAGAAAAATTTGCAAAGTTAGTTAAGGTAATACTTTTGTATTAACAATGCATAAAAAATATTGTTATAAACCGTTTAGTAAAATAGTACATAACACTTATTGCATTTTAGAAAACATTAAATTTATTTAAAGTACAATTGAACGTAAACGAGCTTGTTGCTCTTTATGAACTTGCTGAAAGATATGTTTGTGGAAGTTTCAAAACAAAATCAACTTTGTGTGAGGATAATATCTTCTATTTCAAGAAAATTATAGATAATGGAACTGACATTATTTCTCATGAAGTTAACTGAAAGCAACAGAATCACAGAATGATTATTGGGGCACTTATGAACTGTTCATATCTACCACAACTAGTCTGTTACAAGTGACCCACATGTCTGCTACAGTTAAATTGATAAATCATTAACATTTCTCAATTTTAGAAGAAAAAGAACTTTATCAAAAATATTTATTAGTATTCATAGTATATGTTAAAACACTTAAATTCAAATAAATGAATAAATAAATAAAGTTATGTGCTTATCAAAATTGGAACAAAGATTTTACTTTTGAGATCTATAAACAGTGTTTTGGCTACAGATGGCAAACAAAATGTCAAAGAGCTTCAAAAAATTTTTACCATATGCCTACACGTGCTATCATCTTTAGTAATTGTTTTCAAATAAAAAAAACTTATAATAACTGTTGATAAATTGCGATGTTCACATCTGCCCCCCTCTCCCCTATAAGTAATTTCCCGCCTATTCCGTGGAAGTGAGAGAATAAGCATATCTGCCCCTTTTTTCGAAAATGTTATTGAATTTTTTCTCCTGTGTTTGTGGCCGGAGGTAGGTACCACCTATCCACCTATTTTTCATTGCCATAGGCAGAGGAAAATTAAATATATCTAAATATTCCGTAAAATCATTAAAAAAAAGAAAAAAGAAATAACATTTAGAAAGTAGACATACATTTTTTTCTTTTAAAAAATGTAACATATGCAGGGTGTTTACAAAAAAGTAGAGGGCAATATTTAACAGGTGTAGAGATTAGCAACATTTGTGTAGGAAACCAGGTCGCAATCCATTTACCCAGCAAAAAATGTCGCGTACTAGCAAAACCCGTGGTTTTGCTTACTTAATAATTTAAATATGCTAAATGGTATTGGTATGCCTATTTTTATTAGACGAAATTATACTGTTACGGATAATTCAAAAGTTACTAACTAAGCCACAGTCTGGCTAAACTTCATTATTACTCTACATTAGGCGAAAATGAGATTTAATTTAATAAGAAGAACTAAAACTAATTCTAAATAAACGGTCAAGTGCGAGTATTACTCGCGCACAGAGGGTTCCGTACAATAAATATATGAATTAGTAATTGCATTATTAAAAAAAAACGTTGCTAACAGAATACTAACACTTTGTAAAAAATTGTGCAAAGTAGGGTTGGGTATAACAGTATATACTAGAAAAATGTAAATGGATATACCATGAAAGTTCAAAGATATACGGAACCTAAAAAATTTCAAATACGGCTAATCTGTTTAACTCATTTTTACTTTCTTCTATCTTTACGAGAAGAAAGTATTGGATTCGTGAAAATTTTCGAATACCGGTTTTCGACGGATGTATACTTTTTAGGGTATAGAGGTAATGAAAAACATGTTTTTACAAAATGTCTGTCTGTGAGTCTGTCTATCTGTGTGTGACGCAAATATTGTGGGCGCTCTGTCTTAAGAACTATTGAACGGAATTTAATAAAACTTTAGATTGATTTAGTCCGTGATATAAATTGGTGCTGCTGATTACTTTTTGGTATAAATCGCCCAACAGGTAGCGCTACTATGCTGCAATTTTCCCGATTTCCGCAATAGCTGTATCTCAAGAACTAATACATGAATTTTCATCAAACTTTAGATTCAGTTAGTCCCTGATATGAACTGATCCTGATAAGTTTTTGGTGTAAATTGCCCAAGAGGTTCCACTGTAACTCAGAACTTTTCACGATTTCCGTAATAGCTCTATCTCAAAAACTAATGCACGAATTTTCACCAAACTTCAAATTCAATTAAAAGTTCACGAAAGTTGTCCCTGATTAGATTTTGGTATAAATCGCCTAACCGGTGGCGCTGCTGTGCTGCATTTATCAGGAAGTATTGACATGTATGAGATAGAAGAAAGTTTTGGGATTGACACATCCGACTAGTTTAATATTATTTTAATCTCTTTATAATGAACTTAATTCGGTACTGACAATAAAAGAAATGCATATTTAAACTTCATTTGCCATTTCATAAAACTTAATTCATCATAGTAATAACCTTTCTTTCTAAAGTGCAGCTAAAACAAAACATTCGTTCAAAGTTCCCATTTGGCATTGTGCTGAGCGCGCTTCGAAAGAATTTGCAACGCCGCCTTGGTCCTTGCCGCGTTTCCCAAATAGCTTTTTGATTAACTTTTAAAGCCACTCGAGGCGTATTGAAAGAGCCATTCAATGCAATTTGTCGTGAATCTCATAGTATTTATGTAATTCATTCTAATTAAAGGGTCTCTGGGATCTCAAAAATTGGAAAAAATGAAAAAAAAAGAGACCATATTCAACATTTAATAACTTAAAATGTATATGATTTTAAAACACAATTTTTATTGAGATGAAAGATATAAGTACGTTCTTTCATTTTATGTATTTAAAAATTTGCAATATGAAGAATTATCATTTACAGGGTGCTCCAAACAGTCAGACATTTGATAAGCAGAATATTGGTATAACAGCTTACGCGCACGATTAGAAAATAAATATTGTAACTAGAATAAAAATTTTGGCGCCTACTTATACTTCAGATTATAATAATTACCCCGAACCTAAATAACTTTGTATTTAAAGCATTTTTATATTTTTAATACAAAGTTGTATTTAGCTAATAGAAAATTTTGAAAATTTGAACAATATAATTACTTTAAAAATATTTTTTTGAACAATAAAAAGGAAATTTTAGATTGAGTTTATACAGATTAATATAAAACGTATGTTTTGAAAATTTCGTGAAAAAATATTCAAAAGTTTTTGAGATATCGTGAGCGTTATGCCAAAAAAAGTGGAGAAAAATGACTTAAAAGTCTCGAAAAGGCCGCTTAAGCTATTGAGCGGGTATAAGTCTAAAAGCCATAAATTCTGTTCTAATGAGAATTTGAAGGAAACAATTATATTAAAATGTTCAGAAAAGATGGACGATTAACATCTAAAAAAAATTAAAATAAAAAATTTTTTGAAGCTTTAAGAGTCCTGAGACCCCTTGAATTAGTCTGTTTTTAACAATTTCACGTTTATTGCTTTTATACTGTTACTGGCCATTGCATTACACACATATATCATTAAAAGTTGTTATCTAGGCTTTAAAAGCCAATGGTACATAGAGTACGTCACCCCTGTCATTATGTGTGTCCAAACCGTCCATATCTTTATGGGTTTATATCTCGGCTAATTACTAACGAATTTTTTCGAAAATCATGATCAACAATGCTTTTATACTTCTTCTACGATAGGTACCTCCAGTGCTGCTCAACAGTTTTGCTGAATGCCCGTAAATGGAAATTTGTGTGTAACGGAAAAATGCGATTTTTTCAAAAGCTATGTGACCTAGGGCAATCTCTATAATTTTCCTGCAAGGTTTAAATTAACGTCTACTCCTTCTAATTTTTTCATAATTTTAGCTTCAGTAGATTCGGAATTAGATGGGGGGGGGGGGACATATTCGACTATATGTTTGAAAATGTAATACCTAAAATTAAAAGAAACATATTTTTAAATTCAGCGTTACGAAAGCTTTCACACGATACCCTACACGATATACAAAGAAAATATTTTTTTTTTCAAGCAACTGAATTTGCCCCTATACATTTTTACTAAATATATTTATAAATGTTTAATAATCTAAAAATATGTGGGTCAACAGTCTTTATTACTTCCCCGAATTTGAACTTTCCACGTTCCATAGTTTACGAGTAAAATGGCTGTGACAGACAGACAGACAGACGGACGGACAGACACAAGAGTGATCCTATAATGGTTCCGTTTTTACTTTTTAAGTACGGAACCCTAATAAATGATAATTTATAATGTATTTTGAAGCTTTTACGCTCATTTCAGTTTTCATTTGCAGTTTTGAATTTTTTAGAAACCATTCTTAGCAATCATTTACATCGTAAAAGTAACCATTATGATATATTCCGGGCTTCCAGACAAACGGTCTACCCCTCCCCCTCTCTGGTGCAGGGTTCGTACGCATCAGGGGATTCAGGGGATTTTAAGTGTTTTAGTACCAGAAATTTTGTAAAGTGCTGATCGCTATATCTGAAGATAGAATTTTTTTTTTCTTAAAATAAGCCAAATATCACTTTACAAAATTTCTGATAAAAGGTACTTGAAAGTCCTTGAAGCATACGAACCCCCTGTGGTGGTAGTTTCACCAACATACAATATAGCTCATTTTGGTACAGGGCTGTCACCATCAATTTGCCAACATTGCTTTTAAAATAGGTTCAGTATTTCCTGAGATTCAATAGAAATCGTAACTTAGAAAGTTTTTAGAATGCTTTCACTCCCTTTACGTTTTAAATCTGGAATATTTTAGAAACTTTTCGTAGAGAGCATTTATATCTTAGAAGTGTCTACTACGCCAAATTGCAAGTTTCTATCTTTAACAATTCCATAGAAATCAATTTAGAACATTTTTAGAACGCTTTTCGTTCCTTTCACCCTTTAAATTTCGATTTTTTTTAACTTTTCTGAGAGAGCATTTACATCTAAAAAGTAACTACCATGCCAAATTTATAGTTTCTAACCCCTTCAGTATCACAAAAATCGCAATTTTAGAAAATTTTTGCTCCTGGAACACCCTGGTGATAGTAGCACCGACATAAAAATACAGCCAACGTTGGAGCAGGGAGTGTCGTCATCAATTTACTACCATTATTTTTTTTAAATCGGTTAGGTATTTCCTTAAGATCCCATTGAAATTGTAATGTGAAATATTTTTAGAACGCTTTTCGCGCATTTTCACGCTCTTAAATTTGGAATTTTTTAGAAACTGTTCTTAAAAAGTATTTAAATCTTATAATTAACTACCATGTTAAACTTACAGTTTCTAGCCCCTTCAGCATCACAAAAATCGCAATTTTAGAAAGTTTTTTGCTCCTGCAACCCCCTGGTAATAGTGGTACCGACATAAAATAAGCCTATATTCGAGCTGGAATTGTCACCACCAATTTGCGACCATTATTTTTGAAAATGTTTCGGTAGTTTCTGATATGGAAATCGTAATTAAGAAGACTTTTCGCGCATTTTCACTCTTTTAAATTTGGAATTTTTTAGAAACTGTTCTTAGAGTGCATTTATATCTTAAAGTAATTACCATGCCAAATTTCCAGTTTCTAGATCCTTCAGTAACACAAAAATTGCATTTTTAGAAAGTTTTTTTTGCTCCTGCACAACCGTGAGGGAGATGCCACCGACATAAAATATAGCCTATGTTGAAACAAGGACTGTTACCATCAATTTGCCACAATTACTTTTGAAATCGGTTTGGTAATTCCAGAGATTACCTCCTACAAACACAGAAACTCACAAACAAACGTTGCTTCTTTGTAATATTAGTATAGATAATACTTCATGTCGAACTCAGATATTTTTTGAGAACTGTAAAAGTAATAAAGATATTTTAACGAAATCTATATTAATAAAAGAAATTTTCGCTCTGTGTTTCTGTCTATGTGTGTGTGTGTGTGCGTGCCTACGGTGGCTAGCGAAATCTACGACACGCATGAGGCTGAAAAATTTTGTGAGATAGCCCAAACAGTCTCCTGATGCACCTGAGACTCAGAATTTTAATTTTCCAATAATTAGTTGAGTTATTAATTAAACATCGCAACTCACTCTCGTCAAAAAGTCATATCTATTTGATCCCCCCCTCAAGAACAGCAGCGCTTGCGCACGCACACAAACCTATTTACGGATCAGAGGCTTGCGAAGAACAGACTTTCGATTTTATTTGGGTTTTCAATAGTATTGTATTAAGCTGAATCGACCAAACCGCTCTGTACAGTTAAAATTGAAAGGCTTATTACAAAAGATAGTACTCTTACGTCTCAAATGCCGCCATCAATTCGAAAAAATGCCGCAGTTAACCTTTTGAAAAAAAAAATTTCAAAAGGGTCGTTTTTCCGAAAAACGATTTCCTCTTTATTGCAGCGCCCCTCCATGGCACAATTTTAGGGGTACCGACAAACCAAAAAAAAAAAAAAAATGATCTTAAATCTGAAATGTTCTTCTAATAGATGGTGTAATCGGCTCTTAAAAATATTAATTTTATTTCTTTCAAATACACTAGCGAACGCAGGTCACTTCGTGCCTCACGGAGACGATATTTTTTCTACGCTAAAAGTAACTAAACGTCCATATTTTAACACAGACTTTTTAGAGCATTTCAATACACCAGATTTTCATTGTTTACAAAAATTTTGAAACCTTCGGACGGGTAGAAATATTTTTTAAAAAATAAAATGTGCGAAAATGTCGATGAAATAGATAAAAACCCGAGTATATCGTAGCGGTTTCGCTCGTTTTCGGTACACATAAACTCAAAAAATTCAAATTTACGCAGAAAATAAAATAAAATAGCATATACTTTCAATTCGATATTTTTTTCGCGATTATTTCATATAAAAATATAAATTCAGACAAAATGGAGTTAAAGATATAACATCATACAAGTTTGAGGTTCATTTAAGTTTCATTCATCACGAGCCCGCGCAACGCCGGACGGGTCAGCTTGTTTTCAGTAAATTTACATTGCTTCCCCCTTATGCGAAATTGGATGTCACTTAAAGTGCTGGTAGTTCACAGTAATTCGGTCAACCATACCATGTTTAATGTTAACTGCATTCCAAAATATAGAATACCTAATTCAGAAGTGCTTTGACGTGGATAATTATAAATTCTACCAATCCTCGCGATATTATCACATTGACGCACAGCAAGGTAAATCTATTGAATTTTTTTCTCAAATTGCTTCATTATTAAAGTTAAAAATAAGAAATCTTGATTTTCTTGGAGTGAAACCCTGTGTATTTTGACTGAAAAATTGGATTACAACCCTGATTTTCTATACCAAAAATGTTTATTGTACTGTGCTCTTCCACCTTTTAAAATTTACATATGATTTTTTAAAGCATTTTACATAATTCTAACATAATTTTGTGTTATTTCATGGATGCATTTTAAGTTTTGTATCTCTAATATTGTTTAAAGAAATCATAAACAGCGTAACTGCTGATTCTAATATCCGAGAAGAAGAAAAAAGCTTTGTGATTTTATACACTAAATAGACTGATTCAATTAACCTGCGATCAACGTTATTAACAACTAGAGTTCTAACTTTTTACGGCTGCTCTTTCATCTTCACCTAACGCTTCATTTATAATGGCTGTTTCAGAATAATGGAAGCCATCAGTCCATCAGAAGAGAATGATCCATTTCAAAGGTATAAGTTCGATTGAAAAAAACTATTTAATACTTTGAGCAGAAAGAAGACGCTAAAAAAAATTATGGGCATTTTTTTTCCCATTCTGACGAGAAAATCATAGTTCTAACTTTTTACGGCTGCTCTTTCATTTTCTCCTAACACTTCATTTATAATGTCTTTTACGATTGCTGTTTCATCTTCACCTAACGCTTCATTTATAATGGATGTTTCATAATAATGGAAACCATCAGTCCATCAGAAGAGAATGATCCATTCTAAAGGTATAAGTTCGATTGAAAAAAAGCATTTAATAATTTGAGCAAAAAGAAGCTGCTAGACCTGCAATTTTCATGATACTAATAGAATCACATAGCTGCCAATTTGAACGGTTTTGTTGCCTCTAAAATGTAATTCAAATTTTTCCCCTATGGAATCGTTGACAATTGTTAGATTTCGGCGATAGAATTAGGCAAGTTTTACTGGTAAGTTTTAGTATTAAGGAAAAATCTTAGAAATTGATATCTCTGCAGTAGCGTAATACTTTAGCAGAAAAAAAACTGCAGCAAAATTGACATTCAACAAATAAAAAACTACCAAAGGCTTTTTCAAATAAACAATTTCATTCCCCGTTTTTCTTGAAAATAACGGACATGTACAGTCGTGGAAAAAAAAAAAAGTAAACACCCCCTACTAACTCTTCAACAAATTATCGTAGACGGAAGTTACTGGTACCGAACGATTTGAAATAAAGTCTACTTTTAAATGATGTATATAAAATTTGCTTAGGGGGTCATCTACATATTAAAACGAACCCAAATCTCGTTTTTTTCAATGGCAATACCCAATTTTAACGAGATATTTCAAATCTTCGGTTCAAAATATGCCTAGACACCACATTTCAAGTCATTTGAATAATAAGTTTTTGAATTATAAGCATTCAAAATTTAGTGCTTCTAATGTTAAATTACATTTTCATATTTTTATTTATATTTTCTGAAATCATGCTCCTAATGTGCTATTTTTTTCTTTAGAAATAAAACTAATGTGCCCAAACATAAATACGCTGAATTTGCAATTTTTATAATTTTATGATATGAATTATAAATTATGAAATTAATATTCGAAAAAATTATGAATTGCAACCTACAATTTTTTTGATGGATTTAGATTTATTAAGTCCTGCTTTATGAAAATCCCAAATTTCACATTTTTCTTCCAAGTAGTTTTCAAATTATGCTTAAAAAACGGCAAAATGATGGTTTAAGGGGCCGTCTATGATTGAAGTGAGTAGATATTTTGAAATTTCTTCTGCTGCCTTGTTATCTAACAGACTGCATTGACTGCTTAAGGTGCCTTGATCAAGAAGGCGGCTCTCTCGGTTAGCAATCGAGAACCCAACTTCAATTTGGATACAGCCCGTTTTAAAATAATATACGCTTATTTTAAAATAATTAATTTCTCGGAAACTTATGGTACGAATTGCATAAAAATTTGTTTTTAGGCTAATTGAAGGATGTAGAGTTCAGTTATGCTGTCAGAATTGGGTATTGCCATTGAAAAAAATGAAGTTATGGTTCGTTTTAATATGTAGATGGCCCCTAAGCAAATTTTATATACATCATTTAAAAGTAGACTTTATTTAAAATCGTTCGGTACCAGTAACTTTCTTCTACGATAATTTGTTGCGGAGTTAGTAGGGGGTGTTTACTTTTTTTTTCCACGACTGTACATCAAAGAAATATTGCTAGTACCATAAAAATTAATGAATTAAGTGAAAATGTATATTTATCTCCTTAGTTAGTGACGATTTGTGTAAATCCAGTTAATCCGAGTTTTTTGCTTATCTAAGGTGAGCTTAGTCCATATTAACTCGGATAATCGGGACTCTAGTGCATTTTGGAAATATTTCTTTTCTAAATGCCATAAATGTGAAAGTTTAAAGTAGAATGTGGCCGAAAAATATCATTTCACGTTTAGAAAATCATTTTTAATACTTTCCAACAAAGTTAAAAAAGTGTTTATAAATTTGGTTTGTCTGTCCGTCTGACCACGCTCTAACTCACATAAATATACTCGGATTTTCATGTAATTGAAATATGTTAATGACACTTACCATGGCATGTTTGGCATTGAATATGAAGCGTGTATGCATAAATAGTTCATTTACAGGGGCACTCAAAAGAGTTCCACTACATTATGGTATATGGGGAAAAATCGTTTGGAGAGTATTTTAATAACATTATGGTATTTAAAATGTATTTAAACTGATATAAATCACTGAATTTCACTACAAGATGATTACGACCGAATAGGGTATTCATAGCATTTGTCGTTCATTTACAGGGACACACAAAAGAAATCGGTTACAGTACTGTCTCTGAGCAATAATTACTGGAAGTGTATTCTGTATGTGCTTTTAAATTTAACTAATTTTTTGCATGTTTTACTTTGTATATATATTCTATGCCTGATATACGCATACAGGGCTGCACAAGAGAATTCTCTTACCATTCTCCTTATTACAAGAAGTGGCTGAAGAGAAATTTTCAACTAACAAGGAAGGTCTTCCATACGGCATATTCAGAAAAATCTGAAAAAATTACAGATTGTTCTTCTCGGGTGGATATATATATGTTTATAAAAAAAATTTTGGCGGAACCTCGATAGAACTTTTGTAAAAAAATAATGAAAATTTCGTTTATTTGGCGATTTATCATCGGTTGGCGATGAAAGGGAATTTCGAAAAATACTTTTTTATGTCAAATACTCTCGAATTAAAACAAAATTAAAATTGTTTCAATATCTCAAAATTAAGTCCAATTGAGCACTTTCGATTCCATTTTGTTGCTATGGAAACGACGAATTTTTTTATATTGAAATGAATAACTGGTAAATGAATCTTGCCTTTATTTTGGAATACGCTTAAATATATGAATTTTTTATATATGAAATTGTTTTTAAACTAATAAAATTCACTAACAAACAACAAATATGTAATACGAAAAAATGCATTTATTAAACTCTCTCATTGTTTAAGTTTGAATTCATTAAATACTATTTATACGCATTCTAAAAATCAATTAACAAGCAATTTTCAGGTGCATTAAAATCGTTTGCTTTTGGCCAGGAAAGTACTGGTCGCCAAATCGCGTGACGCTTTCGTCTTTTTGCGCCAAATACTCGAAAGTATTTTATTTTTTATTTACAGACTTTCTACTGTACTTCCGCCGCTAAATTTGACTGATCCTTTGTTACATACATTAGTTTAATTGGTATTTTTTTCAAAATATTCTGAGTATGCCCAGTAAGGAGACCTTCCTTGTAAGTAGTATGTAGTAAAGTGTAGTAAAGTAGTATGTCCTAACTGAACTAAATTTTTGCATGCATGTAGTTTACAGATACAAATCTATATATCCTATACAGGGCTGCTCCAAGAATTCAGGTAATTTTCCGATTGTAGATGGGAACAGCTGTAATTGGGTTTTAAAATGCGTTGTGCATTTCCATATGGTTCAATTAGACATAATATTTTAAGTTATTAAACGAGGGAAATTTTGTTACATTATTCTGAATGGTTGGAAAGTGTTTTATAATCTATGCTTGAAGAATGATTTTTTTTCTTGTTAAAAAGGCAAATAAGAGTAATAATATACAGTATAATTTGTTTTGAATGAAAAATATATCTTTTTATATCGACAAAGAACTATTTCTTTCTGTATGCTGTTAAAAAAAAAGTAGACCGGTACTGTTAGAGTAGTGGTATGTGGATGCCACAACGATGATGCCAACGACCTATGCTATCGCTTCCGCTGTCATCGCTCCTACACTTGCTTCTACATATTGCGTTATTTCAATTTTTACGTCATCGTATAGAAAAATAAATGCGCTTTAAAATGAAATTTCTTTTAAAACTTTAGCTCAATTTACATATTTTTTGTAACTTTAAAAATAATTTTCAAGTATGTTTTTTTTAATCTATCTCAAGAATGGACATTTGTTCGTCACAGTAATGTAAAGTAACTCAGGAAAAAGTGGCTTAAGTAGTATAATTGGCAATTGATTGCCCTTCCCATGCTTGATGACAGCAGATTAAAAAAAATAATATAAATTTAAAATAAATTAGAACTCCAACTAAAATACTATAAAAATTAGAAAATATTTTTTTTCTATTAATGAGAAAAATACAAAATTTTCTATATCATTAATAACTTCCACATATATAGTACATTTATATTAAAGAATGAAAATTGATGGACTACCTACTTGCGTAGCAACTTTACATCCAGTGTAGAGGGGATTCGTATAGCAAGGTTTTTAGGGAGCCTTAAAAAATGATGTTTAAACGCAGCTGGTAGCCACACAGATTGACATTTACAGGATAATTCTAAAAGGAAAATTAAAAAATAGTGGCTTCGAGGCTTGTAAAACATACTACTGATCTTGATCAAATTTAAACTCTTGTTGTTATAATAAATTTCAATATAATTTCAACGAAGTTGGCAATCTCTAACGCTAAATTTCTCCTGTACTCCTTGAACTACATTCACCCATATTTGTCTCGAAAATCTCATGCTGCAATTTACGCAATCAAGTGAATAGAGATGTTTGTACATCTCCTTTTCAAGATCAAGGTATCATTGCATTGCAGACATTCGCATTCGTTGTTTACATTTTAAATAAATCGCAATTTAATTGTAATCCAAAAATCAGTTATAGCTTACTCGTTATGCACGGTATAAAATGGCAAAACATACCACTGATCTAAGTAGAATCTAGACTCTAGCTGTCATAATATATTTAAATATAACTTCAACGAACTTGGCAATCTCTAAGTTTCTCCTGTACTCCTTGAACTACATTCACCCATATTTGTCTCGAAAATCTGATGCTGCAATTTACGCAATCAAGTGAACGGAGATATTTGCATATCGACTTTTCAAGATCAAGGTATCATTGTATTACAGACATTCGCAACCACATAATACAACGCGTTACAAAATCCGCACTTCTTCAAAAGCATCTTTAATACAACAATAAAAACATGGGAAAACTTTCAATTTTAAAAATTAAAACTTTCAAGAAGGTCATATTTCCTCGAAATTGAAAATGATTCCAGTTACAATGTTCGTCATATGCTTATAGTGAAACAGTAAAAGTCATGGATGATTACAAAAAAAATCCCTTATCAGTGTTCTTGGGGGAAAAAAAAAAGCCCAGACATCAAGGCTAAGATAATAAGTAATATTATATCGATCAATTGAAAGTGAGTGTGACCTCCGTCTGACTCCTTGAGAAGCATTTTAATTACCTGCTGAGGTAACATTATCCAAGTCGAATGTAACTTCTGATTGCATTGATTCAATAATTAATGAATATGCATTCATACGGATACTTCCGTTTTCTTTGCTTTCAATTGCAGATAACTTGTTTTCGTTTTTGTAGGATGAAAAAGGATGACATAGTGTTTGAAATGTCTTCTTTCGGAAAAGAAGGGAGGGGGGAAGAGAGAACATTTAAAAAGTCATTATCAATTCTGCCATTTTTAGTGCGTTATTATTATTGTTCAAACGTATACTAGAATCTTTTAACAGTACTTCTCTCTTTATTTAACCCTCCTTTCGGGTCTGGTGCACTATTAATAGTAGGGTAGACCAAGACCAGGGCACATTTAACGCAGATTTTTTTCAATGAATTTTCTAATTTTTATGGTTCAACTTAGGAAATTTTAGACATTGTGGTTTTATAAAGCAGTAAATAAAGTCAAAATTTGTGTATTCAGTTGTTGCCCTATTTGTGCTTTTAACCGTTAAAAAAAAATTTTTTATGTCCAAGTCTTTTGCGTAAATTTGCCCCGGGAACGGGGCAAGTTTTCATGCATTTTCAATCGGGCGGGATCCGATAGATCATCAGAGCTGTTTGCAGTCAATTTCCGTTAAGGATTATTGAAGTAGATAAAGTTGTCGGGAGTTTCAACCACTTGGAAATTTTTAAAAAAATTGAAAATTAACGAAGTGTCAACGATTTTTAAAAAAGATCTATTTCTAACCCTTTTTTTTTTCGCACTTTGGCGTGCTTCTAAAATTATTTATTTTTTTATATGTATAAAATGGCCGAAACGGGTCCAAGCTCCATTAAATTATACCACCTTTAATTTAAAAAATAATTAGCAAGATCGGTTTAATAGTTTTTGCGTTCTGATTCAACGCAGTGTGAAAAAAAAACCATTTTGCGTAAAATGCGTTTATAGTGCTCCAAAACAGCATAAGACAACTACGGACGCGTTTCGCTAAAGCACTAAATAACTACTGAGGAAAGGATTCGAAAGGATGTCGAATTTGGTCAAATCGATGTACACACATAATTTACAGACTACAGGGAATAGAAAAATATGAAAAAAAAATGGATTTCCTCAACCGAAAAAATGCAAATCCAACACAAACAGACAGGTTTGTTCACAGGCAATTTAATATGGAATCGCTTTTCATTACGTTTTTTTATTAGCACAATTGTTTAATTAAAATCTTTGACTTAATTAATCGTAAATGTTTGCAATTAAATAAAACGAAGATTATTATTAAAAAATTGTCAAGTTCTGAAATATCAATGTCAAACTAAGATGTAAATATTAATATCTGTAGATTGATCGATTGAAAAAAAAATTTGTTTTATGAAATAGATTTAATTTTTATTAAATGCATTTAATTTTATGAAACACATTTCATTTTTTATGAAACGTCTCATTTTTACTTTCTTCTATCTTAAATAGAAGAAAGTATTGTAATCGAAATTTTTTTCGACTTCCGGTTTTCGACGGATTTATTACTTTCTTCTATCTTAAATAGAAGAAAGTATTGTAATCGAAATCTTTTTTACTTCCGGTTTTCGGCGGATTTACACGTTTTTGGGGTCAGGGATCCCAAAAAACATATTTATAGAAAATGTCTGTCTGTCTGTGTGTCTGTAAGTGTATGAAGTTATGCATAGAATTGAACCAAATTTTTATTTTAAGTTTTTGGCTATGATAAGCAGCTTCTCCCTGAATTTGGAAAAAATTCGCTGGTAGGGAGCGCTGTAATAGCGATTTTTGTGCGATTTTGAATATTGTACCATCGAAAAGTGTATGAAGTTACGCATAGAATTGAACTAAATTTTTATTTTACGTTTTTAGCTATGGCAAGCAGGTGCTCCATGAATTTGGAAAAAATTCGCCGGTAGGGGGCGCTGTAATAGCGATTTTTGTGCGATTTTGAATATTGTACCATCGAAAAGTGTATGAAGTTATGCATAGAATTGAACCAAATTTTTATTTTAAGTTTTTGGCTAAAGTTCTTGGCTATGGCAAGCAGGTACTTCCTTAATTTGAAAAAAATTCGCCGGTAGGGAGCGTTGTAATAGCGATTTTTGTGCGAATTTTGGGCCATTTTGAATATTGTACCATCGAAAAGTGTATGAAGTTATGCATAAGATTGAACGAAATTTTTTGTGTTTGTTTTTGGTCATGGCACGAAGGTCTTCCGTGAATTTGGATAAATTCCGCTGGTAGGGAGCGCTATAAATGCTATGTATGTACGATTTTCATTACTGTATCATCGAAAAGTGTATGAAGTTATGCATATAATTAAACCAAATTTTTTGTGTACGTTTCTGGCTATGGCAAGCAAGTCCTCCCTGAATGTGAAAAAAATCTGCCGGAAGGTGGCGCTGTAATAGCGATGTCTGTGCCATTTTCATTATTGTACCATCGAAAACTGTATAAAATTATGCATACAATTGAACCAAATTTTTTGTGTATGTGTAAGGCTATGGTCAGTAGATCCTATCTGAACTTGAAAAAATTCCGCCAGAAGGGGGCGCTATAATTGCGATGTCTGTGCCATTTTCATTATTGTACCATCGAAAAGTGTATGAAGTTATGCATAGAATTGAACCACATTTTTGTGTATGTTTCTGGCTACGGCAAGCAAGACCTCCATGAACTTGAAAAAAAAAATTGCCGGAAGGGGGGCGCTGTAATAGCGATATTTGTGCCATTTTCTTTATTGTACCATCGAAAAGTGTATAAAATTATGCATACAATTGAACCAAATTATTTGTGCATTTTTTTGGCTTTGGCCAACAGGTCCTCCTTGAATTTGGAAATATTGCGCGGTAAAGGGGCTCTGTGATAGCGAGTTTTGTGTACTTTTCTTGATTTTTCGTAGTTCTATTGCCCATCGGCGGCTCGTGCAGCGGCGGAAACTCGCTTCCTGCTAAGCCGGCTATTCGCAAACAGCTGATAAGAACAGAATAAGGAAAAACTATTAATTTTAACAAATATCATGATAGAGATTAACTCGTTTTTAGTCCGTTGAATTGACTGAAGCAGAAATTTGAGATAAAAATCAAAGTTGGTATAGCATTGAACTAATAATATTGAAGTATTAACATGTGTAACTACTTTTTGAAATATTAAGATGTATAAGATAGAAGAAAGTTTTGGGATTGGCACATCCAACTAGTTAAGAAATATATTTAATAATGTAATTTTACAATCATTCCTACATTATAGTTCTATACAGTAAAATTAGATACAACAGTAATTCTGCAATAACAATTTTTCAACGAAATGGTATAAGAATACCGTATTTACTCGTGCATAATACGCACTCATCAATAAAGCGCATCCCCCTTTTTTAATAAGAAAAATGAATAAAAAAATTATGTATCGTGTATAATGTATTTAAACAGTAGAAAATCCGAAAATTCTGTAAAAATCATGTCAAAAAAAAAAAAAAAAAAAAAAAAAAACTTGTTTATTCTTGAAAGTTTATCATACCATATAATGCCATAAAATTAAAGTTCCCGCAAAATAAACTTCTCTCACATTAAAAACTTTGTTTTAAAATACTTATCAACCCTTAAAATATAATAAGTACACTCTCGTTAATGTGTCTCCGTTTAAGAGGCTACTTCAGTCAAATGAAAAGACACATTCGCTAATGCTAATCCTATGGAAGAAATTTATAAAGATATCTCGATCGCATTTCAATATTTTTAAATGATTTCTTTTGCATTGAATAGTTGAGATCGATCTGTATGCAGGCCGTTTTTTACTTTTTCAATTTTGACTGCAGATATTTTTTATGAGGATGCTTTTACTTTCGAAACCGGTTCCGAAAATGAAAGTGTTCTCATAAGAAATACCTGTAAAGAAAATCGAAAAAGTAAAAAACGGCCTTTGTACAGATCAATCTCAACTATTCAATGCAAAAGAAATCATTTAAAAATATTGAAATGCGGCCGAGATATCTTTATAAATTTCTTCCATAGGATTAGCATTAGCGAACGGGTCTTTTCCTTTGACTGAAGTAGCCTCTTAGACGTATCTCGGGTTAATGAAGACAGTTTCGTTTAACCCATCATTTCCTATTTGCGATTAATGTTAAAGACAACGCTTAAAGCGATCGGAATTAAATTCATGAGATAATGCGGGCACGGACAGTTTTTCTCAAACTGACAGAACAAAATCGAAACTGCTTTTATACATTATTTTTTAAAAGCTACTTTGGTGTAACTTTGGTTGTTAGGAGATGAAGAAATTATCAGTAACAATAATGAAGAGAAAAAAACTTGGGATGTTCAAAAATTGCTAACGTCTGTTTGCCGATTTTGCTAATCAAATGTGATAAAACATACCCAATTATCGAGTGTATCGCAGAACTGGAAAACGGTGCGGTAAAAAGATCATTTGTGCAAATAATACAAAGAAAAGTGAGATATTACTTTCATTAAGGAATTGTGTAAATACGACATTTTATTCGGATATTTATTTGTCCGCAGTAATTTATTCTTTTGTATTAACAACTTGTCACTAACAAGGAAGGTCTCCATACGTATGTACTCCGAAATATCTGAAAAAATTACAGAATGCTGTTCTCATGAGGATATATATGTTTATAACAAAAAAAAATAGCAGAAAGTGGAATGCATTCTCATAACTAACAAGGACGGTCTCCATACGTACATACTCCGAAATAGCTGAAAAAATTACAAAATGTTCTTCTCGTGAGGATATATATGTTTATAAAAAAATTTGTTGGAACCTTGATAGAGCGTCCGTAAAAAAATAATGAAAATTTTGTTATTTGGCAATTTATCAGCAATTGGCGAAGGGATAAAATTTCAAAAAATACTTTTTTATGTCAGATACTCTTTAAGATAAAAATGTTTCACGTTGAACTTATTTAAATTTAATTTAAATAACTTTAGTTTTGTTAGTTTCAGTTTGTTTTAACTATAATTTCGTCATATGTATATCTATATGTATTTATGATGAAATTTAACTTTCAAATTTCACGATTTAAAACAAAATTCAAAATTTAAATTAATTAAAATTGCTTCAAGCTCAAAATTAAGGCCAATTGGGCATTGTCGATTCAATTTTGTTGCTATGGAAACAACGACTTCTTCGATATTGAAATGCATAATTGCAGCATTTTTCATGTGGTCTTTAGTTTTGAATGCGCTTAAATATGTGAAAATACTTTTTTCAATATGTAAATATTTTTTCAGTGATAAAATTAAATAACTGCAGCAACAAGCAACATATATAAGTAATATAAAAAAATATGTATATAAACTCTCTCATTGTTTAAGTTTAAATTCATTAAAAACTGTTTACACCCATTCTAAAAATCAATTAACAAGCAATTTTCAGATGCATTAAAGTCGTTTGCTTTGGTGAGGAAAAGTGTTGCTCACCAAATCGCTTGACGCTTACGTCTTTTCGCGCCAAATATTCCAGAATATATATTTTTTTTTTTTTTTTACGGACTTTCTACTGTAATTCCGCCACTAAATTTGACTGATCCTTTATTAGATACATAAGTACTTTAATTATTTTTGTTGTTGTTGTTGTTGTTGTTTTCAAAATATTCTGAGTATGTCCGGTAAGGAGACCTTCCTTGTAAGACGCTATTACTAAATTAAAGAAAAAAGTTGTTTGCTTTAGGCTAATGTCAGACGAACGTCTTTTTGCACGCTTTTTACATCTTTGCTAGCATGTGTAGGAATGGCGTAAGAGCGAAAAAAAGCGAGCAAAAAGACGTTCGTCTGAAATTAGCCTTAGCAGTTTACCCAAACAGTTGGTAATCTTTTTAAATTTCCGTCAAAAACCGAAATCAGTATATTCAACAAAAATGATTTGTTTGCACCATTTAAATGCTTATCTCGTTTAATGCAGACTTCGATTAGTGCTGCCAAAAAAAAGTTACCCCTTCGAAGTCTGCGCTAATGGGAGTTCACTGTACTACAAGTCATGGAGGAAAGAGATAAATGGAGATGCAATAAATTGGCTGGCGGTGACGCCAAAAAAGTAACCTTAAAATCAGCTACAGTCGGCCCAAACACAAGCACGTTCTTTCACGAAAAAAAGAAGAAAACGTTTAGTAATACAGTTTTTAATTCATAATACAATGGAATGCTGCTTTAGAATGCTTAAAAATAAGTAGATCACTTTCATTTAGAGAAAAAAAAGCATGGGTGATGCCAAAGAATTCGGTCCCTGTTCCAGGTGTTTGTTTTGTTTGGGCCGAGTGAGAGCATTGAAATTAGAGCGATAACGCGAATTATATTGCAAACTGTTTTTACGGCATACTGCATCTCCATCTGTCTCTTTCCTCCATGACTACAATGGTACTAGCATGGCATGGCTATCGCAGAACTTTCCTCTACAATCTACCAACAATTATGAAGCAGAGTGCTTACCGTAAAGTACCGAAAGTAAGCCCTCTTTAGCAGGCAGGAAATTCCCATGATTTTAAGGGGGATTATAACTGGAACTTTTGTGAAAAGGATAGGAAAATTGGGAGGCTGGAGGGGATATATTCGGAATTTATGAAATTTCACGGCATCTTTAATTCCCTTCTAGACAAACTAAGTAGTTTCCGTTAATAAAAATAATAAATTGATGAAACAAATATACATAAAATAATTAAATTAGTTATCAAAGAAATATGAACAAAAATTATAAAACTTAAACCCAATATAAGTATCTGTTAAATCTTAGTGCATAATATTGAAGGAAAATATTAATAGTTGCCTTCGAAAATAACATTCCTGTCAAAGGTCTGGTAGCGTGCATAGCGAAGTATACCATTCTGATACAATGATACGTAAAGAGATTGAATAAAAATAAATTGCATGAGATATATTCATTTAGGAGATATGAAAACAAATATTTTCAGGAATTTCCTGAAAAAAAGACAGAAGGATTGAAAACATCAGAAAATAAAATTTGAAGGGGGGGGGGGCTTAATTTCGGTACTTTACAGTAATTTCAAATTATTGAAATTTGCGCATTTCTACTCAATAGACACTAAGAACTAGACTGTTTAAACAAAGGTGGTGACGGGTTAATCCTAAATTAAAATGCAAAAGCTGGAGTAGCAATCATTTTTTTTTTTTTTTGTAATTTCAGTACGACCCCTGAAACGCGATCATCTGACGTGATTTTTCCCCTTTGGGAACTCATATCCAGCCATTGAAAAGTGGTAAAATCAGCATTTATGTATTTTCATATCTGTGGGACTTTTTATGATAAAATGGTGAAATTTTGTACATGGCATTATTAGAGTATGTGGCACATTTTACTCATTGGGAAATTTTTTGTACGGGGCCGTATAAGAAATTTTTATTTTCTATTTCTTCATATTTAATCCCCTGAAAATTTAAACAGATTTCATAAAATTATATACTCTTTTTTTACTTAACTTTGTAATTTATATTATATGTCTATGATCAATATTTAAGGAATAAAAGCCGAGGTCAATGCCTTTTGGACACCCTGTGTATATATATATATATATATATATATATATATATATAAGAAACTAAAAAAAGAAAAAATTGCGTTATTTTCTATGTAAATACTTCCATTGATTTGCGTGCATTGAAACTGCAGATATAAGAATGGCATTTTTCAAATAAATCATTGAAATTCGACACCTTCGATGTCAAACTTGAATCACAATGTATTCCTTCATTCAGAATGCTAAGATTGAAATTTCAGTGAATTCTGTGTACCGTACTCATAAAAACTCATAAAAAAGGAAGAAATTATGATAAAAGAGTGCGGTTTGCAAGAAAGGTCTCACAAGGTAGTAGGATATTTTTAGCAGCAAAAAATCAATTAGTTAAAAAATCACATGTAGAGGGCGCTGACGACCCGAAACAAAATGAACAGGATAACAATACGCTCCATTCATTTGTTCTTCCAATGAAAAATGTTCAACTTGACCTCCAGAACATTCTACAACACAACTGTTGTCATGTGATGTTTTAACTATTTTTTTTTTTTTTTTGCTTTTCTTTTTCTTTCTGCTGCTAAAAAAAAAATCCTACTACCTTTCTTGCAAACTTCACTCCTTTATCATAATTTCTTCCTTTTTTATGAGTTTTTAAAGTTGTAACGAACTTTTGGCTCACCCGGTATTTAAACTGGTGATATAAATATCTCGCATTTCGAACAAATCATCGAATTTAGGCGCCCCCTTCTAGAGGACCAGAACCAAAATTAAATAACAATCTATTACTATGATAAGGATTCTAAATTTGATGTTCAGTTGAATTCTGCACTCATAAACTGGAGATATAAGCATCACATAAATCGTAGAAATCATCGATTTGCGGCACCCCACTTGAGGGATTTTGCCCAAAAACTAGTCAGCACCAATTTGCAAAAGGATAGAACTTCATATAAAAATTCATCTTATTCTACATGGTAGTTCGAGAGTTAAAACGGCTACAACATTTGTGTCACACACAGACGGACAGACACGTAGACTCACGGACAGACGCACACGCTCATAGACAGACAGTTCCTAAAAACAATCAAATCGTGTTCAAGACATTCTAAAAGTATAAATCCGTCGAAATTTTTCACGAATCTAATATTTTCTTCTTTTGTAAATAGAAGAAAGTAGGAAAAAAAAAGATGAAGAAGAAAACGTGAAAGGCGAAATAAAGTGATTTGATATTGCTTACTTAATTTTCTTTTCACAGCGTTTTATTATGATGCCAAAGAGAACAACTTCTTTCGAACTCTAGGTTTTACATTATACTAAAGCAAACGGCAATGTAGATATAGCACAAAAACTCGATGTTGTCGTGTCTCGCATACGACTATAGAGGAAGAATTAACAAAAAATGAAAAAACTCCATTCTAGAAATGATGATTCAGTGACTTACTGATAGCATGCATGGTTTCGTAGAGTTTTTGAAAGTATCTCATGTGTAATGCACACCTCGAATTTTAGTCCTAAGATTTTGAAGAAAAAAAAGGCGTATTATGCATGAGTAAGTACGACAGCCTTTTCTTAAACTACTAGTCAGACGTGCGAAGAAACGTAAATCTCACAATGATGTCTAGACTTATAATAAAACACTCGTGTTGTAGTACTATGGTAGTGTATTTGACTCTAGCCTTTTTTAAGACATGGAAATTTTTAAAGTATCATAATCATCTCTTTCCAAGTATTTTTTCTCAGGACTTTCAACCTTTTTACACTCTTTTATTTTTAATTTAACCGCGTTTTAGTATGTAAAGACGGAATTAAGTAATTGAATTTTCACTCAGTTTCTAATATGCTAAAATTAGTGTCATATATAGCGAACAATTTATCCATTTGAAACACCTAATTAGGTGTTTTTACCCAAAAATTAATCCGCACCAGTTCACGTAAGGATAGAACTTCATGTGAAATTTCATCCTATTCTACACAGTTGTTCGTGAGTTAGAGCGCCCACAAAGTTTGTGTCACATACAGACAGACAACACACAGACTCATGGACAGACATTTCAAAAAACAGTCAAATTGTGTTCAGGACGTATAAATTCATCGAAAACCGGAAATCGAAATTTTTCACGAATTTAATACCTTTTTATTGTAAAGGTAGAAAAAAGTAAAAATTTCTGCAAAAAAGAATTATTAGTCCAAAAAATATTTAAAATTTTAGATAGAAGAAACTGGAATTAATTCCGATTTCATCAAGTGAAGTAAGTGAAGTAAGTGAACATGTGTTCCTCCCATCAGTCCAATTTAAATTCATTTAAGAAAATATCAAATCGACTTAGCAATTGGAAATGTATATAATAATATTTTTAAAATAAATAAAATTAACTTGAAAAAAAATTAGTCTTATTACTGAGAAATGCTTCAATGGTTTAATCTATCTCTGAGAAAATCTACATCACCCCTGTCTAGGAATCACACATTGCATTCCGTTGGTAGTTTTGGCTTACAACATATTCAATATAACTCTATAGGAATGCCAAATGCAATCACTTGTATTGCATACGGATTGAAACAATTTATTTCAAGCATCGTGAAATTAGCTGTCCCATGCAAGACATTTAAGTTTTAGACTAAAAATTGCGTCATAAAATCTCAATGTCAATCACTCTTTTACCCAATTCCTTTGTACAAATGTAATTGAAAACTGCATCTTTCTTGAATCAGCTATATTGCTTGGGTCAGTTTCGTTGTGTCGAAAAACATTTCGTCTTTTTAGGTTATCCAAATTTCATCTCATGCATGTGTAATGTTTAAAGCATTGTAAAACCGACATGTAAAGTAGGACTTAAATTATTGGCGCCGGTTGATATCGGAACACCAGTTTGAGTATTCCAAATCCATATTTCAATCCCCTCTCATTAGTAAAGACAGTAATTAACTTCCAGTGAAAAGCACAATTAATGACATTTTGGATACAATTTATATCTCTGCAGTTGTCACTTTCCGTGGTGATTCATCTATAAGCAACATGATAGGAATATTCAAACATCCATACAGCATGAGAAGAACTAATTATTTCTTACTACTTATTAATTACAATTAATCACTATTTGTTTTCATAATGATTTGGATCCCAGTGCTCTGAATGTGGCTTGCCTCGTGTAAAATTGCCGGTGTACATAGTAATTGATATCATTATTTTTCATAATTTATTCAAAATATTTGATTTCATTAGGTTATTTATCATTTTGGGTAGAAAAAAAAATGTTAAGTGTAACAAACTGCACGTGATTGAACTAATTAAAAAAGTAAAAGTCGATTACGATTTCGTTGTATGAAGGAAAAGTGATACATTGAAAATATTATTTAAAAAAATTACATTTGTGTTTGTGTATGTCATGCTAGATTTTCCTGAAAATCAAAAGATTTCAAAACACTAAACTGGAAGATCGTGAGATTAATGGAGGCTTTTTTCACTCTCATTTTCAAAACAAAATGCAAAGTACTTCATTTGTTCTCCAGCCTTTCATTTTACTTTTTACACTGTTAAAATCCTGGTGCTGGGCTGAACCGTCTGTGTTGCAGTAGCTGCAACCATAAGATGCCTGCTTTTCCAACCTTTTTCCAGCATTTGATACCTCCGTTGTACCATATAAATTTGAGTAGGTGCAATAACCGATTAACCTCCGAGTTTAGGCGAAGCGCATCAGCTTTTTGAGACTCATTTTCATTCGGGATTTTAAAATTCACATACACGGAAACTCATCAATGTTACAAATATTGTTATTCCCGGGAACGACTTATCAGAATTCACATATTAAACAACTTTTTTTCGTATATAAAAATACTGTGGGATTATAAAGTATATTTGATAGTATGTATAGTTAATATGATGTAGATATGAATTATAATATGTAGTTAATATTATAATATACAGTAAACTCTCTGTAAGGCGGACTCTGTGTAAGACGGAAATCTGTTTAACTCGGAAAGATTTTCGAGTCCCTACGAATCCATAGACATAGAGTTAAATTTGTCTAAGGCGGAATATAGTCTACTACGGAAACTTTACTCGGTCCCGATCGATTCCGCCTTAGACAGAGTTTACTGTATATAATATTATTAATTTGAATTATGTGGCTCTACGTGCTGTTTTTTATATTATACCGTAATATCAATGTTACCAGTTGGGCTACTTTTTTTATATGGATTGCCACCATTTTTTATTAAATAAAATAATTCACCTTATTTTCGTCTTATTTAATCGTTATCAAGATAGCACATTTATTGTACTATGGCTAGACTTTTTTCCTGTGGCTCCCCCATGGCATTGCAACTCGGTATCTCATCAAAGGAATCCCCTGTTTACCTGTTCTTTATCAAATAAGGCGAATATTACTGTTGCAAAAAAGTGTTAGCAATCTGATTTTTTTTTTTCTTTTAAGTAGCGAACTGGCAACGCTGCACAAGACGCTATTTGCTCGAAAGAGATGCAATGGACGTAACTTAAAAAAAAAGAGTTATTATTATAGTTAATTATATGTATTTTTTATATGTTCAGTTAATGGACGACTCGGATTTACTAATCAGATAACAAAAGTTTCCAGAATTCAGTGGGGATTTACTCTTGGATTAGGCAAACTTCCTAAAAATAAGCTTTAAAATTCAATGTAAAAATATAAAAGTTGGAACTGGAGATCCCCATTTTTTAGATTTTTTGAGAGCCCTCAAGGCGGTTCTTCTCCGCTCATGAACGCGAACCTTTCTGGCATATTTTATTTTTTTTTTATGTAAAAGCATAACGCTTACAAGCATGATTGTTAAAGTTATTTGTAACCGAAAAGTTTGTCATTTACTGATAAATGGATTACAACTTGAGTTATAAACTATTATTGTCTCAGGACGGCAGTTTTTTTTCTTTTCAGCTCTGTAGCGTCTGTAAGTTACGTTCAAAACTCCAATTTTCTGAAAGATTCTGCTTGTACCAAAAAAAGGGGAAAACTGTTCGATGACATGGTTTCGGAATAACAATCTGCCAATTTGATGCGTTTCGGAACGAAAATGAATTTAAAAATGCGTCAGAAAGTAGGCAGTTTGGATTTGAGAACAGCCTTAAATTTGAGAGGGAAAAGTCGTGCCTCCCGTGCCTCCCCGATAATACGTCTCTACAACCATGAACCCGTACAATGCTGAACCACGAATTGGTAAAGTACTGGACTGAACACTAGTAAAATGCTGAACCATGAATTGCCAAATTATTGGACTGAACCCTAGCAAAATTCTGAACCATAAAGTCGCTGCAGTTACCCTTTGCAAGCAAGAGCTAATTATATCGGACGTCTGTTTAAAATGAAATTCTGCACATTATAAACATCCAAGTCTGAATAGTGGCTAGAACCTCACAACTCTTCATTTCTAATCAGCATTTTAACCACTAGGCAAAAAGCCAATATCTTCCCTCTCTAAAGATGCATATTGCGATTACATAGAACTACAGGGTGTCCACAAAACTCTTTACAATTTCAAACTTTTATTACAAACACGAATGAAAAGATACATCCATGGAATGTAGTACAATATTAGGAGTATACCGGGTGCCCTAAAAAGGACTGACTGATTTTAAAATTTAATAACTTCCAAACGGTGACTGATATTTAAAATATTCTTGCAGGCGCGTTATGCATAATGTCAAAAGTTTTTTTACAATGATTTTCGATTTTAGTTCGAATTACAAACAATAGATGGCGCTGTAAGCAATAGATGCTAAAAACAGGCTCGATTTCTTGGTCGATCTCTTATTCCATGCGGAAAAGGGAGATGGAAATGTATTAAGTGGGTCCCGAAGGACCAAAAATCGAGCCTGAATTTAGCGTCTATTGATAGCAGCGCCATCTATTGTTTGTAATTCGAACTAAAATCGAAAATCACTGTAAAAAAAAATTTTGACCTCATGCATAACCCTCCTGCAAGAATTTTTTAAATATCTGTCACCGTTTGCAAGTTATTGAATTTTAAAATCAGCCAATCTTTTTTAGGACACCCGGTATATTCAAGTGTTCTTTTATATGTATAAATTAATATACCTCTATCTGTGCAAGAATGGTTGCACGAAACACGTCAAGGCGATAATCGTCGACGTTTTCCTCTGATACTCTTTATCGCCCACTTCTTGCTATGCCTAAACAGTAGAACCCCGCTAATCCGAACTAATTGGGATCGGTGCCTGTTCGGATTACAAAAAATTCCGATAAAAATAGAAAAGAAAAAGATAGTACAAAAAAATGGATAAATACTCAGTAGTACAATAAACATCCTCTAATCCGACATCCAAAGGTCCGCATGCTGTACAATCCGGTAAAAAATATAGTATTCCTTCTTTAATCACTTATGATGTTTATAATCAATGGAACTTCAGAATGAGGAATTACGTAATAACCCATTACAAAACAGTTCAAAATCTTGAATTTATAAATAGCTCAGTCACCATGTCGACGAGGAGGGAAGAAAAAAATATTTCTGTAGATCATTTTTTTAATCAAACTGTTTAAAGGAAAAATAAATTTTTATCATCTGAATTAAATACTTTTTGCATTTTAGAAAAGAATTTGATACTGACTGGCAAACAAACTAATATTTGTGATTTTTTGAAGATGTATTCTATTCTATGAGTACGCTCTACGAGCTTCTCAGTAGTGCACGGTTTCATTTTATATTCGTGTACATACCGGGTGTCCCAAAAAGGACTGACTGATTTTAAAATTCAATAACTTGCAAACGGTGACAGATATTTAAAAAATTCTTGCAGGAGGGTTATGCATAAGGTCAAAAGTTTTTTTACAGTGATTTTCAATTTTAGTTCGAATTACAAACAATAGATGGCGCTGCGATCAACAGACGCTGAATTCAAGCTCGATTTTTGGCACTTCGTGGCCCGGATAATACATTTCCATCTCCTTTTTCAGCATGGAACAAGAGAAAGGACCCGAAATCGAGCCTGTATTTAGCGACTATTGCTTACAGCGCCATCTATTGTTTGTAATTCGAACTAAAATCGAAAATCACTGTAATAAAACTTTTGACCTTATGCATAACCCTCCTGCAAGAATTTTTTAAATATCTGTCACCGTTTGCAAGTTATTGAATTTTAAAATCAGTCAGTCCTTTTTGGGACACCCGGTATATTTATTCTTTTGCATTATTGATTTTTTTTCTATTCAGCTGTTTAAAGAATAAGAAACATACTTTACTGTCATTTTTTATTTAATTCTAACTTCTACACGTTTTTCCGGACATTCATCTTTTAATCCGGAAAATTTCGTAAGTTAATCTTTTCAGTTAATCTGTTCAAGTATAATTTTCGAAAATAAAATCAGTTCGGACTAATCGGAATTTCGGATTAGCGGTGTTCTACTGTACTGAGCCAGTCTCCATCAATTTCTTGTGCTATTCACGAATTAATGATCTTGGGCACAAGAAATTCATGGGAGACGGGCAGCAGTGTTTGAGAACTTTTCTTTTGTTAACAAGCAAATTTTAAAACGTGCGTTCATATATATATTTGATGCATTTTTCGATGTCACAAATTAAGTGTGATAGAAATGTAGATACAGGTTTTGGCGCAGCGTGAAATTAAAGACAAGTCGGATATTGTATGTCAAACGTGGCAAATGTAGTTATAGTACCTTCGTACCGTTTTATAAATATTCAGGTCTTGGTACAATCGCTGTTGCATTCTTATGCAAAAATGCATGAATACAAAATTTATTATTATATATATTAAATTCAGTAATACGAAAAGGATACGACTCCATCTTAAATAGGATGCCATCACCATGGCAACCTACAATTATTACCTATAATGGGATATCATTGAATTAATTACGTATGATGATAGGATTTAATAGAATGAAGAAAACTTTTATTAATATCTTTTTAAGTTTTGATTCGTTTTTCATAAAATTTGAAATGACTCGACACAATTCTGCAACAATTGTATAATTTCAAACCATTCGGTTGGGTAGTTTTTGCGCTGCTATATGCGGATAGACGACGACTATAGGTGCTACGTATTTATATAATTGCGAACGCACGTAAAAAAGAAAAGAAGTGGAGATTACGTAGAATATAATCCATTAAACGGTACCATAAATGACAAGGAAATGTGTATTAAATTAGATAAAAAACGAAAGAGTGATCGATATATTTTTTTTTTCCAATTCTAAACTTTTAGTATCTTTGTATTTTTTTTCATAGGCGATTTTTTATTTAATGCTGACATGTTAGTTGTTGTTATCTTTTTTTCATGTTTACTTACTTCTGGATGTTATACATAAAGATTCCGCTTATCGCTCATATTACCTTCCGAATATGGATCTTCCATTTTAACAATATGAAACTGGAATGATAGCTATAAGCTCATAATTCACAAAAAAGAAATAAAGAAAATACGACGCAATACTGCCTTGACCTTGTTTATGAACAAAAGAAATATGTAACATACAAAATATGGAAGCCAAATTTATATTCTTAAAAAAGAAATATGTCTACAAATAAATCACTCTTTTTTGCCTAGGCAAAATAATTTTGAATTATTTTAACAGCATAGCAAAGATGAATATCTGGAAAATTCTGTTCTTTGTATAGCCTTATAGAGAAGCGAAAAAGAAACTTGTCACTTTTTAAATGTAATCCAAATGAGCCTTGATCGGTTTACAATCCAACATTGATCATGAAAGCTTTCCTTCTTTGTACAGATGAGATGAAAAATGAGGTGAATATGTGTGTTGAAGGTAATTCGTTCTTTGCTATTTATAAGGCTAATTCCTTTTCATATTTTTTATGATAATTTTTCCAGATTTATTTTATTTTTATATCAGTCATGAGGAGACTCGTTACGTTTCGTTTGGGAAAGGTGACGAAAATATTAATTTTCCAGTTTTTTGCTTAAAATGTATTTAGTTGTAGGTATTTAAGTGACGTATTCTGACGAAGTGTGATAAAGATCCCATAATTGCAAACTGACTGCAGAAATGATCTTTTCCCCCTTCTTTCAAGGTTGCCATCTTTAAATTTATCTTTTTTTCTTTTTTTTTCTTTTTTTTTTTTATGTGACCAAATTTCAACATATATTTTTAAATTTGCTTGATAATTTTTATTGACGCCTCTTCTCCTGTATTTTATGAAGCACTCATAAGTATTACTCATAACTCATAATACGCAAAAATATCGGATTTTCAATAATATGCATATATATATATATATATATATATATATATATATATATATATGTATATATATATAAACTCGGTTTATGGCGTCAGATGCCGCCATCCGTAAAATCTACAAAAGTCCATTTAATTTTTCCCTGTCAAAAGTCTCCTCCACCAGACCTCTATCTCTCATCGCCTTTTAATATCGTCCATCCGGTTCATTAGGGGTATTCCACGTTTCCTTTTTTCATTTGTTTTATAATTTATTCCGATTTTGGATGGCCTTTCATCACTGATTCTTTTAACATGACCATACCAGATTAATTGCTTTTTTGAAGATCATCGAATATGACTCCCTTTATTCTTTCATTTCTTATTCTTTCTATTCTTGATATCCTGGATGGTGTGCTTATGGCCTCCATTTCCACTGCCGCTAATTTCTTTCACTCTGTCTCCATAATTCTTCATCCTTTTGCTCCATATAACAATAAATAAGTAGTTTACTTAAAATAAATACACAAATAAAATTATTAAGTAATGTAGTCTTTTTGCGCTATTTTTATATATGTCATGACGTTTTATTTTTTATTACCTTAAGGTATTAAAAAGCAGAAAAACCAACGTTTAAAATGCACAAATAACATATGAAAAGCAGCAAACAGCTGTTTCGAATCTACTAGCGAGATTCTTCTTCAGTGCAAAAGGAACAGCGTGCTAGAAAAAGCAAGGCTGAGCCTTATGTTATTTGTGCATTTTAAACGTTGGTTTTTCTGCTTTTTAATATTGTTGCACAAAGGCTTTATTTGCTATTTTTACCTTAAGGTAGTTTAATTTTTTGAAAATATTGACCTTAAGGTCATAGAGTGCACTTATAAGAAAATTTGTAAAAAAATATTACAAAATGTTCAAAATTCTAAAATAAGTGTGGTTTTAAATTTTTTTTAATTAAAGTTTTCAAATTTTACTCTCAATATTGCATTTTTATTGATTAAATCATTTCTCTTTATAAAATCTTTTAACAATATGTGAAAAAGATATAAAATACTCAAGTAAAAAAAATACTTCAGGGATTACCGAGTTCCCGAAACGTAATGGAGATTTTCGACTTTTTTTCTTTTAAATGTTTAGAAAGAAAATTTGATTATTTCTCTTTTCCACATTTCAGGTGCTTTTATTTAATACTAGGGGTGATCTAACCCTTACGAGTTACGTTCTCTTATAGAAGTTGTATACAGACTCTATTTACATTGTTGAAAAGAATGTGGATACAGCGAACGCACATAGGTCCGCATAGATCTCTGATAAACAAACAACTGACGATTATTAAATGTTGCCAACACCCGTACACACGCCGCAAGCTCTAAAAATACTTTAGCTTTCTCTGAAAAAGATTATCTGGTTACGGGAGATTGAATGATATTATCACAACCATTGATCTTCTGTAATCCGGTTGCCATTCATTTCCCTTTGCCTGGGGGGGGCTTTTTTGGTCTCCAAGGCAGCATCCACGGCTGTCGGGGTAGCTGGCGGCTGTTTCCGTGATTAATTAAGCAAGACCAATTACACATTTCAAAATTAGCTTGAATAAAATGTTTAAGTAAGAATTGTCGATTCCTCTTGGGTTTTTATAACGTTTAGAGGTAAATATATTTTAGACGCTATAAAAAAAAATCTGTTAACATATACCATTTGAAATACATCGTTTTAAATATGACGTATTTTCACCGTTAAAAGTTTTTCGCACGTAATAATTTAATTATTTTAAAGTTTTTTTTTTTTTTTTTTTTTTTTTTTTAGAAATTAACATGCAAATGTATTTCTCAGTTAAAAAATATTTGTAAATATTATTTGGGTTTTTTAAATCTGCGAACACTAGGGAAAAAACTACTTTTTCAAAATATAAAATAAATCTCTATTCAGATAATGAAACTTTGAAAAAAAACTCAAAATTTAGACAAATTAAAAAAAAAGGGATTGGACACTGCACACACCACGATCTAGTCAGGTATATGCCTGCAAAATATGATTAAAGTTGCTATGCAGTTTTTAATTCTAAAAAAATTACGTAACAGAACTATCTTGACCTATTCCAACATTAAATAGCTCCTTTAAAAAAAATTTCGATTTAAAAACTGCCTGATTCAATCAGTGTATGTTATATTTATCTATAAAATTACCATTTTCATGTTTTTATAGTTTAGTAATCGTTTTTGCATTATAAGCCGAGAAAGTGGAAAGATCATAATAAATCCAATTACGATGACAGCAGCAGCAGCATTGGTTACTTTTATTAGAATAAAGATATTTTCTTCTGTATTTCGTCAGTTCATAGGTTTAAAAAATTTGGAGAAGGGGGTACAAAAATACTTTAAATCTTTGAAGACTAATTATTGACTGTCATTCTACTTTAGTGAAAGCTTAGAGTAAGAAAAAAAAGTGACAATCTTCAGAAAAAATAGAATATTTCAATTAAATATATTACAGCTTGAACAACATATAGATTTTTTTCGTTTAACTGAATGAAAATTATCTTTTTAAATTAATCAATTTAGTTTAGTTATTTAGTCCAGTAAAATTGAAAAGGATTTATTCAGTACCTTTAAAGATGCTTCTTAAACCAATAGAGATTCGCCATGTACACAGGAAGATCAATAAAGCTAAAAATTATAATTATTAATATTAAATTAGTGTTGATACACCATTTCAGATAAAGCTATAATTATACGATCTGTACATAAGGCAATTAATAAAATTGTATTAAGTTCGCAATCAATTGTTTTTTCTCTAAATTTTTAATTTTAACAATAATTTTAAATTCATGTTTTCCATACGTTTTCCTCTTTTTAGGGTTCGTTCATCTGAAGAAACTCTATTCGTCTCACTCCTCTGTCTGTCTGTCTGTCTCGGAGTTCTTTCTCGGAAACTGAATATAATAAACTTGAAATTTTGCATACTTACAGCTAAATATATCCAATTACACGACAAATCATAAAATTTTGAAAAATATTGGTTTGAAACTATAGGCGTCGGAATTTGAAATATTTCCCCAGAATACATTTTATTATCTGATAGATTCACTTTTACTGAATTTTTGTATTTTTTTTTTTTTTTTTTTTTTTTTTTTTTTTTTTTTTCCATTTTAAGGTCACAAGTTGTTGAAAAATATTTTTACAGTTGTTTTTTTAATTGAAAAATTTTTTATTTGAGAAATTGTGAAATTTAATTTTTTTTTACTTCTGTAAATTTTTGAAATTTTAAATTTCGTTATAACAATTTGTTTTGTTTTGAGAAAACTTGAAATTTTAAATTTTGCTGGAACATCCATTAAATTCTAGAGAAATTTCAGTATTTTAAATTTCGTCTAAACATTTTTTTTGTTGTTGTTTTTAGACATTTTAAATTATATTTAAAACTCCGCTAAATTTTTGAAATTTCGTAATTTTGAATTTTGTTTAAATAATTTGAATCTAATATTTTCAATTTGATAAAATAGCTTCGTTTTGTAATCATTTTAAAATTAAATTTAATGGTGCTGCCATCTATGTAAGGATTTAATAAATATAAATTAATCATTTGGATTTATTAATTAAAAGGTAAAGTGTTTTGAAAGAAATATTAAACGAAACCCTTTGAGTGATTTTCGATCACACTTATGCACTTGTTTTTATCATTCATGGATATTTTTTCAAGATGGATTTTTTCAATATTAAATAAATGTTCATTACACACTTTTTAAGGCAACAAAAAACATAATTTCTGTAAGAAAGTCTTTCAAACGTTCCTCGAAATAAAATTATCCCGGGAGTACAGCAGGATATAACATACCCTGAATGCGTACGCGGTTTTTACATTTATAACCACTACTTTACAAAAAGTAATTTTCGACTTTGTTTCATCGCAAAATTTGTAAAAGTTTCCTACGATTAAATAAGGCAACTATAAATATTTAGAAGTGTAGGTTGGCACAATTAAAACCGTGCGCATCCTATGTATGTCATACCGCAGGCGTATGCTTCCAGGTATTTACACTATACATCTGTAGCTCATACCGAGTAACCACAAACTTGTATACAAATGTCGAAGTGTTTGCTTGCTATGCTTCTTACATGAGACAGTAATGTTTATTCTTGACTGAGAAAATTTAATTAGACTAATTTATTGACAAGGCAAGCACGTGTTCGTTCCACATTACGTAGACAATCTGCAAAAAAGAGGTGGAAGCCTCTGTAATCAAATGCGGAGGTTTCTATGCTCAAAGTTTTGCTCGTAAAATTACATTAATCAATCAATCATATCTTAAGTTTGATGACAAAGTTTCAGCTTTGGTAAAGGGAGAAAAAACTCGTTCGACTAGAATGTTTTACAGAGATAAATGCATCTGAATGTCTATGTTTTGTTATAAAGTGAATAGAAAAAGAGATATCAGGTGGAAAACTCTAGTCTTTTCGTGAATGTAATCCAAGTGATTTGATTTTTTTATTTTTTTATTTATTTTTTTTTTTTTACTTTTGATTCGACATTAATCGTTTGCTTTTTTTAAGTGCGTTGGATTAGCATGAGAAATGCGTAGTGTGTATCAAGTTTGCGAGATTAATTTTTATGTAATTAACTGTAATGCCTGTGGCTGGATATAGTTTGTTACTGCTTTATTTTGTTTTTGTTTTTTATGTAATCGGATTTCTTGGGAAACATGAATTACTATTTCCAGTTATCAAGGAATACGCAGTAGATTATTAAAGACATTTGCATTTCATTTAGTGATATGAAAGACCATCGTGTCAAAAACTTTTTCTTAGAACTAATTATTAACCTTTTAGAATACCAATTTCTTACACCGGTTGATACAGGATTGCTCCTGGGGATTGTTTCATTTTTTAGCCCCCGCCATGCTATTTCTTTCTCCCAGTTTATTTTGTGTCGTCTCCAAAAAATAACGTTACGCTGTGTAAGCCAGCCGTAAAACAAAGCAGGTGTATCATTATACTGTTAAATCGTTTACTGTAATTTTTTAAACTTTTAAGAATCGCACATTTTCAATTTTTATACCGTCGTATTGGGAAAAAAAGTACCTTTTAATACAATTCGCTTGAAAACTGCATCTCATTTTTTTTAATTTTTTTTTTTGAGATATTATTTTTTTTTTTTTTTTTTTTTTTTTTTTTGTTTTTCAGTTTTTAGCAACATTTGTTTAAATTTGGCAACTCAAATACTGTTTTTGCAGAAATCAAAGGGAAAATAGCAATTATATCTTTATGTTGCCTTTTTTTTTTTTTTGTCGAGTTTCTTGAATGACGAAATTTCTTTTTTTTTTTTGGATTTGTGTATTGTTCAGCGATAGTGACGTCCTATGCGTACTTTACTGTAGATGCTGTTTAATACTGGATCGCAAATGAGGAATCCTTCAGCGGATGCGAATGACGTTATTTTATATAGTAAAATCGCGTGTTTTAAGTCTTAAAACTGAACTACAGCAGAGTCCCGATTATCCGAGTCTCGCTTAACCGAGTTGCCGCTTTAACCCAGATATTTTCTTCTGATGGACTGATGGCTTCTATTATTATGAAACAGCCATTATAAATGAAGTGTTAGGTGAAGATGAAAGAGGATCCGTAAAAAGTTAGAACTCTGATTTTCGGGTCAGAATAGAGAAAAATTGGCTACTTTTTTTTTTCTTTTTGAAAAAAAAATTATGACCTTTTTTTTTTTATAGATTGAATTTAAAAAAAAAAAAATATGGCCATTTTTTTTATAGATTGAATTTTTGAAAAAAACATTATGCCCATTTCTTTCCCATTCTGACCAGAAAATCAAAGTTCTAACTTTTTACGACTGCTCTTTCATCTTCACCTAACACTTCATTTATAATGGCTATTTCATAATAATAGAAGCCATCACTCCATCAGAAGAAAAGAATCCATTCCAAAGGTTTAAGTTCGATTAACTCGGATAATCCGGACTCTACTGTATCTATATTTATATACTTTTTTTTTTTTTTTCTTCATCGGGGGCTATGCTAAATTCTGAAAAAGAAGAATTCCTGTTTTCTAGTTTCAGTATTTTTGTCTACCCACATTTCCATACAATAATTTTTGTAATACATTTTTACTTGAAATTTACCATGAAAAATGTTGTTTAAGACTGTGGTACGAAAAAGTAAAAAAGAAAAAGCTATTTTTTGGCTACCATAAGTGGTACATATTTTAACACCAATATTCCCAAAAAGAATTTTTTATCTAATATAATCACAGAAGTTCTGTAATTAAATAAAGAAAAAATTACTTTTCAAGAACATTGTCAAGAAAAATTAAAATTTACGCGCACTCTGTATGTCATGTACATGCGACGCCCGTCGTGAGGGGTATAAAGTCACACAATTACACTTTTTTTATTTATCATGTTTTGCTCTTTTTAGGGTTCCGTACCTCAAGAGGAAAACTAGTATGTTGTGGCCATCACAAAACTTTCTTCTGTATAAATCACATAAACAGCACTAATTGATATCAAGGTATACCTGAATCTGAAGTTTGATGAAAATTCGTGCATTAGTTCTTGAGATAGAACTATAGTGGAAATTCTGAAAAATGCAACATAGCAGCGTCACCTGCTGAGCGTTTTGTACCAAAACATAAACAGCTCTAATTTATATCAAGGTATACCTGAATCTGAAGTTTGATCAAAATCCAAGCATTAGTTCTTGAGATAGTGCTATTGCGCAAAAAATCGCAAAAAATGCAGCATAGCAGCACCACCTGTCGAGCGATTTACACCAAAATATATACAACGTCAATTCATGTCAAGGACTAACTGAATCTGTAGTTTGATGAAAATCCGTGCATCAGTTCTGGAGATTGAGCTATTGCGGAAATCGTGAAAAATGCTGCATAGCAGCGCCACCTGTTGAACGATTTACACCACAAAGTAATCGACATCAATTCATATTAGGGACTAACTGAATATAAATTTTTATTAAATTCCGTGCATTAGTTCTTGAAATAGATCGCCCACAAAATTTGTGTCATATACAGATAGACAAACAGACACACAAACTCATAGACAGATATTTTGTAAAAACATGTTTTTCGGAATCTCCTACTCTTAAAACATGTAAATCCGTTGAAAATCTAACGTCGAAAATTTTCACGAATCCAATACTTTCTTCTTGTGAAGATAGAATGAAGTAAAAAGAGAACCTTATAGGATCATTTTGTAGTCCGTGTAAAGAATGTTCTTTTTTTCCCCAGGAACAGCTGAAGATATCAAGTTGAAATTAATATCAAATAAAAAGTTTCACAGACCCATTGTTTTGTAAAAACTTCGAGCATTTAACTCTATGCAATAAAAAGTTATGTCCTTAAAACAACTTCTTTTTCTTACTAGCTCACTTTCAAAACCTATAAGGTCCTTCCCTAAAGTCTTGAAATTTGGCACAAAAGAAGGTCTTATAGCTTTAAAGAAGTATATTATCCATCTTCAAGAGGGTCTAGGGCCCCCAAGAGAGAAGTAAAACTAAATAAAGACGAAAGAAAAAGTTAATATCAGAAAAGTGGTGTAAAACAATAAGAAGAAATAGATTATTATTTGTATACCAGGTAGTTTTTATTTATAGGTAGTTTAAAAAACCTACAAATGAAGTTTTGATATGCAAAAAGTTTACGCCAACTGTCTGTACCTTTGGGAAAAATAAGTGAAAAATATAACTTGTCGTTGGCAATACTAGAAAGAAATAAAAAATATATTTTTTTTAAAGTTTCAAGGAGCCAGAAAACAGAAAATTAATGGACATGACAGTAGTGCTTGGTATTTATATGGATATTTGTAAAGAAACTCGGTACTTAATAAACTTTACGGTAATATAACATAACTGTAGGGAATGACCAGGTTATAAGTCCTAATCGCTGTTGTACTTTTTTTCCACTCGAAATGTGCATTTATTATACTTTCCTTTCATCTATAAAATATTTTTAAAATCTTCAAAATTTAAATATTTTTTGGAATAATAATTCTCTTTGCAGAAATTTTTACTTTTTTCTATCTTTACAAGAATATATTGAAAATATTGGATTCGTGAAAATTTTCGACTTCCGGTTTTTGACGGATTTATACATTTTAGAAGGTGCCGAACACGATTTGATTGTTTTTAGAAAATGTCTGTCTGTATGTGACACAAATTTTGTGGGCGCTTTATCTCAAGAATTAATGCACGGAATTTAATAAAACTTTAGATCCAGTCAGGCCTTGACATAAATTTGTGTTGATTAGTTTTTGTTGTAAATCACCCGACAGGTGGTTCTGCTATGCTGCTCTTCACGATTTTCGTGATAACTATATCTCAAGAACTAATGCACAAAATTTCATCAAACTTCAGATTCAGTTAGACGTTGACATAAGTTGCTGCTGATTAGGTTTTGGTTTAAATCGCGCGACAGGTGGCACTGTTATGCTGCATTTTTTAAGTTTGCCGCAATAACTCTATCTCAAGAACTGATGAACTGATTTTCATCAAACTTTAGATTCAGTTCAACATAATTTCTGTATTAAGGCACTCACAGTATTGTACGACCAGCTTTTATATTACATCCTCATAGAAATCGATGCTGTGCTAACAACTGCATCACTGCTGTTTTGAAGTCGTCGTCGCTGTGAAGCTGACCGCCAAGGGGCTTCTTTAAGTGCAGGAACTAGTGGTAGTCTCTTGGCGCTATGTCAGGGCTATACTGAAGGTGATGAAGTTGTTCCCAACCATATGACGCGATGATATTCTAGGTTTAACCCTGACCTAGCACCAAGTGACTTCTACTTGTCCCTGCACTTTAAGAAGCACCTTGGCGGTCAGCGCTACAATGACGATGACAACCTCAGAATGGCGGCGATGCAGTGGTTAGCAGATAATGTGGCAGATTGCGATGAGAAAGGGACACAAAAGCTGGCCGTACGATACAATAAGCGCCCTAATATAGGTGAAAATTATGTTGAAAAGTAGATTAAGGTCCAGGCTTTCATCTAAAAATAAAATTGTTAAAAAAATGGCTTAGAGTTTTTTTAATACCTAAACGGTACTTACTTAAAACATATACCTCGTTGAATATATGAGACAAGAGACGTTATTCTCGTGTGATACATATTTTTTAATCAATCTGCAGATTAATTTAAAATTTATAATTATACAACTTTTTTAAGTTGAAGACTAATGATTTCTTATTCGGCATAATATTATGCCATACAGGTTTAGAAAAAGATGCATAAAATGCGAAATAATTTTCATGAAACCAATCCGAAAACATATTCATAAACAAAAAGATATACTACTTAACTCATTGGGAACCAAATATCTTCGACTAAGGACGTCTTCTCAATCTTCTGTTCGATCATCTTAATTTTTCTTGTCTAAAATGTTGGTAAGTTTTTAAATTAAAGGACCAGGTATTCAGTTTAGGAATGACTTTCAGAAGAGGGCAGAACTTCTACTCTTTTTAAGGTACAGATTTCATTCAAAATTGCCGATCAACAATGTGTTAATATAAATTCAGTCATTCCAAAATTACACCTGAGCACATGCACGAAGCCTGATTTCTATCGTTCAATATAAAAACTGTAAATTCTAGACCTCATGTGTACTTTTAGTCAGTTTTAGTACTCATGTATTTCTATATGAAACAAAATCTACTTTGTAGCCTGCAATGGCCAGTTGATTAAATATGTAATTAAATAATTTATGTTCAGTATCTTACAGACAGAGCTATCTACCGATGCTCCTAATGTCTCAAAAGAAATAACACAACAATAATTCAAAAAGTATAGGCACAATGCTGTTTTCACAAAAGTGCACAGAAAAACATGATCTTATTTTTTATAAGGGGCGGAAGTACTAGACCAAGGATAGTAGCATTTAACACCGATAGGTGGCACTTCAGCTGTTTTATTATTCAGGTTTAGAATGCATTTAGAAATACTAATTCTCGTTGTAGCGGTCATCAGACGTAGCACATTGTTCACAGCTACAGCATCAAACAAACTTTACAACTTGTGACTTTTTATTGTGGGGTTGCTTGAAGTTCCAGGTATTCAGAGTAGAGTTCAGCATCGGGTCGAGTTACCCGCTTTTACCCGAAGTCCACCTGACCTGCGGTTCGTGTCGCTTTGGCTCTACATATTTTAGTTGCAAGTCAGGTTGACTTCAACTTTTTTGCTAGTGTTCGGTTTCGTGTCGGCTTGACTTTCATTGTTTCGGGTTGGATTTTTTCTCTTGTTGGTTGGGGCCCGGCCAGTGGCCGAGAGGTTCTGCTCTCGAAGCTGGTTCACAGGAGGTGCTGGGTTCGAACCCAATCGTGCCCGCCGGCCTAATTGTTCGGAGTTTTCGTGGTTTTCTTCGAACCGTGGATTTCCATGCGTAAATACGGGTTAGGTTCCCTTTGAAAGACCTTGCCACGAAGGGCACCCCCCCCCCCCATAGGCCTATATCTCTCGTGTAGATAATTGGCCGTCAAAAATTAACCCAACCCAATCTTGTGGGTTGCGGTCAGGTTGACCCGATCTTTCAAAAGGATGTCTAAAATATTTTTTCATGTTAAAATTATATATATAATAAGACCTCCATAATAGACATTCCAGAAAAGCGGACGCCTCTATTTAGCGAACACTTTTTCAATTCCTAACACTTAAATTGTACGCTTATAGCTTTGAAAAGTGGGCCCCCTCATCTATACACACGTAACATGTGTATCTGTGTATAAACTATCACAAATATGGTACATTTGTTTTTGTGTGTATCAAAAGCGAAATGTTGGTAATATTTTTCCGATTCCTAGAGAATAAAAATGGTTCTTAAATGTACCGTAAAGAAAGGACAACCTATGATCACATTTCTTGTGTACATTTTATTTCTTATGCAGGAAATTGATAATATATGCTCATTCATATTCAAATACGTATTTATTTTTATCGGAAACATAGTTCTGCTCAAACGTTTTGTGAAAATTCCAACTACCTGACTTGCAAAAAAACTTAAATATGGCTCGCAAGACATTCTAGTGTGAACCCGACCCACAAAAAGAAAGTTAGAATCATCCCGATTCGAAAGAAGAATATTAGGGACAATCCGACCCGATGCAGGACTCTATTCAACGATTCCGAGGTGTCCGCTATTCAGAGGTTTTTCTATATTTGAATATTAAAGAATATAGATTTGTTTTCTTTTCTAGATAAAAGATAAAATCAGTATTAGAGGTATAATTCTAGATTACTTTTTATAATTGCATTAAAACATGATTTACTTTCCTTTCATTTCGGATTTGGTCGGGTTGCGAGTTGAGGTATCTCGGGTTCGGGTCGTGTATGGCTTGAAATCTGTCGAGTTCAAGTCTGGATGCGAGTCACCGAAAATTATTTTATCGGGTTCGGGTTCAGAAAAAAATTTGTCGGATTGAGGTTTGACTTTAAATAGAATTTTCGGGTTCGGGTCGGGTACATCCCGACCCGTGCAAGAGTCTAGTTCAGAGTTCTGCCGATGTCATTCACTATGCTTGAGGAAATTAATAGCCATCATGTAATAATTGGAACTGAAATTACAATTGAAACCCTCTTCGATAATATGCGCAGTGTCATGATACATCTAAAGAATATTCTCGAGAAAGTTCGGTTATGACCTTTAGCGTTTGTAATTCTAGCTACATCGTAAACTTTGCTGCATTTTTGCACAAACGAAACCGAACTAACTAAGACAACTGAAGAAACCTCTCACAGCGGTAAGGGGCTATGCATATAATAAGGGAGAGGGGGATCTGGCACATGATATCGTAAGATATCTGTAGGGGGGCGGATTTGTCTTTTGATATCGTTATCATTTTTGATCCACCCAAAATTTTCTTTTTTTATCGGTAACTTGCTCTTTAAATCAAAATAAGCCTGTTATCTTCTTTTAATCATCTATTTTTATGAAAATATAAAGTTATTATCAAAATCATTAAATTGATTAAAAATCATTTCATTCCAAAATGTGGAATGTCCCAACTTTTGGCATTCCTATTCTTCTGTCATATGTGTATGCATGTATAATCCGCTGTAGAGAAACTAGGTCCGAAATATGTTTGAAATGATACTTGTTATGTTTACTATTAAAGAAAAGAGAAAGAATGTTGTCCACTTGTTATGTCGGTAAAAAGTTCTGTCTGCTACCCCCCCCCCCCCTTGCGGGGGCAAGTGGAAGAAGACATCATTACTATTGAATGCATTAACTAACAAAGAGCCATTTTAAATCATTTTGAATAATAGCTATTTCTTTTAAATGCTATTTGATATAAAATTATTTCATACATAATAGCGATATTTTATTGGCTTCTCTTCATTTGAATCAATAAATGTATAACACCATGTATCACGGCAAACAAAAGAAAAAAATTGCAAAAATCAAAATATTTTTTAGATATTGATAACGATATCATTAGGGGGGAGGGGATTCATGTTTTTATAACGTATGATATCGTAAGAGGGGAGGGGCCCAAAATCATCAAAACATTGATAACGTTATATATGTACAGCCCTTAATTGTAACTATTCTTGCACTATTTCTTTCACTATTAAGAAAACTCCTTTCTGCGCATTTTCCTAAAATCCGCATCGGGCTGTTGTCTATATATTTCGAATTATTATTGTATTTTATTTCTTTTGTGAGTCATGGCATATTATTCCTTTTCCGATCCTCTACACCTCACTTTTGATTGTAGGTTGTTTAAAATGTTTAAATAGCTGCAGCAGATTGCCGGAATTTTTCTGTGCTTGTGAATCTTTTTCTTTGAATCAAATGAGAAATCTGTTGGAAACGATGTCGCGGGCGAAAATTTGTTTTGCTATAAAAATTACTTTAAAATCAGCTTTATATCAAAATGTCTATGTAAATCCATAATAAACAATTAAACACCAGCAAAATCAAATTACATTTCATTGCTCCGTAAAATTAATTAGAAACATCATTACTAATCTAATTAAACAAAATTTTCTTTAAGGAAACTCTAACAAGAATAATCTATATAGAATAAAAGGACCAATTTCAAAGGAACATATAGCATGTTGGAAATGTCTATTAACAATAATGAAAAGAGAAAGCCTTAAGGAAAAAGGGAGCATAGTCTCAAGTTTAAGATCAAAGTTAAGGAAATTTTTGATTATCTGTTTAATCATTTCTAGTATAGCAATCTTTTCCGAAACTTTTTTTTTTTTTTGAAAACATCTGTTATTATTCCGATCTTTTAACAAAGGCGACTACTCAACCTAGCTTTAATGTTTATGAGAACTTATTTAAGATTCTGCTGATCACATCGTTCATTCATTTATCGAAAAAAAAAAGACATGTAACCCTAAGACCCGATCTCATTCATAAAAATTACCCATCGCCTAACGGGGAAGTCTCAGATCTAACCCACTCTATTTTTTTTTAAAGCCAAAAACGAGCTCAAGTGTATATTAAGGAAATTTCGCACGTGGCCCATTTTTTTTTCACCATCCAAATCTATATTTCAGTTTCCCGTCTCAACAAAACCTGTCTGGAGTTTTTCTATTGATCAACTTCTGTAAAAGAAGACTAGACATTAGTAACTGGGAAGCTCAGCTCGTGAGTAGCCAATCACAGTGGATAGCGGATAGGCTTTGCCAACGCACCGAAAAACAAAAATTCACATCCGTGCTCCGAACTTGAGCCTTCCATTGTCTGAGTGAGCGCACCCTAAGAATTTTTTGTCTGCACCTCCGTGCACAAAAAAAAAGAAACATATGAACATGAAAACTAATAAAGAAATTTAAGAAGTAATAAATATTGTAGTACTAAAAAAGAAAGTCTTTGACAGCATTTTCAGAGTGGAAACAAGTAATTTATTTTCATCACGAAATTTTTTTAATTCCTCTGTATCGTAGTGTTTAATGATTTTAAATTATTTGTGAATAAATTTTGCTATATTTTTAAAACTCACCAGAGAAAAAGAAAACGTAGTTAATTGAATTTCGAAATCAATTGAAAAAAAAAAAGTATATATTTATGTTCAGATCACAAGTTAGATTACTACAGAACCATATTTTACTATATACTAAATTTCTGTTTATTTGTGACAAGCTCTAATCGGGATAGTCGTTTAAAAGGAGACAAAATGTTAAGGACAAAATCGAAATATACTAGTATTAACTTTATTTCTGATAATTGGAGCAGCCGCTTTATCGGAAAAAATCGTGCCAGAACCAATGAGTTCCAATTCACCAAAATCTATTGTATGTGTGCTAAGAATGAGATGAGGCCAGCCCGAGCCCGGGTCCTAAATGGGATCTGGCACAAAGTGAAAATTTTATTTTGTTTTATATGATGATTTTGTTTTATATGATTGATTAGATGGTACGTATAACGAAACTGTCAGTCAGCTTTGTACCAATCGGGGTTGTTGCAATAGAAATATCGCACACCCGTTGCAATGTAAAATGAATGGCGACTTTATTATCGTTGAAGATTCTGAATCAGTGTAATATCAGTATTCTGATTATCATTCATTTCAAAATGCAGCGGGCTCTGCGATGTTGACCACCTCCGCTGATGCGCCAGCTGACTGCCAGTTTTTAATTTATCATATATACCAAAATCATCTACTCTAAAATTGACGCAAACGTATGACGTTGCCTTACGGATTATAAAATGGACATGGGATATCCTTAAAAAATTCTCGCTTTCGTTTCAACTTCTTTTTTAGAATTACTGGATAACAGAAATATATTTTTCTTCCGTGGTTTTACAATTATATTTTTAAAAAGTAAGAATTGTGACTCTTGTATATTTCTGCCAGTGGATGGGTAACAATCATATATTTTCTATCTTAAACAGACTTTGAGGAACATGAAAATCGCGAAAGGTTGTCATGAGTGAGTATTTAGGAGTAATACTCATTTCTATGTAAGAAGATATTTTTAAACGAGAAAATTAAGTTTGAAATTTTTTTAAAATGTTATTAACAACTTTCTACTGCGTACTTTCGGTATCGCACTCGGGCGGGATCAGGCTCTGATAACATAATTACTTTCGGGCTCGGATTTCAAACCGTTAGGTTTGAGCTTCTAAAAAAAAGCCCGAAATCATCTCTAACCTGCACTCTCAGAAATAGAATTCTCACTTTTGACGATTTAACAATCCTCAAGCTGTATTTCGTCGTTTTTGACGATCATTTCCTATCACCATTACGTGACTTTTAAGGAAAGGTAAACTCTCAGATATTTGACGAAAGTTTTTCCTCAATCACGGTCAGACTCAATGCATTTTAAGGAAACCGTTGCTGTACCTCCTCAAATCCTGCGATTTTAGCAAGCAGATATTTGCTTGTTTGTATTAGTCCCGTAATAATTTATTTGTAAAACAGCACTTTTTAGTGCTTTTCAGAAAATACTAAAATATAGGTAGTTATTGTTTCTTCATAAGTTATTTTTTTAGCTGTTAAAATTTTTAGGAATGCTTATTATTATTATTATTATTACTTATGTTGTTGTTCGTTATGTTTTAATTCGAAAAGAATGTATTTCCTGTGTTCAAAAACATCCAAAAAGAAAATTTATTCAATAAAATTTCAAAGATCCGGGATATCTTTTTTTTTTAAATTTATTTAAGAAGTATATTCTGTTTTCAATCAGATTAAAAATAAACATAATTGATCCCTCTCCCTTTTATAAACAGTAAAATGTTAAAATCTTATCCACCTATTCAAAGTTATAAAATCTCACGCAATATGCACTTCACAGTTCGTTATTTGTGTGCAACAAATTAACCAGACCATATTCTAACCATTCATTGAGCAAAGAAAATTTCACTAATAAATGATTTAATCAAGCCATATTGTAATTATTCATTGACCATGAGAAAAACATAATAATAAATTAGCCTTCCTAAAACTTTCAGCACCGATAAAATTACAATCTATCTTATAAAAATATAATCACGCGGTAGCTTTCATTACATCATTCTAAAAGCACATTCAGACAAGTCCCCAATAGCCTGATCGGTAGAGCAAGTGTCTCCCACCCCAAAGCCCGCGGGTTCAAATCACGCCGAGGAAAACGGGAAGTGATTTTTTAATTCCCTTGGTAGAGGAGCTTCCAAACTGTTCAATAGATGGCGCCACCAGCCCTTTTTTGACGAAACTTTTGAGGAAATTTATATCGTCAAACAAGTGAAGAAAGTAATTTCATCAATTTGACGAAATATTCGCTCGGAGCATATTCCAGGAAACCGTTTCGTCAAAAATAAAGAAAATTTCGTGAAATCTGAGTATTCATTTCTGAGTGTGTGTGTATCCGACATTGACAAAACTCTAACGACCTTTAACGGGCTCTGATTGGTTGCTCGTGATCCGAGCTTTCCATTTGCTAAGCTCTACTAAAAGAAGGAAGAGGAAAGAGATATACTGTGAAGTTTTAGATCCCTTTGGGCTATGGTCAGGTTCCGGGCCCCCAGCAAATGTCATCGGAAATTCTAGATCGCTTAGTTTGTTCGGTAGTAATTAGTCGACACATGAGACAGTCTTTTAATTAAAAGGAGTTAGCTGCCCAAACAATCATTTGCATGCGCTTTCGCTTCATATGTGCCATTATTTAGCGCAAAAAAACTACGTGTGCGTCCATTTTTCAAACTATTTTTTCCCGTATCATCAGCTCTGTTGAAAGATATGTTTGAGATAATAATTAATGTCAGTAGCTTCGGGCTTTTGGGCTATTAACAGTCTTAAAACAAATAAGATGGCTCTTTGTATTACATATGTTTTGATACTTGTTAGCATATATTTGTTACTTGCATTTTTTCCCCCATAAAACATTAAGATAAATAACAATTTAGCTGCCGTTGTATGATTACTATGATTTCGTAAGTTGATGTACAGTGTACACAATATTCACACTGTTTCGTAACAAACGGTAAAAATTGTATAAATCATCATCATTATTATTATTTCAAAAAATGTTAAAAGGAACTATTCGTTTAGCTGTAATTATGTACTGAGAAATATATATTTTACAAGCGTAGAAAATTCGTAGACAATTATTGGCACCATTTTTTGTATTATTTTCATAAACTGATAAGAGAACTAGCAGTTTAGCTTTAACTTTATGATTTGTAAATAGGTGTAGTATTGTTGACATAGTACAATTTTGCATTTTTACTACAAATATATAAAAAATATTTAATTTTTAACCCTCTAATCAACATTCCTGTATTTTTTCGTTTCTCGAAAACATCTTAATTGGCTGTAGACAAAACAAAATTTGACAGAATTATATTTTAATAGATATCTAAGATGTCGAGAGATGGGAAGAATTCCGGTAGAAATCGGGATTGCAATTTGTCCAACTACTTTCTTATCATCTTCTACGCAATCGAGTCTACTCTTGACTTATCTATTTAACTACCTATTAGGCAGTTTTAAAATCCTATTTTAAAAATATTTTATTAAAATTTTGGAGAAGATTGAATAATTGATCGCAGTATGTATTCATATTTATTTATTAGATTATTTGTTGTCCGGTGGTCTGGTGCTTATTTAAACAGGCTCACAATTCCCAATAGTATATTAGATTATAAACAGTATGCACTGGGATGAGTTGCTAAAGAAATCGCTCAACAGTAATTTTTATGTTGTGGAGCAGCATGTATGTCGAATTTATGTTGTTGTTTTTTTTTCTTTTCTTTTACTATTATTTTCTGTGTATCTTTCTAAATTGAAAAATTATTCTAATAAAGCTAAATCAGCAATTCATTCTTTTTTATCATTCGTGAAATGCAACAATTTGTGATTATTTGGGTAAAATAAAACTAATAGCTGACATAAAATATAATAGAGGTAATATTGCTTTATCCCGGCTAAATCAAATAGAGAAAATTAACATACTTTTAACGAGAGTAAAATAATCTATAGGTCTAATTTTTATTTACAATTATTTATAAGAGAGTCCATTGAAATTTATTTAAGAGGTTCAGGAGTAACGATACATTATCTTTTCGTATCCCTAATTTGTAGGTTGAATGGTTGGACAACTTACGGCGTCGCGACATAGAGGGAACACGAGCAATCGCGAAAATGTAGGACGCGTTACATGATTACTTGTTTATATTCGATGATTTTTTCCATTTTTCATATGCATTTGTAAGTTTCTGTTATACATTCTGATGACGACTCAGTAAAAGAGTTGATACATGTAAATATAGATTTTTAATTTACTTTTAATGTGTTTTTATAACGTCTTTTAAGTAAATAAATAAAATAAAAACTGTTTTTTTATCTCTTTCGTGTTTGGTCTTTTATAACATAAAATAACCCAGAACCAATCTGCGGAACGAGTGCCAAGTATAAATACACGGAATAATTTTCAGTGGAAGACAGTTGGGACTATAGTATAAAAAATATTTACGTTTTATTATTGAGCATGCGTTTGCATGGACTTCCCATGTATATTATAAAATATATAATTTCGAAATCCATTATAAGCAACCTTATTTCGATACGATAAAATATTAATTGAATCATAGCGACAAACAAAACAACAATGTGGGATTGGTTCCGAACTACACCGCTGAAAGATTGGCGACTCCTGAAATAACTTAAAATGGCGATGTTTGAAATATTTATATGCATAGTACACATAATATGACAAGTTACTCTGTTTGTACATTTAAATCTTAAATCAAATGAGAAGATTATCAAAAAAATTTATCCACTGTAATTAAAATTCAAGTGCGAATTTTTTAATCATACTGCGTATTTCCTCATTATTCTGAGTATAATTAGCTGGAGTTAATAAGTTGAGTTTTGATATGCGCTTCTTCTTTTTTTATTTTTATACAAAAATAAACTAAAATCTTGAATTTAATTCGTGGGTAACGTTCTTAAATTAATATACACGGTATTTCTAATTATGGAATCTAAAAAAATATATCTATATAATATACATCTTAATCGCATGCAAACTGTGCAGTAACAAAACAATTAGTTATTGTATTTCAGTTCAATCTGTCTTCTGCTGAAAAATGTTCTACGTCAAGGCCCCGCGGCAATTGGGGTCTTCTTAGGGTCTTTCTATGAAATTTGAAATAGCGTTTCCTCTGTATAAAATAGTATTTTTTGCTCTATATTTGTTTTTAGATGTTCCTTCATGAGAAAAAAAGTGAGTACTAACTTTATTTCTTACAAAGTTCATATACTTGTTGGTGACTGTATAGATTTGATGATCCTGAAAATAACCGTGAACGCAAAAAAAAAAATAAATATTTGAAGTATAGTAAAGAAAAAGAAGAATTTACGAAATAAAAAATAATTATACAACATTAAATGTGAAAGTAGTGGAATTTTTCATAGATTTTATTATCTTTATTATATATTATTCGACGATATATCGAATTAAAAAATAATTTTATTATCCCAGTATTGCAGTATACGTTGGGTCCCACTAACTGCTTTGCCAGGGCCCCGAGCGAAGTTGCGTCGGCCCTGAGTACTATGCATAGCACGTGTGCCGCAGATAGCTAACCTCTGGGATATTTTATTTTACGAAAGAACCAAATGCGAAAACGACAAGGAAAAAATCTTAGTTGTACCCAAATAATTAAAATGAATTTTCTCATTTTTTAAATACTCAGATACTCAAGAGAGTATAGTTTGTCATGGTTAGGATAGCCTTTCCACTTAGAAGGAAGCACGGAAAATAATACTAAAAGAAGAAAGTCCTTCCGACCAGTGCCGGGAGGAAGAGGTAACTTTCAAATTCCTTATTTTTAAAAAGCTAGCTTATGTTATTCAAACACACAAAGCTCAATTTGGTGGAAACCATTTATAGAAGATTCAATATTAATTTTTATCAATACTAAATCCTTATGAATGAGAATTTCGCGAAATTAGTCAGCTTTATCCAAGCTGATTTTATTTAAAGTTATGTTTGGTTTCCAAATTCGGCGATATCTTGAAGTGCCTGCCCTTTTAAGACAACATGGTGGATGAGGCTAACCAGTGAACTTGGTCGAGACCTTAGTAATTACTGTGCACACGCTCACTCACATCGGAATCGGTTGATATATATGAGTGCTGTCGCAGGCAAAAAATCAGATTTTTCAAAATGTCACCCACATAATGAAATTCAAACTGCTGTATCTGAGCCAATTTTTAAGATAAAGACAAAACTTAAAATGCTCCGGAATCCTTATATCAAAGTCAAATACTTAAAAAAGAAACCTTTTTCAATTTCTAAATTTTTTGCACCTCACTGTAAATATAATTTTTTTTAATTTAATGGCCGCCATTTTGATTCAAGATGGCGGATGCAGCTGGCCAGTGAACTTGGTCGAGACGTCGCTATCCAAATGCCTTCATACATCCAAATAGGTTAATAAATATGTGTGTTATCGCGTGACAAATAACAGATCGTTTCAAAATGTCAGCCATGCTAGAAATTTCAAAGTGCTATAACTCGACCTTTTTTTAAGATGTAGACGAAAGAAAACTGCCCTGAAATCTTTGTATCAAGGTCAAACACATAAAAAAAACCTTTTTTCATTTTCCAATTTTTTCATACCTCATTTTAAATTTTAAATAATATTTTTTTAAATGTTCCCTTTTGAAACAAGATGGCGAATGAAGGTTGCCTACGAACTCGGCCCAGACATTGGTATGCACTATGTTACACACCGAGTTACATCCAAATCGGTTCATAAATACGCCTGTTATAGCATGACAAAAATCAGGTCGTTTCAAAATGTCAGCCACAATAGAAATTCAAAATGCTATAATTCAGCCATTTTTCTAGATATAGACGAAACAAAAACTGTTCCCGAATCTTTATATTAAGGTCAAACACATAAGGAAAAAATCTTTTTCAATTTTTGATACCTCATTTTAAATTTTTTAATTTTTTTAAATGGCCGCCATTTTGAAACAAGATGGCGGATGAAGCAGGCCAGCGAACTCGGTCGAGAGATTGGTATGTATTTGGTACACACCAAGGTACATCCATATCGGTTCATGAATAGGCCTGTTATCGGGTGACAAAAATCAGGACGTTTCAAAATGTCAGCCACGCTAGAAATTCAAAGTGCTGTAACTCAGCCATTTTTTTAGATATAGACGAAACAAAAACTGCTCCGGAATCTTTGTATCAATGTCAAACACATAAGAAAAAAATAGTTTTCAATTTTCAATTTTTTGGTATCACATTTCAAATTTTAAATTAAAAAAAAAATGTAAATGGCCGCCATTTTGAAACAAGATGGCGGATGAAGCTGGCCAACGAACTCGGTCGAGATTTTGGTATGTACTATGTACACACCGAGTTTCATATAAATCGGTTCATAAATACGCCTGTTATCGCGTGACAAATATCAGGTCGTTTCAAAATGTCAGCCTATATAGAAATTCAAAATGCTATAACTCAGCCATTTTTTAAGATATAGACAAAACAAAAACTGCTCCGGAATCTTTGTATCAAGGTTAAACACATAAGAAAATAATATTTTTCAATTTTCAATTTTTTGGTATCACATTTCAAATTTTATTTTTTGTTTAAATTTAAATGGCCGCCATTACGAAACAAGATGGCGGATGAAGCTGGCCAACGATCTAGGTCGAGACTTTGGTATGTACTATGTACACACCGAGTTTCATCTAAATCGGTTCATGAATAGACCTATTATCGCGTGACAAATATCAGGTCGTTTCAAAATGTCAGCCGCGCTAGAAATTGAAAGTGCTATAACTCAGCCATTTTTTAAGATATAGACAAAACAAATACTGCTCCGTAATCTTTGTATCAAGGTCAAATACATAAGAAAAAAATATTTTTCAATTTTTAATTTTTTGGTACCACATTCCAAATTTAAAATTTTTTTTTAAAAATTTTAAATGGTCACCATTTTGAAGCAAGATGGCGGATGAAGCTGACCAACGAACTCGGTCGAGACATTGGTATGAACTATGTACACACCGAGTTTCATCCAAATCGGTTCATAAATATGAGAGTTACAGTATGACAAAAATCAGATATATATATGGATATATATGGATATATATATATATATATATATATATCAACTTTTGAACGGAGGGTGGTTCCGGGGTCTGGGGGTCATGATCGATGAAAAAATACCAAAATGTTTTGAAATCGCTTTCCTCCGAACGGCTGCAATAGGTAGCTTTTTGTATTGAAAGCTACCTAAAAAAGGCGTATGAATCCGACACATCCAGCGAGTCTAAAATACAGGGTTATTCTAAATGATGTACAGTATTTTAACATATTAGAATAAAGTTAATTATAAACAAATACTTACCAGAACAAATTTAAAGGAAAGAACAACTCAAATATTTTTATTTTATGACATTATAAGTGTTCAATATGACTTCCTCGAGTCACGCGGACAACGTCCAGATGATAGTCCATTTCATCCCACACTCGTTTCAGCACGTCTGCTGTTACTAAGCTCAGAGCATTAACTATGCGTGTTCGTAGGTCCCCCAATTTGTATGGCAGTGGTGGCACATACATTTTGTCTTTCACAAAGCCCCACGAGAAAAAGCCACATGGAGTAATGTCCGGTGATCTGGGGGGGGGGGGGGGGCAAGAATACATCATTTTATCACTTTCACTTCCTGAGACGCTATTTTTCTTTCTGACGATCGCAGCGCCACCACACCTTCCAAATTCAACACAGGTCGCTGAACAGTGAAGCAGCGTTGAGGGGTTACCTAGTTGACAAGCAACTTAACACCCAGGCTGAAGAATATGATGTGGGGAAAAGAAAATATTTGAGTTGTGCTTTCCTTTAAATTTCTTCTGGTAAAAGTTTGTTTATAATCAACTTTATTCTAGTACGTTAAAATACCGTTCGTCATTTAGAATAAACTTGTATTTCAATTGACATGAGACAATCATTCCCTTGTATGTTAATTATAATCTATACTTAATGTGCGTACTTTCTATATTAAATAAGATATTCGTTGAAGTAACATTAATTGTATGTCTTTCTTCTCTTTTTGTAGGTTTAGCATAATTTCCACAAATCATTTTAAATGAATTTTTTATGTTATTCAGATTCAGTTTAAACACACTGTATATTCTTCGAGGAAAGTGACCTTATTTTTCTGCGATAAAAGTTTCAAGAGCATTAGCCGAAAATAAAACATAAATGTATGAAGAAAAGAAAAAATATATATATATATATTGCTCTCAGGTATCCGAATTTTCTGTTTCTGTAGAAACTGATAGAGAAAATTCACTAAAATAAACTAGTTTATTTCAAAGTAAAAATTAAAATACAGTCGAAATGAAGCTACTTTGACACACTTAAGGCATCCGACAAGTCGGCTATTTTCAAAGAATATGTGTGCATCTATTTTTACATCTCCAGATCTCAGCAAACTAAAATACTCAAACATAAAACGGCCCTTTAGGTAAAGAGATACGAGTGCACACCTGTGATCCTCGAAAACAAGTTCTCAAACACTCCAAACTAGAGAAAAATAATAATAAAATAAAATAATCTGAAATGGCCACGCCTAGGTCCATCTCTTTCTCTTCCTGTAAATGATGACCTGAAAGTGCTTGATAAAGGATTCGGCACTTTTATTTTGTTCCGATTTTATTTTCTTATAAACATATATCAAATTAAATTATTTCCTTTTTCATCTTTTTCCCTTAATTACATTAACAAAAATGTAAAAATCATTCATCGCTCATAGACTATGACACACTTTCATTATCGTACACACATTAAGAGCTTGCCTTTGTATCTCTGTAAGGCATTCGTTTTAATAACGACTGAAAATTCGTTAAGGTAAACCTACGCAAATGCCATGAATATGATTTTGTCCGAACTAAATTACCTCCTTTATCTTTTTTCCTTAATAACGATATAAAAAATAAAAAATTCTTCATCGCACCTAGACTTTCATGTTTTCTATTATTATACACGCATTAAGTACTTACTTTTGTTTCCCTCTAAAAGTCAGTTTGAGTAACGAATGAAAGTTTATTAAGAAATGCTATTAATAAAGTTTAATCAAATAAATTACAATTATGTACTATATACATTTATATAAACATTTTTTGTCAAACACTTTTGAAGTCAGGTGTACACGTCATAGTACACTTTTCGTGCTGCCATTTATACTCTGTCACTTCCAGTATACGGCGACTTTAATAATAAAAGGTGGTCATAAGAAAATATTTGCGGACATAATCTGATGTCCTAGCGACCATAACATTCAAGCAATTAGAAAGAAATTTTAAGTGTTGGTATTTCAATGTAAGCGAGAAAGTGGTGAAGAACAACAATAGAGCACATACAGTTACGGTAACAAAATTTCGAGCATTTCAAATGACTAAATCCCTTTTAGGTAGATTTCGTATGAAATACTACCTATTGGCGTCGTTCCCATGTTGGAATTTCTGAAAAATTTTTGCAGATCTACACCGATCATGACCCCAAAAACCGAAAACCACCCTCAGTAAAAAACTTTATATATGTATATATGTGTGTGTGTGTGTGCGTGTGCGTGTGTATCTATCTATCTATATATATATATATATATCACTTTTTTCTGGACACGATAACTTCCACAATTCTGCACAAATCTCTTCCAAACTGATACATAAAATCAAGGGGCATAAAATCTCGTCAAGTTCGTTAATGGGCAAAATCGGACCAAGGGGATGGAAATAGGGAGAGGTTTTGTGAAAACCAAAAAACCCCCATAACTTCTTAATTTTTGCACATATCAAATCAGTTTAAAGTTTTTATTACTTCTAAAAATAGAACCAAAAATTTATGTATCACAGATTTTTGATAAAATTAAAAATGGGCTCAAGGGGCGCAAAAAAATAGGGTTTTTGGGAGAAAAAAATTCATAACTTCGTCAATTCTCAAGATATCAAATCCAATTAATTTTATTATACATCTCCTTAATATTATCTACAACTTTTATATTCACAAGTTTTTGATAGGACCAATTCGTACTTCAAAAAAAATTAAAAACGAAAACAAAAAAGGGGGGGTGAAGAAGAAAAATTTCCATAACTCCGTCAATTCACAAAATATAAAATCCCCATGAATTTATCATGTATCTTCTTAATATTGTCTTCAACATTTATGTAGGCGAGTTTTTGATGGGACCAATTCTTACAGCAAAAACAAATTAAAAATACATAGCGGTTGAAGAAAAAAAATCATCTTATTAAGGGTATATTCAAATCCAAACTGCTTATTTTCTGACTCATTTTTAAATTCATTTTTGCTCTCAAACACATCCAATTGATAGATTCTCTTCTTGAGAAACTATATAATGTACCGTATTGATCGATGTTTTGATAGAGGCAGAATATATTTCAAAAAATGATGTCAAAGTGGGCATTTTGAACAGAATTTCCCGAAGCGAAAAATATTGTCCTACTGAGAAAATAATTGTTCATTAATCAAGTTTCAATTAATTGAAAGAAAAATAAAAACACATGTCGCTTATAAATCTTTTCAAAAATCACGTCAGCAAGTTTCGTATTTTTTCTATTAAAAATGAATCTGAAAATGTGCCATTAAATTTCGAGTTGTTGAGCATGAAAAAGTATTTCTTTGAATACCGCCTTAACATGATTCTGATAAAACCAGCTATTAAAAAAAAATGAAATAAAAACTCGTCAAAAGCGGCCAGATAAAACTGTTCAAGTGGATTTATATCTAATCATGATTTCGTTTTTGTTGGTGCAATTAATATACTTAACTTCGAAATCTACCTCCGCCTGTAGGCCGGGCCGGCAGGGATTTTTGTATTACAAAATGAACTGCACGGTGAAAGAAAAACATAAATGGCGTTGAAACTGTGTGCCTGTAACACTGAAAATAGCAATTTAAAACAAATTCAAAGAAGAACTGTGGAAACAACAGATAAGGAGGGACCATGGAGCTATGAATAGAAAAGATGTAGATAATAATCTTCTTCTGTGGAAAATGTTGATGCCGGAAAACGACTTCTTTTCCTCTCTTCTGCGTCCGCCATATTTGACTTTGACTGATAGCAGTCCAATCAGCAGTCTCCAGTGCAAGACACGAATAAATATGGCGGACGTGGAAGGGGAGTTAGCAACGGCATCAAATGACGTCATTTATGTCGACTCCTTTAATCTTCATAGTCCATGGGACAGACAGACGATAAGAGAACAAAACATTTCATTCTGATTACGAAATTTTCATGTTTCACCTTCACAGACGGTGATACATTACATGCGGGAGATTGTGGGCAACAATAAACCATTTATCATAGGATGAAGAATCTGTAGAATCTTACGTTTAATGGTCTTTTCCATGTCAGACGCATTTGGTGAATTTTATGTACATGACTTGGATTTTATATATTTTCAGGAACAGAAATCCTTTGGCAATGGCGCACCTCATCTGGCAGTAAATAATGAAGAGCGACATTATTCACATAACTTAAGACATGCAACAATATTGTTTCATCGCAGTTGTGGTAGCGATACTCGCACATCTTATAAGTAGGTGCATACATCTCACAGAAAAATAATTTATTTAAAAAACAACAATCAAGATAAATTTAGAATTACAGTTTTCTGAGACAGGAGCTCATCTCAATTTTGTTGAAGGAAAAGGAGCCAGAAACCTTAACTACGCCTATAATAATAATTATAAAAATGCTAATGTTATTGATTTTAAAGAAAGCATGCTTTAAAATGGATATAATTTTCTTTTTAAGATAATAACAAGAAACATTAGAAAGAGCATAAAAAAAATCTACTAACACTCGTATTCGCCATCTTCCTTAACTGCCGGTTAGCGTGAAATCTTGGTCTAATATCCAAATGAATGAACATGATCGTGGATGAAATTAAATCAACTAATCATGAATACTATTTGAGCTTTCGACGAGTTTTTTGTACTTAAGTTGCGGAAAATGACGAATACGAGCGTTTAGTGCGGCGCGTTAAACATCCCTTTCTCTGTGTTGGCGACACGGTCACCGAACATTTCGTTTGACATTGTCGGTCACGGAAACGCGAAATGATGCTTGATGACAATATCATCAATTTGCTCTTGAAACACAGATCGAGCACTCACCACTGTAGTTTGATCGTCTTATGTCACCATCTTTAGTGCTACACGCATTATTCTAACACCGTATATGGTTTTTCACTGTTTAAATCAGTTTGCAATGCAAAAAATTGTGTGTTACCTTTTGAACTTTTCGGTATTTTGTCAATGTAATCTTATCTGTGAAAGCTCGATTGTTGTTCTTCACTACATTCTCGGGCACATGCTTTGAAATATCTGCATTTCGTTAAGATTCTTTAAACGGTCCGATCTCTAGAACCTCGTAAATCTACAAAAAAAAAATACGATCACTATGGATTTCCTTTCTCAAAATCAGTGAGCTATTTAGTCTCTAAAGTCAGGGCTTAATTTGTAAGAAAAAAAGTACCGGAGCCCTAATATTCTGCGGTACTGGCACTAGACTGTACCGTCCCCCCCCACCTGTCACTCCAATCTCCATATTTATATTCCGTATATTATTAGCAAACCTTAAAGCATCTTTTTTTCTTTAGGAAAATATAAAATTTAAATATATCTATCAGCATATACTTAGCTGTCAACTGTTCCCCTTTTTAGTTATCACTCCTTCCGAATAGTAATCTTTACCTAATTTTAATGATAATTAATTGCAGAATTCTGCGATTAAATATGGTAATGATTATTATTCGGAAATAGTGTTAACACAAAAAAGGGATATTCGCAGTTATGCATTTTTAAGAAAAAATGAATGAAATTTACAAAAATTAATATTTGTACATGCTGAAGAATGGAACAATGCTTTTTAGTTTTCTATAAAAGCTGCATATCTTAAACTACAATCGATTTCTTCCGCATAACAATCTTTTGTGGAGAGTATCTGAAAATCAGATTAAATTAAAATTTTGACACCGCTATCGGAAATATTCGAATCTTTCATGGAAAATGGGGAAACACGGCTTGATTGCTTTCTATTAGAATAATATTATATGGCAATTATATCTACTTACAAATGAAAGTGAATTCATGAATGTGCAGAGCAGAGACTTAGCATGGGCAGAGTTCGTGATACGAAATAAATCGAAAAATCACTAACGTAATTTTTATACTCGTACGCCATAGAAGACAAAAAACCTCAAACAAACAAAAACTCAAGCCTCAATCTGATGCTCGTTGGCTAAGAGCAGAAACTATTCTTTTCAGGTTAGATATCTAAATTAAAAAAACAGCCAATTAAAAATTATCCTACTATCACAAAAGAAATTCAAACTGAAAGCAAATTCATTGTTCAATCTCTCCAGTGGCGCCGTATCAATACGTCGCCAACATATATTTGAATATAATAAATTTGAAATAGAAAGACACTATTTCTGTTTTACCTTCATTGTGATCAAAATAGCATTAAAATGATTTGGAATAGAATATACGTAATTTTGAATGAGCAAAAGTTTTTTTTTCTACTGGAGGGGGGGGGGGATCCGCCCCCTGCTCACCAACACCTACGCTCACCAACACCCCGCGTAATCGATTTGCGATTCTACTCGGTATGACGAAGCAATCCCTATTTTCTAGCCAACCCTAAAGGTAAGTGTTTCGCGTTTCCATTCTGGGTCGCTTCGCGATCCCTTATTTTCTATGCATTCAATTTTTAGATTCCACTTGGTAAAAATGCGCTCCTCCCCAACTCCTGACAATTTTATTTCCTGATCTCCAAGCACAACCATTAGAGCTTACTGAGTTTCATAATTATAAGAATTATTAAATATAAAATTATTTTAAAAAATGTAAAATTTATAATTTATTTGAATAATTACAAATTAAATAAAATTATAAATTAATAGAAAATTTTAATTAAAAATATTGTAAATTTTAAAAAAAAATATGTTAAATTTAAAAAGTAAAAAAATTATTAAAATTATTTGGATTTTTTTCCCTTATATTTGTAATGAAGTCGCTAATTTGTAGTTACCGTAAATAATCTTATCATATAAAGCTCCTCTCTTCTGAAATTTCACTTCGCCGCCTTTTCTCCGCCAACATATATGTGTAAAATTGTATATATAATGTTACGAATATTGCAGATAGTTAGCGTTTGTGCTTAACCCCTTTGCGACGAGAACACTTTTGTTAATATTTAATCTTTTAGCATCTTGTTTTTCAAAACAGAAAATTTCCTGTAGTTGAATCGCGAAAATGCTCTGATTAAATATGGTAAACTTTACAATAAAAAATAACTAGTAGGAATAATGAAGGATTCTGAGCACTTTAAGTGTCACGTATACCGGTTGCTCGTCCTCAAGGGGTTGAAAATAATGTAAAGAGTTCAATTAAGCTCTATTCATAAGGTAATATTAGTTTTTGTTGCATTGAAATATCTCAATTTGCTGATTTTCTGTAAGCAAGTAAACCCTATTGTTTACAATGGAAGTCTATGGGAATTTGGCAAAATATTAGAGATATCGCCAAGTTGGCGACAAACTTGGCGACGTTTGGCGACAGAGCCGGGTACCACCCTCTTGATAACCCCCTTACAACGTCAGTAATCTCTTACCAATCAGAAGCGTTTCGCAGTATCTACGCAGATTTTCATTGGTCCATTTCCAAAGCGTTACTTTTTTTAATATATAGAAGGATACATGGATAAATAAAATTTTGAATGTGAGACAGATTGAGCTTAAGTCAGTCCAAGCCCCAAAACTGATGTAAAAATTGAGACCGTTTTATCTCCATCTCCTACGTGTGCGACACATTACGTCACATATAAGTGTTTTGATAAAAAAAAAAAAAATGCAAAAACTTGGAGATGGGAAGGAAAGGAAAGGGTATTTTAGGCTTCGGTTTTTCGGAAGCTTTATTGCACTGAGCTGCGGAGCCCTGTATTTATTAGAGCCGGTGAATTCAGACCAATATTTAAATAGTTACTAAAAATACAGAAGTACCGGAGCTGGGCTCCAGTGGGCTCCGGCGCAAATTAAGTCCTGTAATGCAAAAAACGTGAATTCATACGAATACGGCGATACTTTCGACTTCATCTCAATGATTTAACTATTCTCACCTCTAATGATTGTACATACAAATATTAATAGAAGGTGGTAAAATTTAGTTGAATCTCTTTTTAAAAAAAATCCACAGATTCAACTACATTTCTGAATCGCAATTTTAACTCCTAAATTTTTAATCAACAACTTGTTCGAAAACACTGGATTAGTGAACAGAGGATTTAAAAATAGCTTTCTACAAAAGCCTCTTTCCAACATGCGTCCGTACACATTTTTTAATCTTTTAACACCAGTTTTTCTACGTAGAAATTTTTGCCTAATATAATCTCAAAAATTCTGTGATTAAATAAGCTAAACGTTATTCGACGTTACTAATAAGATAAATTAAGAATTGTGCACATACTATATGTCACGTATGTCCGCCGTTCGTTATGATTATGTTCAAAATATATGTATACAATAAGATAAAAATATATGTATACAATTAAAGGTGGAGAATGGAAAGCAGTCATACAAGCGTTGCTTAGCGTTTCAAGTTTTAATTTTCTGACAGATATTAGATATGAACAAATTTTGCCTCTTGTCCGGAATCGTGGTGCACGTTTGGATTAGTTTAATACCGTAGCCTTTGTATTTCCAAATTTTTTGCTCTCTGCGTAAACACTAGACAACGCCCACACTCTATAATTCAAATAACTTTTCGTGTTAGAGCAAAGAAAATAGCATATCTTGATAAATGATTCTTCAGACTTTTGTATTATTTAATAGAGTTATTAGGCTTGAAAATTGATTTTAAAGCAATCAATTAGCAAATAGAGACACGCCTCTTACCCATTAATTTTCTATTTCTTCCCAGCTTGACCTGAAAATATTTGCGTAGACTCGGTAGTCTGGCATTAACAACCTTAGCGATTGCCCCTTACGAATTAAATGAATTCAGTTGTCGACAGAAATTATGTAGGCAAATGAATAATGTCTTTCCGCTTGAATTACATATTTAAAGATTTGAATATATATATTATTTGAAATTAATATTCGAAAAAAATATTAATTGTAACCTGTGAATTTTTTTAACATAAACCGATTTTTGAAAGCTTCAAATATGCAAATCCAAAATTACAGCTTATTCCGCCTCGCAGTTAATGATTTCTGCTTAAAACACTACCCGCATTCGAATCTGTTTTGTAGTAGTTAAATTTAATTTGAAGTACTTTGAATTTAATCCATTTGAATTTAATTAGTTTGATTTTAATTAACATAAATTTAACATTAGGAGTTCAAAATTTAACCTCCATAATTTCTAAACTTTTTGACCGAATGACTTCCCGTTTGGTATACGGAGGTAAAATATCGGGGTTCCTATATATCAGGGAATTTTCCAGGTGAAATATAAATATTTTTCTATAGAAAAATAAATCTTGATTGAACACGCAGAATTTTACCTTATTTAAGGAGAGATTTTCTATAAGAAAATACTGGTATGGAAGAATTTCCTAGTGTGAAAATTTCCAAAGAATTTACCAAAGAATCCAAATATGATGCCAAAATCACGTGTTAGTATTGAAATTTTTTAATTTGTCTTCCGGAGACTACTGAGAAAAACCTCATTACAGTCTTGCTATACCACCAGCCGGAATTGAGGATCCTCTATAAACAGGCTAACTCTGTGATTCAAGCCAGCGGACAGACAACACAAAAATAAATCTATACTAAAATTATAAAGAAGTAAAGTTTTTGTGTTTGTTTTTTTATTTGTAAGGGTTATCTCTGGAACTATCGAACAGATTTCAAAAGTAATGGTGGCAAAATCATGGTGTTAGTCCTTGTTACAACATAAGCTATATTTTATGTCAATCCCATTACCTCAAAGGGGATGCAGGAGCAAAAAACGTCCTAAAAATGCGCTATTGTGTTACTGTAGGACATAGAAACATGAAATTTGGCATCGTAGTTGCGTATAAGATACAAATGATCTCTACAAATATTTCCTAAAAAATTCGAAATTTAAAAGGGGTAAAAATGCGCGAAAAGCGTTCTAAATACGTTCTAAATAGCGATTTCTACGCAATCTCAGAAAATATCAAACCGATTCCCAAAGTAAGGGTTGGAAATTGATGATGACAGTTCTTTCTCCAACGTAGGCACTATTAGGTAGCTTTCTTTACAAAAAAGCTACCTATTGCAGCCGTTCGGAGGAAAGCGATTTCAAAAAATTTTGGTATATTTTCATCGATCATGACCCCCAGACCCCGAAACCACCCTCCGTTCAAAATTGATATATATATATATATATATATATCAATATATATATATATATATATATATATATCTGACCTATGTCATACTGTAACTCTCGTATTTATGAACCGATTTGGATGTAATTCAGTGTGTACATAGTACATACCAATGTCTCGACCGAGTTCGTTGGCCAGCTTCATCCGCCATTTTGTTTCAAAATGGCGGCCATTTAAAATTTTTTTAAAAATTTAAAATTTGAAATGTGGTACCAAAAAATTGAAAATGGAAAAATATTTTTTTCTTATGTATTTGACCTTTATACAAAGACTCCGTAGCAGTTTTTGTTTTGTCTATATCTTAAAAAATGGCTGAGTTATAGCATTTTGAATTTCTAGCGAAGCTGACATTTTGAAACGTCCTGAATTTTGTCACGCCATAAAAGGCGTATTTATGAACCGATTTGGATGTAACTTCGTTTATACATAGTACAGACCAATGTTTCGACCGAGTTCGTTGGCCAGCTTCATACGCCATTTTGTTTAAAAATGGCGGCCATTTAAAATTTTAAGAAAAATTTAAATTGGAAATGTGGTACCAAAAAATTGAAAATTGAAAAAATATGTTTTTCTTATGTGTTTGACCTTGATAAAAAGATTCGGGAGCAGTTTTTGTTTCGTTTATATCTTAAAAAATGGCTGAGTTATATCATTTTGAATTTCTAGCGTGGCTGACATTTTGAAACGCCCTGATTTTTGCCACGTGATAACAGACGTATTTATGAACCGATTTGGATGTACCTTGGTGTGTACGTAGTACATGCAAATAACTCAACCGAGTTCGTTGGCCAGCTTCATCCGCCATCTTGTTTCAAAATGGCGGCCATTTAAAAAAATTAAAAAAATTTTAAATTTAAAATGAGATGCTAAAAATTTGGAAAATGAAAAAGATTTTTTCGTATGTGTTTGACCTTAATACAAAGATTCCGGAACAGGTTTTGTTTCGTCTATATCTAAAAAAATGGCTGAGTTATAATATTTTGAATTTCTATTGTGGCTGACATTTTAAAACGACCTGATTTTTGTCTTTCGATAACAGGCGTATTTATGAACCGATTTGGATATTACTTGGTCTGTACATAGTGCATACCAATATCTCGACCGAGTTCGTTGGCCAGCTTCATTCGCCATCTTGTTTAAAAAAGGTTGCGATTTTTTTTAAATGTATTTTAAAATTTAAAATGAGGTATTAAAAAATTGGAAAATGAAAAAGATTTTTTTTATGTGTTTGGCCTTGATACAAAGATTCGGAGCAGTTTTTGTTTCTGAAAATTTGTTCTTTTGTTTATATCTTAAAAAGTGGTTGAATTATAGCACTTTGAATTTCTATCATGGCTAACACTTTGAAACGATCTTGTATTTGTCACGCGATACCACACGTATTCGCCTATTTCGATGGAAGAAGGCATGTGGATAGTATACATCAATATCTCGACCAAGTTCGCTGGCCAGATTCATCAGCCATCTTGTTTCAACATGTCGGCCATTAAATTAAAAAATATATATATTTAAAGTGAAGTGCAAAAAAATTAGAAATTGAAAAAGGTTTCTTTCTTAAGTATTTGACCTTGATATAAGGATTCAGGAGCATTTTTTGTTTGTCTTTATCTTAAAAAATGGCTCAGATATAGTAGTTTCAATCCCTAACGTGGGTGACATTTTGAAAAATCTGATTTTTTGCCTGCGACAGCACTCGTATATATCAACCGATTCGATGTGAGTGAGCATGTGCACAGCAATTACTAAGGTCTCGACCAAGTTCACTGGTTAGCCTCATCCACCACGTTGTCTTAAAATGGCAGGCACTTTAAGAAATCGCCAAATTTGGCAGCCAAATATAAGTTACTTTAATTAAAAGCAGCTTGGATAAAGCTGACTAATTTCGCGAAATTCTCATTCATAATGATTTAGTATTGATAAAAATTGGTATTGAATCTCCTACATTCGGTTTTCACTAAATTGAGCTTCGTGTGTTTGAATAATATAAGTTGGCTTTTTTAAAATAAGGAATATGAAAGCTACCTCTTCCTCCCGGCACTGGCCGGAAGGACTTTTTTATGTCGGCGCAACTACCAAATGGATGTTGCAGGAGCAAAAAGCATTCTAAATTTGTAATTTGTAATACTGCGATTTTTGTAATACTGCAGGGGCTAGCAACTTGAAATTTGGCATGGTAATTACTTGTAAGATGTAAATGCTTTCTAAGAACAGACGAAATAAAATTCGAAATTTAAAAGGGTGAAAATGCGCGAATAAAGTTCTAAAAACGTTCCAAATTACCTTTTTCTGTGGAATCTCCTTAAATGTCAAACCGATTTAAAAAGTAATGGTTGCAAAGTGATAGCCCTGTTCCAAAATAGGCTATATTTTATGTCGGTCTCACTACTACCTGGGGATTTGGAGGAGCAAAAGTCGTACATAATTGCAATTTTTGTGATACTGAAGTGACTAGCAGTTGAAATTCGGCATGGTAGTAACTTATAAAATATAAATAATCTCCAAGAACAGTTTGTAAAAAATTCGAAATTTAAAAGGGGTGAAAATTCCCGAAAAGCATTCTAAAATGTTCTAAATCGCGATTTCTACGCAATTTCAGGAAATATCAATCCGAATTTCAAAAGTAATGGTCGCAAATTTAGGGTGACGACTCCTGCTCCAACATAGACTATATTTTATATTGTTGTTGCTGCTACTTGGCAGTTGCAACAGCAAAAAATGTTCTAAATTGCTATTTTTGTGGCGTTTTCTGTCCTTTAAAATTCTAAAAGCGCTTTTTTAGTGCAAAAAATGCCAAAAATTCATAAAAAGCAAAGTATTATAACTCAGTAATTTTTTAACGTACAAAAATAGAAATTTTACTGTTTTACTTGTTAGAACATGGAGTAAGTTTTCTAAATATAACACGTGCAGAAATTTAAATTTCGAAACTTTTTTGAAAAATAACTATTTTGATTATGGATTTTTATGCGTTAAAGAACATTTTTTTTTCTTTTTCTTTTTCTTTTTTTTTTCTTTTTTTTTTTTTTTTTTTTTTTTTTTTTTTGTAATTGGATAACTTGATACCTCTAAAACTTGGGTCAATCTTTTGGTCTATCATAAGAAGGGATATCTTGTATATTAAAGAACATTTAATTCACTAACATGCATTATTAAAATTAGATCTACCCTTTATATATAAAATCCTAATGAAAACGAATTTATGAAACGATTCTATGAAACGACTGATTAAACAACTGATTATGTTTCGCGGCGATTTCTCCTAAAATATGGAATACTTTGCGATGAAATTAACACCAAAAATCCGTATTGATCCGCAGATCTCTAAACAGGTATTAGAATTTTGAAATTCGAATTAGTTATCGAAATATTATTTTTTTTTCTAATTTTAAATAATTTTCTGTAATGATGGTAACTCAAATTTTAATCATAACAGATATTTTTTTTATATTTTAAAAAAGGTTATTATTTTAAACTAATTTGGTGACCAGTTTGGCCTTTCTTACATGTATACTAAGAAATGTATCATATTATTTTTATTTTGTATTTCATTATCATTTTATTTGATACAAAAATTTCATTTAAAACTGAAACATTTAAAATATATGGCTTTCACTTCTTCCTTTTTTTAAAATGAAACGAAAAAAAAAAATATTGGGCACAGATGTCATATACGCAACGGGGTACCTAATTAGCTCCAAAATGACGTTATTTTGCCTGACATGGTAACCCGGCTATTGTTACTTATATTTATTAATAAATGTTTATTTGAATTTATTTTCTTTTTATTTACAAAAAATGTCCTAAATTGTTTTGTTCTATAGTTATTAATTACACTTTTTTTTGTTCATTGTTATTTGATTTTAAAAATATTAGAAAATAATTTAAAAATACATACGTAACTGGTATTCGAAAACGAGGTTTCGCCGAATTACCGTAAAAAAAAAAAAAAAAAAAAAAAAAAAAAAAAAAAAAAAAATTATGCCAAACTCGGTGCGTATATGACAATGCAACAAATCATGACATTTAATTTCAACTTCAAAGCAATGTTTTAATGGTACTACTTAGTTATCCCGTCGACTAATTTCGCCAAATTATATAAATTGCCAAACCACTCTCCAAATTATACAAACTGACATAATTTTTATTTTAAATAACGAAAGAAAAATAAATTAGCATAACATTAATAAAAATACAAATAAAACGTCGAAATAAAAATCACTTGATGGCGTAAACACGTGTAACTTCCTTATTGTCAAGCGAAGGTGACATTTACGATCAATCATTATTGGCATTTAATCTTATAGTTTGGCGATAGATTTTTAGAATAGAATTTTTAGATAGAATAATATTTGGCGACTTATCACTTGGGACTGGCTAACATTAAAGTATAAAAATGGCCGCCTGGAATATAAAAAGCGAAGGGATCCACCCGGAACTGTTGATGATAGTCACATGACTTAGGCTATTATCATAGAGATTGTTTTCAATTCTAAAAACAGCGCAAAGAATAATATTTCCTAAAGATTAAACATTTATTTACACGTGAAAAATTACTATTAAATGAGTGCGTGTTAAGAACAGAAAAATATTGAAAAATATGTCTTGAAAATTGTATGCACACGTGAATATTAAAAGAGAAAGGAAACTTTAAAATAATAAATACATTAATATGCGTTTAACCTTTCAGGGGCAAGGTACTTCTATTCGTAAAATCTTGAAATCAGTGAATGGCACCAGAATTTACAAACAAATTTCGAAATACAAAAATGCTTTTGTTCACTTACTTAATAAAAGGAAAATTTTCATCCCAATATTCTGGTACCAATGTGGCATTTAAGTATTAAAATTAAGTGGTCCAAAAATGAACCACCGCCCTTGAAGAGGTTAAAGCAGTAAATTTTAGCAATTGTAGTAAATTGTATTATGTCAATTGTTTTATAATGCTGTTAAAAAATACCGGTAGGCAAAGACTTTGTTTACTTAATTCATTTTATTTCAGGTTCTTTTCAAATGTTTAACTAATCTTCTTTAACCAAATACGAAAACAACCATTGGATGTTTTAACAGCAACTGATTCTGCCTTAAATTTTTGCAATCAAAGGGAATTGAATGGAAACCCGTTTACAGGGAGATCGCATCGCTACATGTTTTTTCATTATAATTCAATCTTCTCTGATCTTTTTAAAACCGATCAGATTAGCGTGCTTTTAGATTCTGCAGTGTCTGAACGGGGGTTGGCGAGCGTAGCTTGCAGGAGGCAGAGCCCCCTAGTAATTATGTAAATGTTACAATTTTATATTAGTGTGTTGAAGTTTGCATTCGGTTACACATTAGAAATTGTCTTCTATACAAATGTATTATTTGAACTTGCAACTCTGACCCTTTTCGAAATTATTTTCTGGGTACTTCCGTGGTTAGTGTTCTAGAAATCGTAATTGAAACAATTAAAATTTGATTGTACGTTTGTAAAACAATTAAATAAATTTTAGGTGCTTTAAGAAATTTTTAAGCTTGATTTCTTTTAAATTTGTTACCAAGTGCCTCAAAAATTAAAATTTGTTTGTTACAATACTGTAAAAAACACCTGCAGTGATATAAAAATTCTTTTCTTCTTTCCATTTCGATATCCTTAAAAGGAAAAAAAAAATTAATCTATTCACTAGTTCGCCATTTCTATCGAGTACAAATAAAAGCGCTAAATCTCCCATAATCGGAGACCACACCAAATTCACGTATTGTAAGGAACATATCTTGGAGCAACACGAATTGCAGTCATGAAAGTAGGCATGATTTTTAAGATAAACATGGAAAGTTTATAAAAAGGTTTTTTTTTTTCTTTTCCAACTAATTTGAAAAGTGTTTATGCATTCGGTTTGTCTGTTGGTCTGTCCGTATGGCCGTCTGTCCACGCTGTAACTCCCGTAAATATACTCGGATTTTCATGCAATTGATAATCCATATTTAGGGTCACCTAACTATGTTTGGTATTCCATATGAAGTATGTGGGATTAATATTTCATTCATAGGGCTACCCAAAAGAATTACATTACATTATGGTATATGGGAGAAAGTCTTTCGCAGAGTATTTTAATGACATTACGCTGTTTCAAATGTATTTAAACTGATATAAATCACTGAATTTCACTACAAGATAATTACGACCGAATAGGGTATTCATAGCATTTGTCGTTCATTTACAAGGACACACAAAATAAATCGATTACAATACTATCTGTGACTAATAATTGCTGAAGTATGTTTTCAATTTCGGCTTGCGCTTTTAAATTTAACTGTTTTAATCATATACAGTGCCACTCAAAGTATTCGGATAATTTTCCGATTGTAGATGGGAACATCTGAAATTGGATTTTCAAATGTGTTATGCGTTTCCATGTGGTTGAATTAGACATAATATTTTAACTTATTAAACAATGAAGTTTTGTTACATTATTCTGAATGTGTTGGAAAGCGTTTCATAATCTATGTTTGACGCATGATTTTTTCTTTCTTGTTATATTTTTTTTCAATTTTACTTTTAGATTAACCGATTTAGTAAAGAGGATGAGGACGATGACGATTACCAGTATGTGACACGACGCCGAAAAAAGCCCGTGAGTCGGTACACGGCGTTTGCAAGGAAAGGAGTACCAGGAGAAGACTATCCCGTATTCACGTACATCCCTCAGACAGACTTCGATTGTGGAGCACAGCCGGGACCAGGCCTCTACGCTGATCCATTCACTGATTGCCAAGTAAGTATACATAGTGTGCCATTTGGGGGTTTTTTACAATCGGATTTTGTTGATTATTACGCTATGGCAAAAGTTTTGAGACTGAATCAATATAAACCAATGTTTATTATTAATAAAAAAAGTAATACAAATTATTAATCAAACACATAGTAATACCACCTACATTTAAAAACTAGGCTGAATTAAAGATTCGTAACTGAAGCACAGCAGGTTAGCTTGTTTCTATGAAATTAAGAGAAGTTATAGTACCACAGCTAAAAGTAGCTCTTCGAAGACTGTCGAATTTTTAAAAAAAGGTGCCAGATAAAAATAAAATACCACTCTTGTTTTCGACAGACTGTGTGGGCCATTGAAATTTGGGAAGTTTCATTTCAAAAACTTCGAACAGAATTTGTTGTAAATTTAAAAGACTCTAAATGTTTTAGACTCAATGACTCCTTCGAGTTCATTTTCAGCTAACGATCAACGTCGGTCAAATAACAGATCAGCCAGATTTCTTTCACGTGAGCACTAGACATAATCCAAGTTAGAATTGGTTTCTGCCAATGTCCAAACGGCATTATCAACTGTAAGTCCTTGTGATCGATGAATACGTATGGCATATGCCAAAGGAACAAGATCCCTGATAACGCACTTGATAGCGCAGTCCACAACTGCGTTATCAACTGTAAGGCTTTGTGACCGATGAATACGTATGCCATATGCCAGAGAAACAAGATCGCCTATAGGGTTTGAATTAGTATTTTGACCTCTAGCAATTCAGATCACTGATCGAATTTTAAAAGATCACATGGCATTCTCTGCCTTACTAAGATCTATGTTTCTAGTAAACTACATTGTAATCGATCAAACCATTACCGAGAAATCAGGTTCATTTCATTGTCAGATTGGAGTGGATACATAAAAATCTTCGCTCGCTGTCGGTGCGATGCTCTTTAAAAAGATATAAACAATTCTAGCGGTATTCTGTGCAGGATTTTTGATGATCTTTGGTGTATTGCTTGCAACTGTTTGTTCAAAAATAGAGCCGATTAAGGAAATCGTTTGCAATTTGTTTCCTAATAAGGTTAAATTAGACTACGACAGTGAGATATGCATTAGGAATATCGGCCGTACGAAAAGTCAACAAATTGTTGTGTCAAGAATAATAGTGCTTAGATTGTACGCCAAATTCCGAAAAATTGACACCGATTCAAACGATCACCTAATATTAAGATAATTACGAAAAATTCATTGCAAAGCAGTGCTTGATGCAATCGATTTAGATCCGACTTTCGCGGCCCGAGATTTGTCTTATTTTGATTTAAATCATGGAAATACTGCAAGGATTTTGAATACAGCCTTAAGGAATTTGCTTATTATTATTATCATTAAGTCATTGAATATATCGCATTTATTGTCAGAAGGTTAAAAACGAAACCGAGTTCGAGAAACATCGCACAGCTTGCTACAATTTGAAATGAATGGCAATCCTCTTGCTCATGTTATTCTGACTCGGAGACATCATTAGTAATCCGTATCAAATAAGCCAAAATCATCGACGATAAAACTGGTTCCCAAAATGTGACGCTGTCTTCCAGACAATATCTAAACTTGTCGCCATAGGATTATCATTTGTTCAAATCTCTAGAATATCATTTGCGCAATCGAAGATTTACCAATAGTCAAGCAATTTGAGTTTGTGGCTCGTACTTTTATTAATATGTTGGAAAGTTTTTAATTTTTTTAATAAATACTGATGTTGCGATTGACTTTTTGATTCAGTCTCTACAATTTTGTCTTATGTACTGTATCTATGGAAATACTCTCACGACGTTATAAAATAAAAATTAAATTTAAAAAATCAAAATACCCGAATGCGCAAAACGCGAACTAATTAATTATTTCTCATCAATGTTAAGCTATTTTTTATATTACTTACCTAATTTTTTATTTGTTTGTATTGATGACTTAAGTTGTGTTTAATTGTTAGTTCCTATATAAAAACACTGTTTTGATGAGGCCTATAAATATGATGGCTAGAGTTGCAGTAAAGCTAGAGATCCTTCCTACACAACTTCCATGTGGTGTAATATTTAAGCGGAGCTTCTGATTGTAAAATAGTCCATGAAACATCGTCTTCATTTTGAAAGACCTATCCAATGATATACCACTCAATATGGTGCGTAATTTTTTTTTCGTGTCTACCGCCATTTTGAATTTATAAAAACAAAACCTAGCCTATAACCATCGGACGGTTTAGACGAATCGATAGAGACCTCATTTATTAAAATCCATCCAGCCATTGAGATGTTTCGAGGGTATAAAGAAATCCACATACCCAGATACGCGTAGATAAACACATAACCTTTCTTAGCAGTCGGGTAATAAACTTTCATTTTCAGAAGAATGGGTTATTTTTTTCTTATTTAAAAGAAACACTCGTGGAATTATAAACTCATATCAATATAAATGTTTCCAAATACGCATAGATACTATAATTTAAAATGCTATTTTACGTAATATATAAAAACTAAGTTCTCATATACCTAAAACCTATTGAATATCTGACTGACGTATTCATAATATTACAACTTCAATATATGGTACTTCTGCAGTATGTGTAATAGATTGATATAATGTCACATAACACTAAATAAAATAGATATTTTAATAATTGAAGAAGTTTCTTACTCTACTTTATATTCAAATCAATTATAAGAAGTAGAGCCTAATTCTTTTTTACATTTAAAGCTATTTTTTTCTTAATAAGTAAAAGATTTTAAAGCATACATAGATCAAACATGAAGTTAAGTTAACTAAGAAACTCTGTAACAGTAATTAAAATGTAAAACACATACACAATTCTGTATGAATACAAACCGTTATGGTAAGATATTGCTACATGTGCACCCTATTTATGAACCTACTTTCATGTTATAAATTACTCAGATGTTTTACTAGTTAGTCTTGGGCAGCTTTATCATTTTTTGTTACCTTTGCGCAGGCAATGTAAATTGCAAAAGTGTTCAAAATAAGGTAGGTGTAAAAAAATAAAGGGCGCAATTTAAGTATAAAATTAAAGAGCATTTCAATCTTTTTGGAACATCTTGTATAATGAACGTATAGGAAGAAAAAAATCAAAGAGAAAAAAATTCGATAATATGGAATAATATGTTATCGATAATATGGAATAGAAATAGGAGGTACTGCAGTTCTGCAGTGATTTCTACCAACTGCCACTGCTTACGGTTGTCATTTATAGACACATCCAAGGTCATAATAACAAAATATGTATATATGAACTATTATTGATACAAATCTTTATTACAAATGACCTATTTTGTTTATTTAAGTTCATCAACCATTAAGTTTATACCGTGAAAGGCTATGAACTTCTCACTGTTTTCAGGTGAATGATAAACACCCTTTGACCCACCTCCTCAATATGTAATTGATGGTAAAACTCTTTCAACAATCGACAATTACTTAGAAGATCAGAGATCAAATTATTGTATACCACGCCCTAAACTTAACTTATAATTTGTTCCTACTATAATTCTAATTCTATCCTATTTTCATTATAAATTATTCCCAGTCGTTTTACATATATTAATGTGTCGCTATCATGCTAATTTAACGCAAAGAAAAATTCTACATTCTGTAATTTAATTACTTATTTATTTCGTCGCATATTATTATATTCACATTTTTTTTCTATTGGGGTCCTCCCCCTAACTCTTTGAAAATAGTAATATATAACTTGAAATACTGAAAGACATGCTCTGCATCAGAAAGAAACCTAATAAAGGGCAAGGTTTTGCAACAGATGTGCCTGTAATGCACAAAGTAGCCCCCCTTTTGAAAGTGCAGAATATAAACATGACATACGCTAAATTAAGAATTTTAAACCATCCCTACGCAAGGCAATTTTTAAACAAATATACATAAAAAGTAATGCAAACTTTTAACAACTAATAAATATTAACCATTCAGAAATAAGTTTCTACAAACATTTTACAAAATAGAGAATTGAAACAATTCATTCTTTTTTCATCTGAAGGAATCCGTCCCTTGAACCTCTTATTTAAGATAAATTTGAAATATCTGAACGTAAAAAATAAAGTAGGATTAAAAATTGTCTTTCAAGGGGCGAGCAGGGGGTGAAAAATTCTTAGTTTCTGTTTCTCATAGTGTTCAAAAGTATTCTAAAAATACTTGAGAAGAATAAATGTTATCTTATTTTTTTTAAATAATCACAGATAAAGAAAATTTAGAGGATTAAATTTCAGAATTCAAAGAGGGGGGACGGCACCTTGCTGCTACCTATGCTAAGAGTATGCACCAAGGTACGACTGCTACCACCACCCCTTACGACAATTCTGCATATGGCCATAAATTAACACATAATGCTAGGTGTATTTCAACATAATAGAGAATCGAAATAGGGGAAAGTATGGTAATGACGCTCAGAAGGGCAATCCTGCTCACCAAATATCTCTAAACAGAATAGAATTGAAAACTTGCGATCGGTACCCGCACCTAGCGAACTTCATCCTAAGTTCGCATTAAGGATTTAGTTCCCGTCCGGAGGAAAGTATTTTTGTGTCTTCACGTTATTAGTTTGAAGTTGTTTTATTATAAAATTCTACAACATCTAACTTGAAGGTAAGTGTACACTCTTATTTTCAAATATTAATTTACTCATTATGTCTAGAAAATATATACATTTAGCTGTACTTTCAAGCTTTTATTTATTTTTGTAGCGTGTTGTTACGCCAATTATAATGTATTAAAACCCAACATGGCGATAACGGGTAATGGTGCTCACGTGGAATTCCAGAAGAAGTATTTCCCAGTGGGCAACTTTTTTAAAATTCAAATTTGTTGATTGACGGCACTTTTTTCAAATGGTAAAATTCACCTGTTTTCGCCTTAATTAATATGTCATTAAACAAGGAGAATTTTACGATTTCAAAAGAGTGCTTAAAATCAGAAAACCTAAATATAAAAAAAAGTAGCCCGCTATATGTGCAACACAATATGTGTGCACAATATGAGTAAAGTGGTCGCAAAAAGTCTTCAGTGGTATAAAACAGCCCGCACAACTACATATGTGACTTTTGTCTTACTTAAATGTTGTATTCAAACTCTGAGCGCAATTACCCTACCATGTCGGGCATTACCGCTCAATCGATGGTTATTTAAATAAAACGATAAAAAAAAATCTTAAAACTTTTATGCAAATTAGTTGATTGCAAACTGTTCCTTATGCTTTGGAGTTATACTTCGTTAATAAAATATTGATTTTTTGTCTAAATTTGACTTGCTATTCATGTTTTCCCTTAAGTGAGCACCTTTCCCCTATTAGACTTTAATATAACAACTATAAATATAGGATTATCATTCTTTGATGTAACAGTTACAAAAGAATAATTTTTACATTTCAATATAATAACTAAAAAGTCGTGACAGAATTAAACACAGAGCATCCTGATCTTTCTGTCCAGTAGTGATTTTTAGCTGATTTAAAGTTACTGTATTTAAATACCTAAATTTCATCAATTCAAATATTTTTTAACCCTCTAAGTCTAACCTCATAATTTTTTGTTTTGCAGAAAACAACTTAAATTGGCTGTAAACAAAAATATTCGTTATCAAAATTTTGTTTTAATAATTATGTAGGAAGAAGATATATTCGTATAATATATATTTTATCACCAAGCAATAGTGAAAGAATATTTAAATAAACCTAAATTGATAATCATTTTTATAAAAATGAAGAAAACTGCTCAGACGTTACAAATGGGTAATGCACTAATATTGTTGATTTTAAAAGCGTAATGCTATTAAAATTAACTTTAACCATTTATCTACTCACGGTACTTATAAGTACCATTAAAATAACTTGTTATAAAATTCATTTCATACATCGATTAGTTGTAATACAGTTTATAATGAGTTATAGATACATTACTTTATCTTGTTTCAAAAGCATTATTGGTTACACGAAACGAGAGTATTTTTAAAAGGATGATTTCTTTCGTCTTTGCATCTTTTCAGCTTTATTGGCTTTGGGGGGTGGGGGAGTGGAATTTTTCAATTCGGAAATATTTCTATATTTCTATTGTAAGAACATTATATTTGTACTTTTCCTAATTCTGCAGAATAATAAAAAATATATTTAAAATAAAAGATTTGAGTGGGGTTATAAATACTGCACAAAATCCCTATAAATTCAAATTTAATTAATCCTTCTAAATCCTCCAATCCTTCTAAAATCCTTCTAAAATTTATTAAATGATTATGTAAATCTTCTGATGTAGTTTAAACAATTCACAAAAAATGCTTTAGAAGATAAAATTTTCATGAATTCATAATTCAGTACATAAAGGGTTAAATAATAACAGTCCATTCAAAGCAGTGGAATTAAAACTTTTATATAAACTTATTGGTAGTTTATAAGGTAAGTTTGCAGTAGCCTAACCTTTTCATGAAAGTTAGAGTGCCGATGAAATGAAAAAGGTGACTAAAATTATGAATTAAAAAGCTCTTTTCAAATAGCATGCTAATTTTGGGTATTTTAGAAAGATGTTAAAACAATAAAAATACTTAGTCCGTCCAACAATGCATTCAAATTTCCCCGTAACCAGAGCATTTTTAGAAACAATATAAAAATAGATAAGGGTAACCAAAGAAGTATAATCACTTTTGTGCTTTTAAATAACTTACAAGGAAGGTCTCCATACGGGCATATTCAGAAAAATCTGAAAAAATTACAGAGTGTTCGTCTCATGTGGATGTATATATTTATAAAAAAAAATTTTGGCGGAACCCCGATAGAACGTTCGTAAAAAAATAATGAAATTTTCGTTTATTTGGCGATTTATTATCGGTTGGCGATGAAATGAAATTTCGAAAAATACTTTTTCATGTCGAATACTCTTTAAGATAAAAATATTTCATATGGAACTTGTTTAAATAAATTTAACTTAAATAACTGTAGTTTTGTCAGTTTTAGTTTGATTTAGCTATAGTTTTGTCATATATGTATTTATAATGAAAGTTAAATATCAAATTTTATGAATTAAAAGAAAATTAAAATTATTTCAATATCTCAAAATTAAGTCCAATTGAGCGCTGTCAGTTCAATTTTGTTGCTATGGAAACGACGAATTCCTTGGTTTGAAATGAATAACTGCTAAATGAATCTTGCTTTTATTTTGGAATACGCTTAAATATATGAAAGCAATTTTTATAGATGAAATTGTTTTTAAAGGAATAAAATTAAGTAACAAGCAACATAAATATGTAATACGAAAAAATGTATTTATTAAACTCTCTCATTGTTTATGTTTAAATTCACTAAATACTTTTTACTCGCATTCTAAAAATCAATTAACAAACAATTTTCAGATGCATTAAAATTGTTTGCTTTTGGCGAGGAAAAGTACTGCTCGCCAAATCGCGTGACGCTTTCGTCCTTTCTCGCCAAATACTCGGAAGTATTTTATTTTTTTACAGACTTTCTACTGTAATTCCGCCGCTAAATTTGACTGATCCTTTATTATATACATAAGTAGTTTAATTGGTATTTTTTTCAAAATATTCTGAATATGCCCAGTATGGAGACCTTCCTTGTTAGTAAAACAGCTAAGAAAAATGTGTAGTAAAACTACATAATTTGAGAAAAACATGGCATCAATGAGTAGCAAACAGTTCAAATACAATAATGTATTAAACTACTTTTACGCTGCACGGTGAAAGAAATATTCATCTTATAGCGATCATCTGTAATAAAGATAAGAATCATCTATTAAGATTACCAGAATAACCTTTAATATTCCATTCACTTCATGATATATCGAAAGTGAATGTACCGACATACATAGAAACACTCGGATTAGCCGACACTCATAAACTCTACACTAAACACTTTTCGAATAGCGTACCTAAATTTCTTTAAGTATCTAAAAGTGCAATGAAATTAAAACATACAGTAGAGAGCCGATTATCCGAACAAGTCGGGACAGACCCTAGATCGAATAAAGGGACAGACAATTTAAGGAATGTTCCTGACTATACTAAAACATTCACACTTTATCCAGACTTAGGACTGTCAGCACCACTTAGTGCTGGCGTGTTTAAAAATTGCTTTTTTGTCTACTTTTTTATTATTTATATTTTTTCTTTTTTTTTACCATCTTCTGAACTCCGGAGATTATAATTTAAGCAAAAAAGCTTTCGACTGTTGTTTGCTTCAAAGAAGACATGCTTTTCAATGCTGTCATAGCTCGAATTATTCTTAAATACGTCAGTTGAATAGGATCAGCACATCATTCTTCTGCCGTTCGATCCATTTCACATTTAACTCCAAACATTCAAATCATTATGTGATGGACCTGGGTAATTTTCAGAACGCTCGTTTTCATTTTCTTCAATTTGTTTTTCGTTGTTACTGCTCCTGACGACTCCTTATCGATGATTCGATTTCACATGCTAAATCTGAAGGGGAAAAATGAGAGAAATAGGGTGTTTGGATAATTGGAGGTTCGGTTAAAAAAATAAAAAACAAATTGAGAGAAATAGACTGTTTGGATAATTGAAAGTTAAATTTAAAAAATGTTTTGATAGAAATAACCTGTTCGGATAATTGGAAGTTCGGTTAGCTGGAGTTCCGATAATTGGCGCTCTACTGTATTCTAAATAACAATCGCCTTGGATGATAATGTTTCAGTATTCTTACATACGAGCTTGTAAAATAACTTTCAGTGTTACATGGCTATTTTTAATAGTAAGCATACAGTAGTTTACTTCGAACACTTTTGTAAAGTTTGCAGTAGGCTAACCTTTTCATGAAAGTTAGAGTGCCGATGAAAAGAAAAAGGTGACTAAAATTATGAATTGAAAAGCTCTTTTCAAATAGCATGTTAATTTTTGGTACTTTAGAAAGATGTTAAAACAATAAAAATTAATGTACAATGATGTTTTAAAACTTTCTGTTCGCCCTTGTAGAGAAAAAAAATTCAAAATATTACAGTAATCAGATTCGATAAAGGATATGGTGTAAATATCTTAAACGCAGATCTCAATTATTTAAATTTTACAGAAACTTGACAACTTTTACTAAAGCTAGAACTCGGTTAGCAAATTGGTGGACGTTCAAATTAAAGCCATAAACTTTACAACTATATCGAAACGTTCCAACTATTCTAAAGAGAATTAAATCCATTCCTCTTTCAAAAAGAGACTAATCGGTATCAGAAATATATAATAAATCAATGACCTCATTCAACTATTAGAAAGGAAAAGATTGAAGTGAACTGTATGACAATCCGGCCAACCTTTCAGTGACTTACTAAACCACAATCATACATAGTGATTTCGACATGCTGACGTTACTTTCTAGTGCATCCATGAAATCCCTTTCGTCGTGGAAATATAACTACTTGGATGCGCCAGTCCCAAAACTTTCTTCTATCTTATACATCTTAATATTTCAAAAAATATTTACACATGTTAATACTTCAATATTATTCGATCAACACTATACCAACTTTGATTTTCATCTTAAATTTCACCTTCAGTCAATTAAACGGACCAAAAACGAGTTAATCTACATCATGATATTAGTTAAATTAATAGTTTTTCTTTATTCTGTTGTTATCAGCTGTTTGCGAATAGCCGGCTTAGCAGGAAGCGAGTTCCCGCCTTTGCACGAGCCGTCGATGGACAATAGAACTACGAAAAATCAAGAAAAGTATACAAAAATCGCTATCACAGAGCCCCTTTATCGCGCAATAGTTCCAAATTCAAGGAGGACCGATTGGCCAAAGCCAAAAACATACACAACAAATTTGGTTCAATTGTATGCATAATTTTACACACTTTTCGATGGTACAATAAAGAAAATGGCACAAACATCGGCTACTACAGCGCCCCCCCCCCCCTTCCGGCAGATTTTTTTTTTTAAATTCAGGAGGACTTGTTTGCCATAGCCAGAAACATACACAAAAAATTTGGTTTAATTGTATGCATAACTTCATACACTTTTCGATGGTACAATAATGAAAATGGCACAGACATCGTAATTATAGCACCCCCTTCGGCGTAATTTTTTCAAGTTCAGGGAGGACCTACTGACCACAGCTTTACACATACACAAAAAAATTGATTCAATTCTATGCATTATTTTATATAGTTTTCGATAGTACAATAATGAAAATGGCACAGACATTGCTATTACAGCGCCCCCTTCCGGCAGATTTTTTTCAAATTCAGGGAGGACTTGCTTGCCATAGCCAGAAACATACACAAAAAATTTAGTTCAATTATATGCATAACTTCGTACACTTTTCGATGGTACAATAATGAAAATCGTACAGACATCGCAATCATAGCGTCCCCTTCCGGCGGAATTTTTCCAAATTCAGGGAGGACCTTCGTGCCATGACCAAAAACAAACAGAAAAAATTTGGTCCAATTCTATGTATAACTTCATAGACTTTTCGATAGTACAATATTCAAAATCGCACAAAAATCACTTACAGCGCCCCCACCGGCGAATTTTTTCCAAATTCACGGAGGAGCTGCTTGCCATAGCCAAAAACTTAAAATAAAAATTTGGTTCAATTCTATGCATAACTTCATACACTTTTTGATGGTACAATGGCGACAGACAGACGGACACATGGGTACACGGACAGACAGACATTTTCTATAAACATGTTTTTTGGGATCTCTGACCCCTAAAACGTGTAAATCCGTCGAAAACCGGAAGTCGAAAAAATTTCGATTACAATACTTTCTTCTATTGAAGATAGAAGAAAGTAAAAATTGTCGTGGCAGCCAGATTGTCAGTATTATATCCGTATTTTTACGGAAGGTTTACTGCAGTGCAGACCTCGAGGAATTTATTTACGGAGACTCAGAGCTACATATCAATGTCATAAACTTTTGTACAACGTTGAAACGCTCCAACTATTCTGAAAACGAATAAAATTCTCTTGTAAAAAATACTTATTGGTATCAAAAACATATCCGTGATCATATTCAGCTCTTACAAAGGAAAGGGGGAAATTGAACTGTATGACGTCGCGGTTCAACTTTCAGCCGCTTACTAAAACAGTACGTGATGCTTTTATCATGATGCTTTTATCATGCATACGCTACTTTCGACCATATTCATGAAGTCGCTTTCATCGGAAAAATACAGAAATTGAATTGGGAATCTAAGATCTAGTTTTGTAATTTTACAAAATTTCTTACAATGTGAAACTCGAGAAATTTTAAGCAAACATATCAAAGTCATAAACTTTTCATTTACACCGAAACCTTTCAACTAAACTGAAAACGAATAAAATTAGCTCCTTTTTTAAATTGTACTAATCAGTATCAGAAACATATCAATGACTATTCTGCTACAACAAAGAAAAGAGGTGAATTGAATAGCCCAACCCTTCAATCACTTACTAATCACTATCATACATAGTGTGTATTGTCATCGCTATGCTACTTTCTTAACATATTCATAAAATTGCTTTCATTGTAAATATTTAGAAATAGCAGCCTGGTTACCAGTAGTATTTCTATATTTTTGAGAAATTTGTCTACAGTGTAGAGAGCGAACAATTCAATGGACATGCAGAAATACATATCAAAATCATAAAATATTCAACTATGTCTAAGCACCATTATGTTCTAAAAACTGATAAAATGAGTGAAAGTAAAATCCATTCCTTTAAAAAAAAGATATTAAGTATCAAAAACATACCAATGGCTTCATTCAGCTACTAGAAAAGATAGATGTGAATTGAAGTGGATGATAACGCCGCCGACCCTTCTTCAGTCACTTATTAAACCAGCATCATATACATGGCTGCCAACTTGTACGGATGTTCCTCACCTCTAAAACTTATTAGTAAATCTTAGGTAATACATTCGCCGAAATCTAACGATTTGTAACGATAAAGCAAGACGAAAATTTCTAGTAAATTTTAGTGCTAACAAAAAACCGTACAAATTGCCAGCTATGCATATATAATGCTTTTATCATAAACTAGCAGGGATGATCGAGATAAGCTCAGTCAAAATTAGCTTTATGTTTATCTCGATATATTATTCCCACTGAATCATTCTTGATGATTTAGATATAATTAGCTTGACCCTGAGCCATAGCGAGCCAAAATGATCCACTACTCGAATTTTTTCGAACATGCGACCTAGCCCAATGCTCTTCTCGAGGCTGAAAACGATGGAATATAAAATTTAGTGAAAATCGTTAGTCATTTTCTAGATAAAATTAGCCTGGCCCACGTTGATTCAAAAATGACCCACTAATCGAAATTTATCGAACATGTGACTTATTCCTATGTTCTTCATGTACTAAGAAACGGTATAATAAAAAAATTCTCAAAACCGTTTGAACCTTTCTGAGATACAGTTATCTTGACCCTCACCCATTATGACCCAAAATGACCCACTAATAGAATTTTCTTGAGCATGCGACTTAGCCCAATTGTTTTCTTGTGCCCAGAAACGGTACAATACAAAGTTTTGTCAAAATCGTTTGAGCCGTGTTTTAGCTGCTGTTAACTTGATCCTGATCCATTAGAACCCAAAATGACCCACTGATTGAATTTTCTTGAGCATGCGACCTGGCCCAATGGTCTTATGCCCGGAAACTGTATAATACAAAATTTTGTAAAAGTGTTTTGAGCCGTTTTTTAGATACAATTAACTTGACCCTGACCCATTGTGACCCAATATGGCCCACTAATCGAATTTTCTTGAAAATGCGACCTAGCCCAATGGTCTTCTCGAGCCCGAAAACGATAGAATACAAAATTTAGTCAAAATCGTTTGAACCGCTTTCTAGATAAAATTAGCTTGACCCACAGTGACCCAAAAATGACCCATCGAATTTTCTCGAACATGTGACTTAGCACAATGGTCTTTTCCTAATCCAAAACTTTAGAATATAGAGTTTAGTAAAAATCTTTAGAGCTGTTTTTAGATAAAATTAAGTTGACCCGCAGTGACCCAAAAATGACCCACTAATAGAAATTTCTCGAACTTGTGAACTAGCCCAATATTTTTCTCGTATCCGAAAACGGTTGGATACAAAATTTAGTCAAAATCGATTGAACCGTTTTCTAGATAAAATTAGCTTGGCCCCACAGTGACCCAAAACTGACCCATTAATCGAATTTTCTCGTACATGTGACTTAGCACAATGGTCTTTTCCTAATCCAAAACTGTAGAATATAGAGTTTAGTGAAAATCGTTAGAGCCATTTTCTAGATAAAATTAGCTTGACCCGCAGTGACCCAAAACTGACCCATTAATCGAATTTTCTCGTACATGTGACTTAGCACAATGGTCTTTTCCTAATCCAAAACTGTAGAATATAGAGTTTAGTGAAAATCGTTAGAGCCATTTTCTAGATAAAATTAGCTTGACTCGCAGTGACCCAAAAATGACCCACTAATTGAAATTTCTCGAACATGTGAGCTAGCCCAATAGTTTTCTCGTACCCGAAAACGGATGGATACAAAATTTAGTCAAAATCGATTGAACCGTTTTTTAGATATAATTAATTTGTCTCTGACCCATAATGACCCAAAATGACCCACTAATCGAATTTTCTCGAATATGTGACTCAGCCCAATGGTCTTTTCGTGTCCAAAAACGGTAGGGTGCAAAATTTAGTCAAAATTATTAGAGCCGTTTTTAAGATAAAATTTACATATACACACACACACACACACAATTTTTGCTCGTATTATAATATAATATATGTTATTTTCTGGCATGTTCATGAAATCACTTTCAACAGAAAAATTCAGAAATAGTACTGTTAACCCGATTTCCAGAACAATTTTCATATTCTTAAAGAATTTTTCTACATTGGAAAACACAAGCAATTTTATGGACACGCAGGCAGATATATTGAAGTCATAAATATTTCAACTATGTTGAAGAGGTTTAAATATGCTGAAACCGAATAAAATCCATTCCGTTTTTTAAAAGATACTAATCAATATCAGAAACATATCAATGACTGCATTCAGCTGTTATAAAGGCAGAGATGTGTTGAACTGCATATGACACCACGGCCGATCCTTCAACCACTACACTCAGGTCCAAAAATTAAGGATAAGTGACCGGACGCTTTCGATTTTTCACTGTTTGTCGAATACCTACTGAAAGTCTTGACGAATGGTTCTTAAACTTCTAGGATGTAAAAAACATGTTTGACTTCATATTTCTCAGTGAAGATTTAATCATGAGGCCAATTAGGGGGCTAATAATATATTCAATAATAAAAAAATAACTGCGATCAGTTATGCAACAGAAAATGCTGAAAATGGTTTGCCATTGTGTTAAATGACTATTTGAGTCGTGTTCAACAGTTCAATGCGTCAAGAATTTCAGTATATATTCGACAAAACGTGCAAAATCGATAGCGTCGGTTCACTTATCCTTAATTTTTGGTCATGAGTGTAAATCAGTATCATACATAGAGCTTCCGTCATACACATGTTTCTTTCTAACACAAACTAATGAAATCACTTTCATCGGGGAAATACATAAAATGTGCTGTCAACCTGTTGCCAGTACTACTTCCATATTTTTGCAGAAATTGTCTTCATTGTAGAACTCTAGCAATTTGATGGACAAGCAAACAGACAAATGAAAATCATAATTTTTACAATTATGTTGAAACATTTCAATTATGCTAAAAACGAATAAAAATCCATTCCATTTAAAAAAAAAAAAAAAAGATACTGATTCGTTTCAGAAACATATCAATGACCTTATTCAGCTACTACAAAAGAAAGAGGTGAATTGAACTGTATGACACCGCGGCCGACCCTTTAGCCATTTACTAAACCAGTATCATACATAGTGCTTTTGCTTTTATTCACTCCCAACACTCACTTTAACCATGGGTGTGTACCCATAGAAGGTCATGTTCATTATATGACTGGTAATGAAAAAAGGATTTTCTAGTTTGTGTGCCACGTGCGGGATCTATTTGTGGCCAAGTTAGCCGTCTGTGGATTAGTATTCAAGGTTTCTGAGAGAACACGAAGGAAAATAATTGATACCCATTTGCATAAGAAAAGGTGGAGTGGGTTACAACATCGACAGCAAATGCTTACGAAGAAAGGATTAAGGATTAATGCTTTAGGAAATAATTAATATCGAGTCCGAGAGCTATGTTTTTAATTAGTGCCGAAATAGAACGTAATCGATTAGAAATGAAGTTGGGGCAGATGCGTTTACTTACGCTTTTTTTTTATAATTTCACGATACTTATTAATCTTTATTAATTGCGTCGGTAGATTGTACATCATGAATGTCGCTAGAAAAATTTTTATTATTTTTGTCACTTCTTGTTTGCATACATTTCTTTAACGGATATATTTTATCTGTAATTGAATAGCATATCTACTCTTTTGAGAAATACTTTCGGAATTAGATACCAGTAAGTCTATTTTTAAATAACTTATTTTAAAGGAAATTGCATTCTATATTATGTATGAATACAGAAAGTACTTTCAAATATAAAGGCATTACTGTTTTGTAAAATTATTTTTTTTAACTTTAAATTATTTCAATAATATCAGATGATGACTGTGTAAAAAAACTAGGTATTAATCAGTCATTATTTCTCAAGAAAGTGTAAGGTTTGTATATTTTTCTCTCGCAATAAAGATAAACTCGAGAATAGGAAAAGAAATGTGTAAATTAAAAGGAAAACTTCATTCCTAAGGGCCGTTTGATAAATTAAAATTTGAACCTATGGAATAATACATAAAATTTGAGCACCCGATAACCAACATTTTCAAATTCCCCGGCCTCCTGGAACCCGCTGGTCGATGTCTTAAACTTATCGAATTTACTTTTTAATATTATTTAAAGGACGAATATAAAACTCGAAGCCGCCGGGTCGTCCGATGTATTAACCAACCCGACCCACTGGTCGACATCTTTAACTTAACCCTTAACTGCTGTGACAGAAATTGTCGCATAACTACTGCGAATGGTCTCCGAGACCGCTTGATCGAAAGACGAATAAAAAGCTCGATAAACTCATAGAATACTGTTTATGTACTGAACTTTATGTACAGGACTATTATAATCAAAATTCATCTATTTAGAAATCTCTAGCGATGGTATTAGAGTTCCAAACGAAATAAAATTCCATCAATAATTAAACTGAAATTTTCAAGTTAAACTGTGAAAATTGAAAAAAGTAGAGGTCTGTGCGATTGCTAACAGCAGTTAGGGGAAAGTAGGGGAATGGCGCTCACTTAAGGGAAAACATGAATAGCTAGTCAAATTTAGACAAAAAAAATCTATATTTTATTAACGAAGTATATCAACAAAGCATAAGGAACAGTTTGCAATCACCTAATTTGCATAAAAGTTTAAAGATTTTTTTTTTATCGCTTTATTTAAATAACCATCGATTGAGCGGTAATGCCCGACGTGGTAGGGTAATTGCGCTCAGAGTTTGAATACAACATTCCAGTAAGAAAAAAGTCACATATGTAGTTGTGTGGGCTATTCACACCACTGCAGACTTTTTGCAACAACTTTACACATATTGTGCACACATATAGTGGGGTCAGGGATGTAGTGGAGGGTATTCGGGGGTCAGTGGCGTGGCGTCCGGTCATCGCTGGATGCGGCGATGACCAAGCAATATTTTAAAACTCTTAATAAGCTTTTAAAACTCTACGATCCAGTTTTAGCAGAACATTTGGAGTTCATGTATAAGTGATGGTAAGATTTAAAGTTCCTTTTTTGAACATTCAACCATTGAATTTTAGAGTTAATAATTTTTCACCACAAAATTAAATAATTGCGATGACCACCGAAAATTTTCACGCCACGCCACTGACGGCGGTATACGCCTTATACCTTCTGGATTTATTTAAGGAACACCATATACCCTCTGTTTTCCAAGAAAGCTATAGTATATACACACTAGGGTATACTCTCGGACTTGAGCGTATACCCTCTGCTTAGAGCGTATACCTTCTGTTTTTTTACGACTACACCACTGAGTGGGCTACTTTTTTTACATTTAGGTTTTTTGATTTTCACCACTTTTTTGAAATCGTAAAATCCTCCTTGTTTAATGACATATTAATTAGGCGAAAACAGGGAAATTTTACCATTTCAAAAAAGTGGTGTTAATCAATAAATTTGAATTTAAAAAAAGTTGCCCACTGGCAACACTTCTTCTGGAATTCCACGCAAGCGCCATTACCCGTTATCGCCATGTTGGGTTTTAATGCATTATAATTGGCTCAACAACGCACTACAAAAATAAATAAAAGCATGAAAGTACAGCTAAATGTATATATTTTGTAGACATAATGAGTAAATTAAAGTTTAAAAATAAGAGTGTACACACTTACCTTCAAGTTAGATGTTGTAGAATTTTATAATAAAGCAACTGCAAACTAATAACGTGAGGACACAAAAATACTTTCCTTCCGACGGTCACTATATTCTTACTGGGAACTTACGATGATGTTCGCTAAGTGCCAGTACCGATCGCACGTTTTCAATTCTATTCTGTTTAGAGATATTGGGTGAGCGGGATTACCCTTCTGAGCGTCATTACCCTACTTTCCCCTAAAGCTTGAGAAAATTGTTTTTAATTTTTAGGTGGGAAGTTTCGTTATCGGAGCTGCTGCATTCCTTCCCAGCAAGAGTCTTTAAGGAAAGGGGCCGCAATTCCTCGCTGTAACGGCGGTCGCAGTAATCTTGTATACAAGTGATTTTTATTAAACTTGAAAATCGCATGACTTAGCTTCCTTTTTAAGGGATCTGTACTTAAAAAGTAAAGACGGAACCATTATAAGATCACTCCTGTGTTTGTGTGCCTGTCTGTCACAGCCATTTTACTTGTAAACTATAGAATGTGGAAAGTTCAAATTGGGGGAAGTAATAAAGACTATTGACCCACATATTTACAAATTATTAAACATTTACAAATATTTTTAAGAAAAAAGTAGAGGAGCTAATTAAGTTACTTGAAAAAAAAATCTTTTTTTATATATATCGTGTGTGGTATCGTGTGAATGCTTTCGTAACGCTGAACTCAAAAATACATTTCATTTAATTTTAGGTATTATATTTTCAGAGATATCGTCAAAAATGTAGTGCAAAAATATGTCCCCCCCCCTCCTTCTATTTTCGAATCTACTGAAATTAAAATTATGAAAAAATTAGAGGTAGTAGAGGTTCATTTAAATCTTGCAGGAAAACTATAGTGATTACCCTAAGTGACATAGCTTTTGGGAAAAGCGCATTTTTTTGTTACGCGCAAATTTCGATTTGTGGGCATTCAGCAAAGGTGTTGAGGAGCGCTGGAGGTACCTATCGTAGCAGAAGTATAAAAGCATTATTGATAATAATTTTTGGAAAAAATCGTCGGTAATTAGCCGAGATATTAACCCTCTAAGTGTTTGGGGCATAATATTCCGTTCACTAAGCTCCAGGTTTCACAGCAATATAAGCAATATTTAAGATAATATAATTCTATAGATTTAATGAATTTTAAATACATTGAAGAATGATTAATACTCTCAAGGATTACATAATTGGTTTTTTTTTTTTTTATAATGTTGAAAGAATCAAATTTTCTAAGCATTTAAAAGATAATGCAAAGAAAACAACATTACAATTTTACCCTTTTGCAAAACTCTCGGTGGGTTAATCCTTAAAGACACGGGCGGTTTGGACATACATAATGACAGGAGCCGCGTACTGTATGTATCATTGGCTTTTAAAGCCTAGATAATAACTTTTAATGATACATTTGTATAAAACAATGTACAGTAGCAGCATAAAAGCAATAAATGTCAAGTTGTTAAAAACAGACTAATTTAATTAGAATTAATGACATAAATACTATGGGATTCGCGACTAATTTGCATTGAGTAGATCTCTCAATACGTCTCCCGTGTCTTTAAAAGTTAATTAAAAACCTATCAGGAAAAACGCAGCACGGACCAAGACGGCGTTGCTACTTTGCGGTGTCTTTTCAAAGCACTCTTAGCAAAATGCCAAGTTTAAACTTTGAATAATTTTTTTTAGCTACACTGTAAAAGAAAAGTTTATTACGGCGCTGAATTTAGTTTTATGAAATGCCAAATGAAATTTAAATAGGTACTACTTTTATTGTCAGTGCCGAATTAATTTCATCATAAACAGATTAGGATAAGATTTAAATAAAAGTTATACAGAATAGCAATATTTGATATTATTTAGGCTTCATATCTCTTTGAACTTTAAAGGTTTACCCATTCATACTTTTCTTATGTATCTATAGCTATACCAAACCCTACGTTGTATAGCTTTTTACAAAGTCTTATTTTTCTTTTAGCAACCATTTTTTTAATACAGTTAATAATTCATATATTTATTGTACAGAACCCTCTGAGCGCGAGTAATACTCGCACTTAACCGTTTATTCTTTATTTGATATGGTGAATGAAAAGCTTTTTATGGATAAATTGGTCTATATAAGAAGAAACATATATATCCGTTCAATATTACTTTTTTTTTTTTTTTTTTTTTTTTTTTACAGAAAATGTTTGAAATTATACTTCTTTAGAAAATATAGAAAAGTCATTTTCTTGGCATGTTACGTGCCTGGTTTAGCATTGAACTACTTTTCCCCACAATGTACATTTTTTTTCTTTCGAGTAGAATTACTCAAAAAGCAAGTTTTTTTTTTTCAAAAAGCAAGTTATGCATTGGATACAGAAATAAAATATTTCATTTTTTTTTTCCTAAATAGAGCTTTTATCATTGAGCATTCACTATAAGAACTATAAGCACACTATAAAAACTATTCAGACATTTTTCTAAAATCAGCAACAAAAGAAACTTTGTTTTCATAAATGCTTCTCTGAACTTCGAAACATATTGGTTTCTGAGGTTTCTAAAGATAAAAAACGTTTTTCGGAATCATGAATAATTCATAAAAGATTATTCTATATATTCGTGTTGTGGTTATATCATATTTTCGTAGATTCAGAAGCAGTTGTCTTTTTTACAATGTAGCCTTGGCATTTCGGTTTTATATTTTAAGAAATAATCTTGCTTGTTAGCTAAACTTATTTCTCTTTTCTGAATAGGTTTGGCACATGTGTCCCGGAGGCAATCTTTCTCCACGTCACAGCTTTTTGTGTCCAAATGGTACCATCTTCAACCAGAAGAAGAGGATATGTGACTGGTGGTACAACGTGGATTGCAGGAAACACTCACGCAAGATTAGATCACTCGACCTTGAAAACGAAGAAGATATCGAAGATGTACTAGAATAGAACGTAACACAAAACAAATGGGACTCATCAGAAAAATTTTCTTCACAACGCCAGTGACGCTCAGAGAACAACATCCATTGAACAATCATACTATACGGCGTTTCCCGATTTCCTTATAATCCTCGAAGCATTTACATTCAAGGCTTTGATTTTATTTACTGGCCCATAGACAGTGGAGTGGGGCGTAATACAATTACCACATGTATGTGTAAAAGGCAGTTTGTCCTAACATGTTTTATAAATTTATTTACAGAAATAATTCTTAAAGGAGATTTTAACTTTATATCCAAGTGCTGCAGTGAGGTCGATAACATTATCTCTTACGAAAGTGAATGTTTCGTATTTCATGTGTAAAAACTGATGTAAATTTGGTTCGAACTCCTTAGCTGTGCTTGAGTTAGCTGCTGATATATCACAATTTAAAAAATATATATAATTCGTTTTTGTATTTTTAATTAAATTTGTAAATACATCTTTTTCTTAGTAGAGATTATACGAAATTGTATGCAAAACAGGATAAAAAACACCTGTTTTTATATAAATTATTTTTCTATTTTTCAACAGTATGTTTTGAAAATTGTGCAATATTACTTACGCAAGAAATAATATGTGAATGTAGTAAAATTCCCTTTCTGATTCTTTATTCTATCCTACACTTTACTGTCTAGCTTGCCTAAACATCTGGAGATGAATGAGAAATACGGAATTGCGGTAAGAGTACTTCCATTGCTACTGCTTGAAAAAGACATATTCGGTAATCAAGGTTAACTAATCACCAATCATCTTTAGTAAATATAGCTTTTAACATTGGATATCATTTTTAAATGGCCAATGCAGGTGAGCAGTGATTGTCAAACCTTATGCAACCAACTATTCAAGCGACTGTAATGCAAATATGTATTTGATTGGATTTTATAAAATTCCATGCATCCCAAAGCGCTCATGCCGCACTAGCAACCAGCCATAAAGAACAAGAATGATTTTAGGGGACTTTTGAATATACTATCTTACAATAATAATCATTTATATATTTTAAAAGTAATTTTTAAGGTCTCACTCAAGGGGTTTAAGATCCATATATATTGTGTACAAATGTAATAAATATTGTGTAAATATGAGCAATACTCTTTTACCGTGAAAATGACCTTTTCTATTTAATACGGAAATTGGGAAACTCTGTGCTAAACCACCTTTCATCCCTGAAATCGTCGAATCAGCTTATATATTATGGTTAACACATTGTTGAACAGGTGCAGGTATTGTTGGATAAACGAGCATACATTATTTCTAGGACATTAAAAAAGGATTTTTGTTTTCTTACATGATAAAATTCCCAGTGTTATTCAGTAATTTCAAAACCAATTTTCCCTTCACAATTGATTTATTTTTATATCATCAAATGATTTGTTTCTTTCAATATAGTAATCTGGTGGAAAATCTTAAATTTCACGTACCCATAATCCGTAAAATCTGTGGCTTATCTCATGAACTTTTAAGTACGGTCGTTGGTCTCTCAAACCGTTAACATTTACTGTCTGGAAATTTTTGGCGATACTTGTTTGTTTAATTTTTTTTTTTTTTGCATTTCAAACTTCATTAGAATCTTTATTGAGTAGTATATTTTATTTGTACATACATTTAAAAATATTATGGTAATTCGAATTTAAAGTGGCATACAAAATCACCATGAAATTTCAGATTTATAAATAGCGGTCTAGGAGACTAGTGATTGACAAATGCACTCCAGTATAGTACATCGGTCATTAAGAGGTAATAATAATTTCATGATAAATTATGCATTAATAATAAATTTCTTATAGTTTCTAGATAATTTCAATGAAATCAAACTTAGAAAAAATAAATATCAATTCCAATACTTATAAATATTAATAAGTGTTTTTAAATATTAATTTGTATTTTCTGGAATTTCCATTACTGTAAAACAACTTTGTGTGTACAACTTAGTACCTATAATTGGTATTTGATTCTTCATTCTTTTTCATATAATTAACCATAACTAATGCAAATTCACACGAATAAAAAATGTTTTCATGAATAAATTTATTGAATCATCTTTAAAGTTTTTTGATACATTATGTGTACTGTCAAAAAACTCTAAATATTTAGATTATTAACTTAAGATTACCAAATATTATTGTATTATTTCATTATTTCCTAGAAGATATTTATCAGAAAATATTTTTAACAGTGTAGGATAAAAACTACAACTTATTAGTTAATCTTATTCACTGATTCATCTTTATTTTTATGTTATTGAAATTTATATCCATATTTCATTGCTTATGATAACTATCATTATGGAAGTTTTAAAGTTATTTGAGGTTCTTAATATTAATTTTCAAAATGTAAAGATATTTTGGGGGTAGTTTTCCTTCAGAATGTTTATACAGCTGAAATTTAAGTTCAATGATTTTTTTAATCATGTAATTTCGAACACTTTTTCATTGTAATTCTCGCACATATTTATCATTACAATGTTTTCTTTCATGGTTATATACACATATATATATATACATATACATAACCCTGAAATATATATATATATATATATTAAAAATTAGTATATTTTTAACGGGTTGAAATTTTAATTTAAGAATTTTATAAATCATAAATAATTTATAGATTGTTTTATGACCCTTCTTCCAAGTAATATTTTTTATCATTCTAACGCGCAAGTTTTATTTTGATATTTTCTATCCAACTTATACTACTTAAAAGTTTAATAAAATTGTCAAACAGCTAAATATTTAATTTGCATATTTTATAAATAATGTTTGAAGATAGAAGAAGTGTTTCACGACAGTTCTTGTAATTAACATTTAGGTACTTCCCTGTTATAGGAGCCATGTTGCATTTTTAAAAAGCTTGGAGCAATTTGGTCTTAGAAAAATGAGATTTGTTGCCTAATGATATAAAAAACGTTAAAAACGAAACAAATAAACTATTATGCTTGACTGTTATGCTTGTTTATATAAATATTAAATAATTGTTTGGAAATGCATTTATTAGATAAATTACTTCTGTTTGTGTTCAATAACAGATAAATTACTTCTGTATATTAAATAACTTGTATGAAACAGTGAATATGTTGCCAGAAACTCCATAAGAAAAATTTCATTTCCTTGCCAAGATCATTTTCTCATTTTCGCCAATGCCCCTATAACAGAATAGTACCAATTTTTATCATTCTAATGTGCATACTTCAGTTATATTTAAAAGCTCTATTAATAATTATCATTTGCTCTATCAAAAAAATAATAATTCTGTGTTTAGAAAGAAATCCTTTTATTAAGTCCTGTCATTCATGTATTTTTAACTTATTTTTTTGAAGCGATCTATGCAATCTTATGTAGCCCATGTACTACTCGGAGACATAGATACAAGTTTTATAAAGACAGATTTATGTTTTATACAGTTATTGTTGCAAAGCAGTATTTTTCTGCAAAAGTGTAATCTTTCCTCAACTTAAGAACAGGTTGGTGTAAGATTTGAGCACAATTGTAAATACAATTTGTTTGTTATATATAATCTTTATTAGTGTTTATAATGAATAAAATATTTTATTAGAGCTTTTATTAAAAAGAGTCCTATGTTTTTCTTTTCTCACATTTTATTTCCATGAGATAAAACATCTTTAGAGCACAAATATTCCTTTTATTATCAAGCTCGGCTATTTATTACATAACTATAAAATAACATAGACCACAACCTGTGTGTCAGTAACTCTGACTTCAGAACGATGATGGTTGCAACGACCTGCTCTTACGATATTTGATAACTGATGATATGGAATATGATGATATAATTTTATGAACGATATTGAATAAGAAGATTTTATTATTTTTCTTCTATCGCACATATATTTTGCATTAAATTTTTACTCTATCGAATAAAAACAAACTGCTTTTTTAGGAAATTTTTTTGTTACGTTGTTAAACATTAGGGCTTTTATGAAATTTTTTAGATTTTTTTTTATAGAAGTTAAATTTTAAGATTTTTTTTTATTTCAAGAATGATTTTTACTTTCTTCTATCTTCAATAGAAGAAAGTATTGTAATCGAAATTTTTTCGACTTCCGGTTTTTGACGGATTTACACGTTTTAGGGGTCAGAGATCCCAAAAAACGTGTTTATAGAAAATGTCTGTCTGTCCGTGTGTCCATCTGTCCGTGTGTCTGTCACCATTGTACCATCAAAAAGTGTATGAAGTTATGCATAGAATTGAACCAAATTTTTATTTTAAGTTTTTGGCTATGGCAAGCAGATTCTCCCTGAATTTGGAAAAAGTTCGCCGGTAGGGGACGCTGTAATAGCGATTTTTGTGCGATTTTGAATATTGTACCATCCAAAAGTGTATGCAGTTATGCATAGATTTGAACCAAATTTTTATTTTAAGTTTTTAGATATGGCAAGTAGGTCCTCCCTGAATTTGAAAAAAATTCGCCGGTAGGGGGCGCTGTAACAGCGATTTTTGTGCGCTTTTGAATATTGTACTATCCAAAACTGTATAAAGTTATAAATATCATTGATCCAAATTTTTATTTTAAGTTTTTGACTATGGCAAGCAGATCCTCCTTGAATTTGGAAAAAAATCGCGGCTAGGGGGCGCTGTAATAGCGATTTTTGTGAGATTTTTACTTTTTTCTATCTTCAATAGAAGAAAGTATTGTAATCGAAATTTTTTTCGACTTCCGGTTTTCGACGGATTTACACGTTTTAGGTGTCAGAGATCTCAAAAAACCAGTTTATAGAAAATGCCTATCTGTCCGTGTGTCTGTCGCCATTGTACCATCAAAAAGTGTATGAAATTATACGTAGAATTGAACCAAATTTTTATTTTGAGTTTTTGGCTATGGCAAGCAGATCCTCCCTGAATTTAGATAAAATTCGCCGGTAGGGGGGCGCTGTAATAGCGATGTTTGTGCGATTTTGAATAGTGTGCCATCCAAAAGTGTATGAAGTTATGCATAGAATTGAACCAAATTTTTATTTTAAGTTTTTGGCTATGGCAAGCAGGTCCTCCCTGAATTTGGAAAAAAATCGTGGCTAGGGGGCGCTGTAATAGCGATTTTTGTGCGATTTTGACTATTGTACCATCCAAAAGTGTATGAAGTTATGCATAGAATTGAACCAAATTTTTATTTAAAGTTTTTGGCTATGGCAAGCAGATCCTCCCTGAATTTTGAAAAAGTTCGCCGGTAGAGGGCGCTGTAATAGTAATTTTTGTGCGATTTTGAGTATTGTACCATCCAAAAAGGTATGAAGTTATGCATAGAATTGAACCAAATTTTTATTTTAAGTTTTTGGCTATGGCATGCAGGTCCTGCCTTAATTTGTAAAAAATTCGCCGGTAGGGGGCGCTGTAATAGCGATTTTTGTGCCATTTTGAATATTGTACCATCGAAAAGTGTTTTAAGTTATGCATAGAATAGAGACAAATTTTTTGTGTTTGTTTTTGGTCATGGCACGAAGGTCTTCCCTGAAAATAGAAGAGTTCCGCCGGAAGGGGGCATTGCAATTGCGATGTCTGTAACATTTTCATTATTGTACCATCGAAAAGTGTATGAAGTTATGTATATAATTGAACCAAATTTTTTGAGTTTGTTTCTGGCTATGGCAAGCATGTCCTCTCTGAAATCGAAAAAATCTGCCGTAAGGGGGCGCTATACCAGTGAAAAATATAGTGTATAAAAATATGCATACAATTGAACCAATTTTTTTGTGTATGTGTAAGGCTATAGTCAGTACGTCCTCCCTGAACTTGAAAAAATTCCGCCAGAAGGGGGCGCTATGATTGCGATGTCTGTGCCATTTTCATTATTGTACCATCGAAAAGTATATGAAGTTATGCATAGAATCGAACCAAATTTTTGTGCATGTTTTTGGCTTTGGCCAACAGGTTTTCCTTGAATTTCAAAATATGTCGCGGTAAAGGGGCTCTGTGATAGCGATTGTTTTATAGTTTTCTTGATTTTTCATAGTTCTATTGTCCATCGGCGGCTCGTGCAGCGGCAGAAACTCGCTTCCTGCTAAGCCGGCTATTCGCAAACATCTGATAACAACAGAATAAGGAAAAACTATTAATTTCAACAAATATCATGATATAGATTAACTCGTTTTTAGTTCGTTCAATTGACTGAAGCAGAAATTTAAGATGAAAATCAAAGTTGGTATAGTATTGAACTAATAATATTGAATTATTAACGTGTGTAGCTAGTTTTTGAAATATTAAGATGTATAAGATAGAAAAAAGTTTTGGGATTTCCACATCCAACTAGTTTAAAAATATATTTAAACATTCCAAGTTTACTTGTTTCAGTATTATAGGTATCGCACTCTTAGTGCGTTTCAGTTAGTGCGTTTTTTTTATTTTTTTTTTTTTACATTTTTTAGATGCTCCCTCGATTACTGTGGGCAAAATTTCGATTAGTGCACATTGCACGAAAGGGAATATCCATTTTTTAAGGAAGATGGCGTCGAATTTTTGAAAATGAAATTTTCAGAAAGTACCGAAAAGAAGAAGTAATATTAAAATAATTCTAAGAAGCTTTCCAAAAATTAGAATTACCCATACAGTATTTGTTATATAGAGGCCCAGACATTTGTAGAAGTATGTGACTGATGTACGAAGAAGTAGGAAATCAAATTCCGTGTTATCGCAAGATTTTTACAGAAAAGAGAAAAACATCGATGCAATTGCCAATTGATAAGTTTTCGCTTACATAAATTAAAATATGTATTGAAGTGATCAAATTGTATTGCAATAAGTTTTAAATCAAATTGTATTTATTTTTTAATTAACCTAATGGTAAATAATGGTTAATAACCTAAAGAATTGTAGTAATGCGAGAATTAAAATTAAAATTGACTTTTCAATGTTTCTGGATTGTTACTTTTTAAACTAGCTCACAGTTTTATAAAAATTAGATAAAATTTTCTTAAAGTTTCAAATCAAGCTGTAATATGTTCTAACAATAATACCTCAAAAAAAAATCGTAGTACATTATTACATTGTCTATTTATGTACATTGGGTTTTTGGGAAAGTTGGCTGTGGATCTCTTGCAGTTTTTCGCATTCAATATATGTTTTGATTAGTTCAGTAATATCTCGGGGTTAATTAACCACAATAATCGAGTTAAACATGTATAAAGTAACATTTGCTGTAATATAAATAAGTGTGCTAAGATAAGGCAAAAGTGGCGGTGTTATCACAATTGACAATGGAATGCCCAAGTTTCGCGAGAGCTACATCTTGTTCATTCCTCAAATAACCAAAAAAAAGAAAAAGAATAAAGAAAAGAAAAAAAGAAAGAAAGAAAGAAAAAATCTAATAAAATGGTTGAAATATTTTCTTTGAAACTTTGTACATCGATAGATTATACATAAGATAAGAACAGAAACAGCATTTTAAACATGTAGTTTTTAATAAATTTCAAAATTTTATTGTTTGGATACATAATTGAAGCTTATGATCTAAAAGATTTTTTGGTGTAGTTGGTGAGTCACCTAAAAAAATTACTAAATATAGAAAATCTGTTAGAATTTTCAATTCAAAAGTTTCTCCTCTGTGTTCTGTACGCTGAGAAGTGTTTTCTGTAGCCCAGATAGCCTGTTTGGACACCCTGGTTAGCACAAAATGTTTATTTAAACTCAAAGTAGACAGTAATATTGAAAGTACAGGGTGAACCAAAAGTCTTGCCCTAATTATAAATATTTATTGTGCCCAAACTATTATAATTAGACATACTTTTGTTTGGATACAGTGTATGTACTGTTATAATTTTTTTTAATAAGACCACGTACCTCAGTAAATTCCAACATGTGCCCCCTTGATAGCTCCGAGAATGTCTAAGCGGTATTCTTGTTCCGGCTAAGTGTTCTTAACATGTCTTCTGTTACAGTACACACAGTAGCTTTAGCAGCAGATATTTGAAGTTCACGATTTGATTGAGTAGAACTCCACTAAAACGATTGCCGAACGCGTTCAACAAGTGCTTCACTCACATTAGGATTCCCACTTCTGGGTAGATCAGCAACGTTGCCTCTTTCTTTAAACCTGTCATACCATCGTTTTATTGATTTTGCATCAGGAGGGTTGCATCTACAACATCGTCGAAATGTTCGCAGAACATTAATGGACGATTTCGTTTCGTGAAACTAAAGCACACATTGAGCTTTCTTTCGAATGGACGCCATTTCGGCCGAAAATATCTTCCTTATGAAGTCCTCTTTACCTGAGTCGCGCCATTTATTGCACACAAAAAAGCTTCTTAAACTGACCTATCCAATGATACAACAAGTTACATTATCATACAAACGGTTAATTTGTAGTGAATTTTTATAATCAGGGCAAGACTTTTGGTTCACCCTGTATATTTACCGGGGTTTTGAACCTTAGCACTTTTTGTTCCAGTTATCGTTTAGGCTTAATTAAAATAAAATATATCATTTTGGTTCCAGATTTCGTTTCCTTGTTAAAAGTAACAATATTCGGTAGACTTCTGGTTTTTCTTCCATCAGAAATAATGCGTTTTTTTAAATTTCCGGTTTTCGGGGTGTTTTTTTTTTTTTTTTTTGGTAACTAACTAGTTACAGTGTACATAAATACATAATTTCCAATTTAACTCCTTTTATATAAGTTTTTATAAAAAGTTAAAGACCAGAAGAAGTAAATGGTATCCATGGTTTGAATTTTAATATATCCTTCAAATAGTGGAAAAGAATGCAGGTGCAGTTCTGGTTTTTAATACATCAGGAGAAAAGAAGAGGGTTTTGTTCGGCTTCCGATTCGATTCCAGTTCGAAGAAATGATCAGCATGAGTTTATTTTTTGAAATGCTACCAAAACAAATAATGAAGCGACAAATTTGATAAAGCCGCATTGTTGGTCGGCAGTTTTTCAACTTATTCATCAAATCAGGGGCGCCATTTCAGAGCTTTCTTGGGGTGAGGGGCAAAGTTTTCTTTGAGAGCAGTGACATAGACAAGGATGAGGTTCGGGGGAGGCTGTACTCTCTCCCATCCGAACGAGAAAATTTCGTTTTAAGCAGGTTTTCATCTTAGCAGGTACAATTGTAAGATAGTGACTAAGAAAATTTCTCGATTAAGACAGAATTCCGTTATAGACAGTTTCCCTTTTTACAAGTATTCACAAAGGCTGTTAAAACATCCTTTCCTCCTCCTCTGAAGAGCATACATTTATTGTAAAACTTGTGAAAACCAAACCCGTCAAAAAAAATAATTATTTCGCAAACGGAAAAAAATTAGGTTTCTATTAAAAAAAAAAAAACCACATAATTATACTTGCTAAGACGGATACCTGTCTAAAATATAGCTTTTTTCTTGACTTCAACTTCTTTGCATGTTTTAATGCAGGGATGGAGGGCCAATTAAAGAGTTTCTTGGAGGAGAAGAGGGGCAAAGCTTTCTTTGAGGGGATGTATTGAAATCCAATTGAAGTAGCGTGCGGGATTTTGCTCGCTTAAATTCTATCACATGCATGGGATAATTCCAGGAATACTTTTTAACTTTCGAGGGAAGAACGTGGTATTTTTTTCTCTTTTTTTACGGAATTACACGAAATTAATTCGTCAACCGACCGCGGAAAAAAATCGCGAATTTCGGCAATTGAACTTGGAAAAAATAGTTAATTTGGAAAACTAGTCGCGTAAAAAAGGTAATTTCCTAAAAGGACCATGGAAAAATATTGCAAAAATCGTGGAAACAAACAGCGATTACTGTCATTCGGCATGCGGGAAAAAAATCGATCATATTTCGAATTATTATATATTCCGAATTATTATATTAATCGATCAGATTTCATCATTCGTTTGCAGAAAAAAATCAAATTTGTCCACCAGTCGCGCAAAAAAAATCTCGAATTTCATATAGCTAATCGCGGGGGAAAAAAACGAGATTTCGTCAAAAGATTTTGGGAAAAAATCACGAATTTAGTCAATGAATTGCGCAAAAAAATTCGAGAATTTCGTTGGGTTGATCGCGCAATTCAATCGGAAATTTTGGCAATTGGCTGTCATACAAAACAAAAACGAATTTCAATAACCGACCGTAGAAAAGAATCGCGAATTTCGTCAAAATATCTCTGAAACAAATAGTGAATTTCATCAATCGGTCGCAAAAAAATATCGTGAATTTTGATAAATAGTCACGGAAGTGACTATGTGAATGTGACACTTACGATCATTCATTATTGGCATTTAATCTTACAGTTTGGCGACTATTTTTTGGTCGACGGGATGATCAAGTAGTACCGAATATTCATTTCATCTAGTTTAAAGTATAACATAATGGCATAGATGTCATATACGCGCTGGGTTTGGCATGATCTTTTTTTTTACGCCAATTTCGCAAATTCATCGTTTTCGAATAGCAGTTACATATATATTTTTAAATTATTTTCTATTATTTAAAAAAGGAAATATCAATCAATAAAAAAAAGTGTCATTAATAACTATGCAACAAAGCAATTTATATCCTTCTATATATAAAAGAAGTAACGATTTAGAAATGGACCAATAAAAATCTGCGTAGATCTTCCCGGTGTACTCCTAGATCGGCATCCATATTTTTTGTGACCGGGGGTCTTTCTTCGTTAATATTAAGAAAACTGTTTCACACAAAAATATGAAAATCGGTGCTATTATAGAGAAATGTTTGATAAACACGCTGATGCAGGCAGTTTTTAAATCAAATTCTTATTTTAAGAGATATTTAATGTTAAAGTTGGTCAAAATCGTTTCATTAAAAAAATTATATGAGCAAAAACTATGCACAAGAATTTAAACATTTATACATCATTTAATACATTAGAAGTCCCGGTATGCAGAATGCATTTATTTTTTTAATTTGACTCATTTTTTGAGGATTTATCTCCATTTTAAATTCAAATTTTCATCATTTTGAGAGATATTTTTTACATATTTTAGAAAAGGGTATTATTTTAAACTGTTGCCAATTTTAAAAACAGAATAATACTTCCTTCAGATTAAAAATTTATTTACACGTGGCTATTATAATCAGAAAAAAACTTTCAAATGAGAATTAAGTTATTACGTGTTAAAAATCAAGAAAATATTAAAAATTTCGTCATAAAAACTATAGTTACACATGAATTTTAAAAGGGAAAGAAAATTTTTAAGTAATAAATTCATTATTATGCGTTAAAAGTCACAAATGGAGGAAAATTACGTCATATTTAAAAAGGTCAAATAATTGACAGTTGGCAAAACAGTTTAAATTAAAAAATATATTTGCACGAGACATTTATTTCATATTTTGAGATAATCTTTTCAATATTATCAAATAATATTTCCTTTCTAACAACAAAAGTATTTTCATGTGAATTTTAAAAAGAGAAAGAAAACTTTGGTGAAAATTACGTCAGATATAAAACGATACATTTCAAATGTGTTATTTAAAAGAACTTTCTTATAGAGCTGTTAAAAAACCGAGAGACGAAGACTCTGTTTAATTAATTCATTTTACATTAGCTTATTTTCAAATTTTTAACTAATTTTTTTAATCGAAGATGAAAACAGCCATTGTATCCCTTAACAGACGCTGATTTCGCCTTAAAAATCTCCAATCAAAGGAATATGAATGAAAACCCATTTACAGGAAGATCACCACTGTTTTTAGAAATTCTAATTCAGTCTGTTTAAAGCCGATGAAATTAGCCTGTTTTTAGAATTTGGGGTGTCGGAACGGGGGTTGGTGAACGTAGCTCGTAGGGGGCAGAATCCCCTAGTAATTTTAAAAGAAAATAAAAGTAAATAAACAATTTATTAATAAATAGACAACAATAAGTTACTATGTCAGGCAAAATAACCTATTTTGGCACCAATTGGGTACCCCAGTGCGTATATGACATCTGTGCCAACATAATTTGCGAAAGTGTGTCGCGTTGACTGTGAAAAAAAAAAATTCGATGTTTAAAAGCATATAATCAATTATTTTTATAAATTCAGTCTTTAAAAGTTTAAATATCCGGTCTTGAGCAATATATATTCCTATATAAAAGCCACAAAAAGGTTACCGTATATCGTAAACCATGAATCTTCTTAATCATCACATACTTACTATACATTTATATATTAAACACGCCATGGTTTTAATTAAATCTAAAAAAATGTTTGGTGCGACTAGAGAATTAACGACTGCTTGGTGTGATTTTAAAAAATCGCCAAATTGGTAGGCGGTTTTATTATTTGTTTACATTAATGTTTGCATTATTTGCTACATTATTTGTTTACGTTTATTTTCGGAAAGCAAAACCCTCCGCTTTTTGTGCATGCGTCAGGTCTGTTTTGATTTTATAAAAATAAGGGTGAGCGGAGTTTGTTTAGCTGCGTTTGACTGAGTGCCAATCTTAGTGACAACATACAAATGAACGACGAATTAGAACTTCGGAAAATACCCATCTCAGCATACCACCCATTTGGATAGTAAAATCGCCCCACAATGCTAGGCGCGGCTTTCAGAAACGAACAGTACATTATTTAACAGTATGTATAAATATTATACAGATACAGAAATACATACAATAAATAGAATAAACCCAACTGGAGAGAAAAATCAGCCAGAGCTAGGAAACGAACCCGGGACCACAGCATCGATTCCTGGCTCTGGCTAATTTTTCACCCCAGTTGGGTTTATTGTATTCATAGTATTCATAGTCTGTATAATATTTATATATTTGTACTGTTCATTGTTGAATTCAGGCGTTATTTGTGTGTGTTATATTAGATATTTATGGGAAATTTATCGCAGCACCACCAAGTCATACACCAAGCAGTCGTTAATTCTGCGGTTTAGCCTAAATGGTTTATTTGGACTATTCTAAAATAAATATCCCTATCTGGTACTTTTATGTTAGTCAGGTGTAAGTGATAAAGGCTCAGATGTCATATACGCACCACGTTGGCGCGATTTTTTTCTGGCGCTAATTTGGCGGAAACCTCATTTTCGAATACCAGTTACACATATATGTTTAAAAAGGGAATAACAATAAATAAAAATAGTTTAATTAATAACTATAGAAAAAAACAATTTATATAATTTTAAAAAAGAAAATAAAAATAAATAAACAATTTATTAATAAGTAAACAGCAACATCCGGGTTACCATATCAAACAAAATAACGACACTTTGGCACCAGTTAAGTACACCAGTGCGTATATGACATTGGCGTCAGAAAAAAAATCGCGCGAACGTGGTGCGTATATGACACCTGTTCCAAGAAATACCATAAAGGTAAATATTTGGCACAGATGTCTCAGACGCTTCTGGGTACCTATTTGGCGCCAAAATGGCGATTTTATGCCTGGGCAACTCAGCGATTTTGGCAAGATTTAATTCGTATGACATCCCGGTAGAACAGATTGCGTGTGTTTTATATTAAATTAAACATTGTGTGTTTTATAATAAAATAATTTGTGTGTATTTATAATAAAATTGTGTGTTTTATAAAATAAAAAGTGTCATAATAAAATAAAACTAACATGCTGTTTTCGCAAGCTAAGCCTAACAGATACACGAAAACGGCGTTTTCCCGCCAAAATGGCTCAAAACAAAATTCGCGCCAACCCTGTCTGAGATATCTGTGCCAAATATTTTATTTCCTCATCAAAGTATTGTTTCTAATTTGCGCACGTGAAAAATAAAAGCTGTTATTGGCAAGAAAAAAGGTTGTTGGCGAGATTTTCGGGCAGGTTACATAAAAGTACTTATCTTACTGTAAAAATGTCAACAAAAAGTCCTTTACAAAGTAAGTTTTATTTAAATCATAAAATTATAATTTGATTTAATCAAATGTATATCATCATTCGAATTGATTTCAACAAAGATGATAGCAAACAATCATCGGTTAAATGCATATAAATCAATCGTAACCATCCAGCCAGTCACAAAGCCAATCTTTAAAAGATGTCACTTCAGATCTTGGACAATCTAGATCCTCTATGTGATAACCACAGTTAATACGATCATACTTTTCACATTGTAACTCGCTGAATTTTGGACATCCGTAAATTTCCAGATTTTCGCTTGGTATTTCTAGGTCATCCAGAATATCTTGCTCAACATGCCCACCTTTATAGGCTAAGACTTTGCGACTTGAAGTTTTGCAGCTTTCGTAGAAATCGACAACATGATCGTCTAAATCGTCGAGATCATAAAAGAGTTCTCCCAGCATTGGCTTAAAGGTCAATCCCGTTACGTTATTTTTCACATAGCGAATAGTTTTGAGATCCTGCTTAGTTAAACGATGACCGTAGGGACTCAAATCATATCTTTTACTTTTCCCCACCTTCCATTTCATTGAAATGTAACCGAACTCTCTCACTAAAAATTCATCCTCAAGATGAAATCCATCCAAATCGATTATTCCACAAATCCTGTCAGCTGGACGACGATTCATATTATACATTTGACTAATAATAAAGATTGATAAATTAAAAATTACAGAAAAACTAACTTAGTAATTTTGTCAACGACTACAAATTTAGAAATGCAAATGGTGAATGCGACCAAAACTTTGAATGTGACTTGATTGTACTTTAATATTCATACACGTGGCATATGTAATAATAATTTATTGCGTAGACCACGATTCTTAAATAGCGAATAAACTTTCCACTTGTGAAACATCTTTTGTACCAGGAATAAATGTTTACGGAATAGGCAATGGACATTATCCGCTGATCTAAGTTCGAGGCTATAAAAATTTCATGATTGGGGAAAACAAACCGGCATGTTTCCGTAGTAAAGTATGATGAAATTTAGGTACAGATGTCATATTCGCCCCATATTGGCGCGATTTTTTTCTGTCGCCAATATCATATAGGCAACACGTACTTAACTTGCGCCAAAGTGTCGTTATTTTGCTTGATGTGGTAACCCGGATTATGTTGCTTATGCTGTTGATATTTTCGCCAAATTGGCAACCGAAAAAAATCGCGCCAATATGGAGCGAATATGACATCTGTTCCGAAATTTATTTAAACTGTCTAAAAGTGAACTATTTCACAATGTGCCAAAGTATTGCAGTGCGTATCGCTGTTACAACAGTTCAATTAATTCGATTATAGACAAAAAGTATTTCTTTCCATACGTTTATGCGAATACCAAAGGCAAAAGTTCCGGTCAGCATTGTAACATATCGTTTGTATCGTAATCGTTGCTATGCTGACGTCATCCCGGATGCTGATATGTAGCTCCAGTTTGGTTTGTATTAATGGAGTGTTCTATCTGTTTTGCCTGGAGTGTTTGTCACTAAAGTCCTCTTTGTTTTTTTAAGTGTTTTCTCACTACTTTTATATATAAGAACATGACATGGCGCAGTCGCAATTTACCTGTATAAGTTCCCTTGGAACAGATGTTATACATTCCCGCGGCCGCCATCTTGGATTTTTTCTTGGTGTGAAACCCCCTTTTCCACCAAGTAAATGTCGCCAAGCAGATTTATGCGCATGTTAGACTTAACAGCGTTACCAGAACACGTCAGTCATCAGGGTTGCCTTATCGATAAACACCAACAAAACATTGCCGAAAAATCCAAGATGGCGGCCGCGGGAATATATAACATCTAAGCCGTTCCCTTTAAAGTTCTTTTTGTTGTATTATGATTAACCTCATTTGTTAAGAAGTATTGGAGAATTATTTTTGTTGATCGTTGAAGTAGCAACATGGAGGGATTAAAAACCCCGAAGTGTCCTAGTTTTGATGGCAATGTTTCAGAACATTGGAAAAAAATGGATTCAACAGTTTAAAATATTTCACATTGCATCGGGAAATGATAAAAAAGATGCGAATGTTCAAGTGGCTATATTTCTAAATGTAATTGGAGAAAATGCACTTGATAAATACAACACCTTTGATTTAACAGAGAATGATAAAGAAAATTTAACTAAAGTTATTGAAGCCTTTCAAAATTATTGTACACCGAAGTCTAATGAAAGCGTTGATCGCCATATATTTTTTACTAGAATTCAACAGATATCTGAATCTTTCGATGAATTTTTAACTAGTCTAAAGCAGTTAAGTTCGACTTGTGGATTTGATGACTTGAAAGACAGCTTGATCAGAGACAGAATAATAAGCGGCGTCATTGACAAGAAATTGAAAGATCGCCTGCTGCGTGAAGGTGATTTTAGATATTATTAGATTTTAGATAAATGCGTGATTTTAGATAAATGCGTAAAAATATGCAAAGCTAACGAACTCGCAGAAGTTCAACTGAAATCTTTGAATGGTAATACTATAGTAGATGTTGTTAAAGCGCATAAGAATAATTTTGCAGGAAATTCGTTCTTAAATCCCAAACATCCATCTATAAGAAAAGAATTACATGAAGAAAGAAAATTTAATAGTTTTCCAAAAAGATACTCCAATAAACAGAAAAAGGAAGCAAAACAGAATTATGAGTCGAGAAAACCCTGCGGATGATGCGGTAAGTTTCATAAAAAATTTAATTGCCCTGCTTATAATAAAATTTGTAATTTTTGTAAAAGAAAAAATCATTTTGAGAAGTTTTGTTTGAATAAGAATATAAATGTTGTAAGACTTAACACTGATTTTTTAAAAACAAATGTTAAAGATAACAGTTCAAAAGATGATGATAATTTTGTTTTGAGTTCCATTTACGATTATAAATGTAGTAGTAGTTGTAGTGACTGGTATGAAAAACTTGTAGTAAATAATTCTAAGATTTTGATAGCAAAATTAGATACCGGTGCACAGTGTAACGTTTTGCCTGTAAATGAATTTAAACATTTAGGTTTAAAGCAAAACCACCAGAAGAGTTCTAATGTAAATTTGTGTAATTATAATGGCTCTAAAATTAAAGTTTTTAGTAAATGTATATTAAAATGCCAAACTGAAAAAGGTGTTAAAGCTAATATTTTATTTCAAGTGGTGAATACTAACCCTAATTCTACTCCTGTGTTGGGTTTATCTACTTTAACTGCTTTGAATTTAGTACAACGTGTAGATGAAGTAAATTGTTTGGGAAATTTTCCTCAGACTGTTTTTCATCACTATAAAGATTTAGGTACTTCTTAGTTATCCCGTCGACCTTTTTCGCCAAATTATACACATTGACATAATTTTTATTTTAAAAACCGAAAGAACAAATAAATTAGTAAAACATTAATAAAAATACGAATAAAACGTTGAATTAATGGTTTTATTGGCCGTTATTGGCATTTAATCTTACAATTAATTAATTAATGGCAACCATTATTGGCATTTAATCTTACAATTTGGCGACAGTAATTTGGTCGACGGGATAACTAAGAAGTACAAAGATTTATTCTCTGGTATTGGTAATTTAAAAAGCTTTATTTACGATATTAAACTTAAAGATGGTGCTGTTGGTAAAATTGAACCATGTAGGGAAATTCCATTAAGTTTATTGAATCCGTTGAAACAAGAACTTGGCCGAATGGTAAATATGAATGTTATTAGAAAAATTGAAGAACCCACTGAATTCGTAAGTTCTTTAGTAATTGTTAGAAAAAACAACGGCAGTTTGAGAATCTGTTTAGACCCGCAACATTTAAACAAACAAATTTAGCGCGAATTTATTTATTTATTTATTTGTTTACACATACATCTGACTTGTGTGCTTGACATCTAGGTCCGCTTATAAGTCATCGTCAATATACAGGGACGAGATAGCACAATGAAATTTACAACACAGAGAAATTACATCCGGGAGCTCCACAAAGAGTGTGCAATGGAGCCAGCGAGAGTCGAACTCGCAGACCTCTGCCGATCTCAATGCTTGGCGGCTGGCAGCGCGGTGTCTTAACCGCTCGGCCACCGAGGCCCCAGCGCGAATATTATTGTTTGCCAACTTTTGAGGAAATTGTTTCCAGATTGCCAAGAGCAAAAGTGTTTAGTATATTAGATGCTAATAAAGCATTTTTGCAAATAAAGCTATCTGAAAAAAGTTCTAAACTTACTACATTTAATACCCCTTTTGGTAGATTTTGTTTTCTGATAATGCCATATGGTATATGCTCTGCTCCTGAAATTTTTCACAGAGCGTTTTCTGATGTCTTTAAGGGTATTGAAGGTATTGAAATATACATCGATGATATTCTGGTATGGGAGAAACTCAACAAGAGCATGATTTAAGATTAAAAGCTGTTTTGGATAGAGCAAGGGAATATAATATTAAGTTTAATAAAGAAAAATGCAAAATTAGACTGTCGGAAGTTACTTATTTGGGTCATAAGTTTTCTGGTAATGGCATTAGACCTGAAGATAAAGTAAAGGCAGTTGTGGAAATGAAGCCACCAAAAAATGTTAAGGAGTTAGAAACATTTCTGGGTATGATCACACACGTTTCTAGATTCATTCCTAATGTTTCAGATAAAACATCTGCTCTGAGAGGTTTGTTAAGAAAAAATTCGTCCTGGGATGCTATGCATGACAAAGCATTTATTGAATTAAAACAAGTTCTAAGTAAAAAACCAGTTTTGCAGTATTTTGATACGAATTGTGATGTGACTTTGTCTGTTGATGCATCACAATCTGGTTTAGGAGCAGTTATTTTACAAAATGAATTGCCTGTGGCGTATGCTTCTAGAGCTCTTACTGACACTCAGAAAAATTATGCACAAATTGAAAAAGAAACGCTAGCAATAGTGTTTGGTTGTGAAAAATTTCATCAATATTTATACGGAAGATTATTTACAGTAGAAAGTGACCATAAACCCCTTGAAGCTATTTTCAAAAAACCTCTAAATAAATCTCCCTTACGTTTACAAAGGATGAGAATTCGATTGCAACCTTATTGTTTTAATTTGGTTTATAAACCTGGTAAAGAATTATTATTTATTGCCTTATTATGCCTTTATTATGCCTTATCAAGATAATATTTAGAAGATTCTGATGATATTTTTAAAGGTGAAATTGAGACTCAGGTAGAATGATTGTTGAAAACCTTCCTGTAACTGGTGAGATTATGAAAAAATTTCAAGTTGAAACTGAGAGGGATGAAGTCTTATAGCTTGTCATGAAATTTGTTTAAAATGGTTGGCCTATTATAAAATCAGATGTTCCAGATATAGCCAAACCATATTTTTATTTTAAAGAGGAACTGAGTGAAACAAAAGGCATTTTATTTAAGAATTTCTCCATTGTAGTTCCAGAAAGTTTGAGAAAAGAAATGTTGAGTAAAATTCATTACACTCATCTTGGTATTGAAAAATGTAAGAATAGAGCTAGAGAACTGTTATTTTGGCCGGGTATGTCGAAAGATACAAAAAACTTCATAAATAATTGTACAACTTGCTTGAGCTTTCAGAATGCAAATACCAAAGGTTCTTGGCAAGTTTTAGGAGCTGGTTTATTTTATTTTCACGCAAAGAATACTTGTTAGTAGTTGATTATTTTAGTAAATTTGCTGAGGTAGAATTACTTAGAGAAACAACCAGTAATAATGTAATATTTCCACTTAAAGCTATGTTTTCGAGATATGGAATACCAGAAATTGTGTATTCTGACAACGTACCGCAATTTGCTAGCCAGTTATTCAAGGAATTTTCGAAGCTATGGTGCTTTCAACATGAGACATCCAGCCCTCATTTGCCTCAGTCAAATGGCATGGTGGAGAGACATGTTCAAACTGTGAAGAATATTTTTAAAAAGGCCTTACATGACAAGAAGGATATTTATTTGACCTTATTGGAATATAAAAATGTACCGATTTCAAATGAACTGCAATCACCTGCTGAGATAATGTTTGGTAGAAAAATCAGAGGCATTTTACCTCATAGAAATGATACCACTGAGAGATTTTTAGAACCAGCAGATCAATTACGAAGAAGACAACTGCTACAGAAAAAATATTTTGACAGGAATGCAACACATTTGAAACTGTTTTCAAGTCAAGATAAAGTTTTCATCCATAGTGAAAAGAAACCATACGGAAAAGCAACTGTATCAGGGCTTGAATTTCAGGGCGGGATGGCGGGATTCGCTCCCAAAATTTTGAAATCCTGCCCAAAGGAATATCGTGGGCGGGACGCTCCTGCCCCAAAGAATTCACCCTTTTCCGAAAAATTTTGCATTTTGAAACTACGATCAACACCCACGATTGCCTTGCAAATTTTGTGATTTTTTCATGAGACCGATTGACACATTTTTGGCGGGTTTCTTTCGCGATTAATAGACAAATTTCACGATTTTTTTCCCCGAGTTCGATTGACAAGTTTCGCGTTATTTTCCGAGGCCGATTGGCAAATTCAGGGGTGATTCTGTTCCACATGTTTCGAAAATTTGAGGCATTCGGTTCCGAAATTTATCAAAAATCGGTCAACGAAAATTTGGACATAAAAAATATAATTGAAAAAAATCATGAATTTCGACAAATGGTCACCGAAAAAATCAATTTCGTCGCGAAGGAACGCGGGGGAAAAAACGCTACTTTCATCAAAGGTTCGCAAATAAAATGCAAATTATCGCGGAAATAATGCGATTTTCGGCAAAGGATAGCGGAAAAAACGTGACTTTCGGCATAGCATCGCGAAAAAACGCGACTTTCGGCAAAGAATCGCGGATAAAAACGCAAATCTCGTCAAAGAATCGTGGAAAAAAGGCAAATTTTGTCAAAAATCGCGAAAAACACAAATTTCGTCAATGAATCGCGGTAAAAATGCAAATTTCGTCAAAGGGTAGTGAAAAAAACGCAATTTCCGTCAAAGGATCGTAGGGAAAACGCGAATTTCGTCAAAGGATTGTGAAAAAATGCGAATTTTTGTCAAAGAATCGCGGATAACATGCAAATTTCATTAAAGGATCGCGTAAAAACGCGAATTTCGTCAAAGATTCGCAGGACAAACGCGAATTTCGTCTAAGGCCTGCTGAAAAAAAAACGCAAATTTCTTCAAAGGATTGCGTAAAAAAGGGTCGCGGAAGTAACGCAGCTGTCTTTAGACAAAGGCATAAATATAAATATCTATGTTTATTATTATAGGTATAGTTTTTAATCTGAAATAATATACTCAACTAACTTTTGAAAAATTGGGTTTAACCCAAATCCAACTTGCATTAATCTACATTCAACCTGAAATCAACCCAAACCAAAAATGAAGTTTACTCGACCTACAACAAAAATAATTAGTGCCGGGAGAGGAATTCCCCCTTGCGCCTCCCCCTTTAATTCACAGAAATTAGGACTTGACAATTTAAAGTTAACCTAGATTTCTTTTGTAATAGAAGAAATGAATCGAGGGTTTCCATTTCAAATTTTGGACTTGGTTTAAAACTTGAATGCATAGTAGCTTGTTCAATCAAAGAAAATATCAGGGGGTTAGGTTTTGACTATAATTCCATTAAAAACATAATCAAACAATTTCGTTCCGAAATAGATATTTATGATGACATCTCCGAATATGTTCATGCTAATAGTTAAAAATGAAAAGACACGTCAGATATTGCAAAGTTTTTGAAAATTTTTTAAGAGAGCATAACCATACATTTCCAGTAATTTCCAAAGTTATAAATGCTGTGCTTGTGCTGTCTTTAACTTTGTAAAAGAGGATTCAGGGCCCAAAATCGAAAAAAATCTAAATTCAGAAATTTATTTAACAACCCCATTGTTGTCGACGCATGTCATTTGGTTGAAAGTTGAAAAATAGACTATATAAAAACTTGGCTTTCTTCCTTTTTTAAACAAAAGAACATTTTGCATAATTATTTTGAATTATTGATTCAGTGGTATTTTGTCATGTCAATATTAATGTAATTCTTTAACCCTTTCAGGGGCAGAGAAATTCTGTTCGTAAACTGATAAAATAATTGACTGACATCAGAATATTCAAACGAATTTATTACTAAATAACAAAACGCTATTTTGCACTTTAATTACAAAAGCAACTTTTTATTAAAATATTCTTGGTGCCAGTAGTCAGTTTTGGAATTAAAATTAGGTGGCTAGACCCTCTAGCCACCGCCCCTGAAAGGGTTAAATAACATGTAAAATAACAGTGGGTTTTAAAGATTTTTTTTCTCCCTCCCAAGCAGTTCAACTCCCCTCCATTTACAAATGTTGGGAGGGAGATTCCCCTCCTACGAAAAATTGAATTTCAAGCCCTGTGTATTGAGTGCAGCTCAACGACCTCGTTCTTATAAATTATTAAAAGAAGGTGGAAGAGTCGTGGAAAGATATTTTAAGAGGTGCGAACAACATGAATTTTCAAGTTAAGAATGAGCACGATTTCGTTGATGAAGAAACAGAAACCGTGTCTCACGAGATATCCAGTAATGAGCAAAATAGTTCATTTACGTCCAGTGATGAGATTGCTAGTGCCGAACCAGTAAAGAATCCGTTCCAGACTCGAATAGGTCGAACTGTTAAGAAACCTAGATATCTAAAAGACTTTGTAACATGAACTGTTTTTATTGAACTTTATAATATGTTTAATATTATTTTTTGTTTTTCTCAGTAGTTTTGCAGGGGAGATGTAACATATCGTTTGTAACGTAATCGTTGCTATACTGACGTCATCTCGGATGCTGATATGTAGCTCCGGTTTGATTTCTATTAATGGAGTGTTCTGTCTGTTTTGTCTGGAGTGTTTGTCATTAAAGTCCTCTTTTTTTTAAGTGTTTTCTCACTACTTTTATACATAAGAACATGACGGCTCGCACGAATTTAATTTAATTTTTCTAACCAAGACTTCGTGTGTGTATGTGTATGCAGCAAACATTTCCACTGAAATTTAAATTTTTTACCCCATTTTTATATAGCCGCAATTTTTTAAATTAAATGTATAAACCATGTTTATACAATTTACAGTTTAATATACCATTTGGGTACTATTTAGTTATCCCGTCGACCAAAAATATATCGCCAAATTATAAGATTAAATGCCAATAATGGTTGATCGTAAATGTCACAATCACTGGACTTTAAGCAAGTTACACGTATTTACGTGATCATGTGATTTTTTATTTCGACATTTTATTTGTATTTCTATTAATTTTATACTCCTTTATTTGTTCGTTCGTTATTTAAAATAAAAATTATATCAATTTGTATAGTTTGGCGAGTGGTTTGGCGATTTATATAGTTTGGCGAAATTGGTCGACGGGATAACTAAGTAGTACCAAAACATGCCTCCCATAACTGCTCTCATACACTTGAAACAACATTATTGCGAACATCGCACGTTTATACATTTTGGCGTTGAATAACACTGTTTGGCGAAAAAAATTGAATCGAAAGCGTATATAAACAACATGTATCGCAAGTACAGTTATTTTTACAGTTACATTTGCTAATATCTCCTGTAAGTCACATGATGGTGAAGTGTGACGTCAGGCGGATATTGTCCGTGAAAATTAAGTCATTTTGACGCAACCATAAAATATTTTTCAGTTTTTAAATAAAAACGAGTTGAAGCCCGTCGAATTTCGACGAAAAAAAATGTCGAAAAAGGAACTGTTACACTGATTTATAATAAACCTACAGAATTAATTACAATAAAAAATCCATCTTACGTTGCTTAATGTAAATCTTAAAACAAATATACTTTTAACCTAAAGTTATCAAAATACTATTTTCATAAACTTCAACTGTTCAAATTAATGAAAAATTAAACTTTATTCGTAAAAGTAATCAAGATAATAAAGATCGGTAATTATTATGAAGTGAGTAAGATGATCGGTGCAATTGAGGCTCTTATGCATGGTGTTCGATCACGTACTTGAAAAATTGCTCAGTTTAATGTCCGTGATTTAAGAACTACTCAAAAAACTCGTTAATGACTTCAAAACATTGCAACTATGTTCATTTGTAGGATAAATTCACACTCATCACTCTACATATATAAAAGTAAATAAAACACTTTTTCACACTCAAAAAATATGGAACAGCCTATCAACAAAAACATTTATTAACTTAACTTAAAAAAACCTAAACACAATCGTTGCCACATACGTTTACCCAAAAACATATTCTCAATTTTAAAATGTGACATTGATTAAATCATACACAATGGAGGTAAGCCAAAATTTAGTTAGATATTTCAAAAGAAAGGAGAATAAGAATAAATTAATGGAATACCTAACACATGGTATTACGGAATGAAAAATCACCAAAAATTGTTTTCCTTTAACACAATCACAGAATTTTTTTCCGTGAAATCTAAACCTAACGTAATTTCCACTGTCTCAAAATTTATACCTCTCATACCCGTACTCACCATTAAAAGATATTTTAACACGCAATAGGTTAATCATAATTATATTTCCAAATTTGAAGTCGCGTTTGTTCGCTACAACCGCTACAACTTGGGATGTGAACATTCGCACTCTTGCATCTCAGTATCGGTGAGTAAAAATTCCAGAAATTCATGACTTCTTTTAGACACATTCGTGGTAGTTATATCAAAAAATAATATTGATGCTAGTCCCCTTTTATAAAATTCTGTCTTCAATATTATTATATTGATAGTTAATTATCAATATTCATTTCGAAGTTAAAATATAACTATTTAATCATACAAATGGATTTGGTTTACCTAAGTTCACCTTATCGGGAGGTAAAAGGCTCACTTAAATATCTTTGGAACTAGAAAGATAGCCCGTTAAAAATGACGGAAAATGAGATATCAAGATATATACAGTTTTCTCTATTTCGCCAAGTCCCCCATACTGGAAAAGTACAGATAATTTAATTTCTGTATTCGGCGATATAAAGCACATTAAAATCGGGCAGTTAGGAGCTCAGACAATACAGCGCCTTCTAGTGGCAGTTATTTTATTAATAGCATCGGATTGAAGATGTAAAGACGTACATTTTACTTTAAATTCTGACCCATAGACTTTGAAAATAACCTTAAATGCACGGATTTTAAATTAAATGAGCTCGATTAGTAAAAATTAGTGGGTTTCAGTGGGAATTTCGCCAAATTAGCCAGCTATCGCCAAGTTGGGGTCATATATGGCAACTTAATTTTGTCGCCAAATTTGGTGAAATCTTGCCAAGTTGGTCAAAATTTCGCTCTATTGTGGTAACCTATTGTGGCTGCTATTAGTACTTTTCAACAATTACTCATTGTTTACTGATTTCTCCTCCATAGGAATCCTAACATGGCCACGATGAATGAGGCGGTCCAACCGGAATTGTGAGGGACATACAGAAACTTGGATTATATATAAATAGATGAAAGTTCGTACTGTTTAAGGAGTAATTGCAGGAACAAAATGTAGACACATAACAACATATATTTGACGACCACAAAACAAATACATAACGTTCGCGTACATAATTTCGTTTCAATAAGTCTTACATCAAAATATTTCACAGCTACATTTCAGTTCATAAAGTTCTAAACAAATTCATTTGTCAACAAAAAAGTACGTCTGCGCGAGGCGCAAAATAAAAACGATTATATTAAGGCCATAGAAGCAGCGATAAAACACAACACACTCCCACCTTTGAGTTTCGAATTCAATTAAACTCAAACTTTACTTTGAGTTTATATAAACGACCATAACTGGATCATTTTTCACGTACAGTCACCACAGGAGAGTCACCAACACTTTTTTGGAAAATAGGTTCAGTAGATTCAGTATCTAAAAAGCAGTCTTTAACAGAATGTTGGATCATCGGCTTACTCGTCGCAGGGTCTGAAAAACAGTTTTTATCAGCCAGCTTTATCATCGGTTTAGTAGAAGGAGGATCTAAAGGACATTCTTTATCATTCGGCTGAACAGTCTGTTCACAAGATATTGAGTTTTGAGCAGTAGAATAACGTTCAGGACCTCTCTCATGAGTTACTTCTAGAGGAATCAATCTGAGAACAGGACGTAGAAATTCGCCACCTTTCATTTTTGCCTTTACTAATCCTGCATTTCCATCTTTAGAAGGATAAAGTTCAATAACTTTGGCAAGTGGTCATTCAAGTTTCTTAACATCCTCACTAAACACTAGAACAACATCACCAATCTGGACAGGTCTCTGATTTTTGTCCGAGAATTGTCTTAAATATCCCAAATAATCAGTGCGGAATCTTTTTCTCAAATCTTGTTTTAGTCGCTGTCTATAGGCATGTCTCTTATTAATAGACGATGAATCCAAAATGTCAAGATCAGGAATACCTGATTCTCTAATATCTTGTAGAAATATAGAAGGAGTAAGTGGTATGAAATCATCAATTTCCTCTGAAACATACGTCAAAGGCCGCTGATTAACAATACTTTCAGTATCGCAAATAACAGTTTTCATTTCTTCTAAGTTCAAAGAGCTTCATCCTAAGACTTTTCGAAAGATCCCCTTTATTATGCCTATCAAACGTTCCCACCATCCACCCCACCAGGGTGCAGATGGATGATTAAATTTCCAAGTGATTTTCTGAGATTCGCTATACTGAGAAATAGCACCCCAATTTTCAACACTCGTAAAAAATTTTCCATTGTCACTATACACTATCGCAGGTCTACCTCTTCCTGTTATAAATCTTCTAAAAGCTTGCAAAAAGTTGCCAGTCAATAAAGATGTGGCTATCTCTAAATGTATGGCTTTGTAGACAGAGCATGTGAAAATAACTATCCAAGCTTTCCGACCTCGTCGAAGAAGTAAAGGACCGGCGTAGTCAGTTCCTACAACTTCAAATACTGCAGCTTCTTTTATACGATCTTCCGGAAGTGGTACTTCTATAATCGGCTTAGGTCTTCAATTAAATCTTTTACAACGTACACAGTTTTTAACTACTTTTCTAACAGTCTTCCTGCATTTCAAAATCCAAAAGTCTTCTCTTAAATTACTCATCAATATCTGGGTACCATGGGCGGATGCACAGGGGGGGATCGCCCCCCCCCCCAAAAAAACAAAAGCAGATAAATCCACCGATTATCACGAATTTCAACAAATGGTCGCCGGAAAAAATCAATTTCGTCAATCGTTCGCAGGTCAAAAGATCGCGCAAAAAATGCGAATTTCGTCAAAGGATCGCAGAATAAACGCGAATTTTGCCAAACAATTGCGGAAAAAACGCCAATTTCGCAAAAGAATCGCGCAATAAAAACGCTAATTTCGTCAACAGATCTCTGAAAAAATGCATATTTCTTCAAAGAATCGCGAAAAAATACGCGAATTTCGCCAAAGAATCGCTGAAAAAACGTGAATTTTTAAAAGGGTCGCGGAAAAAACGCACAATTAGCACCAGGAGGAGATTCTCCTAGGCGCGCATCCACGGGGGTGGGGGGTGCGATCGGTGCAAAGAAGGGGAGAACAAATTTACCAAGTTGGTTTTTAAGAAATCAACACACCATACGCATTTTAGCTTTTAACTTACTAAGATTAGGACATAATCCTTTTTTGTACATTCATCAAATACTCCTTGAAATTTACCAATGTGGGTTGCAATAACAGTACATTATTTACACACTAGTGGCTTTCTTCAGAAAACATTAAGATGCTTAAATTTTTCAAAGGACCTTTCTTTTTCTTGTTTCTTTATTTGGAAATTGCTATGAATCCCATTCTTTTCTCAAACAATAAAGCACTCCTCAAAAATATCGTTATACAGAAATTAGAATTGAAGCTTGAAGCTTCTTTGAAAGAACGAAAAAGTTTCAACACTTTAAAGGGATCTACATAACGTTGTCAATTTCTGTTGTAGAGATTCAACAAAATGTATACGAAGTGGCATCGCCCCCCCCCCCACCTCAACCTATAGTGTCAAAAATTAATGCGCCATATGCCTTTTGACAGGACATAAACCTTTTTTGTTCCCTAATTGCCGAAACGTCATTGAGGTTTACCATTGATACACGAAAAGTGTTTGGTTTTCGTTTGTTTGTCCGCAAAAACTGCTGTTAAAAGCGTTGGATTTATATCTTGGGGAGGGGCGATCGCCCCTATCGATCCCCCCCCCACCCCCCTGTGGAATGTATGCCTAGGGGAATCTCCTCCTGGTACTTATTGTGCGTTTTTTTCGCGGCCTTTTGACGAAATTCGCGTATTTTTTTTCTCGATTCTTTGACGAAATTCGCATTTTTTCCGAGATCTGTTGACGAAATTAGCATTTTTTGCGCGATTCTTTCGCGAAATTCGCGTTTTTTTCTGCGATCCTTTGACGAAATTCGCGTTTTTTTCTGCGTTCCTTTGACGAAATTTGCGGGGTTTTTTTCGTGGTCCTTTGACGAAATGCCTAATTTTTTGTCGAAATTCACGTTTTTTCGCGTTTCTTTGACGAAATTCGCGTTTTTGCGCGATCCTTTGACGAAATTGGCATTTTTGCGCGATCCTTTGACGAAATTCGTGTTTTTTTAGTGATTTTTGACCTGCGAACGATTGACGAAATTCATTTTTTTGGTGACCATTTGTCGAAATTCGCGATAATCGGTGGATTTATATTTTTGATCCAAGGGGGGAGCGATCAGAGTGATCCCCCCCTTCATTGAACAGGTATACACACCACTTAGATGACACATTTTGACTTTCAAGGATATTAAGGCACCTTCAGATTTCTGAAGGGAAACTTTTTCAGAGATTATCCTCTTTCAGAAATCTGATATTAAAAAATGGATGTGATGGTTATGTTTTTCAGCTTTCGATAATTGGTCCTTATTTTTTTTTTTTTTTTTTTTTTTTTTTTTGCTGAATCCAAAAATGACCTTCATTTTTTACAATACTATCACGTCAGGATTTTTCACAAATCGCAAATTTTTAAATTTTCAAAAAGTCGAAATATTAGGAAAATCTGCTACTGTAAAATAGACGTAACTTTATTTCATAATAATTTATTCATTTTTTTGCTTATACTATGCATTTTTACAGTTAAACATGTAAAATATTGTGTATTTAAAATCCTTATCTGGGAGCACGGCAGTGCGTCCGCCAAGTTCGCACAAGCCGTAAGCTACCTTTTCCTGAACCATTTCGGCATACTTTTCACCCCCTCATAACGTCGTTTTAGGGAGAGATATAGAAATTTTTCTTTTATACACATGTTCGTATGGTCAAACTGAACTAAGGTTCCACGATTTCATGTTTCTGTATTTAGTAGTTTTCGAAATATTAAATTCCGAAAAAGTGCTTTTTTGTCACTGACTCACTTCGCATCATCAAATAACTAAGGTACTTCTAAAAGTCATAGAATCATGAAATTTCACAAGTAAGTCGGGTTTGTAGCACAATTAACCAGAAAAATCTGAAAACACAGAATTTCCGCCTCTAAACCCTTCAAACAGGGGGTGTTCATTTGGCCGTAAAGAGTTCTTTAACACATTCAATTGTGCCAATGTTGGTCGCCAAAACTCGATTACAGAGTTTTGAAAGGAGTCATGTGATTTCAAGCAGAATAACATTTTATATGTATGCTTTTCCAAAGATGTTTGTTAAATAGAAAAATGAATATACCTAAAAATTTTAATCAGTATAGGTTATGATATATTTACGATATTAAAACAACAAAACATTTAACAAAATATAACTACAATTCGGTACGTTTCCGATATAGTAGCCTTGGCGAAATACAGAAAATAGCCTTGACGAGAAAAGAAATTTGATAATAACGTATTTTATGGCAACCTATTTACTGTGTCATATACACAAGCAATTTTTTCAATATGTATACAATTTATTTAATGCAAGGAACCCGTTTATTTTTATATACCAACATAAGTAATTTGTATATAAAAAATAATATTTTATACATGTATAAATAAAATGTTTATATGTATATAAATACATGGTACTTCTTAGTTATCCCGTCGACCAAATTACTGTCGCCAAATTGTAAGATTAAATGCCAATAATGGTTTGCCATTAATTAAGTAATTGTAAGATTAAATGCCAATAATGGCCAATAAAACCATTAATTCGACGTTTTATTCGTATTTTTATTAATGTTTTACTAATTTATTTGTTCTTTCGTTATTTAAAATAAAAATTATGTCAATGTGTATAATCTGGCGAGTGGTTTGGCGATTTATATAATTTGGCGAAATTTCTCGACGTGATAACTAAGAACCAGATACATATATAAATAACATAAAAGTTAATCAGGTTTGTTTTCATAGTTGTTTATATCATTTGGCAAGTTATCTCAGTTTCTGGCGTCCGAATTGCGCCAAGATTTAAAAAAAATGCCAAGGTCCCTATAGTGGAAAAATATCCTAATTCCATATGAAAGTTTTAAAATCTCCTTTTAATTAAATGAAATGTGTAACTAATAAACTGTCTTTAACGATGTGCGAAAGATGCGACGTCCGAAGTCTGCTGCTAATGTTATTATATTGTATTATTAGGTTACTTACTGTTAATTTATTGTTAATTTTAAATCTGTAAAAGAAATATTATAGTTATAGATAAGATATGTTGGTCGCCAAAACCCGATTACAGAAAATTAGCCTGAATTATAAAGGCATTACATGATTTCAAGCTGAATGAATTTTTATATGCTTTTACAAAAATCTTAACCCCTTGAGGGGCAGGCAATTGCGTTTGTGAAATGCCGAATTCCCACCGGAAATTTAGAAATATTTTTTTTTCAAAATAAGGAAAAGCAATTTTACGACTTTTTTCCACCAAAGTTAGAAAAGTAAAATTTCATAATTTTTTTCTGGTGCAAATTTTCATTAATCGTAGGTGGGATAAAATATATCCCACCGCCCCTCAAGGGGTTAATAAAGCAAATCTTTCAGTTTATCTGTCCATCTTTCTATCTTTTATTTCCTTGAAACAAATTTTATTAAAGACCGGGAGGCGTCCGCACAGATTATCATCTCATCGAGTTGACGGCTGAAATTTTAGGATTAGTTAAATATCGATTAGCGTATTGTAACTGATCTGCCAAGTCATATCTTTGTGGAAACCACCTACAGACCCGATTTTACGGGTTAATTGGTGGATTTTCCATTGTGTTTTCCTGCACTCATTCCTCCATGTTTCCAAACTTTTGAATGCAGGAAAATACAATAGTAAACTTATCAGTTAACCACTAAAATTAGGACTTCAGGTGGTTTCTACCAAGATATGACTTAACAGACCAGTTGCATTTAAATATGCTAATCTAGTTTTAACTAATCCTAAAATTTCAGCTGTAAACTCGATGAGGTGATGGTGTGTGCAGACGCCTCCCGGTCTATCATAAATGTCGGAATTCTAATCTCAATAGCACTCTGATCAATCTAGCAATTATCCCTACTATTTATGGAACACTATTCCTTTAAGTACGTTTTAGTGATGTTAATGAACTTATGCATATGCATCATACATATTATACATATGCATATAATACGTAATACATTTGCATCATACGTATTATAGGTATGTGTATAATACATAATACATATGCATCATTATGACGTCAGAATAAACAAAACATTTTTGTCGCCAAATTTGAGAATTAACATGATATATTACCAAATTTGGCGAAACTTTGCTAAATGTCGCCCAGCTTGGTGAATATTTGACGCTAGTGGCTATTTTTCAATGAGTTAATTATTAATGCGAGCCATCTATTTTGATTTTTCCGCATATCATCTGTATAGGTAAATGATATAACTTACTAATATTTCCAAAGTGCTAATAGTTTCGTCATTGCCCAAAACCTCTGCTACTGTTATTATACTTACTGTGACTATGTTGTTAATCTTTACACCGCCAAAACTTCTGTACTATATAAAGAGAATTTACGGAAACTATTAAAGCATTGAAACTGCCAGTTCTCCTTATGATTATTAATTCTATAATATGTAACCTGTTAATCAATATGTACGTTAGAATGAATCTTCTATAATCCGGTTCCTCGCATTTTAGTTTTCAGGTTTCGAATAAAATTAGCTAAAATCTTAAAACCATGGCACATTGACTAATTCTTCAACACGATCAGATGAGAAGAATGATTGATTTTCAAATGGATCATGGCAGTGAGCCGGTAGACCTTCTATTCTTCCGTAATCGAGGTCTATTGAAACGTTTAACGTGAAACAAAAAGATATTAGCATCAATATGGTTTAATGCAAATGCAGATATTGTCAAAGGATTTCATAAGAACCATTTCACTTGTATCCAGTCGTATCAGTTAAAATACAACAATTGGCAGTGAGCCCAATTAGAATAATTACTTAATAGATTTAAAAATTTCCGCATTAGAGAACGAATCGTAATTGCTAAGGAAACATACATAAGTGAGTTAAGAGATATTTGTCACGAAAGATGAAATTCATAGCAACACAAACTATATGATGTGCTTCCATGATCGTAAAGAGTTCTTGATTTCTCTATCGAAAGCTTCCGATTTGGCGAAAGAATGGGCAAGTAAATTAAATTATGAATAAAAGTAACATGATGCAACGTTTAACAGGGAATTAATACGGTAAATACTGCTTGCTAGAGGCGGCTAGTACTTTAATATAAAAAGAAATAAAGTATAAATTTGTAATGCTCAATAAAATAAATTTAGGTATTTTTATGTTAACCGGGCGCAAGTAGCAAATCGCCAAATACTGTTCCCAATCCATTGTTCATATTGCATTCATTTCATTTAAAGATATATACTTTTCAGTCATCTCATTTAAAATAGATGCATTTCCCTCATTTTATTTAATAGAATATTTAACATAGAAGTAAATAAATAAATAAGAAATAATAACATAAACCAAAATACTTTATTTGAAAATCAAAGCATTGTTTCTAATTTACACAAGTGAAAAATGAAAACTGCTATTGGCGAAAAAAACAAAAGGCTAATGAGGAGATTTGCTCCCGGCTAACATAAAAGTACCGAAATTTAAGTTTTTTCATATTAATATAGTTTAGAATAAGAAACTTGAGAAAACATACAAAAAGTAGTGATATCCCAACAAAAAGTTTTCGGTAAAAAAAGAAAAAGCGCCAAGTTCTCCTTAATGTTTCGGCCAGAAAAAGTAGTGATATCTGAAGTTCGCACAAGTTAAAAGCCAAACATCCCAAATCTTTCATTGAAAATGGCTTCCTGCGACTTGGCCGTTAATGCCTTCGAGAGTGTTTTTAAAATTTTAAAATATGTACAAATGAGTTACATGCCAACTACATTTTTTGATTATTTTAGGCATTTTGTGGCACAGAGTACAGAAATAAAATACACATTTGAAAAAAGCATTTAAACAAGTCTATTTAAATGCTTAGAAGTTAAAAATAACAAAATACTTGTATTCAGGAGATAATATCCCTAATTGCTAAAACATAATTAGTATCAGCTTTTAACAGTTTAGAAATCGAATACCTCTTAATGTATGCAAACAAACTATAATAAATGTTCAAACGAAAAAAATCTCTTTCGTCAATACACAAGATTTCAATATTATACAATAAAATATAATGTAACATATTGTGAGATTTGAAGTAAGTAAATTTTGTTTTATTTCTTGGGTTTTACGTTAATGACTTTAGCTTTAGACCGTACAAAATGACAATTAAACCACAAGTGGACTAAATGATCTGTAACCAAAACTAATGTTTGTTGAAACTGAATGGTAGTTATCAGAAATCTTTTACTTATAATGTCTTTGTTTGAATTTGCCTCTTTGCATTCCAACATTACTTTTAATATTTAAATAATTCATAAATGCGTAATTTCCAATCATTAATTTTGAAATGATGTAGAAGGCATTAACGGCCAAGTCGCAGGAAGCCATTTTCAATGAAAGATTTGGGATGTTTGGCTTTTAACTTGTGCGAACTTCAGATATCACTACTTTTTCTGGCCGAAACATTAAGGAGAACTTGGCGCTTTTTCTTTTTTTACCGAAAACTTTTTGTTGGGATAATTTTATTCCATGCGTGGCAGTTTTTTTGAACCGCTCATGCTCTGCTTCGCGCTTTTCCTTTAATCATCTCTATGGGGTTCATCTCGATATCCTCTTTTATTTTGGCGGTTGATAAGGTTGGGAAATATGTCGCAGATGTATTCAAAATATTTGCCTTCTTTTGTTAAGGCTTTGACAAATTGGTTTGAGAGATTTTCGCTATTTTTTTTACTTTTTAACTTTGAAATTTATGATTTGCGAAAATCGCGACGTGATGGTTAAAAATGAAGGTCATTTTCGGATTCAGTGCTAAAAAATACATCAAAATCAATTATCAAAAGTTAAAAAACACAATCATCGCAGGCTTGTGTTATTAACGTTGTTAAAACTTCACTATAACTAAAAGAACAAAAAATAAGATAAATAATTACCATAGTGCAAGAGTAAAAAGAAAAAGAACAAAAAATAGGACATTTAATAAATAAATTCTGTTATAACGTTTATAATTTTCCGACTTAATAAGTAACAATAAACCATATTTTGAGGAGAGGGCGGGATTATACGATAAGTGTGTTGGATAAACGAGTGTTTCGGTTAATCGGATGTCGGATAATCGAGAGTCTGAAAATATTTTTAAATCGCATTAATTATTTTATATTCATTTAATAATTAACTGCAAGGAATGATTTGAGCAACAGAAATTATGAGTACGTTGATTATATGCCACTCGGATCCCCCCCCCCCCAAAAAAAACAATTCTCTGGATCCACCCCAGCTGGGTACCAGCATGATTTAAACTATGATGTCTTGTCTGAATAAGTATTTCCACAACTGGGTGGCTACTGGGTAACAGTATCGGAAATCGGAAATTTCTTTTATCTTCTCTCATCAGAATGCGAGTCTTTACTTTAAGTAGTCCATTCGATTCTACGTAATATTGAAGTGATTTTAAGCGTTTATCTTCAGTTCCTAAAAATGATTCTTTTTGTACTAGTTTAACAAAGCTATTTCAGCTCTATTTATTTCTTCTGGAGTTAAGAGTCCAGAAATCCGGTTGGAATGTTCCACTTTACAGTTAGTAAAAAATCTATAAATCCAAGCAATAATTCTGATCTATTTGTCTTACGACGAAAATCTGTTATAAATTTTTTCAGTTGATTCTTCATCATTTGTAGGGCTAATAACAGTTTTTCTCTTTTCGTAATATACTATGTTGAAATCAGGAACAACGTTGGATTTCGGCCATTCTTTTTCCGGTCTTCGCAACCATTCTGGACCCACCCACCACTTAGATTTTGCTAAAGCTTCTGCATTACAACCACGAGAAGGGAGATCTGCTGCATTTAATGATCCAGGGATGTGATGCCAATTTTCAAGTTCTGTCAAAGATCGGATTTCTTTAATACTGTTGAAAACAAAAGGAGCCTAATTTTCAGTTCCATTGATCCAATATAGAGCATTTGCTGAATCAAACCAGAAAAATTTAGGAATATGTTTCAACTGAAGATCGTGTATCACACTCTGTGCTAGTCTAGCTCCTATATTACAGGAAAGTAGTTCAATCGAGGAATGGAAATGGTTTTCTTTGGAGTAACTCTGCACCTAGCCTGTACAAGCTAACAAGATGTTGTATTTTCAGTCGCACATCTTAAAAATATACATGTTGCATATGCATTCTTGGTTGCATCGCAAAATATCTGTCAAGACAGATTTTCTGGTGCTTCATAATTTGAAATAATACATCGAGGGATTTCTATCTCCTTTAATTTAGAGACATCCTATCGCCATTTTTCAAATTTCTTGACAACAGATTTGGGCAATTCAGCATTCCATGAAACTTTGCAATTTCCATCATTCTTGAAGGAGAATTTTTGGCCCCAAGGTGACAGGACACGTGAGTCCAATGGGATTGAAAATTCTATGAACAGGACTCAGAACTGTTCTTTTCGTTACAATAGTATAGTCTTCAAAAAATTTTCATAAATCTATTTTCAAAGTATCAAATTTCATATTCCACATTAGTCCCAAAACTGGAACATTCTTTTCTTCTAATAAGGGAAAGTTTTCTGCTTCTGTTTTATGGAGATTATACTCCCACCTTCGAAGATCAAATTTAGCATTTCGGAGAATAACTTTGGATTCTTCAATACATTTTTCAAGCTCTTCATGGTTTTCAACACTAGTGACTCAGTTATCTATATAAACAGACTTTAACAACTTATGTGCTGTTTTGTTTCTTTAAATCTAGAAGGTACGTTCTTCAGATGATATCGGATAGTTGCACCAAGCAAATAACGCGAACATGTAAGGCCGAAAACAACCCTTTTATGCTGGTAAATTTTCAACTTTTCGGGGTCACCTTCCTCCCACCATAAAAATTTCAGAAATGGTCTATCTCGCTCATTCAAACCAATTTGTAGAAAGGCTCTTCGAATATCCGCAGTCACGCCTATTTTCTTCAATCGAAATTTATTTAAAATAGTCGGAATGATTTCTACGATGTTAGGACCTTTTTCTAAACAATCAGTGATTGAAGGTTAATCTTTTTGTCTTGCTGAACCATCAAAAACTGGTCTAACTCTTATAGTAGAATTTTCTTTAAGCATAGCTCTGTGTGGCAAGTAGTGCTCACTTTCGTCCTTACAGGAGTCCTTAACTTCTTCAATAACACCTTCTTGTATCAATTATTTTAATACATCTTCATACTCTTGTAACGTTCCCGTTTTCTTTAATGATTCAACACAACTTCTTAATCGTCGTTCAGCGATTTTCCGACCAGTTTGTAATGGAGAATGTTTTTCAATCCATCGAAGACTCTCTTCATACCTTCCTTCTGCATCTACTTTTATATTTCTATTAAAATGTTCTTCAGTTGCTTTTTCGATTTCTTGTTTGTTTCTGCTTTCACCAGGATCGGGAATTCCAAGTGTGTCTAGCCGCCATAAATCTGAAATTTTTCCAGCATTTACATGTACTGACATGACGCTGTTCGTACTATCGGATACGTTAAATATGCCAGTTTTCCCCATCAAAGTCCAACCAAGATGTGTTTCCATTAATACTAAGCCAGAAATCAGTTGTTTTATTTTTCTGGTGTACAACTTTTCTGCTACATCAGATCCTATAAGCCCATGAATTTTGTTAGGTGAAAATTGATATAGCAATTCAACCTCGTTACTCAAATCAGAGAGAAAGATTTTTTGTTTCTTAATTTCGCTTATAAATGGCCACGAGGAATTTTAGGAATGTCCGAACAAATTTTTTCTTGATCTAACCCTTCGACACGACAGCGATAATTTTCAAAGAAGTCGCTCGCTGACCAAATACTTCTTGTGCGATGATACAGTCTCTGTGCCACCGAATAAACTATGTGTTAAATTATCTTCCCCTATGCATTCATATTCCATCTCGGCCAGTGCAAAAGCTAATAAATAAGATTTACTGCTAGCTGAGTCAATTAATGTTCTTATATATTTCATCTTATTATTACACCTAAGACAGACAATAAGCGTTTGTAAAAGTACGTGGCGAGTACTAGTTTTTTTTTTTTTTAATTTCGATATCTAACTTTTTCATAATCGGGTTTTGATTATTATTTTCTTCTGGACGCATTATTTTGAAATGTAATCTACCGCAATCACAGGGTGGTATTTTCATTTTACAAAAACGGGATATGTGTTTTCGTATCTCTAAACATTTAAAACAAGCCCCTTTTTCATTAATGTTTGTTTTTTCTCTTCATGAGATAAACCATTAGCATGTCTACATTCAGTACTCAAATGCGACTTGTTACAAAAAACACATGTTTCTCTTTTCATTTTCGATGAATTATATAATTCCGTAGCCGTTGGAATGTCTCTTTCTCGCCTACTTGACGCAGGATAAATATTTTGGTTTATATTTTCTAGATTAAACCCACTTCTAGCCAAATGGACTTTTTCTTCGCATTCGATTTCGTGCCGTAAAAATTCCATCACGGAATCTAACTTATTATTACTTTCATCTTTTGAATTTAAAGTAATGGAATTTAAATTTCTTTCCCAAATTCTCAATATGTCAACAGGCAAGCACGATTCAATCGATGGATAAAGAATTGCAGAATAATGTTCGCTTGAAACACCTAACATTTTTAATGATCTTAAATTCTTATTAATATTTGGAAAATTTTCCAGAGAGAGAAATTCGCCTTGCATACAATATTTCAAATGAAAATCAAATTTCAAATTATTTTATTTTTGCTTAAAAGGCGCAAAGGCCAACCTAGTGAAAAAGATTCCATGCCGGGAATCGAACCCGGGTCATCAGTATAGCGCACTGACGTTCTACCGACTAAACCACATGGAACGATACCCAGCCTGGAACTTCTCACTATTACAGGTTGGCAAGGCTACAAACGCAGCACAAGATGGAATATTATTCCGTGAGCCACCAACATGGGGCAAACACAGACTCATAAATAAATCCAGCATCGATTGAATCTATATTAATATTTGGAAAATTTTCCAGAGAGAGAAATTCGCCTTGCATACAATATTTCAAATGAAAATCAAATTTCAAATTATTTTATTTTTGCTTAAAAGGCGCAAAGGCCAACCTAGTAAAACGTAGTAACGTCAGTGCGCTATACTGATGGCCCGGATTCGATTCCCGGCATGGAATCTTTTTCACTAGGTTGGCCTTTGCGCCTTTTAAGCAAAAATAAAATAATTTGAAATTTGAGTTTCATTTGAAAGATCTTAAATTCGTTTCAATTTTGTCGTACAATTTAAAAAGAGGAATTCTTGGACCTTTTCCCGTTGTATTATTCATCATTAAAGCAAGCACTTCTCTTATATAAACTTCTATTAACATATCAGTACGACCAAAACGAGCCTTTGACCATTCAATGACATTTTCATAAGCGGGGTACGACTCGACAATTTCTCTTGCCCTTGAACCCTTTAACGTTGCTTGCAACAAAGATTGATATTTGTCTTCTTTCGCGATTTCAGAATCGTTATGTATTTTTCAAACTGGCCCAAAAGGCCAACCAATCTTTAATATCTCCCCCGAATAATTTAAATTCTATCTTAGGAAGTTTAAACTTCCGTTTCGTGATACTTTCAATTTCGGAAACCTTTAAAAAATTTTTACTTTAGTTTTTAACTTAATAAATTTCTCTTCATACACACCTTCGTATTCTTTATCATAATTTTCTTGAGAATAAGATTGGTCGTTTAAAAGAAGATCTAACATTTCTCTTTCTTTTGGTTGTAGATCTGCCCATTTTTCGTCTAATTGAGATATAATCATATAAAATCTCAATTTCTTCAATGTCTTTATTTTCATTATTTAATCTGTTCTCAAGTAAATTAGCAATTCGCGTAAAAGCGCTTCTTAATAGAATGCAGAACTTTTTAATCTGTTATCTTACTTTACTTTCTTAAATAATATAATATCCCAGCAGTTGGATGCCAAATAATATTGATTCTAGTCCCTTTTTATAAAATTTTATCTTCAATATAATTATATTGATATTTAATTATCAATATTCATTTCAAAGTTAAAATATAACTATTTAATCATACAAATGGATTAAGTTTGCCTAAATTCATCTTATCGGGAGATAAAAGACTCACTTAAATATCTTTAAAATGAAAGTTCGTACTGTTTAAGGAGTAATCACAGGAACAAAAAGTAGACTCATAACAGCATATATTTGACGATCACAAAACAAATACGCGTACATAATTTCGTTTCAATAAATCTTACATCAAAATATTTCACAGCTATATTTCAGTTCATAAAGTTCTAAGCAAATTCATTTGTCAACAAAAAAGTATCGTCTGTGCAAAATAAAAACGATTATATTAAGACCATGGAAGCAGTGATAAAGTGCAACAAATATCATCGTTTTCTTTTAATATGGCGTCGTTTTTACTCACTGAAGCATTTCGCCTAGCGTCTCAAATTCGGTATCTGCGGAATGAAAAAGTATTGAAATGTAACAGTTTTGTAGTGGAAAGTTCGTGTTTTTTAAAGCGTCATGTCATTTTCTCTTAACATTCTTTTTCAAACCACTTTTAGTTGTAATGAGAAAATAGCATCATAAAAGATATAATCCGAACAAAAAGTTTTTTGTAAAATAAAAGCGCCAAGTTCTCCTTAATGTTTCGGCCAGAAAAAGTCGTAATATCTGGAGTTCGCACAAGTTAAAAGCCAAACATCCCAAATCTTTTATTGAAAATGGATTCCTGCGACTTGGCCGTTAATGCCTTTTATGGCATTTCCAAATTAATGATTGGAAATAACACATTTATGAATTAATTAAATATTAAAAGTAATATTTGAATGCAAAGAGGCAAATTCATATGAAGATAATATAAAAAACTGGTGGAACCAGAGAGAAAAGTAAAGCTCGATCTAAAAAAGTTACAGTAAAAAATTGTCAAATAGTTTCGGTTTAAAAAAGTAAGTAGTGCGTAGAAAAGTAATGGAATCAGATTATCTGTAAAGCTCATGAAATTACCCAAATTTTTGTTGATAGCTGAAAATGTGGACTGAGCTTTACTGGTGCCTTAAAATCAATCAGGGAAGTAAAGGAATTTTTAACTCATTCTGAATTCCAATCATTCATAACCATTTTAAAAATTTGGGTTCACAAGAATAGGTTAGAGGTTGATTTGGAAATGAGCGAGAACATGAGAGGTATCGAGAACATGAGAGATCGTTCAGTACGAAGTATGGACCAAATTCCATTCCAGGGGTCACTGATAAGCCTGGAAGATCAAAGTCCAAAATAAGCCCAAAGCCCTAAGCATGTACGATTCAACCATATGCTAACTACTAGTCTGGCTTAAAACCATTCACATAAGGCTCCCTTTTCACAGTAATTACATGAAATAAAAATTATTACGCTGCACGCTGCTGACCATATAGAAATGTTAATAACAACAATTCCTCAACAACTTAACTATATTAATGTTATACTTAAAATATTACTTCATGGTTTACATTATTTCAGCTTTGTGGAATTTAACTTGACTTGATGTAATCATGTCCACAATTCTGGGCCTGACAGAAATTTTTTTGCACATAACTACACATTCTGTTTACTATACCCAGTACTCATTTTGAGTGGATAATATGATTTTGAATATAAGGCATCAGTAAAGCTCAGTCCAAATTTTCAGCTATCAACAAAAATTTGGGTAATTTCATGAGCTTTGCAGGTAATCTGATTCCATTACTTTTCTACGCACTACTTACTTTTTTAAACCGAAACTATTTGACAATTTTTTACTGTAACTTTTTTAGATCGAGCTTTACTTTTCTCTCTGGTTCCACCAGTTTTTTATATCATTTCATATCTTTTTCAGATCCTTTCAGGAATTTAATCAACCAACTTCAACTAACCAAACAACAGCCCCAATTAACCAACCAATGATCCCAATTAACCTGTCCAAACAATTGTCCCATTCAAAAACTAACAGAAACATTGGTTCACCAGTGTATTTCAAGAGCTCTAGTTTTATACATAGTGTGATCTCTTGACAATTTCTTCTATGTACCTGCGCTCCTCTGGTTTAAGGGACTATGGAATATCCTACGCCAACTCCTCAAACACACAAAAAGCTAGGGTAAGAAACAGTCATAAGAAATGAATTAAAACTGCGAAAAATTATAAAAAGGGAAAATTTCTGTCTTTGGAACTTAATGGGAATTTAAAATTAAAAAAAAAAATCTGAAAACAAATGAATTGAAAATATTATACAATACACCTGTAAATAATATCAGAAATATTACTTATATTGGATATTTATAATAATATTTCGGAGGTCAAACTAAAATATCACGATAATGACTAACATATTTACATCTAACTGTAACCATTGATCAAAAAATGAGGAAAATTGGAAAGTAGGTGTCCTTTGTAAAGTGTGCATTAATTAAGTAGATAAATTACGTAAACGAGTCTATTGACAATTGGTGTATTTGGTACGGATAAATTATATAATTGAGCCTACAGACAACTGGCGCATGTTACAGGGCGTCTTTTAAAGCATAATTAACTGAACCGTAAGCGCACGCACCTATTTTTGTAACGTTAACACACGCGTGCGGTAAATCTCACCTCATTTTCTCTCCCATTATATTTTTGGCTAAATGCGTTTTAAAAAAAGTCTACTACTCTATATTGTAAAATGCATCAGTACTACTTCTTTTTAGGGAAAAATCAAGCGTTTCATATTTATTTTCCGATTTTATAACAGTTTCCGTAAAAATGGCGGTTTTCTTTCCTTAGAAAATATGCAACGATTTGTTTTACCTCTTAAAACATGAATTATTTTATAAAATTTACAGTAATTACATTTAATACACTTTCATCAACATATGCAGGTAGCTTTTATTTCACTCTTTCAGTAAAATTATTTTAGTGTGTGTTATCCCGTAACGAATGAACATATCGAAATGTAACGTTTGTATACGCGCGGGATTATTTAATCCCAAAAGCCATATTTCTACTTTTCTAGCCAACGAACTAACGATATTCCTTCATACAACCTTTCTCAACCTTGGCCTTGAAAGGTACAAGGAAGATCAGAATTGTTTCATGACGTAATTTTGAAGTTTTTTCACCTGCATAACCCCTTCTCCCGCAGGTAAAAGCAACATCTCCCGCCAGCCAGACCGTCCGCATACATACTACACCATAAAACGGAAGACCATATAGAAAAATGAGCTTTGCTAAAATGACGAATTTTTTAAGTTTTTTCACCTGCATAACCCCTTCTCTCGCAGGTAAACGCATGGTCTCCCTCCAGCCAGACCGTCCGCATACGTACTACACCATAAAACGGAAGAGCATATAGAAACATGAGCCTTACTAAAATGACGTAATTTTGATTTTTGTTTCACCATCATAACCCCTTCTCCCGCAAGTAAACGTAACGTCTGCCGCCAGCCAGACCGTTCGCATACATACTACACCATAAAACGTAAGAGCATAGCTCTTATATTACTTTCGGTCCAACAATATTATTTTTTTTTAAACTCGTGAAATTGAATTTCATTTGGCGTTATAATGACGTAATTATATAAAGTGTTTCAGCTTTTTAAATTAAAATGCATGTTTTCTTTGGCGCGTGCAATAGGAGTATACGATTTCCTTGACAATACGCAGGAAAATGTAATAAATACAACCAAATGAACTAGCATTTACCGAAAATCTTTTTCGTATGACTTACAAATAAATCTTTCGTTTTATGGATGAAAATAATAAGAATTAATTTCAGAATATCAGGAGTCTCTTTTCAGAATAAAACATCATTACAAAGTTATGTCAGTTAAACAGAAATTGACGTCATACCTAGCAAACGATTTTTTTTATTATTATGTTATTCTAAATTGTTTTTTTTTTAATTAAAACTCCTGTATTAAAATAGATTTTTAAACATTAAAAATATTCAAATGAAGATACTGTGTCATTTTAACAAGTGTTTAGTTAAAGTTTTTACATATATATATAGGACAAATTTTCATTATCTGATTAGAATGACGTCGATTTGAAAAATGCAAAAATATAGCGAGAAAATCTGATTTTTATTTAAAACAAAATACGCGTGTTATCACTTTTTTTAAATTATTGTGCCGCTTTTTAGGATGTGGCAACATGAAAGAAAGATTGAAGGAGATATTTCTATATTGTTAAATTATGGAACTCTATGTAAAGTTTAAATGGGTGCCATTCCCTTAATATTGGATATTTTTTGACCCGACCTTCGAAAGGCACATCGCTAAATTAAGACCTTTCCAAAAAGCCATTATTCATCACTGAATGTTTTCTGGTTTGGATTGTAATTGAGTTGTTGTCTTTTCATCATGTTTCAAAACGTAAAAGATGCTGCTGAGCTCTATTATACAGCACGATCGTGCTGTATGATATTATAAGTAATAGATTTCTGATAAGTACCAGTGCGTTTCAACAAACATTAGTTTTGATTACAACTTATTTAGTCCACTTATGGGTTGAATTGTCATTTTGCACGGTCTAAACCTAAAGTCATTAACACGAAACCCAAGAAAAAAAAACAAAATTTACTTTCTTCAAATCTCACAATGTGTTACATTATATTTTAATGTATAATATTAAAATCTTGTGCATAGACGAAAGCGATTTTTTTCATTTGAACATTTATTATACAAAAAGGAACTTGTGTCATAATTTTATTATATATGGTATAATTTTATGGTATTAATAAGATTCCTTTTTGATCTTAGCAGCCTGCTTCGGGTCATTATTTTGTTGGAAGAACAGCTATTTCCTAGTCCTAAATTTTGAACGGATGATTGTAGATTGCTCTGTAGTATTTTTAAATATCCGAATGGATCCATTGTACAGCCAAAAATCACTAAATTACTTGCCCCAGCCGCCGTCATTGAGCCCTAAAACCATTCAACCTCCACCGTGTTTACCAGTTGGTGTCGAATTTTCTGGTTTCATTTCTGTGGGATTTCTTTCGCCAAATTTTTCCATGCCCATCGCATCATAAATATTTAACTTACTCTCATCACTATATAACACTATTATCCAAAAGTCAAAATCCTTGTCAATATGTTTAGATGCAAAATCTAGCCTTTTTTGTTGTTTTGCAGCTGAAATGAGAGGTTTTCATCTGGGAACTCTACTATTGAAGCCTGCCGATCGAAGAATACTACGAACAGTTTTTGGATGAACTTTCTTGCCACTTGCCATCTATGGACAGTTTCTGAATGTACTTTCTTGCCACTTTCCATCGCAATGTGCCTGGTTAATTGTGGGGCACTAATTTTCGGACTTTTTTTTTACTTTTCTTACTATAATTCTTGCATCGCGGTCCTTAAGTTTCCTTGGACGACTATATCGAGATTTGTTTAGCACATTTCCACGTAAATTATCATTTCTAAGTACAGTTTGTACAGTTGCACGGTTTTTTCCTATAATTTTATCAATCTTGCCTTAAGATTTATTTTCGTTTCTTAATTTTACGACCATATTACGCAGTTCTAAGGCCGTTTCTTTTCCCTGACTCATCTTTCACATTATATGCAACCGTTTACATACAATTAAATACTTTGACTATCTTGGGAGATGAAGATCAGCGTAACTAAACTTCGCATGGCTGGTAAAATTGAAAAGTGGAAACTAAAGAAGTTCATATATGCAAATTTTGTTAACAGCCAATCAAGTGTATGCAGACTTTTCTGACCTGCTGATTGCAAAAATATGCACATTTTACTAGTTATTATCACTTTTAAACGTTTACAAAGCAATCGGAATCCTTTTCCATGTTAGAATAATATACTAATGTGCATTTTTTATTGTAAAGTCGAGTAGTTTTGGTGAAAACACTATTTTGATGCATGTATGTAGACTTTTGTGACTGACTGTAGGTAAACATGTTTAGTCGCGTTTGTAAAACAAAAATGTCGAATGAAAAGCACTAAATTTTATTGATATATTTCTGATACAGTGCTATAAAGAATTAAGATGTTTATAGAAAATATAGTAATGAATACACTATATCTAAAAATATATATTTAAACGCAATTTTATGACATATTTGCAGTTATATGCTTTAATCGTAAAAAGCAGAAAAATATGCAATTATATATAAACCACTGTCTAATTCTAACGTTACAAATAGTCTTTAAAACAATAGCGTTATTTGTCAGCACCGACATCTTTTAATTCATGTTGAGTTCATGCCTCTGTCAAAGATTATCTTGCGCCAGGCATCGCTTAAGGCTGTTCTCAAATCAAAAAGGACAACTTTATGACATAACTTTTAATTTATTTTTGTTCGGAAAGGCATGAAACTATACTTGGGGAACGAGCAAATTGGTAGTACAGTATATACTATGAACATTATACATCCGCGAGAAGAAGTGCGCGGCCTATTTTAATAAAATCTCTCTCTGTATCTGATTTTTTTTTCTTCACATTTTAGAATGCAAAAACGATTGACTGATTAAATGAAACTGATTTAAGTTAAAATAAGCCACTATTATGATATATTTATATTAATTTTATACAAAGATGTATCTATTCGCCTTGGCGAAATTTGGGCGATAGTAAATAGGTGTCACACATACAGCTGCAAACATATTTACGATTCCCCCAGGGGCGCGCCGACCCAGTGTGCAAAGTGTGCACCGCACACAGGCGCCAGAATAGTAAAGGCGCCAAATATTTTAGTCGAAGCTGAAAAATTTCAAAAACTTTTATCTAATTTAAATTTATTAAAGCGGTATTTAAATCGAAAGTGCGTCATTTCTGAGTTCATTTTTACTTATGAAATTTGCAGATGCTCGTCTGCGGCGTAGCTTTAGGGATGGGGGTAGGGGTGAGTCTCAAACCGAAAGGCGCAACGGTGTCGAAACGTAACGGTCGTAAGGCGCCACGGAAGGCTTAAGGGCGCCGTCAAGCGCCTAAAATAAATTTTAAAAAGCTAGAAACAAAAAATTTGGAAGGGCGATCGCGAATGTCCCTTTTGACATCCCTGCTCTAGATCAGGCCAGTTCAGCTTTTCAGAAAGCAGGGACGCACTACAGCTGGTGGCAAACATGGAAGGCTCCATTATTCAAATAATTGAAAATCTATAACGCTTCTACCTTACTGTAGTATTGGTAGTGATACACATACTGGCGATATAAAAACGGGTAGCAATTATATTGCAGAATAGTAAAGCAACATAAGCCTCCAGGTTATGCATGGTACCCATGTAAAAGTAAAATGCCGAAAAAAGCACAAAACAATCATAGCAATCGGCTACATTATAACAAAAACAATAAATAAATAAAACAGGATGTATCGCAAACTGCAATGAATGTAAAAAAAGAAATGAAAAACTCCATTCGATTCCAAACAAATTTAATAGCCACGCCTATCATTGTATGCAACACATAAAAATGAGTCCTTGAACATGTAAGAAAGTTTCATGTCATTTACAGTTGGGAAACATGTTTTGAGAACAACTTCAAAATGAATTATGTTTTACTGAAATTTTAATTATATATTTTATAGATTTGCTTCGAATAAAGAATAATCGGTAAAAAGCGAGTTTCACCCGGGTACGGAGAGTTCATACAATAAATTTATTAATTACTAACTGCAATCTTACAAAATATAGTCGTTAAACGAATAATAAGACTTTGCAAAAACTTGGAATTATTGGAAACCACGGGGGAACTTGAACTTGGGGTGAAAACTTAGAAACCACGGGGGAATGCTCCCTAATAATCTGGGGTCAAACGTAGATCTCACTAATCCAAGGCCCGTGAAGAATTTTACCTTCGGTCAAGCCTTCAAATAAGCTGCCCAAATCTTGCTGCAGCTTAATTAGGAGCTCAGTTAGAAAATCGACCCCCAGGGGGGATCTGAGTGAGAGAGGTAGAAAGGTTCATAATATGAAAGAGTGGTTCGAGGGTTTTCCGATGATATATCACATGATAGTTTAGCAGGCGTTCTGCGTACGCACTGCAAAATCTTGCAAAAATGCAAATCTCGAATCTTTTAGTTTCACATTCCTACACCAGGAGGAACTCTATTCTTAACAAAACTGTTTCTGAACGAAATTCTGTTAAACAACCTACACATAGTCAGTATATATTAGTCATTAGCCATATATTAGTATATATTAGCCAAGGAGGGGGCGAACTTAAGCAAGAATTTAAGTTACTTGCTGAAATTACTATTCGAAAATAGTGGTAAGTACACTTTTGAAATTTTTATATATTTGAAGTAATATTTATCCCAGAGCTCCGTCAAAAATCCTCATTTAAAACGGTAGAAAATGGTACGGTTTTAAATATTTGTCAACCCGCAACCCGACCCGAACCCTCAATTTAAAGAAGGCAAATTATGTTTTAATACCATTATGAAAAATAATCTACAATTGTATTTCTAATAGAGGTCTGCAACGGTCCGGTCAGCGGGCCACGGCGGGGCGGCAAAATTTCAAACTGGCCAGGCCGCTTTATTAGGACAGATTTTTCAACGGACCGGTCTGATAAACAAAACAAACGGGCCGGGCGGCAAAAAAATTGAACGGCCCTGCCACGGCGGGCCGATAACTACAATTAAGCGTGTCTACCGGGCCGATAGAAATATTTATACGAAGCCGATAAAATCCTAAACGGGACATGCCGGGCTAGGTCCGAACTTTTAAGTTTTACACGGGACGGGGCGGGACGGGCCATTCTCGGGCCTATAAATTCCAGCCCGTGCAGACCTCTAATTCTCTAATACCATTTTTATGTTGTACATAGAAGAACGAACAAATCTATATTCTTTAATATTCAACTATAGAAAAAACTCTGACCCGACCCGATGCAGGACTCTAAATGGTATAAAACTAAAAATCTAATCTTTAAATATGCTTTCAAATTAGTTGCGGTTTCAAAAGTCCCACTTTAACGATACACCTTGTTTTACACAAGTGGCCATCTGCCTTTAGTTTATTAGCAGTTATTATTTTGAAAATTTTCGCGTCTAACATAGTGCATCGCGTATGACCACAATTAAATTATTCACTTGATACATTAGACAGGAAGTACCACTTAGCGTTTTGCTGCGTATTGTATTTTTAAAATACGGTAAAAATATAATGCAGTTTGTTATTTCGAAGACTGGTGAAAGTCAGTGGCGTAGCTACATATTCAGCGCCCTGGAGCAAGGAAAGTTTGTGCGCCCTCTTGTCACACGAAAAAGTTCTGCGCAATTTTGTTTTCAAGTTTAAAATTTATATAATAACCTTAATTATATTTAAAATTTTACTTTTATTTAAAAGTCAAAGTATTTTAACAACGTATTAAATACAAATAATTAAAAATAGATAATGGATAATGAAATGAATTATAATTTTTTAAGTATGGAGTACCTACGAATATTTTCTGCGAATTGGGTGGGATTTTAATTTTGAATGCGCCAATGAGTCAATGCAATCTACCGTGCTTAATATCTATTTTTTCTTTTCAAGGGTTTCCAAGCATTCTAGAATGCTAATATTAAACACACTATTGTCAATTTTTTTTCGCATATGGATGAAGCAGGTTTTCTGTTTTTAGTGCCAAAAAATACTACAATTCCATAAAATTCAAAGTATCATAACTCGGTAAATTTTGGATATATATATTTTTTTTTATTATTATTATTTTACCTGTTAAAGTACGGAGAAGATTTTTCTAAATGTAACACGAATAAAAATGTAAACCTCATAATTTAAAAAATAACAATTTTGACATAAATTACTTTTAAGAGGATGAAGAACAACTTTGAAGCTTTTCTACTATTAGAACTATATTTCTACAGCTAATGGTTTAGAAAATTAGCCAGATCCCGGTGTCCTCACTGGCTTTTCACTAATCTGAGCAATTTGGCAAATCGTTAAAGAAAAACTAGCCAAATTCAAATAATGGTAGTAATAGATTCGTCGTGAAACACTAAGAATATCAAAACACAAATATCGAGTTACATAGGGAAGGTTTAATCGTGGAACAACACAACATCATTGAGAGTGTCGCCGAAAGAAAAGAAAGATGTCTCGCAATTTGACGATTTCAATCATTTTTTTGCCAAATGAAACGTTTTAGTGCAGTGACGATCGGCAGCGAGAACCCTGATTGGCACCCTTATATATTACTTAGGATTGCAGTTTTTTCACTTTTCATCAAAATTAAAGAATAATGGGAAAAATATGCTCACTAAGTCAATGTTGAAGCCATTACCCAATGCTGCAGTTATTTATGATAATTAAATACAATTGAACACAAAATTGCACTTCCGCACATACGTTACAGTCAGAAATATGCAAATTCGGTGATTGACAATGTGGTGCGCAATGGACGTATGTTGGAATTCTGGTCTGTAGTGTTCTTTAACGTGAATGTATTGTTTGTGAGTGATCAGTATTCATTAGTTACGGCTCAAAGGCGTCATTTAAGTGAAGGTCAAATATGATGAATAATTGCTAGAATCGAGGGAAGTCAAACGCAAATGGGAGTCGCCCAAAATTTGACTATCCCTCAAATTGCCACGCGAAGAGCTGGGAGCCGCTTTTTATGTACTCTATCCGTTGATAAACAGCCTGGTCAAGGGCGTTCAAGAACACCAACTGCATCCGAAACTGCATCCAGTTTTCTGTCCTTGTCAGCTCGAAGAAACCTCGAAGCGACTACAAGAGACTTGGTTTCAGATCTTCAGGCTGACACAGAAACTGGACTTAGCCGTTCTACTGCTGCACGAAGGCTTAACGAGCGTGGACTGTATGCAATAAAACCAATAGTTTGTGTGTCAGTGTCACGCACTCCATCTTCCAAAGGCGTCGTCGTCATCAGCGGATACAAAAAGACTGGGCCCGAGTATGTTTTACTAACGAGTCCAGATTTAGTCTGAATGTTGATTCTAGATGTGTTTTAATCTGCAGAGAAGAAGGAACAAGCAACTTGCCTTCCCTTGTTCGAAGATATGTGGAGGAGGTATCGGAACTCCAAGTTAGACTGTTTAGGGGTGCTGTTGGCCCAGAGATTTTTTAATGGATGACGGCCACAACGGGCATATGTGGTGTCAGAATATTTGCAAACAGAAGATATCATTCAAATGGATTGGACACATTGCTCACTTAACTTGAACCCGATTGAGCATGTGTGGGATGACTTAGGGCAGGGAATTTCAGCGCACCAAATCCCTCCACGGACCCTCCAGGAGCTTAAAAGTACACTTTTAGAAGATCATAGCAGCGCCACCTGTTGGGCGATTTACACCATAAATTAAATCGAATCGCACTAAATTATATGAGGGACTATCTGAATCTGAAGTTTGGGGAAAATTCGTGCATTAGTTCTTTAGATAGAGCTATCGCGATAATCATAAATAATGTAGTATAGCAGCCCCACCTGTTGGACGATTTACACCAAAACGTAATCAGCACCAAAGTACATCAAAGACTGACTGAATCTGAAGTTTTATGAAAATCTGTTTATTAGCTCTTGAGATATACCTATTCCGGAAATACCAAAAAGTAATCAGCGCCAATTTATATCAGGGACTAACTGAATCTAAATTTTTATTAAATTCCGTGCTTTAGTTCTTGAGATAGAGCGCACACAAAATTTGTGTCACATACAGACTCACAGAGCGGGGGAACGGGGACAGAGGATGATTACGGCCCAAGCAAACACACATTACTATATTTTGTTTTATTTAATCCTAAAATTTTGCGATTAAATAAGGTTTAATGCGTAAAACTACATTTCGATGGTGGTGAAAGTGGTGTAAGTTTGCATAGGCGATAATCAGGTTCTAAGGAGCACTGAATTAGATACTTAATTTTTTTCTCTATTTTTGATCAAAAAGGCTTATCAGTTCTGCATCTGAGACTTGACATATTTTCAAAATCTCAAAAACAATATGCACAAAATTTAATTTGTCGCTTCCCCCCTCAACCCCATCTAAGCTTTGTCGTCGTGGGTTGATGAGGAATGTGCCTAAATCCGGCTCTTATTATTGTTTTTATTATCATCTGTATTGATGCATGTTTAGTTTCCACACACACACAAAAAAAAAAAAAAAACCTTCAAAAAAAAATTTTTTTTTTTGAGTTTTCTGTTTGTAAAATGAATGGTCAATAATTTTCTTCAACTTGTCAAACATTTTTTTTCTTCTAATCGCAAAATAATTAAATAGCCAAGTCATTGCTGTTACATCGTAAATATAGGTTTCTCAACGGTGACTTTTTGGGCTACCGTTATTTCCGTACAGTAATAATCATGATAAATTTCTAAAATATTTTCAAAAGAAATGCACCAGAAAGATTAATTTTTGGAAACAGTGGTACAAAATAAAGTGACCGATAAGAACCCTGCAAACAATTTTTGATTACTTTAAGGTTTGGAGATCTTCAACTGTCGTCCAAAGAAAAGTTACAGAAAAAACAAGTAATATAAAAAAATATTTTTTTAAGTCAATTCCTACTTAGGTCATCAAAGAAAAAATTAACATAATCTTTTAAGCTAATTTTAGTTTTTGTTGCATTAAAACGTCTCAATTTGTGGATTTTCTACAAGCAAGTAAAACCTATTGGTTTACAATGGAAGTCTATGGGAATTTAGCGAAATATTAGAGATATCGCCAAGTTGGCGTCTCTTTTGGCGACTCATTTTGGTCGCCAAATTTGCCGATATATCGCCAAGTTGGTGATAAACTTGGCGGTATTTGGCGAAAGAACAAGGTCCCCCCCCTATGGTAACCCCCTTATAAGTATGAAGATGCATTAAATGCTATTCAATAAACAATGGACGCCATTTTTTCTCCCGTATAAAACTAAAATTAATTAATTAAAATTTAATTAATGAATTAATATTTGAAAAACTGTATTAACATCAAGTGTCATCCACTACAAGTTAAAAAAAAATTATTTGAACTTGAGTGGATGAATAATAAGTATTTTATTAACGATAGGGAGAGTGTGAACTAATAGTAGGAATTGAAAAAGTGCCGACTCGGTGCACAGGCGCAGATAGATGTCGAAATAAGTATTAATTTCAGCAACAAAACTAAATGAAGATTAGAGATGAACTCAGTTTAAAAATTTTATCTGGCTGCTTTTGAGGAGATTTTAATTTCATTTTTCTGTAAGAGCTGTTTTTTTTTTTTGTTGTTGTTGTTCAGAATACGATAATTTTATTTTAACCGCTGTGTATTCTTATTTCGTATTTGCTGTAAAATTTGGTCCTATCAAAAACTTGCCAGTATAAAAGTTGTAGATAAGAAGATTTATAATAAATTTAAGCGGATTTGATATCTTGTGAATTGACGAAGTTATGATTTTTTTTTTCAATCACCCTCCCCTTTTTCTCTTCATTTTTAATTTTTTTGCGGTAAAAGTTGGTCCTGTGAAAAACTTGTCAACATAAAAGTTGTATATAATATTAATAAGATTTATAATAAAGTTAAATGGATTTGATATCTTAAGAAGTGACGAAGTTATGAATTTCTTACCCGTAAAACCCTATTTTTATCCTCCCCATTTCCACCACCCTTTGCCCGGTTTTGCCCATTTACAATCCCCGCCGAGATATTAGCCATATGATTGTTTTTTGGCGAGTTTGAAGATGATTCGTGCATCATTGCGACTTTTATCATGCGGACAAAATTTAGTACATGCATATATATAAACTTTTGAGGTGGAGGTGGTTCTAGGTTCTTGGGATCATATAATAAAAAGTTATAAAGTAATTTTTCAAAAGTCACACCATGGTAACGACTGCAATAGGTAGTATTGATATCTTAAGAAGTGACGAAGTTATGAATTTCTTACCCGTAAAACCCTATTTTTATCCTCCCCATTTCCACCACCCTTTGCCCGGTTTTGCCCATTTACAATCCCCGCCGAGATATTAGCCATATGATTGTTTTTTGGCGAGTTTGAAGATGATTCGTGCATCATTGCGACTTTTATCATGCGGACAAAATTTAGTACATGCATATATATAAACTTTTGAGGTGGGGGTGGTTCTAGGTTCTTGGGATCATATAATAAAAAGTTATAAAGTAATTTTTCAAAAGTCACACCATGGTAACGACTGCTATAGGTAGTATTTCTTACGAAATCTATCTAAACACAGGAATGCTTAAACGGTACTGGAGAAGTTACTTGAGGCTTGAATATAGTATGAATTAAAGTTGAAACTTCACGAATAGAAACAATTTCTTTTAACAGTGTATAAAACATGTTTCAAATCGAAATAGTTGAGGTAAAACACAAGGTTAAACGTCATATGAATATGCTGATTGCAACAAGTTTTATCTGTAATATATCTGATTAATAATGAAACAATACGCAAATATTTTTACAAATCTTTATTCTGCTCTTTCTAATTTTGCGCCCTTAGGATGCATGCGCCTGGAGCACTCTGCTCCAATTGCTCCACGGTAGCTACGTCCCTGGGTGAAAGGATGACTAAAGACAAAACAGACAGGCACACATTTTGCTTTTGTGAAACTTTGATCTGCGGTTTATATAGGCTTTTAACCTGAAAAAATGTTTTCCACATTCTTTTAAAAAAGCGGGTCAATCCGAACCCAACCCGCAAGAGTTAAAACGCCAACCCGAACCCGAAACAATAAAAGCCAACCTGACCCGAACCGGACCCGCACCAAAAAAATTAAAGTCAACCCGACCCGACCCGACTCGACCCGCAACGGGAAAATATAGCGCCGTAAAAGCGGGTGACCCGACTCGATGCAGGACTCTACTCAAAACCTTTGAAAAAAAGTAAGAATTTTTAAAAAGCACTAAGAAAAAGGTTATTTGTTAAAAGGTTATTAGTGGATTGAATTGATATTGCATAATTGCAATTTCGCTGCATGATAATTTTATTTAAAAGTACTCTAAAGTTTCTCAGTATTGCATTAAAAGTGTAAAACGTAGTTTTATTTTCACGTGAAACAAATTTCACTCTCTAACATGGCTTACTATAAAAACCAGAGTAACAACCTTATTATGGACGGGTGAGAACTCGCCCTCCCTCCTCCACCCACCGTTGTGCCTATAGACTTCACAAAATTAATACTTTTGGAAATATATATATACATATCGAATTATAGTGTTTTAGAATCAAATTAAATTTACAAATATATTAATTAGATAATAATCAAGATTTATAAATTTTTCCTGCAATACATGTTATTTAAAATATTTTCTTATTGGCTCATTATACAGTTGAAAAACAGATCGATGCAACGCACTATAGGAACCGGTTAGGAGAACGAAACTGTGTATGTGTGGGTGGAAGGACACTGCCCCTTAATACATTTTGAAATTTAATTACCTAAATTTTCTTTTCTCTGACTATTTTGAAAAAGAATAGCGTATTTTTATCAGCCGACATTAATTAAACGCTTAGAAATAGAGCAAGTAATAATTTTTTGAAAGATGTGTGTGTGTGTGTGTGTGCTGGAAAGAGGGGGAGGGGGGGTGTTCGCTTGAATTCTCCGCACGGCAGTCATTTTTTAGATCTATTTTACTTTTTACATTGATTTGTTTAAAATATATCTTAAACTAGACAGGTTCAAGGGGGGGGGGGGGGAGTTCCCCTTAACGAAAATAAACATTGCTGTTCAATTCTTTTTTTATTTTATTCTCTTCTCTTTATTTCTTCTCTTATTCTCTATTATTAACTCTCTATTTCTTCTCTTTTATTTCTTTATTGCCTTCCCTCTTTTCAATCCTAGTAGAAATTTATTTTTGAATATTTAATCTTTTTTTATTGTTAAATTTTTAAGTTGTTTTTATATTGATATATTTTAAAAAGTGCCCTGCACAGAAATTTTGATTATTATTATTATTATTATTTTCTAGTTTAGTTTATTTCATTTTTATAATCTCCATTAAAAAAGGCTGCGGACCACAGTCTATGTATGAAGCTTGGATTCATTGACGAAGAGACTTCTTGAGATGAAACATTATTTATTAATAACATGAGTTTAAATTTAGTAGCATATGATCTGGAATAATATCACGGCATGCATCGTGATTACAAGAGAGAAGAGAGCGTACTGACAGCTCCAAGCACATAGCATCATAATACTACATTCGTGTTGCCATTGAGCTATATAAAATATAGTGTTGCCATTACATACCAAAACTTTAATATTTAATGGGTGTTGCCACAAGTATACATATATCACACCCTTCCTTTTAATTTTAATGAGACATGGATTATACAATACATTATAATTATAAATAACTTAATACAATCATTATACTACACAAATACAATTATTACAATGTACAAATACAATTATTACTATATACAAATACAATTATTACTGCAGATACTTAATAGCAAACATAATCATTTAAATGTTTCGGACGTCTTATCATGCGACCACATGACGTTATAAATGGAGCATTATTTGCAATACTTTGTGGTGGAATGTGATGCGATGGGGCTGAATTTGAAACATTCATTTGTTCAGTCTTGACATCTGGTAAAGTGTCAAGCATATCATCACTATAGCCAGAATGTGATGTTTTGGATGTTCTTAGGAATTTTCTATTCCTTATAAATATTCTGCCACTTGCAGTTCTAATTTTATATGATCTTGGATTTCTAGTTTTAGAAATAACCGTTGCTGGCTCCCACACTTTAGTTTTAAAATTCTGAACAGTGATTTTGTCACCTGGCCCTAACTCATTTAACATTTTTGATGACCTATCATAATAGTGCTTTTGAATTTGTTGACGTCTTAACAACTTAGTGTTTACATTGTCAAATATCTCTGGATTAAGCATTTTATTGCTTATAGGTAATTTAGTTCGTAGTCGTCTACCGAACATCATTTGGGCTGGAGATAAACCTAAGCCCGCAATAGGAGTGTTCCTATATTCAAGTAACCCTATTGCAGGTCTTCGGTTGTCCTCAAAGGCTTTTTTGAAAATGGCTTTAGTAATGCCAACTGCCTTTTCTACCATCCCATTACTTTGTGGAAAATTTGGACTAGTGAAGGAAATTTCTATGTCCCATTCCCTCCCAAAGTTTTTAAATTTGTAACTATTGAACGGATTGTTGTCACAAATTATTGTTTCAGGGATACCAAATCTTGAGAAAATAACCTCTAGTTTAAATATAATTTCCTCGCTGGTCTTATTATCAACTTTTACTACCTCTATCCACTTGGAAAAATAGTCAACTACTACTAGGTAATCTGTGTTATGTAAATACATGAGATCAATACCTATTTTTTCGAAAGGCCTATTTGGAATATCATGAGGTTCTAGCGGTTCTTTAGTCTGCGTTTTTTGAAATTTTTCACATACACTACATTTACTGATTAATTCTTCAATATCTCTGGTGATGCCTGGCCAGTACATTATTTCTCGAGCCCTGCTTTTACATTTTGTTATGCCTAAGTGTGATTCATGAATAAGAAATAACATGTCCTGCCTGAGTGCATTTGGGACCACAATTTTATCTTCTAAAAATACTAGTCCATCAGCAACATATATACTGTTTTTAACTTTATAATAGCAAAGAAGATTTTTAGGAATTAATTTTTTACTTTTAGGCCAACCCTCCTTAAAAAATTTGGAAATTAATTTAAGTTCCTCATCTTCAGCAGTTAACTTTTGGAACTGTTTGAATTTGTTTTCACTCATCGGCAAGAGTTTTGCAACAGAGTGTACCACATTTAGCATTTCGGGGTCTTCTTCACCCACATCTTTTAAACTTGCTCTTGACAAAGTGTCAGCAAGGTACATTTTACTACCTGGGACATATTTTATAGTAAAATCATACTTAAGCAATTTAAGCAACATACGTTGCAAGCGAGTGGTAATTTTGCCAATGGGCTTGTGCACAATTGATGTTAGAGGTTTATGATCACTTTCAACTAATATTTTGTGGCCATACAATAAATTATGATATTTTCCGAATGCAAATACAATTGCGAGCAATTCCTTCTCAATTTGAGCATAATTTGTTTCACACTCGCTCAAACTTCTAGATGCAAATGACACTGGGTGTCCCTCTTGTAAGAGACAGGCACCTAGCCCACCTTGTGAACTGTCACACTGAACTGTTATAGGTAATGAGGGATTAAAGACTTTTAAAACAGGAGCTGAACTTATTAGTTTTTTTATATTTTCAAAACTAGTCTCTTGTTCATGGTTCCACTGGAACTCTACATTATTTTTTAACAATTCTCTCATTGGGGCGGTTACAGCTGATACATTGGGTAAAAATTTACTCAAGAAATTAACCATGCCCAATAGCCTTTTGATATCACGTTTACACGATGGCTTCTCAAGCTCATTAATTGCCTTAACATGGCTATGTTATTTTGCGGCAGGCAGTGGTTTTCAAATTTCTTAATGACGTCGTCAAATTTTTCTTTGCTTTCTCCACCTTCAAAGCGAAAAGTGTTGAACACGCTGACTCCTTCATCACCAATAACGTTCAGTAGAATGGCTATTTTGATTTGATCATCTTTTCCATTCTTTTCAGAGGCCAACATGAAGTTGTCAAACTTTTGTTTCCACTTCAACCAGTTGTCGGACAAATTTGGCGCACTGAACGTCAATTCACCAGGGGGCTTGAAACTATCCATAATTATTTAGAACACGAGAGTTCACTGTTATTTACAACGTGATTATAGAACACAAAAGTTCCATTTAAAGCAGTTTCAACCTCCTTCGCATAACAGCATGATCGCTCAACGTCTTAGAAATCTGTTTCCATCCAAGTCAAAAACGAACTGACACCATGTATGAAGCTTGGATTCATTGACGAAGAGACTTCTTGAGATGAAACATTATTTATTAATAACATGAGTTTAAATTTAGAAGCATATGATCTGGAATAATATCACGGCATGCATCGTGATTACAAGAGAGAAGAGAGCGTACTTACAGCTCCAAGCACATAGCATCATAATACTACATTCGTGTTGCCATTGAGCTATATAAAATATAGTGTTGCCATTACATACCAAAACTTTAATATTTAATGGGTGTTGCCACAAGTATACATATATCACAGTCTATACCGTTCCTATTTTTTTTTATAGAAGGTGTTGTTGTTCAGGAACAATGTAATCAAACTGTTTTTATAGGCTTTTTTTTTTTTTTTTTTTTTTTTTTTGCAAACGCAATAGATTTTTTAGAAAATAGTGTCAAAGAGGGCGTTTTGAACCGAATTTCCGCGCGAAAGAAGAATACCAGTCAAGAAAGGGTGAAAAACGTTTTTGTCACGTGATCAAAATCGCTTATAACTCAATAGGTAATTTATTTATCAAAAAATCGAAATTGAGAAAAATGCCTACAGAGAATATGTGTTGCTCTCCAGCATCGTCACCTAACAATTTATTGTTAAAAAAACTTACATTTTGTACATAAACTTGTTTAAACGTATAAATTTTACATTGGCATAAATAACTCTCATCCAAAAGAATGATAAATATGTAGATATTTTTATTAAATAAAATAATAATAATAATAATATGATATTTTTATTCAGGCGAAAGTTGTACGTGCAAGGCTCTGTGAGGCCTCACCTGTTGTGTACACCCATAAGAACGACTCTGCTGATTCGGTTACTCACAGCGAAATAGTACGTGTTCAAAAAATTTCTACTTCTTAACCCTTTCAGGGGCAAGGTACTTCTATTCGTAAAATGTTAAAATGAGTTAATGACACCGGAATCTACAGACTAATTTATTTCAAAATAAGCAAAAGCTTTTGTTCACTTACTTAATACAAGAAAATTTTTCCTTTCAATATTCTGGTGCCAATGTGGCATTTAGGAATTAAAATTAGGTGGTCCAAAAATGAATCTCCGCCCTTGAAGGGGTTTAAAGAGGTACTGAAATTAATTGTAATCCATTCTACCAAATTTAACACGGAATGTGAGACAGAGGGGAAATGAAGCACCTACACATATCCTTATTTTAATCTTTAGTGCTGCCATCTGCTAGCGAAAGTTTAAACAACATGTTCAACAAGTTTGATAAATTAACAACAAACGGAAATTTTATGTTGCATTTATCAAAGTTAAAAACCTGAAATTCTTAAAAGACTCTCTATTTTTCAACTTGCTAATTCTATACTAAAAATGTATTCAATATTTCCAAACGATTTTATTATTATTTTTTTGTATATATATCATTAGCAAGAGAAAATATTCAGTAAAGATAATAATAATATAATTTTATTAATTATTATCACTTTATCTAAAGTAACAAGGAAAATTATATAAAAATTTTAATTAGTCTAGTAGATAATCTCAACTCGTCTATCAATATTGATTATGTTTGCTTTTCTTGTGCTTCCATGTTCCGATGTAGTACAAATGCCACCATATAATAAAAAGACATATTGAATTATCATTTAAACATTCTAAGCTTTAATGGTTAATTTGATTTTTTTGTAACTACAAAATAGTAATCCCTAATTGCACATCTTTTAAAAATAATGTCATCATCAAAATTAATGATTAGGAAAGGTGTGGTTAGAAAATGCATAATTTTTGACAAACCTGTTTGATAGATGTTATTAAACAAATCCCCCTTCATGAATTAACATTAACAATTAACTCTTACTTAGAAATTGAAATCTCAAAATTATGAGGCAAAAGCGTATAAAATAAAATAATTAGAGATTTCTTATTATTTAAAATCTTGATCTTGTCTCGATATTTTTCGATAAATCAAAAATCAGCCGATTTCTTTTTAATTTTACATTAGATGTCATTTTGTGATTTCTGCATACCTTCCATTGAATATAGAATAAAATAATTTAATATATAAATATGTCGCTTTGTTTAGAAAATGCACTTCTCATAATTATAATACATAAATACTGTTATTTTTAGATAATAATGTCTGAGAAGTATTAAAGATGAAACAAAGAGACTACATATTTATATGGTTTGTGGGAAAAGTTTGCCATACATATCAGTTTGTTTTGCCATGTTAGATTTAAAATAGTTAATATTATTCTAAAATTTGGTAATTAATTGAAAAACACACAGCCGCATTTTGGTGAATTTTATGGATAATTAAAAATTATTGAGCTAAATAATTAATTACAAATATTCGAATGAATAAAATTATTGTACGGCATAAATTGTTCATAATACGACCACTAAAATTAATTTTTTTAATACTTCGGCAAATGGCACTAAGCGTAATATGTGAGTGACTGTTTCGTAAAATATTATCTTTTAAAATACTATTGATTTTTTTATATAGTGTATTTCTAAAAATACTATCATATATACTTTAATTTGTGCAGAATCAATCATTTAGCAATGATACTGATTCACAGGGCCGAAACTAAGGGGGGGGGGGCAGAGGGGGCATGTGGCCCGGGCGCTAGAACGAAGGGGCGCCAAATGAAGGATCATACCTTTGGAATGGATCATTTTCTTCTGATGGACTGATGGTTTCTATTATTATGAAACAGCCATTATAAATGAAGTGCTAGGTGAAAATGAAAGAGCAGTCGTAAAAAAATAGAACCCTGATTTTCTGGTCAGAATGGAAAGAAAAAATAATGCCCATAATTTTTTTTTTAATTTTTTTTTTTTTTTTTTTTTTTTTTTTTTTTGTCAAAAAAAAATTTTTTTTCTGTCCATTCTGACCAAAAAATCAGAGTTCTAACTTTTTACGGCTGCTCTTTCATCTTCACCTAACACTTCATTTATAATGGCTGTTTCATAATAATAGAAGCCATCAGTCCATCAGAAGAAAATAACTCTGTGAAAGCGGAAACTCGGTTAAGCAGGATTCGGTTAAGTGGGATTCGGATAATCGGGATTCTACTGTAATTTTCCTATTAAAAATGATCTTTAGAATATTTTTGTTGGTGTTCAGAGGGGAGTCATGATCCCCGTGACCTCTCCTTGGATCCGCCATTGTAGATTACGTAGTTCAGTATTACATATTTAAAATTTTAAAGTAAGTCGGCTATTAGAAAATTAGTAAAATTCTCTTTGTAAATATACTTTGCGGAAGAGGGGGGGGGGGACGCCAAAATCCATGCTTGCCCTGGGTGCAAAAAAGGCTAATTTCGGCCCTGCTGATTCGGTTGCAATCGTCAAAAATAAATCCATCAAGAGTTCTTTATAAGTTTGGAAAATTTATTTCTCATAATTATATTTTTACTTATTTTTATATAGCAAATTTACTTATAATTATTTAAAAATAATTGCTTTTGGGAACCGCGTTGCTCTTGATCAAACATATGGAGAATATTTAATGCTTATAAGAAGGCTTTCATAATCATACATTTCGGTTTATTCTTATCATATTATGTTTCAAATAATTAACTTTATGCTGAAAAATTTACATTTAAGGGCAGATACAGTTTTATAGGTATAAACTATTGGGCTAAATAGCTCATTATAATAACTGACAAATATTCGAATTAAAGAAATTATTTTGCAACATAAAGTGCTTTTAGTACGACAAATATGAATTAGTTTTATATTACTACACTAGATGGCACCAAAAGAAAACTCAAAAATGGTTTTCAGAGAATAATACTCTGTTACAATATTTATTAATTTATGGCTTTCTGTTAGTTTTTACTTATAAATATTGCTATAGAACTTTGAAAGTGTGCTTAATTATTCGTTCAGCAATGAAACCAATTAAGTTACATTACTGTAAGTGAGTTTGATGTTTATAAGACAAATAAGAAATAACGTTACCGCCGGGAATGGTGGCGCGTTCCTGTAATCCAGCTACTTGGAGGCATGAGCTGTTGGACGGCGTGAGGTTGGGAGTTCTGTCCTCTGCTTACCCATGTTGATCAGGCGTCCGCGCTAAGCCCGATGTCGATATGGTGGAGCTGGGGGAGCCCGGCATCACCAGGCCGTCTAAGGAGGAGCGAACCGGCCCAGGGCGGAAACGCAGCAGGCAAAAGCTCCCGCACCGTGCAGTAGTGGGATAGCACACAGTTCTTTTTTTGTTTTGTTTTTTTTGCCGTAAATTACCTCAAATTTTCCGTTTATTTTCTTATTTCATCACATGGATGCTTTTATAAGCTAAGTAAATCTTACAAAGACCGATATGTATAAGTTGGATAGCGGTGGGGTTTTCTTCTGTGGAAAACCCATGCATATAATATTTTACAGGTGACTGTTGAACAAGTTGCGAAACAATTGAACACTTATCGCCTGAATCACTTTCCGAATTGTACATTCAATCGGTGCCAAAATTTCAATAGGTTTTTAATTTTTTGAAATTTTTATTCTTGTATTTTATGCAATCGAACTAGTTACTCTTTTTCATTAATTCATAGCGCTAGTGGTTAAATAAATGAATGTGTGAAGAATAACACAATGTCAAAAGAAATTTTAGACTTAAACATCTTATCGTAATTGTCGTGACAACAAGTATAAAAAATTTCTGTTATTTTTTTAAAAAAAGGTCCTATTTATATTTGATCCACGCACGTACTACTTGCAACATTTTATACAGCGGCAGGACAGCGTGGCTCAGGGAGCTTGAAGAGCAACTTTTTTTTTTTTTTTTTTTTTTTTTTTTTTGTAATCATGGACAAGTTCTGATCCAATTTCCGTGCATAAGGTGATTCCTGCTCAACACTCCTCCACGGACATACTCCGAATGAAATCCTGATAATGCTACTAATCCTCTAAAACAGTAGAGGGAACAAAAATAATTTCGTAAAACCCCATGCTACACAGTTGTAATAGTTATGTTTTTCTCTTAAATTATTGTTTAATATCTCTGCGTAATTAATTCTGAAAATATTCAAACCATTTTAATAATTGAATTTATGTATGAAAGATAATCTGATTTTCATAAAGTAATCAATTTTTTTCTTTAAAAAATTTAGCACTCATATATCTAACTTAATTTTTATAAAAGATTAACAAAAAGAATTATTCTAAACCATGGACGCATTTTAAGATAATCCATTTGTTGTTTTATATAGTGCTGCCATCTTGTTTGAATTATTAGTGAATGAAATTTTAAAGAAATCTTTTTTACGACTTTATTTACTTAAAATGTATACATATAATAGTAATGTCAGTACATTTTTATGGTGAATTCAAAATGTAAATTATAATAAGTTTATTTATTCTATATATAAATTAAGAACAATTGATGCCTTATTTTGATCTTCAAGACCTACTTTATTATATATAATGAGGCTCTGATGTTGCTAAAAATTGCTGGATGGTGCTGCCATCTATTTGTTAATAACATAGTTAAAAAATAAGATTAATTTATTGAAGTAAGAAGTTTTTGCTGCTAAAGCCTAATCAAAATCAATTTTTCAGTTTTTTTTCAACAAAAACAAATCTTTATCCGGGAGAAAATTTGAAGTTATTTAGAAATGTTCTTAGACTTCATAAAAATTATTCACACGTATGAGAACATTTCTAATATACGAAATTAAAATTGACTTTTAATTTAAATGATGTTTCAGTATCATTAGCGGGAGGTGCTGGGTTCGATCCCAATCGCGCCCGTCGGCCTAATCGTTCGGAGTTTTCGTGGTTTTCTTCGAGCCGTGGATCTTCCATGCGTTAATACGGATTAGGTTCCCTTAGAAAGACCCCCACGGAGGGCACTCCCCCCGGGCCTATATCCCTCGTGTAGATAATTGGCCGTCAAAAAATCAACCCAACCCAACCCAGTATCATTAGCAAATGTTTATTTAATCAGAAGTAGTATCCGATTGAAGATTTATTTTCCTTTCGACTGAGAGTTAAGTTAATCCTTAAATTTGGGTGTAAAAATAAAATTAGACGTCGTCACCATAGTGAAAAATAGACAGACTTTAAATATTTAGTGCTAATCCGTCATTTTGACACCAGAATACGGGCATACACACCCTCCTATTAATCTAAATATAAATTTTGCCGGGTAATCTATACTAAAAATTGAGCTAATTTTCAGAGTCGTCCCAAAAGTGGCCGGAATGTTATCAGGGCCGTAGCTAGAGGGGTACCAGGGGAGTCTCCGTCCCTCCCCCGTGCCTGCTGTGGTAATGTGGGACCCCTCGTCCTTCAAAATAATTTGAACTATTTGCCTCTTAGCAGAATAATAATAATAATTTTGCTCTCATTTTCATCATTAAGTTCTCTTGTTTATAGTTCCCGGGAGCCTACAGATACTAGCATTTCATATTTAATAAATAAATATATATAATTTGCTAATTTTTCGATTTTTTTAATATTTAAGAGAAACTTGTAAAAATTTGATAAGTCAATTTCCTAAATATCCAACATAAGTTTTATTATCTCTAAATTTAAATTGATTTATCTGTTATACAAAATGTACAATATTAATTTTTTTATCATTGCAGTTTTTCTGCTTTTCTACAATAATTTGTTTTTTGATTTTCGATAAATGTTATGAATTCTTAAAATTGCAAATTTAAATGTGCAGAAATAAGACAATAGTGAATTCTTGGTTATTCGACATTCGGTTGTGAAGCGAATTTGGTTAATCGATGCTGTTCAAACTCTAACTTTATTAATTTAAACTGACTGTATCCTTATCTATTTCGTTAAAGAACAGCCACTGAGAATACATAAGCTAAAATCTTTAGCAACGATTTAACGCACCACAAATACGTACGAATATGACACAAAAAATCACATACGATCGTTTCGAGGATTCCCGGATCTCCTTCCTCAGTGCGAGGATAAAAAAAAAAAAAAAAAAAAAAAAAAAAATCCCTGCCGGCCCGGCCTACAGGCGGAGGTAGATTTCGAAGTTAAGTATATTAATTGCACCAACAAAAACTAAATCATGATAAATCCACTTTAACAGTTTTATCTGACCGCTTCTGACGAGTTTTTATTTCATTTTTATATAATAGCTGGTTTTATCAGAATCAGGTTAAGGCGGTATTAAAAAAATACTTTTCCATGCTCAACAATTCGAAATTTTCTGGCACATTTTCAGATTAATTTTTAATAGAAAAAATACGATACTTGCTGACTTGATTTTTGAAAAGATTTATAAGCGACATGTGTTTTTATTTTTCTTTCAATTAATTGAAATTTGATTAATAAACAGTTATTTTCTCAGTAGGGCAATATTTTTCGTTTCTAACACAATCGCTTCGGGAAATTCTGTTCAAAATGCCCAATTTGACATCATTTTTTGAAATATATTCTGCCTCTATCAAAAAACCGATCATTACGGTACATTATATAGTATCTGACGAACAGAATCTACCAATTGGACGCGTTTGAGAGCAAAAATCAATTTAAAAAATGAGTAAGAAAATAAGCAATTTGGATTTGAATACAATCTTAATAAGATGATTTTTTTCTTCAACGCTATGTATTTTTAATTTTTTTTTTTTTTTTTTTTTTTTTTTTCTGTAAGAATTGTCAAAAACTATACCTATCAAAAACTTGTCTATATAAATGTTGAAGACAATATTAAGAAGATATATGATAAATTCATGGGGATTTTATATCTTGTGAATTGACGGAGTTATGGAAATTTTTCTTCTTCACCCCCCTTTTTTTGTTTTCGTTTTTATTTTTTTTTTATTTTTTTTTTTTTTTTGCGGTACGAATTGGTCCTATCAAAAACTTGTGAACATAAAAGTTGTAGATAATATTAAGGAGATACACAATAAAATTAATTGGATTTGATATCTGTAGAATTGACGAAGTTATGAATTTTTTTCTCCCAAAAACCCTATTTTTTGCGCTCCTTGAGCCCATTTTTAATTTTATCAAAAATCTGTGATACATAAATTTTTGGTTCTATTTTTAGAAGTAATAAAAACTTTAAACTGATTTGATATGTACAAAAATTAAGAAGTTATGGGGTTTTTCGGTTTTCACAAAACCCCTCCCTATTTCCATCCCCTTGGCCCGATTTTGCCCGTTAATGAACTTGACCGAGATTTTATGCCCCTTGATTTTATGTATCAGTTTGGAACAGATTGGTGAAGAATTACGGAAGTTATCGTGTCCAGAAGAAAGTGATATATATAGATAGATAGATAGATACATAGATAGATAGATATATAAAGTTTTTTACTGGGGGTGGTTTTGGTTTCTAGGGGTCATGATCGGTGTAGATCTGCAAAATTTTTTCAGAAATTCCAACATAGGAACGACGCCAATAGGTAGTATTTCATACGAAATCTACCTAAAACATAATAACTGGGGCATTTATAGAATTTTTTGTGAGTGCGGCCTCTTTTACATTGGGCAGACGAAGCGTGCTCTTAGAATTAGGCTGAAAGAATGGCAGAATTACATTAAACAGCAGGAATGTGAGAAATCTACAACAGCTAAACATTGGTGGGATTCCAGCCACCAGTTTAATTATCCAGAGGCTAAAGTTATTCAAAAATGCAATTCAGTTTTGGATCTAGACTTTTACGACGCTCACTATATTCATAAACATTCCTTAGTGAATGATATGACCAGTACCCTTTTGATCTCGTTAATGTGGAAGGATTCTGCTTAGTGATTCCTTTTTACTTTCTCCTATCTTCAATACAAGAAAGTATTGTAATCGAAATTTTTTTCGACTTCCGGTTTTCGACGGATTTACACGTTTTAGGGGTCAGAGATCCCCAAAAACATATTTATAGAAAATGTCTGTCTGTCCGTCTGTCCGTTTGTCTGTCGCCATTGTAGCATCAAAAAGTGTATAAAGTTATGCATAGAATTGAACCAAATTTTCATTTTAAGTTTTTGGCTATAGCAAGCAACTTCTCCCTGAATTTGGAAAAAATTCACCGGTAGGGCGCGCTGTAATAGCGATTTTTGTGAGATTTTGAATATTGTACCATCGAAAAGTGTATAAAGTTATGCATAGAATTGAACCAAATTTTTATTTTAAGTTTTTGACTATGGCAAGCAGGTCCTCCATGAATGTGGAAAAAATTCGCCGAAAGGGGGCGCTGTAATAGCGATTTTTGTGCGATTTTGAATATTGTACCATCGAAAAGTGAATGAAGTTATGCATAGAATTGAACCAAAAAAATATTTTTAAGTTCTTGGCTATAGCAAGCAGGTCCTTCCTTAATTTGGAAAAAATTCGCCGGTAGAAGGCGCTGTAATAGCGATTTTTGTACCATTTTGAATATTGTACCATCGAAAAGTGTATGAAGTTATGCATAGAATTGAACCAAATTTTTTGTTTGTTTTTGGTCATGGCACGAAGGTCCTCCTTGAATTTCGAAAAATTCCGCCGGTAGGGGCGCTATAATTGCGATGTCTGTACGATTTTCATTATTGTACCATTAAAAAATGTATGAAGTTATGCATATAATTGAACCAAATTTTTTATGTATGTTTCTGGCTGATGCAAGCAAGTCCTCCTTGAATTTGAAAAAAAATCTGCCGGAAGGGGGCGCTGTAATAGCGATGTCTGTGCCATTTTCAGTATTGTACCACCGAAAACTGTATAAAATTATGCATAGAATTGAACCAAATTTTTGTGTATGTGTAAGGCTGTGGTCAGTAGGTCCTCCCTGAACTTGAAAAAATTCCGCCAGAAAAGGGCGCTATAATTGCGATGTCTACGCCATTTTCATTATTGTACCTTCGAAAAGTGTATGAAGTTATGCATAGAATTGAACCAAATTTTTTGTGTATGTTTCTGGCTATGGCAAGCAAGTCCTCCCTGAATTTGAAAAAAAAAATCTGCAGGAAGGGGGGCGCTATAATAGCGATGTTTGTGCCATTTTTTATTATTGTACCATCGAACAGTGTATAAAATTATGCATACAATTGAACCAAATTTTTTGTGCATGTTTTTGGCTTTGGCCAACAGGTCCTCCGTGAATTTGGAAATACTGCGCGGTAAAGGGGCTCTGTGATAGCGATTTTTATGTGTTTTTCTTGATTTTTCGTAGTTCTATTGTCCATATGCGGCTCGTGCAGCGGCGGGATACTCGCTTCCTGTTAAACCGGCTATTCGGAAACAGCTGATAACAACAGATTAAAGAAAAACTATTAATTTAACAAATATCATGATATAGATTAACTCGTTTTTAGTCCGTCTAATTGACTGAAGCAGAAATTTAAGATGAAAATCAAAGCTGGTATAGTATTTATCTAATAATATTGAAATATTAACATGTGTAACTACTTTTTGAAATATTAAGATGTATAAAATAGAAGAAAGTTTTGGGAATGGCACATCCAACTAGTTTTCAGTTAGTCCAGGTCAATTACGTCAATTCTTTAAGATTTATAAACTCTTGCTTTCGCTTTTTCAATTAGTCCATTAACCAGTACCATGGAGATAGTACTCGCAGTGGCGGATTATCAAATAGGCTGAGTAGGCTGGAGCCTACGGGCCCTGAAGTAAAAAGGCCCAGCGCCGAGAAATCTTTTAAATTTTTTGTGAAGATTTTTGTAACACCAAACATGTTTTAAAATTCATTTTTCGTTAAATATTATTAATTGTTTAAGAAACAGATTTTTTTCATCTCGAAAAGGAATAAAAAAGTAAGCAACTAAATCTGAACAGTCTAGGAATAAATCACAAAACGTAGTATGTACTACATTCAGTGGATACATATTTTAACTTGTTAAAAGGTTTTGACAGTACAAATATGTTAACTTTTTTTTTTTTTAAAACACAGTAATGTGGAATTTAAAAAAAAAAACGGAGTTACTGTGTAATATGAAAATCATTATAATAAAATTTATTATTAAATAACTATAGTATGAAAAATTTTTTTGGTAGAGGTTTAAGAGAATTTTATATAAAAATAAATTTACTATAACTTTTTTCCCTTAAAGAAGTTTTATATAAAAATATTAAATATTTTATTGGAATTGTGTTAAATATCTATAAAAATGTGTGCATGATTTGAAGCAGTATGTATAATTTTATAATATAGCATATATAATTTTGAACAAGGGAAGCGTAAAACAGCCAAGCCTAGAGGCCCAGGGGATTGTAATCCGTCTCTGAGTACTCAGGGCTATAGTCGAGGTGTCAGCGCTAAATCGTACAACGTTTAGGTATAAACAAGGTGACGTATCAATTTAGACTCCTCCCACACTACAAACGCTGTTTTCGTCACAAGTAGAGCTGCTAAAATCGACCGGGGATCGACTAATTAGTAAAGATTTTCAGCCAAGGCCTTGCGTTCAATGTAAGGAAGATTGAATTTCTTGTGCAATACTTATTGAATTAAATTAATAAATTAATTTATAGGGTTTTAAAAAAGTTGTAAATAAGAAATTTGGATAAAATTTTAAAATATATTTTAAAAAACAAAAGATTTTTTTTTAAGTCCATATTTAAGAGTATATTGTAGTTGTTTTTTTATTTTTAACACACTCTTAAATAGTTATCAAAATTAACTTAAGTAATTGATAGCTTTTTTTTTCCTTAAAAATATTTATTTTTACAAATTATTAAAAACTTGTGAATGGTTATGAGAAATGTTTTGTGTATAAATTGTACTAATTTTATTTTAAAAAAAAATCATTTACATATTTAAGTAAGGTTTACCTAAAGGTATTGGAAAGTAATTGCTAGCTCAAATTATTAGAATGTAACTGTCAATATTATTGTTGTATTTTTTCGTCATTGACTTTGCGTCATTGTGTCCAAACTACATGAAATGTATGAAAAAGGATAGTTTGACGCAAAGAAACCATTTACATAAATCTTACTCACAATTTTGAATAGCGTGACACAAAAGATAAATCAATTTATTGAAATAAATACATTTCAATGCATAGTATAGATTCAATGAAAGTGATATATTTAACAGTGAATTGGAAAATTAAAAGTATTGTGTAGATGTAAAAAAATATTTTAACCAAGTCAAAAATAATTTAAATTGAATTTTAAAACAAACCTTTTAAAGTCACATCAAGGTGTCACTTAAATTTTATATCATATCTTTTAAAACTCATATTTTGAATTTATGAGAGGTGTAAATGATAAAGCAACAGCGAATAAAATTTTATGCAGCTTTTCATGTTGAACATAACTTTTGCACATGCGATTATAAATAAAACAAAAATAAAATGATGAAATAAATACAAATATATTTTTTAAGAAATAGCATAACGTCACTCAAAATTTGATATCAGTATTTTTAAGTTCCATATTTAAAATTCTTGGAGCATAAGATAAATTGCTGCGTCAGAAACTTTTAACCCGTCAAGGATTTTTGCATTGATATCATTACTTTTTTGAGGTTAGTGATAAAATTATTAAAAAAAAGATACCTATGGAATTTAATGCAGATTTAATTTTTACTATTTTATTACAATTTTCCTTATAGCAGTTTGTATATAAAAACAAGTGGGTAAGTATAATCGCTGATCGCACAGAGGGTTTCATTTGATATTCCTTTAAAAACACTTTGTCCTTAAATTAATAAATCCAAAATGTTAATTTATAATTATTAAATCCTTACATAGATGGTGCACCAATAGTTCCAATTTTCATGGGGCAGGGAACGCATTCTTTTAAACAAACCACCTTCCAGTTGAAGTCACCAAAAACCAAGTTGAATAAGCCAGACCCCGTTGTGTTGTTTCACAAACAGCAGTCTCATGTCCCCTCCTTCCCCCCTTTTTCAAAATTTTTCAGACCAGTACCTAAGAATGGAACCGAAATATTTTTTTCTCTTCAGAAATTAGGATAAAAAAATAGTATGCAGTACTCATAAATTTACTTTAATGCTATATAGGGTGATTATTAAGTTAATTATAACGTTTGGAATCTGTTGCATTGATGTCCGAAAGGTGGTTTCTGAGTTATGGAAGCTGGACCCATAAGGCGCCATAGAGGGGCGAAGCCCACTAGTGTCTATCATAATTATATCTGCCATGTGGACTAATTGCGATATTTAATCAAAATAGTCCCCCCCCCTCCTCATCCCCGGAAATATAACAAATACAAAATGTGTCTTTATAAACCTATCGTCAAATAGGTTTTTATTTCTTTTTCCCTAAAAAAAAAAACATGAATTTTATATCCGTAACGTAAATAGCGGACGAAGCCCGCTAGTTCCTATCATAATATATATTTTTAATAATTTTATATAGTCTATAATAAAAATCAGACTTAAAATAGGCTAGTTCCATGAGTACTTGTAGTGTCAGTTACATGCTACGATTTTTGGATACCAGTATTTTAGAACGGGAAAATGTGACTTATTTTATCGGAGATATCTCATTAATGGAATAAGGTGAAGCAAACTTTTTGAAAAAAGGTGGCCAACAAGCATGGCAGTTATCAGCTATGTGACTTTGTGCTAAAGTCCATTAATTTGATCTGCTTTAAAAAGATTACGGAAGATTGAATTATAGTAGAACCTGGATTAGCCGAGCTTCGATTAATCGAGGTTTCTGTTAACCGAGCCGATAACAAAGTCTGATTTTTTTTTTCCTTTTGAATGAGCCTTAAAAATAACCACACTCTTTAGCTCACTGTCCGTGCTATACAGGCCTTCTGCCCCCAAAAGCACTCAACTCCAAAGAAACACTGGACCCTGAGAAGTCAATAGCGAACAATGCTTTGTTTCCAGTGGCTGTGTGAACTTTCGTAATTTTTTCAATTTGCATTTTAAAATTTACTACTGGTAGTTGATTTTCCTTTTAAATTTGTTAAGCTGTGAAACAGAACTTTACATATATTTATTTTTATTATTTAAAAAACGTTCTATATATTTTTTTAAAAGAGATGTTAAATTCGCAAGCACGGCGAGTTTTTACACACAGTTTCTATAAACCGAGATTTCCGATTCCGATTTAGTAACAGTCCCAATTAGCTCGGATAATCGAGGCTGCTCTGTATAATTAAAAAATCAATGGCGATCTTACTGTAAACGGGTTTCCCTTTTACTGAGGGATTTCAAGACCGAATCAGCTGATGTTAGTTGCTGTTTCCGTGCTTGATTAAATAAGATTAGTTAAACATGTTACAATTACATTAAATTTACTATTAAAATTATTAAATTACATTTACAAACATTAAATAATGTTTTGCACTTTTGAGTTTGGACCCAACGAAATTGTTTTTGTTTGTTTTATTTTAATATTTTATTTTCCATTTGGAGATAATCGTATGGAGATTTTTATTCAAATATTCGGGGTAAAGTTTGAATTAACTCATTAGATAAGGTGAGCGAAATTCGAAAACAGAGATAGCTTTCTTAGAAAAGTGTGGAGGAAAAAAATACCTCTAAATTGGCAACACTGGTCTAACATCAGATTTTTTTTTAACTGCAATGCCTTGCGGGGAACTTTTTTTGTGCATATTACATTTCTATAGTGTAAAATACTAATTTGGGTGACATAATTATTTTAGGAATAAAGTTTTCGCTATAGCAATATACTCGTATATATTTTTAAAGTGATTTTTTATACATAATTTATATAGTATGTGTATGTATGTATATATAAGCATTTGCGCCCTTTTGTAAGGCAATCGGCGCCCTTTTTATCCATTTTGCCACCGCCCTCTCAGTTATGCCAGTACGACCCTGAAATGTGGTACGCAATTGTGTCAAAAGATGGCGACACCAGAATTCTGATATGCTTATTATGTAAAACTTCATTGTTATTTATAAATAAAACATTTCAACTAAATTATTTATTATAAAATAATTATTACATCACAATAGTTTTTATGCAAGGAAAATAATAATAATAATAATAATAATAATATGGATGTCAGTGATTATATATTGATTGACCGTCATAATAATAAAAAATGATATTATAAAAAGAAGAGCTGAAATGAATTATTTTTTTACGTTTCTGATCGTGTGATTTATATTCAAATAATAATTACAGTAAACTCTCTGTAAGGCGGACTCTGTGTAAGACGGAAATCTGTCTAACTCGGAAAGAATTTCAATTCCCTACGAATCCATAGACATAGAGTAAGATTTGTCTAAGGCGGAATATTGTCTATTGCGGAAAATTTTCTTGGTCCCGATCGATTCCGCCTTACACAGAGTTTACTGTATTAATGTATATTTTTTGTAAAGTGATTGTTAATTTTTTGTTATTGTATATTTATAAGTGATTGTATATTTTTTGTTAAGTGATTGAGTAAATCTCTATTTCTCTAAAAAAATTTTTTCTCTATAATAGGTACTCATAAATTTACTTTAATGCTATATAGGGTGATTATTAAGTTAATTATAACGTTTGGAATCTGTTGCATTGATGTCCGAAAGGTGGTTTCTGAGTTATGGAAGCTGGACCCATAAGGCGCCATAGAGGGGCGAAGCCCACTAGTGTCTATCATAATTATATCTGCCATGTGGACTAATTGCGATATTTAATCAAAATAGTCCCCCCCCCTCCTCATCCCCGGAAATATAACAAATACAAAATGTGTCTTTATAAACCTATCGTCAAATAGGTTTTTATTTCTTTTTCCCTAAAAAAAAAAACATGAATTTTATATCCGTAACGTAAATAGCGGACGAAGCCCGCTAGTTCCTATCATAATATATATTTTTAATAATTTTATATAGTCTATAATAAAAATCAGACTTAAAATAGGCTAGTTCCATGAGTACTTGTAGTGTCAGTTACATGCTACGATTTTTGGATACCAGTATTTTAGAACGGGAAAATGTGACTTATTTTATCGGAGATATCTCATTAATGGAATATGGTGAAGCAAACTTTTTGAAAAAAGGTGGCCAACAAGCATGGCAGTTATCAGCTATGTGACTTTGTGCTAAAGTCCATTAATTTGATCTGCTTTAAAAAGATTACGGAAGATTGAATTATAGTAGAACCTGGATTAGCCGAGCTTCGATTAATCGAGGTTTCTGTTAACCGAGCCGATAACAAAGTCTGATTTTTTTTTTCCTTTTGAATGAGCCTTAAAAATAACCACACTCTTTAGCTCACTGTCCGTGCTATACAGGCCTTCTGCCCCCAAAAGCACTCAACTCCAAAGAAACACTGGACCCTGAGAAGTCAATAGCGAACAATGCTTTGTTTCCAGTGGCTGTGTGAACTTTCGTAATTTTTTCAATTTGCATTTTAAAATTTACTACTGGTAGTTGATTTTCCTTTTAAATTTGTTAAGCTGTGAAACAGAACTTTACATATATTTATTTTTATTATTTAAAAAACGTTCTATATATTTTTTTAAAAGAGATGTTAAATTCGCAAGCACGGCGAGTTTTTACACACAGTTTCTATAAACCGAGATTTCCGATTCCGATTTAGTAACAGTCCCAATTAGCTCGGATAATCGAGGCTGCTCTGTATAATTAAAAAATCAATGGCGATCTTACTGTAAACGGGTTTCCCTTTTACTGAGGGATTTCAAGACCGAATCAGCTGATGTTAGTTGCTGTTTCCGTGCTTGATTAAATAAGATTAGTTAAACATGTTACAATTACATTAAATTTACTATTAAAATTATTAAATTACATTTACAAACATTAAATAATGTTTTGCACTTTTGAGTTTGGACCCAACGAAATTGTTTTTGTTTGTTTTATTTTAATATTTTATTTTCCATTTGGAGATAATCGTATGGAGATTTTTATTCAAATATTCGGGGTAAAGTTTGAATTAACTCATTAGATAAGGTGAGCGAAATTCGAAAACAGAGATAGCTTTCTTAGAAAAGTGTGGAGGAAAAAAATACCTCTAAATTGGCAACACTGGTCTAACATCAGATTTTTTTTTAACTGCAATGCCTTGCGGGGAACTTTTTTTGTGCATATTACATTTCTATAGTGTAAAATACTAATTTGGGTGACATAATTATTTTAGGAATAAAGTTTTCGCTATAGCAATATACTCGTATATATTTTTAAAGTGATTTTTTATACATAATTTATATAGTATGTGTATGTATGTATATATAAGCATTTGCGCCCTTTTGTAAGGCAATCGGCGCCCTTTTTATCCATTTTGCCACCGCCCTCTCAGTTATGCCAGTACGACCCTGAAATGTGGTACGCAATTGTGTCAAAAGATGGCGACACCAGAATTCTGATATGCTTATTATGTAAAACTTCATTGTTATTTATAAATAAAACATTTCAACTAAATTATTTATTATAAAATAATTATTACATCACAATAGTTTTTATGCAAGGAAAATAATAATAATAATAATAATAATAATATGGATGTCAGTGATTATATATTGATTGACCGTCATAATAATAAAAAATGATATTATAAAAAGAAGAGCTGAAATGAATTATTTTTTTACGTTTCTGATCGTGTGATTTATATTCAAATAATAATTACAGTAAACTCTCTGTAAGGCGGACTCTGTGTAAGACGGAAATCTGTCTAACTCGGAAAGAATTTCAAGTCCCTACGAATCCATAGACATAGAGTAAGATTTGTCTAAGGCGGAATATTGTCTATTGCGGAAAATTTTCTTGGTCCCGATCGATTCCGCCTTACACAGAGTTTACTGTATTAATGTATATTTTTTGTAAAGTGATTGAAATTAAATATATTTATAAAATTTATGGTAATATTTTTATTGTTGAAAAATTGCCAAGAAATAATCATCATCAAATTGGCGTCATTATAATTGTAATTTTATTTAACTTAATAGCAATTAAAAAATTACAAAGGAACTGAGAATAATGGTCAACTAACAGACTTTAAAAAAAAAAAAAAAAAAAACTTCACACGCACCAACGAGTATCGAACTGCCTATGTTAGGATCAGTAGACGATGGCCCTCAACCACTCAGCCGTGGGAAGACAAAATTTTTCTCCCCAAAAGTGGTTAAAAAGAAAGCATGTGTATGAATACAGTGTCATGCATTTTCGGTGAAATTTCCATAGAATGGCGAAGAAATATAGTCCGATTTTTCATGCGCATTATAAAACGAACAAGAGTCTTGCTGGAAACAAGTAAATTGTTATTTGGTTCATCTGAAACATATTTATTTTATTTTTAAAAAATCGCCCGTGTCATTTTCGAGAGAAAAAAAAATCGAATTATTTAACGAACGAGAGTTTTCCCAGAAAAAAGAAAAGTGTTATTCACCTCGCCTTAATCACATTTATATTATGTATCAATTTAAAAATAATCGTTAGAACCGTTTTCGAGATTTTCAAATTAGGAACTTCCTCGATATATTATACCAACGTTTTCACTTTAAAAATGACTATTTAGATCTCAAAATATACTGCACGTAGAAATGTAAAAATTTCAGTATACGATTAGACTGCAGATATAAGACTGTTCTAGAAAATTCAGAACAATAAGACGTATATCTGCTGAGTTATTAAAAGGCGGCTTTTCGCATTTTCTTTGATGTCGAGTTAGCTGTATATATGAGTTCCGCCATCTACGAATTCTATGATACGATACGATACGATTTTAACGATACGATACGTATGATTGTGAAAAAATGCGAATTTTTGTCAAAGAATCGCGGATAACATGCAAATTTCATTAAAGGATCGCGTAAAAACGCGAATTTCGTCAAAGATTCGCAGGACAAACGCGAATTTCGTCTAAGGCCTGCTGAAAAAAAAACGCAAATTTCTTCAAAGGATTGCGTAAAAAAGGGTCGCGGAAGTAACGCAGCTGTCTTTAGACAAAGGCATAAATATAAATATCTATGTTTATTATTATAGGTATAGTTTTTAATCTGAAATAATATACTCAACTAACTTTTGAAAAATTGGGTTTAACCCAAATCCAACTTGCATTAATCTACATTCAACCTGAAATCAACCCAAACCAAAAATGAAGTTTACTCGACCTACAACAAAAATAATTAGTGCCGGGAGAGGAATTCCCCCTTGCGCCTCCCCCTTTAATTCACAGAAATTAGGACTTGACAATTTAAAGTTAACCTAGATTTCTTTTGTAATAGAAGAAATGAATCGAGGGTTTCCATTTCAAATTTTGGACTTGGTTTAAAACTTGAATGCATAGTAGCTTGTTCAATCAAAGAAAATATCAGGGGGTTAGGTTTTGACTATAATTCCATTAAAAACATAATCAAACAATTTCGTTCCGAAATAGATATTTATGATGACATCTCCGAATATGTTCATGCTAATAGTTAAAAATGAAAAGACACGTCAGATATTGCAAAGTTTTTGAAAATTTTTTAAGAGAGCATAACCATACATTTCCAGTAATTTCCAAAGTTATAAATGCTGTGCTTGTGCTGTCTTTAACTTTGTAAAAGAGGATTCAGGGCCCAAAATCGAAAAAAATCTAAATTCAGAAATTTATTTAACAACCCCATTGTTGTCGACGCATGTCATTTGGTTGAAAGTTGAAAAATAGACTATATAAAAACTTGGCTTTCTTCCTTTTTTAAACAAAAGAACATTTTGCATAATTATTTTGAATTATTGATTCAGTGGTATTTTGTCATGTCAATATTAATGTAATTCTTTAACCCTTTCAGGGGCAGAGAAATTCTGTTCGTAAACTGATAAAATAATTGACTGACATCAGAATATTCAAACGAATTTATTACTAAATAACAAAACGCTATTTTGCACTTTAATTACAAAAGCAACTTTTTATTAAAATATTCTTGGTGCCAGTAGTCAGTTTTGGAATTAAAATTAGGTGGCTAGACCCTCTAGCCACCGCCCCTGAAAGGGTTAAATAACATGTAAAATAACAGTGGGTTTTAAAGATTTTTTTTCTCCCTCCCAAGCAGTTCAACTCCCCTCCATTTACAAATGTTGGGAGGGAGATTCCCCTCCTACGAAAAATTGAATTTCAAGCCCTGTGTATTGAGTGCAGCTCAACGACCTCGTTCTTATAAATTATTAAAAGAAGGTGGAAGAGTCGTGGAAAGATATTTTAAGAGGTGCGAACAACATGAATTTTCAAGTTAAGAATGAGCACGATTTCGTTGATGAAGAAACAGAAACCGTGTCTCACGAGATATCCAGTAATGAGCAAAATAGTTCATTTACGTCCAGTGATGAGATTGCTAGTGCCGAACCAGTAAAGAATCCGTTCCAGACTCGAATAGGTCGAACTGTTAAGAAACCTAGATATCTAAAAGACTTTGTAACATGAACTGTTTTTATTGAACTTTATAATATGTTTAATATTATTTTTTGTTTTTCTCAGTAGTTTTGCAGGGGAGATGTAACATATCGTTTGTAACGTAATCGTTGCTATACTGACGTCATCTCGGATGCTGATATGTAGCTCCGGTTTGATTTCTATTAATGGAGTGTTCTGTCTGTTTTGTCTGGAGTGTTTGTCATTAAAGTCCTCTTTTTTTTTAAGTGTTTTCTCACTACTTTTATACATAAGAACATGACGGCTCGCACGAATTTAATTTAATTTTTCTAACCAAGACTTCGTGTGTGTATGTGTATGCAGCAAACATTTCCACTGAAATTTAAATTTTTTACCCCATTTTTATATAGCCGCAATTTTTTAAATTAAATGTATAAACCATGTTTATACAATTTACAGTTTAATATACCATTTGGGTACTATTTAGTTATCCCGTCGACCAAAAATATATCGCCAAATTATAAGATTAAATGCCAATAATGGTTGATCGTAAATGTCACAATCACTGGACTTTAAGCAAGTTACACGTATTTACGTGATCATGTGATTTTTTATTTCGACATTTTATTTGTATTTCTATTAATTTTATACTCCTTTATTTGTTCGTTCGTTATTTAAAATAAAAATTATATCAATTTGTATAGTTTGGCGAGTGGTTTGGCGATTTATATAGTTTGGCGAAATTGGTCGACGGGATAACTAAGTAGTACCAAAACATGCCTCCCATAACTGCTCTCATACACTTGAAACAACATTATTGCGAACATCGCACGTTTATACATTTTGGCGTTGAATAACACTGTTTGGCGAAAAAAATTGAATCGAAAGCGTATATAAACAACATGTATCGCAAGTACAGTTATTTTTACAGTTACATTTGCTAATATCTCCTGTAAGTCACATGATGGTGAAGTGTGACGTCAGGCGGATATTGTCCGTGAAAATTAAGTCATTTTGACGCAACCATAAAATATTTTTCAGTTTTTAAATAAAAACGAGTTGAAGCCCGTCGAATTTCGACGAAAAAAAATGTCGAAAAAGGAACTGTTACACTGATTTATAATAAACCTACAGAATTAATTACAATAAAAAATCCATCTTACGTTGCTTAATGTAAATCTTAAAACAAATATACTTTTAACCTAAAGTTATCAAAATACTATTTTCATAAACTTCAACTGTTCAAATTAATGAAAAATTAAACTTTATTCGTAAAAGTAATCAAGATAATAAAGATCGGTAATTATTATGAAGTGAGTAAGATGATCGGTGCAATTGAGGCTCTTATGCATGGTGTTCGATCACGTACTTGAAAAATTGCTCAGTTTAATGTCCGTGATTTAAGAACTACTCAAAAAACTCGTTAATGACTTCAAAACATTGCAACTATGTTCATTTGTAGGATAAATTCACACTCATCACTCTACATATATAAAAGTAAATAAAACACTTTTTCACACTCAAAAAATATGGAACAGCCTATCAACAAAAACATTTATTAACTTAACTTAAAAAAACCTAAACACAATCGTTGCCACATACGTTTACCCAAAAACATATTCTCAATTTTAAAATGTGACATTGATTAAATCATACACAATGGAGGTAAGCCAAAATTTAGTTAGATATTTCAAAAGAAAGGAGAATAAGAATAAATTAATGGAATACCTAACACATGGTATTACGGAATGAAAAATCACCAAAAATTGTTTTCCTTTAACACAATCACAGAATTTTTTTCCGTGAAATCTAAACCTAACGTAATTTCCACTGTCTCAAAATTTATACCTCTCATACCCGTACTCACCATTAAAAGATATTTTAACACGCAATAGGTTAATCATAATTATATTTCCAAATTTGAAGTCGCGTTTGTTCGCTACAACCGCTACAACTTGGGATGTGAACATTCGCACTCTTGCATCTCAGTATCGGTGAGTAAAAATTCCAGAAATTCATGACTTCTTTTAGACACATTCGTGGTAATTATATCAAAAAATAATATTGATGCTAGTCCCCTTTTATAAAATTCTGTCTTCAATATTATTATATTGATAGTTAATTATCAATATTCATTTCGAAGTTAAAATATAACTATTTAATCATACAAATGGATTTGGTTTACCTAAGTTCACCTTATCGGGAGGTAAAAGGCTCACTTAAATATCTTTGGAACTAGAAAGATAGCCCGTTAAAAATGACGGAAAATGAGATATCAAGATATATACAGTTTTCTCTATTTCGCCAAGTCCCCCATACTGGAAAAGTACAGATAATTTAATTTCTGTATTCGGCGATATAAAGCACATTAAAATCGGGCAGTTAGGAGCTCAGACAATACAGCGCCTTCTAGTGGCAGTTATTTTATTAATAGCATCGGATTGAAGATGTAAAGACGTACATTTTACTTTAAATTCTGACCCATAGACTTTGAAAATAACCTTAAATGCACGGATTTTAAATTAAATGAGCTCGATTAGTAAAAATTAGTGGGTTTCAGTGGGAATTTCGCCAAATTAGCCAGCTATCGCCAAGTTGGGGTCATATATGGCAACTTAATTTTGTCGCCAAATTTGGTGAAATCTTGCCAAGTTGGTCAAAATTTCGCTCTATTGTGGTAACCTATTGTGGCTGCTATTAGTACTTTTCAACAATTACTCATTGTTTACTGATTTCTCCTCCATAGGAATCCTAACATGGCCACGATGAATGAGGCGGTCCAACCGGAATTGTGAGGGACATACAGAAACTTGGATTATATATAAATAGATGAAAGTTCGTACTGTTTAAGGAGTAATTGCAGGAACAAAATGTAGACACATAACAACATATATTTGACGACCACAAAACAAATACATAACGTTCGCGTACATAATTTCGTTTCAATAAGTCTTACATCAAAATATTTCACAGCTACATTTCAGTTCATAAAGTTCTAAACAAATTCATTTGTCAACAAAAAAGTACGTCTGCGCGAGGCGCAAAATAAAAACGATTATATTAAGGCCATAGAAGCAGCGATAAAACACAACACACTCCCACCTTTGAGTTTCGAATTCAATTAAACTCAAACTTTACTTTGAGTTTATATAAACGACCATAACTGGATCATTTTTCACGTACAGTCACCACAGGAGAGTCACCAACATTTTTTTGGAAAATAGGTTCAGTAGATTCAGTATCTAAAAAGCAGTCTTTAACAGAATGTTGGATCATCGGCTTACTCGTCGCAGGGTCTGAAAAACAGTTTTTATCAGCCAGCTTTATCATCGGTTTAGTAGAAGGAGGATCTAAAGGACATTCTTTATCATTCGGCTGAACAGTCTGTTCACAAGATATTGAGTTTTGAGCAGTAGAATAACGTTCAGGACCTCTCTCATGAGTTACTTCTAGAGGAATCAATCTGAGAACAGGACGTAGAAATTCGCCACCTTTCATTTTTGCCTTTACTAATCCTGCATTTCCATCTTTAGAAGGATAAAGTTCAATAACTTTGGCAAGTGGTCATTCAAGTTTCTTAACATCCTCACTAAACACTAGAACAACATCACCAATCTGGACAGGTCTCTGATTTTTGTCCGAGAATTGTCTTAAATATCCCAAATAATCAGTGCGGAATCTTTTTCTCAAATCTTGTTTTAGTCGCTGTCTATAGGCATGTCTCTTATTAATAGACGATGAATCCAAAATGTCAAGATCAGGAATACCTGATTCTCTAATATCTTGTAGAAATATAGAAGGAGTAAGTGGTATGAAATCATCAATTTCCTCTGAAACATACGTCAAAGGCCGCTGATTAACAATACTTTCAGTATCGCAAATAACAGTTTTCATTTCTTCTAAGTTCAAAGAGCTTCATCCTAAGACTTTTCGAAAGATCCCCTTTATTATGCCTATCAAACGTTCCCACCATCCACCCCACCAGGGTGCAGATGGATGATTAAATTTCCAAGTGATTTTCTGAGATTCGCTATACTGAGAAATAGCACCCCAATTTTCAACACTCGTAAAAAATTTTCCATTGTCACTATACACTATCGCAGGTCTACCTCTTCCTGTTATAAATCTTCTAAAAGCTTGCAAAAAGTTGCCAGTCAATAAAGATGTGGCTATCTCTAAATGTATGGCTTTGTAGACAGAGCATGTGAAAATAACTATCCAAGCTTTCCGACCTCGTCGAAGAAGTAAAGGACCGGCGTAGTCAGTTCCTACAACTTCAAATACTGCAGCTTCTTTTATACGATCTTCCGGAAGTGGTACTTCTATAATCGGCTTAGGTCTTCAATTAAATCTTTTACAACGTACACAGTTTTTAACTACTTTTCTAACAGTCTTCCTGCATTTCAAAATCCAAAAGTCTTCTCTTAAATTACTCATCAATATCTGGGTACCATGGGCGGATGCACAGGGGGGGATCGCCCCCCCCCAAAAAAACAAAAGCAGATAAATCCACCGATTATCACGAATTTCAACAAATGGTCGCCGGAAAAAATCAATTTCGTCAATCGTTCGCAGGTCAAAAGATCGCGCAAAAAATGCGAATTTCGTCAAAGGATCGCAGAATAAACGCGAATTTTGCCAAACAATTGCGGAAAAAACGCCAATTTCGCAAAAGAATCGCGCAATAAAAACGCTAATTTCGTCAACAGATCTCTGAAAAAATGCATATTTCTTCAAAGAATCGCGAAAAAATACGCGAATTTCGCCAAAGAATCGCTGAAAAAACGTGAATTTTTAAAAGGGTCGCGGAAAAAACGCACAATTAGCACCAGGAGGAGATTCTCCTAGGCGCGCATCCACGGGGGGGGTGCGATCGGTGCAAAGAAGGGGAGAACAAATTTACCAAGTTGGTTTTTAAGAAATCAACACACCATACGCATTTTAGCTTTTAACTTACTAAGATTAGGACATAATCCTTTTTTGTACATTCATCAAATACTCCTTGAAATTTACCAATGTGGGTTGCAATAACAGTACATTATTTACACACTAGTGGCTTTCTTCAGAAAACATTAAGATGCTTAAATTTTTCAAAGGACCTTTCTTTTTCTTGTTTCTTTATTTGGAAATTGCTATGAATCCCATTCTTTTCTCAAACAATAAAGCACTCCTCAAAAATATCGTTATACAGAAATTAGAATTGAAGCTTGAAGCTTCTTTGAAAGAACGAAAAAGTTTCAACACTTTAAAGGGATCTACATAACGTTGTCAATTTCTGTTGTAGAGATTCAACAAAATGTATACGAAGTGGCATCGCCCCCCCCCCACCTCAACCTATAGTGTCAAAAATTAATGCGCCATATGCCTTTTGACAGGACATAAACCTTTTTTGTTCCCTAATTGCCGAAACGTCATTGAGGTTTACCATTGATACACGAACAGTGTTTGGTTTTCGTTTGTTTGTCCGCAAAAACTGCTGTTAAAAGCGTTGGATTTATATCTTGGGGAGGGGCGATCGCCCCTATCGATCCCCCCCCCCACCCCCCTGTGGAATGTATGCCTAGGGGAATCTCCTCCTGGTACTTATTGTGCGTTTTTTTCGCGGCCTTTTGACGAAATTCGCGTATTTAATTTCTCGATTCTTTGACGAAATTCGCATTTTTTCCGTGATCTGTTGACGAAATAAGCATTTTTTGCGCGATTCTTTCGCGAAATTCGCGTTTTTTTCTGCGATCCTTTGACGAAATTCGCGTTTTTTTCTGCGTTCCTTTGACGAAATTTGCGGGGTTTTTTTCGTGGTCCTTTGACGAAATGCCTAATTTTTTGTCGAAATTCACGTTTTTTCGCGTTTCTTTGACGAAATTCGCGTTTTTGCGCGATCCTTTGACGAAATTGGCATTTTTGCGCGATCCTTTGACGAAATTCGTGTTTTTTTAGTGATTTTTGACCTGCGAACGATTGACGAAATTCATTTTTTTGGTGACCATTTGTCGAAATTCGCGATAATCGGTGGATTTATATTTTTGATCCAAGGGGGGGAGCGATCAGAGTGATCCCCCCCTTCATTGAACAGGTATACACACCACTTAGATGACACATTTTGACTTTCAAGGATATTAAGGCACCTTCAGATTTCTGAAGGGAAACTTTTTCAGAGATTATCCTCTTTCAGAAATCTGATATTAAAAAATGGATGTGATGGTTATGTTTTTCAGCTTTCGATAATTGGTCCTTATTTTTTTTTATTTTTTTTTTTTTTTTTTTGCTGAATCCAAAAATGACCTTCATTTTTTACAATACTATCACGTCAGGATTTTTCACAAATCGCAAATTTTTAAATTTTCAAAAAGTCGAAATATTAGGAAAATCTGCTACTGTAAAATAGACGTAACTTTATTTCATAATAATTTATTCATTTTTTTGCTTATACTATGCATTTTTACAGTTAAACATGTAAAATATTGTGTATTTAAAATCCTTATCTGGGAGCACGGCAGTGCGTCCGCCAAGTTCGCACAAGCCGTAAGCTACCTTTTCCTGAACCATTTCGGCATACTTTTCACCCCCTCATAACGTCGTTTTAGGGAGAGATATAGAAATTTTTCTTTTATACACATGTTCGTATGGTCAAACTGAACTAAGGTTCCACGATTTCATGTTTCTGTATTTAGTAGTTTTCGAAATATTAAATTCCGAAAAAGTGCTTTTTTGTCACTGACTCACTTCGCATCATCAAATAACTAAGGTACTTCTAAAAGTCATAGAATCATGAAATTTCACAAGTAAGTCGGGTTTGTAGCACAATTAACCAGAAAAATCTGAAAACACAGAATTTCCGCCTCTAAACCCTTCAAACAGGGGGTGTTCATTTGGCCGTAAAGAGTTCTTTAACACATTCAATTGTGCCAATGTTGGTCGCCAAAACTCGATTACAGAGTTTTGAAAGGAGTCATGTGATTTCAAGCAGAATAACATTTTATATGTATGCTTTTCCAAAGATGTTTGTTAAATAGAAAAATGAATATACCTAAAAATTTTAATCAGTATAGGTTATGATATATTTACGATATTAAAACAACAAAACATTTAACAAAATATAACTACAATTCGGTACGTTTCCGATATAGTAGCCTTGGCGAAATACAGAAAATAGCCTTGACGAGAAAAGAAATTTGATAATAACGTATTTTATGGCAACCTATTTACTGTGTCATATACACAAGCAATTTTTTCAATATGTATACAATTTATTTAATGCAAGGAACCCGTTTATTTTTATATACCAACATAAGTAATTTGTATATAAAAAATAATATTTTATACATGTATAAATAAAATGTTTATATGTATATAAATACATGGTACTTCTTAGTTATCCCGTCGACCAAATTACTGTCGCCAAATTGTAAGATTAAATGCCAATAATGGTTTGCCATTAATTAAGTAATTGTAAGATTAAATGCCAATAATGGCCAATAAAACCATTAATTCGACGTTTTATTCGTATTTTTATTAATGTTTTACTAATTTATTTGTTCTTTCGTTATTTAAAATAAAAATTATGTCAATGTGTATAATCTGGCGAGTGGTTTGGCGATTTATATAATTTGGCGAAATTTCTCGACGTGATAACTAAGAACCAGATACATATATAAATAACATAAAAGTTAATCAGGTTTGTTTTCATAGTTGTTTATATCATTTGGCAAGTTATCTCAGTTTCTGGCGTCCGAATTGCGCCAAGATTTAAAAAAAATGCCAAGGTCCCTATAGTGGAAAAATATCCTAATTCCATATGAAAGTTTTAAAATCTCCTTTTAATTAAATGAAATGTGTAACTAATAAACTGTCTTTAACGATGTGCGAAAGATGCGACGTCCGAAGTCTGCTGCTAATGTTATTATATTGTATTATTAGGTTACTTACTGTTAATTTATTGTTAATTTTAAATCTGTAAAAGAAATATTATAGTTATAGACTAGCAGACTATGCCCGCTGCGCAGGTCAATATTTCCAAATGAACCTTGGATTAAACTAAATGATGAATTTGAACTTGTATTTTAAATAATATGGATCTTCAGCTTGACCTTGCACATTACTGAAAACGATGCAAACGCCATTGCGATATAATGTTATCTTAAGCGTTGGACAAAATTTAGCAATTAAGAAGTAATTGTTTTAGTTGATTATAAGCAGCGCACTTATGTTCGGGTAATGAGACCGTTACGACAGCAGGAATTAATCCTCTGTAACTAATCAACATATAATGAAATCGTATATACTAACACCATTCCTAAAAGTCATGCAACAGGGCCACTTGTAACAAAATATGTTCTGTAGATTTTTTTAAAAAGGCTAAACTTTCATAATCAGGTTCACTTAATTTTTTAACTTTTACTGTTGCTCTATAACTAAGTACCCTTGAACAATATGTATACACTAAAACCTTTCCAAAATTATTACCTAACTAATTGTGGTATATCCTACGAAAGTATTATAAACAATCGGAATCAAATACAAATTTCCGTTGTAAATATATAGTAGATGATGATGATGCGATTTTGTGTAATAGAATTCATAGTGAAGTTTTTCGCTTCAAACAGAAACGATGCTTTCAACATTAAAGCTAATACACCAATATGTGAAGTATCCGATTACGGAAGGTTAACTTGAATTCTCATGAACAACTACTCAAAGAAAAGTGAATATGTGGCTTTTGAGATACTTTTATGTCAGCCGGGTGCAGGTAATAAATCAATAAAGATTGTTTTCATAGCATATTCTTATTTTATTATTTTCATTTAAAACACAAACCTTTCACTCATTTAATTTAAAATGCATGCCTTATACTAATTTCATTTTAAAAACTGAAAAGATAAACAATAACAGGAAATAATGCCATAATTAAAAGCAAAAAAGTATTTTTAATTTACATACGCAAAATGTAACTACTGCTACTGGGAATTTTAAAAATGCTATCAGCGAGATGTGCGCACGGTTGTTATAAATGTACCCATTTTTTCTTTTTATCGAGGAGCAATTTATAAATCGCACAATATTATTCCAATTCCAGTTTCTTTCAATGAGGAACCTATGACCGGAAAAAATGGAAAAAGACTCTTGTAGATTCTTCGGATGACGGCATCTGACGCCATAAACCGAGTTGATATATATGAAAATAATTTTTAAGTCGTTACAAACATTGCTTTCATACTTAAATATTTTCATTGGTACTACTTGTTATCCCGTCGACCAATTTCGCCAAATTATATAAATTGCCAAACCATTCGCCAAATTATATAAATTGACATAATCTTTATTTTAAATAACGAAATAACAAATAAATTAGTATAAAAGTAAAAAAAATACAAATAAAACGTCGAAATTAAAATCACTTGATGACGTAAACACGTGTAGTTTGTTTAAATTCAAGTGAATTTGATATTTACGATCAACCATTATTGGCGTTTAATCTTATAGTTTGACGATAGATTTTTGGTGGACGGAATATCTAAGTGGTACCTTTTCCATTTTTGTTTTATAACGCTAAATTCTCAGTAATTTTTTCCCTTTTATTTTACATAAAATCACTATTTTTTTTAAAAAATTAAGATGCTTGCATTTTTATTTCAAACTCATAGAGCCGTTTTTATTTTTTAGCCAAAAGGGTTGATTTGAATTTTTTCCGTTGCTAGAGTAACGGATGTAATGATAGATATTTTGAGGTTTAGATGCCAAAGACACCGCCAAATTAGAAAAATATGAAATGTGTCATGAACTGTTGGACTTATAAAAATTTATTTGGTAGCATTCGATTCAGCATACAAAACTACATTAAAATATGCTATCATTTGACGCATAATTTTGATATTCGATTTTTTTCCCCTCCCCGTGCAAAAACCATTAGGGGTGACACTTTAGAAAATCCTTTCTTAGCAGAAGTTTATGTCATAAGAAGTATTTTTACCACGATTTTCAAGATTTTAGGTTCAGTAGTTTGCGCTGTGCGTTAATTAGTCCCCTAATCCAGACTTTATTTTATATACTATATTAGATATGCGATTTTGCGGTGAATCGATGATCGAAAATTAGTCCAATATCATTTGAAATATTACATAACAGAGGAGAAAGTACGAAGAAAGACGAAGAAGAAATGACGAATTACAAAAGACTTGTAATTTGTTTTTTCAAAATGTTGAATTTTTCCATAGTAATAACGTATTAAAACATAAATTTCCTTAAAAATTATCTTTATTTCCTAGATTTCGAATCTGTGAATTTTCCTATAAAGGAAATTGGCGATATGACTTGAGAAAACAGATAATATTTGCTTAAATAAAATGGGTAATATTCGTTGATCTGAGTTCGAGTTTATAAATATCACATGCTTTCGGAATTACGGCGAAAAACATTTAAAAAGTATGAAATTATTTTACAATATGTATGTGTGGCAGAAATTCACACTGAAATTTAAGTATTCGAAACCATTTTTAAAATATTAACTGATATCTATATAAGTTACAATTGAATATGAAAATGTACTCAAAAAATGATCTCTTTTACCTAAAAAAACACCATTTGTGAGAACATCCTCAAGCTAATGTCACGCTTATGCATTTTTGGCATAAAATCACATTGTTTGGCGGCAAAAGAAAAATAAAAAATTGTAAAGAAACAAATAGTAATTACACATGTGACTCACAATTACATCTGCTTGTTTCTTCTATAAGTCACGTGATGGGACAATTAGATATAAAAAATAGAAAAGAACAGAACAGAAAGAAAATGTCGTTAAAATTTCATCTAATCAAATTTTCAGATTCGTTTCCATATCTAACGCAAGCGATAAAGAGCCAAATATTGCGTATCAAGTGTAATATTTCTTATTAAATTAATTTTTAAGCATTACAAATATTTCTTTCAGGTTTTGATTAAATGTTTCCGTTTTTTAATATTATCACTCATTAAAACGGATTTTCTTCTTCTGTTTTTCTTTTTTTTTTTTCATTTAAATAAAATTAGTAACAGTTTTTCTTTTATTTTTCGAGGTTTAATAGCCGTTTCAATTTTTTTTTTTTTATCAACGATGAATTTCGCCAAGAAATAAAATGGTAACTTTATCGCCCAAAATAACAGAATTTTCCGTCATAATTCTAAAACTAATATAGGTAGAATAATGTGTTATAGATTAAAACCTTCCCTGAAACAATACCTATCTAACGGTATAGGTTCCGTAAAAATCCATGCAGTAGAACTCGAAATCTAGGCGTTCGGAACGAAAATTCCGTTTGGATTTTATATATATAATAGATAATAGAATAGATAATAGATTTGATATATATATAATAGAATAGATAATAGATTATGTGTTATGAACTATCTCAAAGTTTAAAACAGATCGCATTGTTAGATTTCCTAATTTTAACAATATCGCGTTATGTTAGTTCCACATTCCACCACCAGGGAGCGCACTCTATTCTTAACGAAAGCGTATCTGAACGAAACTCCTTCATGCAACCTTTCCGTAGATACATGAATCGGGAGGGTGGCGGTCTTAACCAATAATTTAAGGTAATTGCTGAAATTACTACGAAAAATATTTTAAAGGGGCTTCTACGCGGGCATCTAATAGAGTTAGAGGAAATCGGAAGACGTCAAAATAATCGCGGGGAAAAGTTTGCTTGGGTGCTTCGGAGCTACTTTTGGCGCGAGATCTAAGCTCTACGACCAATAGGAGCCCAGATATTTAAGGAAATATGAAGTAACAAAGTCCAAAATAATAGAATTTTCCGTAATAATTCCTAACTAATCTAGGTAGAATGATGTGTTATAGCTTAAAACCTTCCCTGGAACGATACCTATCTAACGGTATAAGTTCCGTAAAAATCCATGCGGTAGAACTCGAAATCTCGGCGTTCGGAACGAAATTTCCGTTTGGATTATATATATATAATAGATAAGATATGTTGGTCGCCAAAACCCGATTACAGAAAATTAGCCTGAATTATAAAGGCATTACATGATTTCAAGCTGAATGAATTTTTATATGCTTTTACAAAAATCTTAACCCCTTGAGGGGCAGGCAATTGCGTTTGTGAAATGCCGAATTCCCACCGGAAATTTAGAAATATTTTTTTTTCAAAATAAGGAAAAGCAATTTTACGACTTTTTTCCACCAAAGTTAGAAAAGTAAAATTTCATAATTTTTTTCTGGTGCAAATTTTCATTAATCGTAGGTGGGATAAAATATATCCCACCGCCCCTCAAGGGGTTAATAAAGCAAATCTTTCAGTTTATCTGTCCATCTTTCTATCTTTTATTTCCTTGAAACAAATTTTATTAAAGACCGGGAGGCGTCCGCACAGATTATCATCTCATCGAGTTGACGGCTGAAATTTTAGGATTAGTTAAATATCGATTAGCGTATTGTAACTGATCTGCCAAGTCATATCTTTGTGGAAACCACCTACAGACCCGATTTTACGGGTTAATTGGTGGATTTTCCATTGTGTTTTCCTGCACTCATTCCTCCATGTTTCCAAACTTTTGAATGCAGGAAAATACAATAGTAAACTTATCAGTTAACCACTAAAATTAGGACTTCAGGTGGTTTCTACCAAGATATGACTTAACAGACCAGTTGCATTTAAATATGCTAATCTAGTTTTAACTAATCCTAAAATTTCAGCTGTAAACTCGATGAGGTGATGGTGTGTGCAGACGCCTCCCGGTCTATCATAAATGTCGGAATTCTAATCTCAATAGCACTCTGATCAATCTAGCAATTATCCCTACTATTTATGGAACACTATTCCTTTAAGTACGTTTTAGTGATGTTAATGAACTTATGCATATGCATCATACATATTATACATATGCATATAATACGTAATACATTTGCATCATACGTATTATAGGTATGTGTATAATACATAATACATATGCATCATTATGACGTCAGAATAAACAAAACATTTTTGTCGCCAAATTTGAGAATTAACATGATATATTACCAAATTTGGCGAAACTTTGCTAAATGTCGCCCAGCTTGGTGAATATTTGACGCTAGTGGCTATTTTTCAATGAGTTAATTATTAATGCGAGCCATCTATTTTGATTTTTCCGCATATCATCTGTATAGGTAAATGATATAACTTACTAATATTTCCAAAGTGCTAATAGTTTCGTCATTGCCCAAAACCTCTGCTACTGTTATTATACTTACTGTGACTATGTTGTTAATCTTTACACCGCCAAAACTTCTGTACTATATAAAGAGAATTTACGGAAACTATTAAAGCATTGAAACTGCCAGTTCTCCTTATGATTATTAATTCTATAATATGTAACCTGTTAATCAATATGTACGTTAGAATGAATCTTCTATAATCCGGTTCCTCGCATTTTAGTTTTCAGGTTTCGAATAAAATTAGCTAAAATCTTAAAACCATGGCACATTGACTAATTCTTCAACACGATCAGATGAGAAGAATGATTGATTTTCAAATGGATCATGGCAGTGAGCCGGTAGACCTTCTATTCTTCCGTAATCGAGGTCTATTGAAACGTTTAACGTGAAACAAAAAGATATTAGCATCAATATGGTTTAATGCAAATGCAGATATTGTCAAAGGATTTCATAAGAACCATTTCACTTGTATCCAGTCGTATCAGTTAAAATACAACAATTGGCAGTGAGCCCAATTAGAATAATTACTTAATAGATTTAAAAATTTCCGCATTAGAGAACGAATCGTAATTGCTAAGGAAACATACATAAGTGAGTTAAGAGATATTTGTCACGAAAGATGAAATTCATAGCAACACAAACTATATGATGTGCTTCCATGATCGTAAAGAGTTCTTGATTTCTCTATCGAAAGCTTCCGATTTGGCGAAAGAATGGGCAAGTAAATTAAATTATGAATAAAAGTAACATGATGCAACGTTTAACAGGGAATTAATACGGTAAATACTGCTTGCTAGAGGCGGCTAGTACTTTAATATAAAAAGAAATAAAGTATAAATTTGTAATGCTCAATAAAATAAATTTAGGTATTTTTATGTTAACCGGGCGCAAGTAGCAAATCGCCAAATACTGTTCCCAATCCATTGTTCATATTGCATTCATTTCATTTAAAGATATATACTTTTCAGTCATCTCATTTAAAATAGATGCATTTCCCTCATTTTATTTAATAGAATATTTAACATAGAAGTAAATAAATAAATAAGAAATAATAACATAAACCAAAATACTTTATTTGAAAATCAAAGCATTGTTTCTAATTTACACAAGTGAAAAATGAAAACTGCTATTGGCGAAAAAAACAAAAGGCTAATGAGGAGATTTGCTCCCGGCTAACATAAAAGTACCGAAATTTAAGTTTTTTCATATTAATATAGTTTAGAATAAGAAACTTGAGAAAACATACAAAAAGTAGTGATATCCCAACAAAAAGTTTTCGGTAAAAAAAGAAAAAGCGCCAAGTTCTCCTTAATGTTTCGGCCAGAAAAAGTAGTGATATCTGAAGTTCGCACAAGTTAAAAGCCAAACATCCCAAATCTTTCATTGAAAATGGCTTCCTGCGACTTGGCCGTTAATGCCTTCGAGAGTGTTTTTAAAATTTTAAAATATGTACAAATGAGTTACATGCCAACTACATTTTTTGATTATTTTAGGCATTTTGTGGCACAGAGTACAGAAATAAAATACACATTTGAAAAAAGCATTTAAACAAGTCTATTTAAATGCTTAGAAGTTAAAAATAACAAAATACTTGTATTCAGGAGATAATATCCCTAATTGCTAAAACATAATTAGTATCAGCTTTTAACAGTTTAGAAATCGAATACCTCTTAATGTATGCAAACAAACTATAATAAATGTTCAAACGAAAAAAATCTCTTTCGTCAATACACAAGATTTCAATATTATACAATAAAATATAATGTAACATATTGTGAGATTTGAAGTAAGTAAATTTTGTTTTATTTCTTGGGTTTTACGTTAATGACTTTAGCTTTAGACCGTACAAAATGACAATTAAACCACAAGTGGACTAAATGATCTGTAACCAAAACTAATGTTTGTTGAAACTGAATGGTAGTTATCAGAAATCTTTTACTTATAATGTCTTTGTTTGAATTTGCCTCTTTGCATTCCAACATTACTTTTAATATTTAAATAATTCATAAATGCGTAATTTCCAATCATTAATTTTGAAATGATGTAGAAGGCATTAACGGCCAAGTCGCAGGAAGCCATTTTCAATGAAAGATTTGGGATGTTTGGCTTTTAACTTGTGCGAACTTCAGATATCACTACTTTTTCTGGCCGAAACATTAAGGAGAACTTGGCGCTTTTTCTTTTTTTACCGAAAACTTTTTGTTGGGATAATTTTATTCCATGCGTGGCAGTTTTTTTGAACCGCTCATGCTCTGCTTCGCGCTTTTCCTTTAATCATCTCTATGGGGTTCATCTCGATATCCTCTTTTATTTTGGCGGTTGATAAGGTTGGGAAATATGTCGCAGATGTATTCAAAATATTTGCCTTCTTTTGTTAAGGCTTTGACAAATTGGTTTGAGAGATTTTCGCTATTTTTTTTACTTTTTAACTTTGAAATTTATGATTTGCGAAAATCGCGACGTGATGGTTAAAAATGAAGGTCATTTTCGGATTCAGTGCTAAAAAATACATCAAAATCAATTATCAAAAGTTAAAAAACACAATCATCGCAGGCTTGTGTTATTAACGTTGTTAAAACTTCACTATAACTAAAAGAACAAAAAATAAGATAAATAATTACCATAGTGCAAGAGTAAAAAGAAAAAGAACAAAAAATAGGACATTTAATAAATAAATTCTGTTATAACGTTTATAATTTTCCGACTTAATAAGTAACAATAAACCATATTTTGAGGAGAGGGCGGGATTATACGATAAGTGTGTTGGATAAACGAGTGTTTCGGTTAATCGGATGTCGGATAATCGAGAGTCTGAAAATATTTTTAAATCGCATTAATTATTTTATATTCATTTAATAATTAACTGCAAGGAATGATTTGAGCAACAGAAATTATGAGTACGTTGATTATATGCCACTCGGATCCCCCCCCCCCCAAAAAAAAACAATTCTCTGGATCCACCCCAGCTGGGTACCAGCATGATTTAAACTATGATGTCTTGTCTGAATAAGTATTTCCACAACTGGGTGGCTACTGGGTAACAGTATCGGAAATCGGAAATTTCTTTTATCTTCTCTCATCAGAATGCGAGTCTTTACTTTAAGTAGTCCATTCGATTCTACGTAATATTGAAGTGATTTTAAGCGTTTATCTTCAGTTCCTAAAAATGATTCTTTTTGTACTAGTTTAACAAAGCTATTTCAGCTCTATTTATTTCTTCTGGAGTTAAGAGTCCAGAAATCCGGTTGGAATGTTCCACTTTACAGTTAGTAAAAAATCTATAAATCCAAGCAATAATTCTGATCTATTTGTCTTACGACGAAAATCTGTTATAAATTTTTTCAGTTGATTCTTCATCATTTGTAGGGCTAATAACAGTTTTTCTCTTTTCGTAATATACTATGTTGAAATCAGGAACAACGTTGGATTTCGGCCATTCTTTTTCCGGTCTTCGCAACCATTCTGGACCCACCCACCACTTAGATTTTGCTAAAGCTTCTGCATTACAACCACGAGAAGGGAGATCTGCTGCATTTAATGATCCAGGGATGTGATGCCAATTTTCAAGTTCTGTCAAAGATCGGATTTCTTTAATACTGTTGAAAACAAAAGGAGCCTAATTTTCAGTTCCATTGATCCAATATAGAGCATTTGCTGAATCAAACCAGAAAAATTTAGGAATATGTTTCAACTGAAGATCGTGTATCACACTCTGTGCTAGTCTAGCTCCTATATTACAGGAAAGTAGTTCAATCGAGGAATGGAAATGGTTTTCTTTGGAGTAACTCTGCACCTAGCCTGTACAAGCTAACAAGATGTTGTATTTTCAGTCGCACATCTTAAAAATATACATGTTGCATATGCATTCTTGGTTGCATCGCAAAATATCTGTCAAGACAGATTTTCTGGTGCTTCATAATTTGAAATAATACATCGAGGGATTTCTATCTCCTTTAATTTAGAGACATCCTATCGCCATTTTTCAAATTTCTTGACAACAGATTTGGGCAATTCAGCATTCCATGAAACTTTGCAATTTCCATCATTCTTGAAGGAGAATTTTTGGCCCCAAGGTGACAGGACACGTGAGTCCAATGGGATTGAAAATTCTATGAACAGGACTCAGAACTGTTCTTTTCGTTACAATAGTATAGTCTTCAAAAAATTTTCATAAATCTATTTTCAAAGTATCAAATTTCATATTCCACATTAGTCCCAAAACTGGAACATTCTTTTCTTCTAATAAGGGAAAGTTTTCTGCTTCTGTTTTATGGAGATTATACTCCCACCTTCGAAGATCAAATTTAGCATTTCGGAGAATAACTTTGGATTCTTCAATACATTTTTCAAGCTCTTCATGGTTTTCAACACTAGTGACTCAGTTATCTATATAAACAGACTTTAACAACTTATGTGCTGTTTTGTTTCTTTAAATCTAGAAGGTACGTTCTTCAGATGATATCGGATAGTTGCACCAAGCAAATAACGCGAACATGTAAGGCCGAAAACAACCCTTTTATGCTGGTAAATTTTCAACTTTTCGGGGTCACCTTCCTCCCACCATAAAAATTTCAGAAATGGTCTATCTCGCTCATTCAAACCAATTTGTAGAAAGGCTCTTCGAATATCCGCAGTCACGCCTATTTTCTTCAATCGAAATTTATTTAAAATAGTCGGAATGATTTCTACGATGTTAGGACCTTTTTCTAAACAATCAGTGATTGAAGGTTAATCTTTTTGTCTTGCTGAACCATCAAAAACTGGTCTAACTCTTATAGTAGAATTTTCTTTAAGCATAGCTCTGTGTGGCAAGTAGTGCTCACTTTCGTCCTTACAGGAGTCCTTAACTTCTTCAATAACACCTTCTTGTATCAATTATTTTAATACATCTTCATACTCTTGTAACGTTCCCGTTTTCTTTAATGATTCAACACAACTTCTTAATCGTCGTTCAGCGATTTTCCGACCAGTTTGTAATGGAGAATGTTTTTCAATCCATCGAAGACTCTCTTCATACCTTCCTTCTGCATCTACTTTTATATTTCTATTAAAATGTTCTTCAGTTGCTTTTTCGATTTCTTGTTTGTTTCTGCTTTCACCAGGATCGGGAATTCCAAGTGTGTCTAGCCGCCATAAATCTGAAATTTTTCCAGCATTTACATGTACTGACATGACGCTGTTCGTACTATCGGATACGTTAAATATGCCAGTTTTCCCCATCAAAGTCCAACCAAGATGTGTTTCCATTAATACTAAGCCAGAAATCAGTTGTTTTATTTTTCTGGTGTACAACTTTTCTGCTACATCAGATCCTATAAGCCCATGAATTTTGTTAGGTGAAAATTGATATAGCAATTCAACCTCGTTACTCAAATCAGAGAGAAAGATTTTTTGTTTCTTAATTTCGCTTATAAATGGCCACGAGGAATTTTAGGAATGTCCGAACAAATTTTTTCTTGATCTAACCCTTCGACACGACAGTGATAATTTTCAAAGAAGTCGCTCGCTGACCAAATACTTCTTGTGCGATGATACAGTCTCTGTGCCACCGAATAAACTATGTGTTAAATTATCTTCCCCTATGCATTCATATTCCATCTCGGCCAGTGCAAAAGCTAATAAATAAGATTTACTGCTAGCTGAGTCAATTAATGTTCTTATATATTTCATCTTATTATTACACCTAAGACAGACAATAAGCGTTTGTAAAAGTACGTGGCGAGTACTAGTTTTTTTTTTTTTTAATTTCGATATCTAACTTTTTCATAATCGGGTTTTGATTATTATTTTCTTCTGGACGCATTATTTTGAAATGTAATCTACCGCAATCACAGGGTGGTATTTTCATTTTACAAAAACGGGATATGTGTTTTCGTATCTCTAAACATTTAAAACAAGCCCCTTTTTCATTAATGTTTGTTTTTTCTCTTCATGAGATAAACCATTAGCATGTCTACATTCAGTACTCAAATGCGACTTGTTACAAAAAACACATGTTTCTCTTTTCATTTTCGATGAATTATATAATTCCGTAGCCGTTGGAATGTCTCTTTCTCGCCTACTTGACGCAGGATAAATATTTTGGTTTATATTTTCTAGATTAAACCCACTTCTAGCCAAATGGACTTTTTCTTCGCATTCGATTTCGTGCCGTAAAAATTCCATCACGGAATCTAACTTATTATTACTTTCATCTTTTGAATTTAAAGTAATGGAATTTAAATTTCTTTCCCAAATTCTCAATATGTCAACAGGCAAGCACGATTCAATCGATGGATAAAGAATTGCAGAATAATGTTCGCTTGAAACACCTAACATTTTTAATGATCTTAAATTCTTATTAATATTTGGAAAATTTTCCAGAGAGAGAAATTCGCCTTGCATACAATATTTCAAATGAAAATCAAATTTCAAATTATTTTATTTTTGCTTAAAAGGCGCAAAGGCCAACCTAGTGAAAAAGATTCCATGCCGGGAATCGAACCCGGGTCATCAGTATAGCGCACTGACGTTCTACCGACTAAACCACATGGAACGATACCCAGCCTGGAACTTCTCACTATTACAGGTTGGCAAGGCTACAAACGCAGCACAAGATGGAATATTATTCCGTGAGCCACCAACATGGGGCAAACACAGACTCATAAATAAATCCAGCATCGATTGAATCTATATTAATATTTGGAAAATTTTCCAGAGAGAGAAATTCGCCTTGCATACAATATTTCAAATGAAAATCAAATTTCAAATTATTTTATTTTTGCTTAAAAGGCGCAAAGGCCAACCTAGTAAAACGTAGTAACGTCAGTGCGCTATACTGATGGCCCGGATTCGATTCCCGGCATGGAATCTTTTTCACTAGGTTGGCCTTTGCGCCTTTTAAGCAAAAATAAAATAATTTGAAATTTGAGTTTCATTTGAAAGATCTTAAATTCGTTTCAATTTTGTCGTACAATTTAAAAAGAGGAATTCTTGGACCTTTTCCCGTTGTATTATTCATCATTAAAGCAAGCACTTCTCTTATATAAACTTCTATTAACATATCAGTACGACCAAAACGAGCCTTTGACCATTCAATGACATTTTCATAAGCGGGGTACGACTCGACAATTTCTCTTGCCCTTGAACCCTTTAACGTTGCTTGCAACAAAGATTGATATTTGTCTTCTTTCGCGATTTCAGAATCGTTATGTATTTTTCAAACTGGCCCAAAAGGCCAACCAATCTTTAATATCTCCCCCGAATAATTTAAATTCTATCTTAGGAAGTTTAAACTTCCGTTTCGTGATACTTTCAATTTCGGAAACCTTTAAAAAATTTTTACTTTAGTTTTTAACTTAATAAATTTCTCTTCATACACACCTTCGTATTCTTTATCATAATTTTCTTGAGAATAAGATTGGTCGTTTAAAAGAAGATCTAACATTTCTCTTTCTTTTGGTTGTAGATCTGCCCATTTTTCGTCTAATTGAGATATAATCATATAAAATCTCAATTTCTTCAATGTCTTTATTTTCATTATTTAATCTGTTCTCAAGTAAATTAGCAATTCGCGTAAAAGCGCTTCTTAATAGAATGCAGAACTTTTTAATCTGTTATCTTACTTTACTTTCTTAAATAATATAATATCCCAGCAGTTGGATGCCAAATAATATTGATTCTAGTCCCTTTTTATAAAATTTTATCTTCAATATAATTATATTGATATTTAATTATCAATATTCATTTCAAAGTTAAAATATAACTATTTAATCATACAAATGGATTAAGTTTGCCTAAATTCATCTTATCGAGAGATAAAAGACTCACTTAAATATCTTTAAAATGAAAGTTCGTACTGTTTAAGGAGTAATCACAGGAACAAAAAGTAGACTCATAACAGCATATATTTGACGATCACAAAACAAATACGCGTACATAATTTCGTTTCAATAAATCTTACATCAAAATATTTCACAGCTATATTTCAGTTCATAAAGTTCTAAGCAAATTCATTTGTCAACAAAAAAGTATCGTCTGTGCAAAATAAAAACGATTATATTAAGACCATGGAAGCAGTGATAAAGTGCAACAAATATCATCGTTTTCTTTTAATATGGCGTCGTTTTTACTCACTGAAGCATTTCGCCTAGCGTCTCAAATTCGGTATCTGCGGAATGAAAAAGTATTGAAATGTAACAGTTTTGTAGTGGAAAGTTCGTGTTTTTTAAAGCGTCATGTCATTTTCTCTTAACATTCTTTTTCAAACCACTTTTAGTTGTAATGAGAAAATAGCATCATAAAAGATATAATCCGAACAAAAAGTTTTTTGTAAAATAAAAGCGCCAAGTTCTCCTTAATGTTTCGGCCAGAAAAAGTCGTAATATCTGGAGTTCGCACAAGTTAAAAGCCAAACATCCCAAATCTTTTATTGAAAATGGATTCCTGCGACTTGGCCGTTAATGCCTTTTATGGCATTTCCAAATTAATGATTGGAAATAACACATTTATGAATTAATTAAATATTAAAAGTAATATTTGAATGCAAAGAGGCAAATTCATATGAAGATAATATAAAAAACTGGTGGAACCAGAGAGAAAAGTAAAGCTCGATCTAAAAAAGTTACAGTAAAAAATTGTCAAATAGTTTCGGTTTAAAAAAGTAAGTAGTGCGTAGAAAAGTAATGGAATCAGATTATCTGTAAAGCTCATGAAATTACCCAAATTTTTGTTGATAGCTGAAAATGTGGACTGAGCTTTACTGGTGCCTTAAAATCAATCAGGGAAGTAAAGGAATTTTTAACTCATTCTGAATTCCAATCATTCATAACCAGTTTAAAAATTTGGGTTCACAAGAATAGGTTAGAGGTTGATTTGGAAATGAGCGAGAACATGAGAGGTATCGAGAACATGAGAGATCGTTCAGTACGAAGTATGGACCAAATTCCATTCCAGGGGTCACTGATAAGCCTGGAAGATCAAAGTCCAAAATAAGCCCAAAGCCCTAAGCATGTACGATTCAACCATATGCTAACTACTAGTCTGGCTTAAAACCATTCACATAAGGCTCCCTTTTCACAGTAATTACATGAAATAAAAATTATTACGCTGCACGCTGCTGACCATATAGAAATGTTAATAACAACAATTCCTCAACAACTTAACTATATTAATGTTATACTTAAAATATTACTTCATGGTTTACATTATTTCAGCTTTGTGGAATTTAACTTGACTTGATGTAATCATGTCCACAATTCTGGGCCTGACAGAAATTTTTTTGCACATAACTACACATTCTGTTTACTATACCCAGTACTCATTTTGAGTGGATAATATGATTTTGAATATAAGGCATCAGTAAAGCTCAGTCCAAATTTTCAGCTATCAACAAAAATTTGGGTAATTTCATGAGCTTTGCAGGTAATCTGATTCCATTACTTTTCTACGCACTACTTACTTTTTTAAACCGAAACTATTTGACAATTTTTTACTGTAACTTTTTTAGATCGAGCTTTACTTTTCTCTCTGGTTCCACCAGTTTTTTATATCATTTCATATCTTTTTCAGATCCTTTCAGGAATTTAATCAACCAACTTCAACTAACCAAACAACAGCCCCAATTAACCAACCAATGATCCCAATTAACCTGTCCAAACAATTGTCCCATTCAAAAACTAACAGAAACATTGGTTCACCAGTGTATTTCAAGAGCTCTAGTTTTATACATAGTGTGATCTCTTGACAATTTCTTCTATGTACCTGCGCTCCTCTGGTTTAAGGGACTATGGAATATCCTACGCCAACTCCTCAAACACACAAAAAGCTAGGGTAAGAAACAGTCATAAGAAATGAATTAAAACTGCGAAAAATTATAAAAAGGGAAAATTTCTGTCTTTGGAACTTAATGGGAATTTAAAATTAAAAAAAAAAATCTGAAAACAAATGAATTGAAAATATTATACAATACACCTGTAAATAATATCAGAAATATTACTTATATTGGATATTTATAATAATATTTCGGAGGTCAAACTAAAATATCACGATAATGACTAACATATTTACATCTAACTGTAACCATTGATCAAAAAATCAGGAAAATTGGAAAGTAGGTGTCCTTTGTAAAGTGTGCATTAATTAAGTAGATAAATTACGTAAACGAGTCTATTGACAATTGGTGTATTTGGTACGGATAAATTATATAATTGAGCCTACAGACAACTGGCGCATGTTACAGGGCGTCTTTTAAAGCATAATTAACTGAACCGTAAGCGCACGCACCTATTTTTGTAACGTTAACACACGCGTGCGGTAAATCTCACCTCATTTTCTCTCCCATTATATTTTTGGCTAAATGCGTTTTAAAAAAAGTCTACTACTCTATATTGTAAAATGCATCAGTACTACTTCTTTTTAGGGAAAAATCAAGCGTTTCATATTTATTTTCCGATTTTATAACAGTTTCCGTAAAAATGGCGGTTTTCTTTCCTTAGAAAATATGCAACGATTTGTTTTACCTCTTAAAACATGAATTATTTTATAAAATTTACAGTAATTACATTTAATACACTTTCATCAACATATGCAGGTAGCTTTTATTTCACTCTTTCAGTAAAATTATTTTAGTGTGTGTTATCCCGTAACGAATGAACATATCGAAATGTAACGTTTGTATACGCGCGGGATTATTTAATCCCAAAAGCCATATTTCTACTTTTCTAGCCAACGAACTAACGATATTCCTTCATACAACCTTTCTCAACCTTGGCCTTGAAAGGTACAAGGAAGATCAGAATTGTTTCATGACGTAATTTTGAAGTTTTTTCACCTGCATAACCCCTTCTCCCGCAGGTAAAAGCAACATCTCCCGCCAGCCAGACCGTCCGCATACATACTACACCATAAAACGGAAGACCATATAGAAAAATGAGCTTTGCTAAAATGACGAATTTTTTAAGTTTTTTCACCTGCATAACCCCTTCTCTCGCAGGTAAACGCATGGTCTCCCTCCAGCCAGACCGTCCGCATACGTACTACACCATAAAACGGAAGAGCATATAGAAACATGAGCCTTACTAAAATGACGTAATTTTGATTTTTGTTTCACCATCATAACCCCTTCTCCCGCAAGTAAACGTAACGTCTGCCGCCAGCCAGACCGTTCGCATACATACTACACCATAAAACGTAAGAGCATAGCTCTTATATTACTTTCGGTCCAACAATATTATTTTTTTTTAAACTCGTGAAATTGAATTTCATTTGGCGTTATAATGACGTAATTATATAAAGTGTTTCAGCTTTTTAAATTAAAATGCATGTTTTCTTTGGCGCGTGCAATAGGAGTATACGATTTCCTTGACAATACGCAGGAAAATGTAATAAATACAACCAAATGAACTAGCATTTACCGAAAATCTTTTTCGTATGACTTACAAATAAATCTTTCGTTTTATGGATGAAAATAATAAGAATTAATTTCAGAATATCAGGAGTCTCTTTTCAGAATAAAACATCATTACAAAGTTATGTCAGTTAAACAGAAATTGACGTCATACCTAGCAAACGATTTTTTTTATTATTATGTTATTCTAAATTGTTTTTTTTTTTAATTAAAACTCCTGTATTAAAATAGATTTTTAAACATTAAAAATATTCAAATGAAGATACTGTGTCATTTTAACAAGTGTTTAGTTAAAGTTTTTACATATATATATAGGACAAATTTTCATTATCTGATTAGAATGACGTCGATTTGAAAAATGCAAAAATATAGCGAGAAAATCTGATTTTTATTTAAAACAAAATACGCGTGTTATCACTTTTTTTAAATTATTGTGCCGCTTTTTAGGATGTGGCAACATGAAAGAAAGATTGAAGGAGATATTTCTATATTGTTAAATTATGGAACTCTATGTAAAGTTTAAATGGGTGCCATTCCCTTAATATTGGATATTTTTTGACCCGACCTTCGAAAGGCACATCGCTAAATTAAGACCTTTCCAAAAAGCCATTATTCATCACTGAATGTTTTCTGGTTTGGATTGTAATTGAGTTGTTGTCTTTTCATCATGTTTCAAAACGTAAAAGATGCTGCTGAGCTCTATTATACAGCACGATCGTGCTGTATGATATTATAAGTAATAGATTTCTGATAAGTACCAGTGCGTTTCAACAAACATTAGTTTTGATTACAACTTATTTAGTCCACTTATGGGTTGAATTGTCATTTTGCACGGTCTAAACCTAAAGTCATTAACACGAAACCCAAGAAAAAAAAACAAAATTTACTTTCTTCAAATCTCACAATGTGTTACATTATATTTTAATGTATAATATTAAAATCTTGTGCATAGACGAAAGCGATTTTTTTCATTTGAACATTTATTATACAAAAAGGAACTTGTGTCATAATTTTATTATATATGGTATAATTTTATGGTATTAATAAGATTCCTTTATGATCTTAGCAGCCTGCTTCGGGTCATTATTTTGTTGGAAGAACAGCTATTTCCCAGTCCTAAATTTTGAACGGATGATTGTAGATTGCTCTGTAGTATTTTTAAATATCCGAATGGATCCATTGTACAGCCAAAAATCACTAAATTACTTGCCCCAGCCGCCGTCATTGAGCCCTAAAACCATTCAACCTCCACCGTGTTTACCAGTTGGTGTCGAATTTTCTGGTTTCATTTCTGTGGGATTTCTTTCGCCAAATTTTTCCATGCCCATCGCATCATAAATATTTAACTTACTCTCATCACTATATAACACTATTATCCAAAAGTCAAAATCCTTGTCAATATGTTTAGATGCAAAATCTAGCCTTTTTTGTTGTTTTGCAGCTGAAATGAGAGGTTTTCATCTGGGAACTCTACTATTGAAGCCTGCCGATCGAAGAATACTACGAACAGTTTTTGGATGAACTTTCTTGCCACTTGCCATCTATGGACAGTTTCTGAATGTACTTTCTTGCCACTTTCCATCGCAATGTGCCTGGTTAATTGTGGGGCACTAATTTTCGGACTTTTTTTTTACTTTTCTTACTATAATTCTTGCATCGCGGTCCTTAAGTTTCCTTGGACGACTATATCGAGATTTGTTTAGCACATTTCCACGTAAATTATCATTTCTAAGTACAGTTTGTACAGTTGCACGGTTTTTTCCTATAATTTTATCAATCTTGCCTTAAGATTTATTTTCGTTTCTTAATTTTACGACCATATTACGCAGTTCTAAGGCCGTTTCTTTTCCCTGACTCATCTTTCACATTATATGCAACCGTTTACATACAATTAAATACTTTGACTATCTTGGGAGATGAAGATCAGCGTAACTAAACTTCGCATGGCTGGTAAAATTGAAAAGTGGAAACTAAAGAAGTTCATATATGCAAATTTTGTTAACAGCCAATCAAGTGTATGCAGACTTTTCTGACCTGCTGATTGCAAAAATATGCACATTTTACTAGTTATTATCACTTTTAAACGTTTACAAAGCAATCGGAATCCTTTTCCATGTTAGAATAATATACTAATGTGCATTTTTTATTGTAAAGTCGAGTAGTTTTGGTGAAAACACTATTTTGATGCATGTATGTAGACTTTTGTGACTGACTGTAGGTAAACATGTTTAGTCGCGTTTGTAAAACAAAAATGTCGAATGAAAAGCACTAAATTTTATTGATATATTTCTGATACAGTGCTATAAAGAATTAAGATGTTTATAGAAAATATAGTAATGAATACACTATATCTAAAAATATATATTTAAACGCAATTTTATGACATATTTGCAGTTATATGCTTTAATCGTAAAAAGCAGAAAAATATGCAATTATATATAAACCACTGTCTAATTCTAACGTTACAAATAGTCTTTAAAACAATAGCGTTATTTGTCAGCACCGACATCTTTTAATTCATGTTGAGTTCATGCCTCTGTCAAAGATTATCTTGCGCCAGGCATCGCTTAAGGCTGTTCTCAAATCAAAAAGGACAACTTTATGACATAACTTTTAATTTATTTTTGTTCGGAAAGGCATGAAACTATACTTGGGGAACGAGCAAATTGGTAGTACAGTATATACTATGAACATTATACATCCGCGAGAAGAAGTGCGCGGCCTATTTTAATAAAATCTCTCTCTGTATCTGATTTTTTTTTCTTCACATTTTAGAATGCAAAAACGATTGACTGATTAAATGAAACTGATTTAAGTTAAAATAAGCCACTATTATGATATATTTATATTAATTTTATACAAAGATGTATCTATTCGCCTTGGCGAAATTTGGGCGATAGTAAATAGGTGTCACACATACAGCTGCAAACATATTTACGATTCCCCCAGGGGCGCGCCGACCCAGTGTGCAAAGTGTGCACCGCACACAGGCGCCAGAATAGTAAAGGCGCCAAATATTTTAGTCGAAGCTGAAAAATTTCAAAAACTTTTATCTAATTTAAATTTATTAAAGCGGTATTTAAATCGAAAGTGCGTCATTTCTGAGTTCATTTTTACTTATGAAATTTGCAGATGCTCGTCTGCGGCGTAGCTTTAGGGATGGGGGTAGGGGTGAGTCTCAAACCGAAAGGCGCAACGGTGTCGAAACGTAACGGTCGTAAGGCGCCACGGAAGGCTTAAGGGCGCCGTCAAGCGCCTAAAATAAATTTTAAAAAGCTAGAAACAAAAAATTTGGAAGGGCGATCGCGAATGTCCCTTTTGACATCCCTGCTCTAGATCAGGCCAGTTCAGCTTTTCAGAAAGCAGGGACGCACTACAGCTGGTGGCAAACATGGAAGGCTCCATTATTCAAATAATTGAAAATCTATAACGCTTCTACCTTACTGTAGTATTGGTAGTGATACACATACTGGCGATATAAAAACGGGTAGCAATTATATTGCAGAATAGTAAAGCAACATAAGCCTCCAGGTTATGCATGGTACCCATGTAAAAGTAAAATGCCGAAAAAAGCACAAAACAATCATAGCAATCGGCTACATTATAACAAAAACAATAAATAAATAAAACAGGATGTATCGCAAACTGCAATGAATGTAAAAAAAGAAATGAAAAACTCCATTCGATTCCAAACAAATTTAATAGCCACGCCTATCATTGTATGCAACACATAAAAATGAGTCCTTGAACATGTAAGAAAGTTTCATGTCATTTACAGTTGGGAAACATGTTTTGAGAACAACTTCAAAATGAATTATGTTTTACTGAAATTTTAATTATATATTTTATAGATTTGCTTCGAATAAAGAATAATCGGTAAAAAGCGAGTTTCACCCGGGTACGGAGAGTTCATACAATAAATTTATTAATTACTAACTGCAATCTTACAAAATATAGTCGTTAAACGAATAATAAGACTTTGCAAAAACTTGGAATTATTGGAAACCACGGGGGAACTTGAACTTGGGGTGAAAACTTAGAAACCACGGGGGAATGCTCCCTAATAATCTGGGGTCAAACGTAGATCTCACTAATCCAAGGCCCGTGAAGAATTTTACCTTCGGTCAAGCCTTCAAATAAGCTGCCCAAATCTTGCTGCAGCTTAATTAGGAGCTCAGTTAGAAAATCGACCCCCAGGGGGGATCTGAGTGAGAGAGGTAGAAAGGTTCATAATATGAAAGAGTGGTTCGAGGGTTTTCCGATGATATATCACATGATAGTTTAGCAGGCGTTCTGCGTACGCACTGCAAAATCTTGCAAAAATGCAAATCTCGAATCTTTTAGTTTCACATTCCTACACCAGGAGGAACTCTATTCTTAACAAAACTGTTTCTGAACGAAATTCTGTTAAACAACCTACACATAGTCAGTATATATTAGTCATTAGCCATATATTAGTATATATTAGCCAAGGAGGGGGCGAACTTAAGCAAGAATTTAAGTTACTTGCTGAAATTACTATTCGAAAATAGTGGTAAGTACACTTTTGAAATTTTTATATATTTGAAGTAATATTTATCCCAGAGCTCCGTCAAAAATCCTCATTTAAAACGGTAGAAAATGGTACGGTTTTAAATATTTGTCAACCCGCAACCCGACCCGAACCCTCAATTTAAAGAAGGCAAATTATGTTTTAATACCATTATGAAAAATAATCTACAATTGTATTTCTAATAGAGGTCTGCAACGGTCCGGTCAGCGGGCCACGGCGGGGCGGCAAAATTTCAAACTGGCCAGGCCGCTTTATTAGGACAGATTTTTCAACGGACCGGTCTGATAAACAAAACAAACGGGCCGGGCGGCAAAAAAATTGAACGGCCCTGCCACGGCGGGCCGATAACTACAATTAAGCGTGTCTACCGGGCCGATAGAAATATTTATACGAAGCCGATAAAATCCTAAACGGGACATGCCGGGCTAGGTCCGAACTTTTAAGTTTTACACGGGACGGGGCGGGACGGGCCATTCTCGGGCCTATAAATTCCAGCCCGTGCAGACCTCTAATTCTCTAATACCATTTTTATGTTGTACATAGAAGAACGAACAAATCTATATTCTTTAATATTCAACTATAGAAAAAACTCTGACCCGACCCGATGCAGGACTCTAAATGGTATAAAACTAAAAATCTAATCTTTAAATATGCTTTCAAATTAGTTGCGGTTTCAAAAGTCCCACTTTAACGATACACCTTGTTTTACACAAGTGGCCATCTGCCTTTAGTTTATTAGCAGTTATTATTTTGAAAATTTTCGCGTCTAACATAGTGCATCGCGTATGACCACAATTAAATTATTCACTTGATACATTAGACAGGAAGTACCACTTAGCGTTTTGCTGCGTATTGTATTTTTAAAATACGGTAAAAATATAATGCAGTTTGTTATTTCGAAGACTGGTGAAAGTCAGTGGCGTAGCTACATATTCAGCGCCCTGGAGCAAGGAAAGTTTGTGCGCCCTCTTGTCACACGAAAAAGTTCTGCGCAATTTTGTTTTCAAGTTTAAAATTTATATAATAACCTTAATTATATTTAAAATTTTACTTTTATTTAAAAGTCAAAGTATTTTAACAACGTATTAAATACAAATAATTAAAAATAGATAATGGATAATGAAATGAATTATAATTTTTTAAGTATGGAGTACCTACGAATATTTTCTGCGAATTGGGTGGGATTTTAATTTTGAATGCGCCAATGAGTCAATGCAATCTACCGTGCTTAATATCTATTTTTTCTTTTCAAGGGTTTCCAAGCATTCTAGAATGCTAATATTAAACACACTATTGTCAATTTTTTTTCGCATATGGATGAAGCAGGTTTTCTGTTTTTAGTGCCAAAAAATACTACAATTCCATAAAATTCAAAGTATCATAACTCGGTAAATTTTGGATATATATATTTTTTATTATTATTATTATTTTACCTGTTAAAGTACGGAGAAGATTTTTCTAAATGTAACACGAATAAAAATGTAAACCTCATAATTTAAAAAATAACAATTTTGACATAAATTACTTTTAAGAGGATGAAGAACAACTTTGAAGCTTTTCTACTATTAGAACTATATTTCTACAGCTAATGGTTTAGAAAATTAGCCAGATCCCGGTGTCCTCACTGGCTTTTCACTAATCTGAGCAATTTGGCAAATCGTTAAAGAAAAACTAGCCAAATTCAAATAATGGTAGTAATAGATTCGTCGTGAAACACTAAGAATATCAAAACACAAATATCGAGTTACATAGGGAAGGTTTAATCGTGGAACAACACAACATCATTGAGAGTGTCGCCGAAAGAAAAGAAAGATGTCTCGCAATTTGACGATTTCAATCATTTTTTTGCCAAATGAAACGTTTTAGTGCAGTGACGATCGGCAGCGAGAACCCTGATTGGCACCCTTATATATTACTTAGGATTGCAGTTTTTTCACTTTTCATCAAAATTAAAGAATAATGGGAAAAATATGCTCACTAAGTCAATGTTGAAGCCATTACCCAATGCTGCAGTTATTTATGATAATTAAATACAATTGAACACAAAATTGCACTTCCGCACATACGTTACAGTCAGAAATATGCAAATTCGGTGATTGACAATGTGGTGCGCAATGGACGTATGTTGGAATTCTGGTCTGTAGTGTTCTTTAACGTGAATGTATTGTTTGTGAGTGATCAGTATTCATTAGTTACGGCTCAAAGGCGTCATTTAAGTGAAGGTCAAATATGATGAATAATTGCTAGAATCGAGGGAAGTCAAACGCAAATGGGAGTCGCCCAAAATTTGACTATCCCTCAAATTGCCACGCGAAGAGCTGGGAGCCGCTTTTTATGTACTCTATCCGTTGATAAACAGCCTGGTCAAGGGCGTTCAAGAACACCAACTGCATCCGAAACTGCATCCAGTTTTCTGTCCTTGTCAGCTCGAAGAAACCTCGAAGCGACTACAAGAGACTTGGTTTCAGATCTTCAGGCTGACACAGAAACTGGACTTAGCCGTTCTACTGCTGCACGAAGGCTTAACGAGCGTGGACTGTATGCAATAAAACCAATAGTTTGTGTGTCAGTGTCACGCACTCCATCTTCCAAAGGCGTCGTCGTCATCAGCGGATACAAAAAGACTGGGCCCGAGTATGTTTTACTAACGAGTCCAGATTTAGTCTGAATGTTGATTCTAGATGTGTTTTAATCTGCAGAGAAGAAGGAACAAGCAACTTGCCTTCCCTTGTTCGAAGATATGTGGAGGAGGTATCGGAACTCCAAGTTAGACTGTTTAGGGGTGCTGTTGGCCCAGAGATTTTTTAATGGATGACGGCCACAACGGGCATATGTGGTGTCAGAATATTTGCAAACAGAAGATATCATTCAAATGGATTGGACACATTGCTCACTTAACTTGAACCCGATTGAGCATGTGTGGGATGACTTAGGGCAGGGAATTTCAGCGCACCAAATCCCTCCACGGACCCTCCAGGAGCTTAAAAGTACACTTTTAGAAGATCATAGCAGCGCCACCTGTTGGGCGATTTACACCATAAATTAAATCGAATCGCACTAAATTATATGAGGGACTATCTGAATCTGAAGTTTGGGGAAAATTCGTGCATTAGTTCTTTAGATAGAGCTATCGCGATAATCATAAATAATGTAGTATAGCAGCCCCACCTGTTGGACGATTTACACCAAAACGTAATCAGCACCAAAGTACATCAAAGACTGACTGAATCTGAAGTTTTATGAAAATCTGTTTATTAGCTCTTGAGATATACCTATTCCGGAAATACCAAAAAGTAATCAGCGCCAATTTATATCAGGGACTAACTGAATCTAAATTTTTATTAAATTCCGTGCTTTAGTTCTTGAGATAGAGCGCACACAAAATTTGTGTCACATACAGACTCACAGAGCGGGGGAACGGGGACAGAGGATGATTACGGCCCAAGCAAACACACATTACTATATTTTGTTTTATTTAATCCTAAAATTTTGCGATTAAATAAGGTTTAATGCGTAAAACTACATTTCGATGGTGGTGAAAGTGGTGTAAGTTTGCATAGGCGATAATCAGGTTCTAAGGAGCACTGAATTAGATACTTAATTTTTTTCTCTATTTTTGATCAAAAAGGCTTATCAGTTCTGCATCTGAGACTTGACATATTTTCAAAATCTCAAAAACAATATGCACAAAATTTAATTTGTCGCTTCCCCCCTCAACCCCATCTAAGCTTTGTCGTCGTGGGTTGATGAGGAATGTGCCTAAATCCGGCTCTTATTATTGTTTTTATTATCATCTGTATTGATGCATGTTTAGTTTCCACACACACACAAAAAAAAAAAAAAACCTTCAAAAAAAAATTTTTTTTTTTGAGTTTTCTGTTTGTAAAATGAATGGTCAATAATTTTCTTCAACTTGTCAAACATTTTTTTTCTTCTAATCGCAAAATAATTAAATAGCCAAGTCATTGCTGTTACATCGTAAATATAGGTTTCTCAACGGTGACTTTTTGGGCTACCGTTATTTCCGTACAGTAATAATCATGATAAATTTCTAAAATATTTTCAAAAGAAATGCACCAGAAAGATTAATTTTTGGAAACAGTGGTACAAAATAAAGTGACCGATAAGAACCCTGCAAACAATTTTTGATTACTTTAAGGTTTGGAGATCTTCAACTGTCGTCCAAAGAAAAGTTACAGAAAAAACAAGTAATATAAAAAAATATTTTTTTAAGTCAATTCCTACTTAGGTCATCAAAGAAAAAATTAACATAATCTTTTAAGCTAATTTTAGTTTTTGTTGCATTAAAACGTCTCAATTTGTGGATTTTCTACAAGCAAGTAAAACCTATTGGTTTACAATGGAAGTCTATGGGAATTTAGCGAAATATTAGAGATATCGCCAAGTTGGCGTCTCTTTTGGCGACTCATTTTGGTCGCCAAATTTGCCGATATATCGCCAAGTTGGTGATAAACTTGGCGGTATTTGGCGAAAGAACAAGGTCCCCCCCCTATGGTAACCCCCTTATAAGTATGAAGATGCATTAAATGCTATTCAATAAACAATGGACGCCATTTTTTCTCCCGTATAAAACTAAAATTAATTAATTAAAATTTAATTAATGAATTAATATTTGAAAAACTGTATTAACATCAAGTGTCATCCACTACAAGTTAAAAAAAAAATTATTTGAACTTGAGTGGATGAATAATAAGTATTTTATTAACGATAGGGAGAGTGTGAACTAATAGTAGGAATTGAAAAAGTGCCGACTCGGTGCACAGGCGCAGATAGATGTCGAAATAAGTATTAATTTCAGCAACAAAACTAAATGAAGATTAGAGATGAACTCAGTTTAAAAATTTTATCTGGCTGCTTTTGAGGAGATTTTAATTTCATTTTTCTGTAAGAGCTGTTTTTTTTTTTTTTGTTGTTGTTGTTCAGAATACGATAATTTTATTTTAACCGCTGTGTATTCTTATTTCGTATTTGCTGTAAAATTTGGTCCTATCAAAAACTTGCCAGTATAAAAGTTGTAGATAAGAAGATTTATAATAAATTTAAGCGGATTTGATATCTTGTGAATTGACGAAGTTATGATTTTTTTTTTCAATCACCCTCCCCTTTTTCTCTTCATTTTTAATTTTTTTGCGGTAAAAGTTGGTCCTGTGAAAAACTTGTCAACATAAAAGTTGTATATAATATTAATAAGATTTATAATAAAGTTAAATGGATTTGATATCTTAAGAAGTGACGAAGTTATGAATTTCTTACCCGTAAAACCCTATTTTTATCCTCCCCATTTCCACCACCCTTTGCCCGGTTTTGCCCATTTACAATCCCCGCCGAGATATTAGCCATATGATTGTTTTTTGGCGAGTTTGAAGATGATTCGTGCATCATTGCGACTTTTATCATGCGGACAAAATTTAGTACATGCATATATATAAACTTTTGAGGTGGAGGTGGTTCTAGGTTCTTGGGATCATATAATAAAAAGTTATAAAGTAATTTTTCAAAAGTCACACCATGGTAACGACTGCAATAGGTAGTATTGATATCTTAAGAAGTGACGAAGTTATGAATTTCTTACCCGTAAAACCCTATTTTTATCCTCCCCATTTCCACCACCCTTTGCCCGGTTTTGCCCATTTACAATCCCCGCCGAGATATTAGCCATATGATTGTTTTTTGGCGAGTTTGAAGATGATTCGTGCATCATTGCGACTTTTATCATGCGGACAAAATTTAGTACATGCATATATATAAACTTTTGAGGTGGGGGTGGTTCTAGGTTCTTGGGATCATATAATAAAAAGTTATAAAGTAATTTTTCAAAAGTCACACCATGGTAACGACTGCTATAGGTAGTATTTCTTACGAAATCTATCTAAACACAGGAATGCTTAAACGGTACTGGAGAAGTTACTTGAGGCTTGAATATAGTATGAATTAAAGTTGAAACTTCACGAATAGAAACAATTTCTTTTAACAGTGTATAAAACATGTTTCAAATCGAAATAGTTGAGGTAAAACACAAGGTTAAACGTCATATGAATATGCTGATTGCAACAAGTTTTATCTGTAATATATCTGATTAATAATGAAACAATACGCAAATATTTTTACAAATCTTTATTCTGCTCTTTCTAATTTTGCGCCCTTAGGATGCATGCGCCTGGAGCACTCTGCTCCAATTGCTCCACGGTAGCTACGCCCCTGGGTGAAAGGATGACTAAAGACAAAACAGACAGGCACACATTTTGCTTTTGTGAAACTTTGATCTGCGGTTTATATAGGCTTTTAACCTGAAAAAATGTTTTCCACATTCTTTTAAAAAAGCGGGTCAATCCGAACCCAACCCGCAAGAGTTAAAACGCCAACCCGAACCCGAAACAATAAAAGCCAACCTGACCCGAACCGGACCCGCACCAAAAAAATTAAAGTCAACCCGACCCGACCCGACTCGACCCGCAACGGGAAAATATAGCGCCGTAAAAGCGGGTGACCCGACTCGATGCAGGACTCTACTCAAAACCTTTGAAAAAAAGTAAGAATTTTTAAAAAGCACTAAGAAAAAGGTTATTTGTTAAAAGGTTATTAGTGGATTGAATTGATATTGCATAATTGCAATTTCGCTGCATGATAATTTTATTTAAAAGTACTCTAAAGTTTCTCAGTATTGCATTAAAAGTGTAAAACGTAGTTTTATTTTCACGTGAAACAAATTTCACTCTCTAACATGGCTTACTATAAAAACCAGAGTAACAACCTTATTATGGACGGGTGAGAACTCGCCCTCCCTCCTCCACCCACCGTTGTGCCTATAGACTTCACAAAATTAATACTTTTGGAAATATATATATACATATCGAATTATAGTGTTTTAGAATCAAATTAAATTTACAAATATATTAATTAGATAATAATCAAGATTTATAAATTTTTCCTGCAATACATGTTATTTAAAATATTTTCTTATTGGCTCATTATACAGTTGAAAAACAGATCGATGCAACGCACTATAGGAACCGGTTAGGAGAACGAAACTGTGTATGTGTGGGTGGAAGGACACTGCCCCTTAATACATTTTGAAATTTAATTACCTAAATTTTCTTTTCTCTGACTATTTTGAAAAAGAATAGCGTATTTTTATCAGCCGACATTAATTAAACGCTTAGAAATAGAGCAAGTAATAATTTTTTGAAAGATGTGTGTGTGTGTGTGTGTGCTGGAAAGAGGGGGAGGGGGGGTGATCGCTTGAATTCTCCGCACGGCAGTCATTTTTTAGATCTATTTTACTTTTTACATTGATTTGTTTAAAATATATCTTAAACTAGACAGGTTCAAGGGGGGGGGGGGGGGGAGTTCCCCTTAACGAAAATAAACATTGCTGTTCAATTCTTTTTTTATTTTATTCTCTTCTCTTTATTTCTTCTCTTATTCTCTATTATTAACTCTCTATTTCTTCTCTTTTATTTCTTTATTGCCTTCCCTCTTTTCAATCCTAGTAGAAATTTATTTTTGAATATTTAATCTTTTTTTATTGTTAAATTTTTAAGTTGTTTTTATATTGATATGTTTTAAAAAGTGCCCTGCACAGAAATTTTGATTATTATTATTATTATTATTTTCTAGTTTAGTTTATTTCATTTTTATAATCTCCATTAAAAAAGGCTGCGGACCACAGTCTATGTATGAAGCTTGGATTCATTGACGAAGAGACTTCTTGAGATGAAACATTATTTATTAATAACATGAGTTTAAATTTAGTAGCATATGATCTGGAATAATATCACGGCATGCATCGTGATTACAAGAGAGAAGAGAGCGTACTGACAGCTCCAAGCACATAGCATCATAATACTACATTCGTGTTGCCATTGAGCTATATAAAATATAGTGTTGCCATTACATACCAAAACTTTAATATTTAATGGGTGTTGCCACAAGTATACATATATCACACCCTTCCTTTTAATTTTAATGAGACATGGATTATACAATACATTATAATTATAAATAACTTAATACAATCATTATACTACACAAATACAATTATTACAATGTACAAATACAATTATTACTATATACAAATACAATTATTACTGCAGATACTTAATAGCAAACATAATCATTTAAATGTTTCGGACGTCTTATCATGCGACCACATGACGTTATAAATGGAGCATTATTTGCAATACTTTGTGGTGGAATGTGATGCGATGGGGCTGAATTTGAAACATTCATTTGTTCAGTCTTGACATCTGGTAAAGTGTCAAGCATATCATCACTATAGCCAGAATGTGATGTTTTGGATGTTCTTAGGAATTTTCTATTCCTTATAAATATTCTGCCACTTGCAGTTCTAATTTTATATGATCTTGGATTTCTAGTTTTAGAAATAACCGTTGCTGGCTCCCACACTTTAGTTTTAAAATTCTGAACAGTGATTTTGTCACCTGGCCCTAACTCATTTAACATTTTTGATGACCTATCATAATAGTGCTTTTGAATTTGTTGACGTCTTAACAACTTAGTGTTTACATTGTCAAATATCTCTGGATTAAGCATTTTATTGCTTATAGGTAATTTAGTTCGTAGTCGTCTACCGAACATCATTTGGGCTGGAGATAAACCTAAGCCCGCAATAGGAGTGTTCCTATATTCAAGTAACCCTATTGCAGGTCTTCGGTTGTCCTCAAAGGCTTTTTTGAAAATGGCTTTAGTAATGCCAACTGCCTTTTCTACCATCCCATTACTTTGTGGAAAATTTGGACTAGTGAAGGAAATTTCTATGTCCCATTCCCTCCCAAAGTTTTTAAATTTGTAACTATTGAACGGATTGTTGTCACAAATTATTGTTTCAGGGATACCAAATCTTGAGAAAATAACCTCTAGTTTAAATATAATTTCCTCGCTGGTCTTATTATCAACTTTTACTACCTCTATCCACTTGGAAAAATAGTCAACTACTACTAGGTAATCTGTGTTATGTAAATACATGAGATCAATACCTATTTTTTCGAAAGGCCTATTTGGAATATCATGAGGTTCTAGCGGTTCTTTAGTCTGCGTTTTTTGAAATTTTTCACATACACTACATTTACTGATTAATTCTTCAATATCTCTGGTGATGCCTGGCCAGTACATTATTTCTCGAGCCCTGCTTTTACATTTTGTTATGCCTAAGTGTGATTCATGAATAAGAAATAACATGTCCTGCCTGAGTGCATTTGGGACCACAATTTTATCTTCTAAAAATACTAGTCCATCAGCAACATATATACTGTTTTTAACTTTATAATAGCAAAGAAGATTTTTAGGAATTAATTTTTTACTTTTAGGCCAACCCTCCTTAAAAAATTTGGAAATTAATTTAAGTTCCTCATCTTCAGCAGTTAACTTTTGGAACTGTTTGAATTTGTTTTCACTCATCGGCAAGAGTTTTGCAACAGAGTGTACCACATTTAGCATTTCGGGGTCTTCTTCACCCACATCTTTTAAACTTGCTCTTGACAAAGTGTCAGCAAGGTACATTTTACTACCTGGGACATATTTTATAGTAAAATCATACTTAAGCAATTTAAGCAACATACGTTGCAAGCGAGTGGTAATTTTGCCAATGGGCTTGTGCACAATTGATGTTAGAGGTTTATGATCACTTTCAACTAATATTTTGTGGCCATACAATAAATTATGATATTTTCCGAATGCAAATACAATTGCGAGCAATTCCTTCTCAATTTGAGCATAATTTGTTTCACACTCGCTCAAACTTCTAGATGCAAATGACACTGGGTGTCCCTCTTGTAAGAGACAGGCACCTAGCCCACCTTGTGAACTGTCACACTGAACTGTTATAGGTAATGAGGGATTAAAGACTTTTAAAACAGGAGCTGAACTTATTAGTTTTTTTATATTTTCAAAACTAGTCTCTTGTTCATGGTTCCACTGGAACTCTACATTATTTTTTAACAATTCTCTCATTGGGGCGGTTACAGCTGATACATTGGGTAAAAATTTACTCAAGAAATTAACCATGCCCAATAGCCTTTTGATATCACGTTTACACGATGGCTTCTCAAGCTCATTAATTGCCTTAACATGGCTATGTTATTTTGCGGCAGGCAGTGGTTTTCAAATTTCTTAATGACGTCGTCAAATTTTTCTTTGCTTTCTCCACCTTCAAAGCGAAAAGTGTTGAACACGCTGACTCCTTCATCACCAATAACGTTCAGTAGAATGGCTATTTTGATTTGATCATCTTTTCCATTCTTTTCAGAGGCCAACATGAAGTTGTCAAACTTTTGTTTCCACTTCAACCAGTTGTCGGACAAATTTGGCGCACTGAACGTCAATTCACCAGGGGGCTTGAAACTATCCATAATTATTTAGAACACGAGAGTTCACTGTTATTTACAACGTGATTATAGAACACAAAAGTTCCATTTAAAGCAGTTTCAACCTCCTTCGCATAACAGCATGATCGCTCAACGTCTTAGAAATCTGTTTCCATCCAAGTCAAAAACGAACTGACACCATGTATGAAGCTTGGATTCATTGACGAAGAGACTTCTTGAGATGAAACATTATTTATTAATAACATGAGTTTAAATTTAGAAGCATATGATCTGGAATAATATCACGGCATGCATCGTGATTACAAGAGAGAAGAGAGCGTACTGACAGCTCCAAGCACATAGCATCATAATACTACATTCGTGTTGCCATTGAGCTATATAAAATATAGTGTTGCCATTACATACCAAAACTTTAATATTTAATGGGTGTTGCCACAAGTATACATATATCACAGTCTATACCGTTCCTATTTTTTTTTATAGAAGGTGTTGTTGTTCAGGAACAATGTAATCAAACTGTTTTTATAGGCTTTTTTTTTTTTTTTTTTTTTTTTTTGCAAACGCAATAGATTTTTTAGAAAATAGTGTCAAAGAGGGCGTTTTGAACCGAATTTCCGCGCGAAAGAAGAATACCAGTCAAGAAAGGGTGAAAAACGTTTTTGTCACGTGATCAAAATCGCTTATAACTCAATAGGTAATTTATTTATCAAAAAATCGAAATTGAGAAAAATGCCTACAGAGAATATGTGTTGCTCTCCAGCATCGTCACCTAACAATTTATTGTTAAAAAAACTTACATTTTGTACATAAACTTGTTTAAACGTATAAATTTTACATTGGCATAAATAACTCTCATCCAAAAGAATGATAAATATGTAGATATTTTTATTAAATAAAATAATAATAATAATAATATGATATTTTTATTCAGGCGAAAGTTGTACGTGCAAGGCTCTGTGAGGCCTCACCTGTTGTGTACACCCATAAGAACGACTCTGCTGATTCGGTTACTCACAGCGAAATAGTACGTGTTCAAAAAATTTCTACTTCTTAACCCTTTCAGGGGCAAGGTACTTCTATTCGTAAAATGTTAAAATGAGTTAATGACACCGGAATCTACAGACTAATTTATTTCAAAATAAGCAAAAGCTTTTGTTCACTTACTTAATACAAGAAAATTTTTCCTTTCAATATTCTGGTGCCAATGTGGCATTTAGGAATTAAAATTAGGTGGTCCAAAAATGAATCTCCGCCCTTGAAGGGGTTTAAAGAGGTACTGAAATTAATTGTAATCCATTCTACCAAATTTAACACGGAATGTGAGACAGAGGGGAAATGAAGCACCTACACATATCCTTATTTTAATCTTTAGTGCTGCCATCTGCTAGCGAAAGTTTAAACAACATGTTCAACAAGTTTGATAAATTAACAACAAACGGAAATTTTATGTTGCATTTATCAAAGTTAAAAACCTGAAATTCTTAAAAGACTCTCTATTTTTCAACTTGCTAATTCTATACTAAAAATGTATTCAATATTTCCAAACGATTTTATTATTATTTTTTTGTATATATATCATTAGCAAGAGAAAATATTCAGTAAAGATAATAATAATATAATTTTATTAATTATTATCACTTTATCTAAAGTAACAAGGAAAATTATATTAAAATTTTAATTAGTCTAGTAGATAATCTCAACTCGTCTATCAATATTGATTATGTTTGCTTTTCTTGTGCTTCCATGTTCCGATGTAGTACAAATGCCACCATATAATAAAAAGACATATTGAATTATCATTTAAACATTCTAAGCTTTAATGGTTAATTTGATTTTTTTGTAACTACAAAATAGTAATCCCTAATTGCACATCTTTTAAAAATAATGTCATCATCAAAATTAATGATTAGGAAAGGTGTGGTTAGAAAATGCATAATTTTTGACAAACCTGTTTGATAGATGTTATTAAACAAATCCCCCTTCATGAATTAACATTAACAATTAACTCTTACTTAGAAATTGAAATCTCAAAATTATGAGGCAAAAGCGTATAAAATAAAATAATTAGAGATTTCTTATTATTTAAAATCTTGATCTTGTCTCGATATTTTTCGATAAATCAAAAATCAGCCGATTTCTTTTTAATTTTACATTAGATGTCATTTTGTGATTTCTGCATACCTTCCATTGAATATAGAATAAAATAATTTAATATATAAATATGTCGCTTTGTTTAGAAAATGCACTTCTCATAATTATAATACATAAATACTGTTATTTTTAGATAATAATGTCTGAGAAGTATTAAAGATGAAACAAAGAGACTACATATTTATATGGTTTGTGGGAAAAGTTTGCCATACATATCAGTTTGTTTTGCCATGTTAGATTTAAAATAGTTAATATTATTCTAAAATTTGGTAATTAATTGAAAAACACACAGCCGCATTTTGGTGAATTTTATGGATAATTAAAAATTATTGAGCTAAATAATTAATTACAAATATTCGAATGAATAAAATTATTGTACGGCATAAATTGTTCATAATACGACCACTAAAATTAATTTTTTTAATACTTCGGCAAATGGCACTAAGCGTAATATGTGAGTGACTGTTTCGTAAAATATTATCTTTTAAAATACTATTGATTTTTTTATATAGTGTATTTCTAAAAATACTATCATATATACTTTAATTTGTGCAGAATCAATCATTTAGCAATGATACTGATTCACAGGGCCGAAACTAAGGGGGGGGGGGGGCAGAGGGGGCATGTGGCCCGGGCGCTAGAACGAAGGGGCGCCAAATGAAGGATCATACCTTTGGAATGGATCATTTTCTTCTGATGGACTGATGGTTTCTATTATTATGAAACAGCCATTATAAATGAAGTGCTAGGTGAAAATGAAAGAGCAGTCGTAAAAAAATAGAACCCTGATTTTCTGGTCAGAATGGAAAGAAAAAATAATGCCCATAATTTTTTTTTTAATTTTTTTTTTTTTTTTTTTTTTTTTTTTTTTTTTGTCAAAAAAAAATTTTTTTTCTGTCCATTCTGACCAAAAAATCAGAGTTCTAACTTTTTACGGCTGCTCTTTCATCTTCACCTAACACTTCATTTATAATGGCTGTTTCATAATAATAGAAGCCATCAGTCCATCAGAAGAAAATAACTCTGTGAAAGCGGAAACTCGGTTAAGCAGGATTCGGTTAAGTGGGATTCGGATAATCGGGATTCTACTGTAATTTTCCTATTAAAAATGATCTTTAGAATATTTTTGTTGGTGTTCAGAGGGGAGTCATGATCCCCGTGACCTCTCCTTGGATCCGCCATTGTAGATTACGTAGTTCAGTATTACATATTTAAAATTTTAAAGTAAGTCGGCTATTAGAAAATTAGTAAAATTCTCTTTGTAAATATACTTTGCGGAAGAGGGGGGGGGGGGGGACGCCAAAATCCATGCTTGCCCTGGGTGCAAAAAAGGCTAATTTCGGCCCTGCTGATTCGGTTGCAATCGTCAAAAATAAATCCATCAAGAGTTCTTTATAAGTTTGGAAAATTTATTTCTCATAATTATATTTTTACTTATTTTTATATAGCAAATTTACTTATAATTATTTAAAAATAATTGCTTTTGGGAACCGCGTTGCTCTTGATCAAACATATGGAGAATATTTAATGCTTATAAGAAGGCTTTCATAATCATACATTTCGGTTTATTCTTATCATATTATGTTTCAAATAATTAACTTTATGCTGAAAAATTTACATTTAAGGGCAGATACAGTTTTATAGGTATAAACTATTGGGCTAAATAGCTCATTATAATAACTGACAAATATTCGAATTAAAGAAATTATTTTGCAACATAAAGTGCTTTTAGTACGACAAATATGAATTAGTTTTATATTACTACACTAGATGGCACCAAAAGAAAACTCAAAAATGGTTTTCAGAGAATAATACTCTGTTACAATATTTATTAATTTATGGCTTTCTGTTAGTTTTTACTTATAAATATTGCTATAGAACTTTGAAAGTGTGCTTAATTATTCGTTCAGCAATGAAACCAATTAAGTTACATTACTGTAAGTGAGTTTGATGTTTATAAGACAAATAAGAAATAACGTTGCCGCCGGGAATGGTGGCGCGTTCCTGTAATCCAGCTACTTGGAGGCATGAGCTGTTGGACGGCGTGAGGTTGGGAGCTCTGTCCTCTGCTTACCCATGTTGATCAGGCGTCCGCGCTAAGCCCGATGTCGATATGGTGGAGCTGGGGGAGCCCGGCATCACCAGGTCGTCTAAGGAGGAGCGAACCGGCCCAGGGCGGAAACGCAGCAGGCAAAAGCTCCCGCACCGTACAGTAGTGGGATAGCGCCTGTGAATGGGCAGTATTGGGCAGCCCAGCTAAGACAGTCGAACACAGTTCTTTTTTTGTTTTGTTTTTTTTGCCGTAAATTACCTCAAATTTTCCGTTTATTTTCTTATTTCATCACATGGATGCTTTTATAAGCTAAGTAAATCTTACAAAGACCGATATGTATAAGTTGGATAGCGGTGGGGTTTTCTTCTGTGGAAAACCCATGCATATAATATTTTACAGGTGACTGTTGAACAAGTTGCGAAACAATTGAACACTTATCGCCTGAATCACTTTCCGAATTGTACATTCAATCGGTGCCAAAATTTCAATAGGTTTTTAATTTTTTGAAATTTTTACACTTGTATTTTATGCAATCGAACTAGTTACTCTTTTTCATTAATTCATAGCGCTAGTGGTTAAATAAATGAATGTGTGAAGAATAACACAATGTCAAAAGAAATTTTAGACTTAAACATCTTATCGTAATTGTCGTGACAACAAGTATAAAAAATTTCTGTTATTTTTTTAAAAAAAGGTCCTATTTATATTTGATCCACGCACGTACTACTTGCAACATTTTATACAGCGGCAGGACAGCGTGGCTCAGGGAGCTTGAAGAGCAACTTTTTTTTTTTTTTTTTTTTTTTTTTTTTTTGTAATCATGGACAAGTTCTGATCCAATTTCCGTGCATAAGGTGATTCCTGCTCAACACTCCTCCACGGACATACTCCGAATGAAATCCTGATAATGCTACTAATCCTCTAAAACAGTAGAGGGAACAAAAATAATTTCGTAAAACCCCATGCTACACAGTTGTAATAGTTATGTTTTTCTCTTAAATTATTGTTTAATATCTCTGCGTAATTAATTCTGAAAATATTCAAACCATTTTAATAATTGAATTTATGTATGAAAGATAATCTGATTTTCATAAAGTAATCAATTTTTTTCTTTAAAAAATTTAGCACTCATATATCTAACTTAATTTTTATAAAAGATTAACAAAAAGAATTATTCTAAACCATGGACGCATTTTAAGATAATCCATTTGTTGTTTTATATAGTGCTGCCATCTTGTTTGAATTATTAGTGAATGAAATTTTAAAGAAATCTTTTTTACGACTTTATTTACTTAAAATGTATACATATAATAGTAATGTCAGTACATTTTTATGGTGAATTCAAAATGTAAATTATAATAAGTTTATTTATTCTATATATAAATTAAGAACAATTGATGCCTTATTTTGATCTTCAAGACCTACTTTATTATATATAATGAGGCTCTGATGTTGCTAAAAATTGCTGGATGGTGCTGCCATCTATTTGTTAATAACATAGTTAAAAAATAAGATTAATTTATTGAAGTAAGAAGTTTTTGCTGCTAAAGCCTAATCAAAATCAATTTTTCAGTTTTTTTTCAACAAAAACAAATCTTTATCCGGGAGAAAATTTGAAGTTATTTAGAAATGTTCTTAGACTTCATAAAAATTATTCACACGTATGAGAACATTTCTAATATACGAAATTAAAATTGACTTTTAATTTAAATGATGTTTCAGTATCATTAGCGGGAGGTGCTGGGTTCGATCCCAATCGCGCCCGTCGGCCTAATCGTTCGGAGTTTTCGTGGTTTTCTTCGAGCCGTGGATCTTCCATGCGTTAATACGGATTAGGTTCCCTTAGAAAGACCCCCACGGAGGGCACTCCCCCCGGGCCTATATCCCTCGTGTAGATAATTGGCCGTCAAAAAATCAACCCAACCCAACCCAGTATCATTAGCAAATGTTTATTTAATCAGAAGTAGTATCCGATTGAAGATTTATTTTCCTTTCGACTGAGAGTTAAGTTAATCCTTAAATTTGGGTGTAAAAATAAAATTAGACGTCGTCACCATAGTGAAAAATAGACAGACTTTAAATATTTAGTGCTAATCCGTCATTTTGACACCAGAATACGGGCATACACACCCTCCTATTAATCTAAATATAAATTTTGCCGGGTAATCTATACTAAAAATTGAGCTAATTTTCAGAGTCGTCCCAAAAGTGGCCGGAATGTTATCAGGGCCGTAGCTAGAGGGGTACCAGGGGAGTCTCCGTCCCTCCCCCGTGCCTGCTGTGGTAATGTGGGACCCCTCGTCCTTCAAAATAATTTGAACTATTTGCCTCTTAGCAGAATAATAATAATAATTTTGCTCTCATTTTCATCATTAAGTTCTCTTGTTTATAGTTCCCGGGAGCCTACAGATACTAGCATTTCATATTTAATAAATAAATATATATAATTTGCTAATTTTTCGATTTTTTTAATATTTAAGAGAAACTTGTAAAAATTTGATAAGTCAATTTCCTAAATATCCAACATAAGTTTTATTATCTCTAAATTTAAATTGATTTATCTGTTATACAAAATGTACAATATTAATTTTTTTATCATTGCAGTTTTTCTGCTTTTCTACAATAATTTGTTTTTTGATTTTCGATAAATGTTATGAATTCTTAAAATTGCAAATTTAAATGTGCAGAAATAAGACAATAGTGAATTCTTGGTTATTCGACATTCGGTTGTGAAGCGAATTTGGTTAATCGATGCTGTTCAAACTCTAACTTTATTAATTTAAACTGACTGTATCCTTATCTATTTCGTTAAAGAACAGCCACTGAGAATACATAAGCTAAAATCTTTAGCAACGATTTAACGCACCACAAATACGTACGAATATGACACAAAAAATCACATACGATCGTTTCGAGGATTCCCGGATCTCCTTCCTCAGTGCGAGGATAAAAAAAAAAAAAAAAAAAAAAAAAAATCCCTGCCGGCCCGGCCTACAGGCGGAGGTAGATTTCGAAGTTAAGTATATTAATTGCACCAACAAAAACTAAATCATGATAAATCCACTTTAACAGTTTTATCTGACCGCTTCTGACGAGTTTTTATTTCATTTTTATATAATAGCTGGTTTTATCAGAATCAGGTTAAGGCGGTATTAAAAAAATACTTTTCCATGCTCAACAATTCGAAATTTTCTGGCACATTTTCAGATTAATTTTTAATAGAAAAAATACGATACTTGCTGACTTGATTTTTGAAAAGATTTATAAGCGACATGTGTTTTTATTTTTCTTTCAATTAATTGAAATTTGATTAATAAACAGTTATTTTCTCAGTAGGGCAATATTTTTCGTTTCTAACACAATCGCTTCGGGAAATTCTGTTCAAAATGCCCAATTTGACATCATTTTTTGAAATATATTCTGCCTCTATCAAAAAACCGATCATTACGGTACATTATATAGTATCTGACGAACAGAATCTACCAATTGGACGCGTTTGAGAGCAAAAATCAATTTAAAAAATGAGTAAGAAAATAAGCAATTTGGATTTGAATACAATCTTAATAAGATGATTTTTTTCTTCAACGCTATGTATTTTTAATTTTTTTTTTTTTTTTTTTTTTCTGTAAGAATTGTCAAAAACTATACCTATCAAAAACTTGTCTATATAAATGTTGAAGACAATATTAAGAAGATATATGATAAATTCATGGGGATTTTATATCTTGTGAATTGACGGAGTTATGGAAATTTTTCTTCTTCACCCCCCTTTTTTTGTTTTCGTTTTTATTTTTTTTTTTATTTTTTTTTTTTTTTGCGGTACGAATTGGTCCTATCAAAAACTTGTGAACATAAAAGTTGTAGATAATATTAAGGAGATACACAATAAAATTAATTGGATTTGATATCTGTAGAATTGACGAAGTTATGAATTTTTTTCTCCCAAAAACCCTATTTTTGCGCTCCTTGAGCCCATTTTTAATTTTATCAAAAATCTGTGATACATAAATTTTTGGTCCTATTTTTAGAAGTATTAAAAACTTTAAACTGATTTGATATGTACAAAAATTAAGAAGTTATGGGGTTTTTCGGTTTTCACAAAACCCCTCCCTATTTCCATCCCCTTGGCCCGATTTTGCCCGTTAATGAACTTGACCGAGATTTTATGCCCCTTGATTTTATGTATCAGTTTGGAACAGATTGGTGAAGAATTACGGAAGTTATCGTGTCCAGAAGAAAGTGATATATATAGATAGATAGATAGATACATAGATAGATAGATATATAAAGTTTTTTACTGGGGGTGGTTTTGGTTTCTAGGGGTCATGATCGGTGTAGATCTGCAAAATTTTTTCAGAAATTCCAACATAGGAACGACGCCAATAGGTAGTATTTCATACGAAATCTACCTAAAACATAATAACTGGGGCATTTATAGAATTTTTTGTGAGTGCGGCCTCTTTTACATTGGGCAGACGAAGCGTGCTCTTAGAATTAGGCTGAAAGAATGGCAGAATTACATTAAACAGCAGGAATGTGAGAAATCTACAACAGCTAAACATTGGTGGGATTCCAGCCACCAGTTTAATTATCCAGAGGCTAAAGTTATTCAAAAATGCAATTCAGTTTTGGATCTAGACTTTTACGACGCTCACTATATTCATAAACATTCCTTAGTGAATGATATGACCAGTACCCTTTTGATCTCGTTAATGTGGAAGGATTCTGCTTAGTGATTCCTTTTTACTTTCTCCTATCTTCAATACAAGAAAGTATTGTAATCGAAATTTTTTTCGACTTCCGGTTTTCGACGGATTTACACGTTTTAGGGGTCAGAGATCCCCAAAAACATATTTATAGAAAATGTCTGTCTGTCCGTCTGTCCGTTTGTCTGTCGCCATTGTAGCATCAAAAAGTGTATAAAGTTATGCATAGAATTGAACCAAATTTTCATTTTAAGTTTTTGGCTATAGCAAGCAACTTCTCCCTGAATTTGGAAAAAATTCACCGGTAGGGCGCGCTGTAATAGCGATTTTTGTGAGATTTTGAATATTGTACCATCGAAAAGTGTATAAAGTTATGCATAGAATTGAACCAAATTTTTATTTTAAGTTTTTGACTATGGCAAGCAGGTCCTCCATGAATGTGGAAAAAATTCGCCGAAAGGGGGCGCTGTAATAGCGATTTTTGTGCGATTTTGAATATTGTACCATCGAAAAGTGAATGAAGTTATGCATAGAATTGAACCAAAAAAATATTTTTAAGTTCTTGGCTATAGCAAGCAGGTCCTTCCTTAATTTGGAAAAAATTCGCCGGTAGAAGGCGCTGTAATAGCGATTTTTGTACCATTTTGAATATTGTACCATCGAAAAGTGTATGAAGTTATGCATAGAATTGAACCAAATTTTTTGTTTGTTTTTGGTCATGGCACGAAGGTCCTCCTTGAATTTCGAAAAATTCCGCCGGTAGGGGCGCTATAATTGCGATGTCTGTACGATTTTCATTATTGTACCATTAAAAAATGTATGAAGTTATGCATATAATTGAACCAAATTTTTTATGTATGTTTCTGGCTGATGCAAGCAAGTCCTCCTTGAATTTGAAAAAAAATCTGCCGGAAGGGGGCGCTGTAATAGCGATGTCTGTGCCATTTTCAGTATTGTACCACCGAAAACTGTATAAAATTATGCATAGAATTGAACCAAATTTTTGTGTATGTGTAAGGCTGTGGTCAGTAGGTCCTCCCTGAACTTGAAAAAATTCCGCCAGAAAAGGGCGCTATAATTGCGATGTCTACGCCATTTTCATTATTGTACCTTCGAAAAGTGTATGAAGTTATGCATAGAATTGAACCAAATTTTTTGTGTATGTTTCTGGCTATGGCAAGCAAGTCCTCCCTGAATTTGAAAAAAAAAATCTGCAGGAAGGGGGGCGCTATAATAGCGATGTTTGTGCCATTTTTTATTATTGTACCATCGAACAGTGTATAAAATTATGCATACAATTGAACCAAATTTTTTGTGCATGTTTTTGGCTTTGGCCAACAGGTCCTCCGTGAATTTGGAAATACTGCGCGGTAAAGGGGCTCTGTGATAGCGATTTTTATGTGTTTTTCTTGATTTTTCGTAGTTCTATTGTCCATATGCGGCTCGTGCAGAGGCGGGATACTCGCTTCCTGTTAAACCGGCTATTCGGAAACAGCTGATAACAACAGATTAAAGAAAAACTATTAATTTAACAAATATCATGATATAGATTAACTCGTTTTTAGTCCGTCTAATTGACTGAAGCAGAAATTTAAGATGAAAATCAAAGCTGGTATAGTATTTATCTAATAATATTGAAATATTAACATGTGTAACTACTTTTTGAAATATTAAGATGTATAAAATAGAAGAAAGTTTTGGGAATGGCACATCCAACTAGTTTTCAGTTAGTCCAGGTCAATTACGTCAATTCTTTAAGATTTATAAACTCTTGCTTTCGCTTTTTCAATTAGTCCATTAACCAGTACCATGGAGATAGTACTCGCAGTGGCGGATTATCAAATAGGCTGAGTAGGCTGGAGCCTACGGGCCCTGAAGTAAAAAGGCCCAGCGCCGAGAAATCTTTTAAATTTTTTGTGAAGATTTTTGTAACACCAAACATGTTTTAAAATTCATTTTTCGTTAAATATTATTAATTGTTTAAGAAACAGATTTTTTTCATCTCGAAAAGGAATAAAAAAGTAAGCACCTAAATCTGAACAGTCTAGGAATAAATCACAAAACGTAGTATGTACTACATTCAGTGGATACATATTTTAACTTGTTAAAAGGTTTTGACAGTACAAATATGTTAACTTTTTTTTTTTTTTAAACACAGTAATGTGGAATTTAAAAAAAAAAACGGAGTTACTGTGTAATATGAAAATCATTATAATAAAATTTATTATTAAATAACTATAGTATGAAAAATTTTTTTGGTAGAGGTTTAAGAGAATTTTATATAAAAATAAATTTACTATAACTTTTTTCCCTTAAAGAAGTTTTATATAAAAATATTAAATATTTTATTGGAATTGTGTTAAATATCTATAAAAATGTGTGCATGATTTGAAGCAGTATGTATAATTTTATAATATAGCATATATAATTTTGAACAAGGGAAGCGTAAAACAGCCAAGCCTAGAGGCCCAGGGGATTGTAATCCGTCTCTGAGTACTCAGGGCTATAGTCGAGGTGTCAGCGCTAAATCGTACAACGTTTAGGTATAAACCACAGACTTCTAATATAAGTAGACTCCCAATCGGCAACCTTTTCTTGTCTCCTACATCTCTGCCCTCCATCACGTGATGGAAGGCAGATTTAGCGCGCCAAACCGGTTTTTCTTCTCGGAATCTCTCTCCAGATTCCCGCCGAAACATCGTCTGTCATGAGTTGACCGCACTTTTGCTTTGCCAATAAAGGGATTACCGCCAAAATACGGCACCCTTTTGGCGATGAAAGCAAAACATGTTGGAGACAAAACCTTCCCAAGAGAACAATGGGATTGGGAGTCTACTTATATTAGAAGTCTGTGGTATAAACAAGGTGACGTATCAATTTAGACTCCTCCCACACTACAAACGCTGTTTTCGTCACAAGTAGAGCTGCTAAAATCGACCGGGGATCGACTAATTAGTAAAGATTTTCAGCCAAGGCCTTGCGTTCAATGTAAGGAAGATTGAATTTCTTGTGCAATACTTATTGAATTAAATTAATAAATTAATTTATAGGGTTTTAAAAAAGTTGTAAATAAGAAATTTGGATAAAATTTTAAAATATATTTTAAAAAACAAAAGATTTTTTTTTAAGTCCATATTTAAGAGTATATTGTAGTTGTTTTTTTATTTTTAACACACTCTTAAATAGTTATCAAAATTAACTTAAGTAATTGATAGCTTTTTTTTTCCTTAAAAATATTTATTTTTACAAATTATTAAAAACTTGTGAATGGTTATGAGAAATGTTTTGTGTATAAATTGTACTAATTTTATTTTAAAAAAAAATCATTTACATATTTAAGTAAGGTTTACCTAAAGGTATTGGAAAGTAATTGCTAGCTCAAATTATTAGAATGTAACTGTCAATATTATTGTTGTATTTTTTCGTCATTGACTTTGCGTCATTGTGTCCAAACTACATGAAATGTATGAAAAAGGATAGTTTGACGCAAAGAAACCATTTACATAAATCTTACTCACAATTTTGAATAGCGTGACACAAAAGATAAATCAATTTATTGAAATAAATACATTTCAATGCATAGTATAGATTCAATGAAAGTGATATATTTAACAGTGAATTGGAAAATTAAAAGTATTGTGTAGATGTAAAAAAATATTTTAACCAAGTCAAAAATAATTTAAATTGAATTTTAAAACAAACCTTTTAAAGTCACATCAAGGTGTCACTTAAATTTTATATCATATCTTTTAAAACTCATATTTTGAATTTATGAGAGGTGTAAATGATAAAGCAACAGCGAATAAAATTTTATGCAGCTTTTCATGTTGAACATAACTTTTGCACATGCGATTATAAATAAAACAAAAATAAAATGATGAAATAAATACAAATATATTTTTTAAGAAATAGCATAACGTCACTCAAAATTTGATATCAGTATTTTTAAGTTCCATATTTAAAATTCTTGGAGCATAAGATAAATTGCTGCGTCAGAAACTTTTAACCCGTCAAGGATTTTTGCATTGATATCATTACTTTTTTGAGGTTAGTGATAAAATTATTAAAAAAAAGATACCTATGGAATTTAATGCAGATTTAATTTTTACTATTTTATTACAATTTTCCTTATAGCAGTTTGTATATAAAAACAAGTGGGTAAGTATAATCGCTGATCGCACAGAGGGTTTCATTTGATATTCCTTTAAAAACACTTTGTCCTTAAATTAATAAATCCAAAATGTTAATTTATAATTATTAAATCCTTACATAGATGGTGCACCAATAGTTCCAATTTTCATGGGGCAGGGAACGCATTCTTTTAAACAAACCACCTTCCAGTTGAAGTCACCAAAAACCAAGTTGAATAAGCCAGACCCCGTTGTGTTGTTTCACAAACAGCAGTCTCATGTCCCCTCCTTCCCCCCTTTTTCAAAATTTTTCAGACCAGTACCTAAGAATGGAACCGAAATATTTTTTTCTCTTCAGAAATTAGGATAAAAAAATAGTATGCAGTACTCATAAATTTACTTTAATGCTATATAGGGTGATTATTAAGTTAATTATAACGTTTGGAATCTGTTGCATTGATGTCCGAAAGGTGGTTTCTGAGTTATGGAAGCTGGACCCATAAGGCGCCATAGAGGGGCGAAGCCCACTAGTGTCTATCATAATTATATCTGCCATGTGGACTAATTGCGATATTTAATCAAAATAGTCCCCCCCCCTCCTCATCCCCGGAAATATAACAAATACAAAATGTGTCTTTATAAACCTATCGTCAAATAGGTTTTTATTTCTTTTTCCCTAAAAAAAAAAACATGAATTTTATATCCGTAACGTAAATAGCGGACGAAGCCCGCTAGTTCCTATCATAATATATATTTTTAATAATTTTATATAGTCTATAATAAAAATCAGACTTAAAATAGGCTAGTTCCATGAGTACTTGTAGTGTCAGTTACATGCTACGATTTTTGGATACCAGTATTTTAGAACGGGAAAATGTGACTTATTTTATCGGAGATATCTCATTAATGGAATAAGGTGAAGCAAACTTTTTGAAAAAAGGTGGCCAACAAGCATGGCAGTTATCAGCTATGTGACTTTGTGCTAAAGTCCATTAATTTGATCTGCTTTAAAAAGATTACGGAAGATTGAATTATAGTAGAACCTGGATTAGCCGAGCTTCGATTAATCGAGGTTTCTGTTAACCGAGCCGATAACAAAGTCTGATTTTTTTTTTCCTTTTGAATGAGCCTTAAAAATAACCACACTCTTTAGCTCACTGTCCGTGCTATACAGGCCTTCTGCCCCCAAAAGCACTCAACTCCAAAGAAACACTGGACCCTGAGAAGTCAATAGCGAACAATGCTTTGTTTCCAGTGGCTGTGTGAACTTTCGTAATTTTTTCAATTTGCATTTTAAAATTTACTACTGGTAGTTGATTTTCCTTTTAAATTTGTTAAGCTGTGAAACAGAACTTTACATATATTTATTTTTATTATTTAAAAAACGTTCTATATATTTTTTTAAAAGAGATGTTAAATTCGCAAGCACGGCGAGTTTTTACACACAGTTTCTATAAACCGAGATTTCCGATTCCGATTTAGTAACAGTCCCAATTAGCTCGGATAATCGAGGCTGCTCTGTATAATTAAAAAATCAATGGCGATCTTACTGTAAACGGGTTTCCCTTTTACTGAGGGATTTCAAGACCGAATCAGCTGATGTTAGTTGCTGTTTCCGTGCTTGATTAAATAAGATTAGTTAAACATGTTACAATTACATTAAATTTACTATTAAAATTATTAAATTACATTTACAAACATTAAATAATGTTTTGCACTTTTGAGTTTGGACCCAACGAAATTGTTTTTGTTTGTTTTATTTTAATATTTTATTTTCCATTTGGAGATAATCGTATGGAGATTTTTATTCAAATATTCGGGGTAAAGTTTGAATTAACTCATTAGATAAGGTGAGCGAAATTCGAAAACAGAGATAGCTTTCTTAGAAAAGTGTGGAGGAAAAAAATACCTCTAAATTGGCAACACTGGTCTAACATCAGATTTTTTTTTAACTGCAATGCCTTGCGGGGAACTTTTTTTGTGCATATTACATTTCTATAGTGTAAAATACTAATTTGGGTGACATAATTATTTTAGGAATAAAGTTTTCGCTATAGCAATATACTCGTATATATTTTTAAAGTGATTTTTTATACATAATTTATATAGTATGTGTATGTATGTATATATAAGCATTTGCGCCCTTTTGTAAGGCAATCGGCGCCCTTTTTATCCATTTTGCCACCGCCCTCTCAGTTATGCCAGTACGACCCTGAAATGTGGTACGCAATTGTGTCAAAAGATGGCGACACCAGAATTCTGATATGCTTATTATGTAAAACTTCATTGTTATTTATAAATAAAACATTTCAACTAAATTATTTATTATAAAATAATTATTACATCACAATAGTTTTTATGCAAGGAAAATAATAATAATAATAATAATAATAATATGGATGTCAGTGATTATATATTGATTGACCGTCATAATAATAAAAAATGATATTATAAAAAGAAGAGCTGAAATGAATTATTTTTTTACGTTTCTGATCGTGTGATTTATATTCAAATAATAATTACAGTAAACTCTCTGTAAGGCGGACTCTGTGTAAGACGGAAATCTGTCTAACTCGGAAAGAATTTCAAGTCCCTACGAATCCATAGACATAGAGTAAGATTTGTCTAAGGCGGAATATTGTCTATTGCGGAAAATTTTCTTGGTCCCGATCGATTCCGCCTTACACAGAGTTTACTGTATTAATGTATATTTTTTGTAAAGTGATTGAAATTAAATATATTTATAAAATTTATGGTAATATTTTTATTGTTGAAAAATTGCCAAGAAATAATCATCATCAAATTGGCGTCATTATAATTGTAATTTTATTTAACTTAATAGCAATTAAAAAATTACAAAGGAACTGAGAATAATGGTCAACTAACAGACTTTAAAAAAAAAAAAAAAAAAAAAAAACTTCACACGCACCAACGAGTATCGAACTGCCTATGTTAGGATCAGTAGACGATGGCCCTCAACCACTCAGCCGTGGGAAGACAAAATTTTTCTCCCCAAAAGTGGTTAAAAAGAAAGCATGTGTATGAATACAGTGTCATGCATTTTCGGTGAAATTTCCATAGAATGGCGAAGAAATATAGTCCGATTTTTCATGCGCATTATAAAACGAACAAGAGTCTTGCTGGAAACAAGTAAATTGTTATTTGGTTCATCTGAAACATATTTATTTTATTTTTAAAAAATCGCCCGTGTCATTTTCGAGAGAAAAAAAAATCGAATTATTTAACGAACGAGAGTTTTCCCAGAAAAAAGAAAAGTGTTATTCACCTCGCCTTAATCACATTTATATTATGTATCAATTTAAAAATAATCGTTAGAACCGTTTTCGAGATTTTCAAATTAGGAACTTCCTCGATATATTATACCAACGTTTTCACTTTAAAAATGACTATTTAGATCTCAAAATATACTGCACGTAGAAATGTAAAAATTTCAGTATACGATTAGACTGCAGATATAAGACTGTTCTAGAAAATTCAGAACAATAAGACGTATATCTGCTGAGTTATTAAAAGGCGGCTTTTCGCATTTTCTTTGATGTCGAGTTAGCTGTATATATGAGTTCCGCCATCTACGAATTCTATGATACGATACGATACGATTTTAACGATACGATACGATACGATTTTAGGCTTAAGGCTGCGTCACTCGAAATACTACCGTCTTCCATGATACAACATTTATTCGGCATTCAAACATATTATCCCCCCCCCCCCCCCCCTGTGATGTGGAATCACAAATATTTTTCTTAAATTAATCCTATCTCTAAATTTCAGTTAAAACTAATCTTTAATTACTTATTCATTTTATCCTAACCTTTTTTTTTAGTTCCAATTGTAACTTTCCTCCAAAAGAAAAGATATTTAACAGATGCCTTTATCACTAAAGTGGCTATCGCATTGATAAAATTCATTTAGATGATTATTCACGCTGACTAGATAAAAAAAAAAAAGAATAAAGATCGACTTTGCTTTCGGTCAGTAGAAATAACTCTTTGATCTCTGCTTAATTTTTGAGTATAACTTCCTTGTTAAATCATAAACATTTCCAGTAAATGCGGTCTGTATTGTCTTTCACGGTATGTTCTCAAAACTTTGCTCTTAACATACGAATTGGCGTTCAAATTCTTTTTGGCTTATTTTTTTAGGACTGCTATGCTGGTGGCCCTGCCACGCAATTCAAATTTCTCCTAATTGTGCAAAGCGTAACAGATAAATTTTACTCAGATGATATCATTCATTTTTCATGTGCTCTTTTCGCCAATTGTTGGATGCCAATGTGTATATTACAGAATAATTGGCAACTGCTCCCTTGCACTTCATGAACTCAGTCATGTAAAAAATCGTCTTTAGAAACTCTATCAGGCACCATCCCTATCCATTTCTGTATGAAATGCTTCAATTTTATATATTTACTCCAAATAAACAGATTTCGTAAAAAAGCAATTTAAAAGGATTTATTTCTATACCGATCACAGCCTACAGCTATTTTATAAAACTCTAGCGAATGCAAACAAACTGAACCTGGTAATCATTTACGATTTGCAAATATTTTAAAGTACGGATCTCTCAGAAAAATCCCTATCTGGAGTTTTGTTCTCACAAAACTTTAAAATGTAATCAGGTACTGAAATTAAACTAACATTTTTATTTTTTGAGAAGTCAGAAATAGTTGTGCCAGAATCTGTGACTGTTTGAGTTTTAGCATTATCTAAAATTTTGGAGGACGAGTTTTTAACATTAGAATTAAATTTCTTATCTTTAACTTTAATTATATTAAGTGGTTCATCCAAGTTAGGTCCATCAATGTCACATTGAACAGCTATGTCATTATGCATAGACTGTTTGGACGAGGTAAGTGTTCTTACCTTTTCAAATAAAAGCTTATTTACTCTGTGTAAGTCGTCATTACCTTTTTGTAAAGCATTCCACTCGGATTGAACACTACCCATCAAATCATTTATATTAAATTTAAATTCAATTTCTTTTTGATAAGAATTAAACTTCTGAAAGAGTTCAGGATTAGCCTCATTTAAAATAGGGTCAATTAATGCCTGAACATCTGTAACAATAGTTTTAGAATATCTGTTAATAGTTTCACTTAAACTACTTAAACATGAAATCTTAAAAAATAAGAATCCAAACCAATTGTTTCAGAATCAATGTTAGTTTTTGTAAACATTACCTGTTGTGCATTAGGTTTCAACTGAAAATTAAATACAGCAGAGGGCTCTTGTGTCAATTTGTGTGGCTTTCTCTTAGCCATCATAACCAAAATATATCCTGAATTATAAAATATAAAAACAAATACACAAGTACCCTATCTGATAATTCTAAAAATATGAACCTATCTAAATGCAATATAATAAATAGTAGTCAAATGTGAGATTTTTTTTAATGAATATTAAAAATTTTAAATGTTAAAGATATAGCCATAAACTAATAAGTATTATACTCCACAGTTAAAAACAATGATAATGCATGTAAAAAAAAAACCTTCTAAATAGTTATTTAAATATCGGAAAACTGCACTCTCTGTAACGGAATAATTTTTAGTGACTTCACATAGGAACAACAAACATTGCAATTATATGCATAAAAAAAGGTTTTAAAATTAAATTTAAAGGGGAAAAATAGTCAATTCAGTTGACCCAATTTTTTTCTCAAATCATATTGTTTATTCTCTGTATCAAATGCATAAGAAATACTATAATGCATCAAGAAAATTGTCAAAAGATTTTTCGTTTACCTAAATAACCTAAAATGAAAGTTCTTATAAGGCTATAGTTACTGGCGGAAAATAATCATGCATGCAAAACTTTTAAATATTATATCTTTTTTAAAAAGAAATCTTCTTTCTTTTTGTTTCTATAATAAAAGGACAAGAAAAATTATTTCATATTCTCGCTATAGTATAATGCACTGTGAGAAATAGTTTCACTTGAATAGATATAATCAATGTGCACTCTACTTTAAATATATTGATTATCTAGATAGATTTAATTATTCAAGTAAAATCATGGCTACTTTTAAGCACAGATAAAAATATTTCCTTAATAGTACTGCACAAACACATTAAAACATAACTTACCTTCAAACTGAGAAACATTCAAAGTATAGGAATAGAGATTAGATTCAAACATATTCATATACCTCAGACTGAAGACATTGTCAATAATACATCAAATTTTTAATCATTAACAGTATTCATCTTTATCTCTTTAGATATTGTTTTTTTAAAATAAGACTTCTTGTCCGAAAAAAGGTTTGAAACGGGCAACAACGTGTCTTAATATTTTCTTGGAAACAGGAATATTTTAGATGCATTATTAACTTACCTAGAACATTTTTTTTAATGAAAGACATAATATAAAATATGAGATAAATAAATGTATATATAACTGTCAATTTATAATACTTCGAAAAGAACTGCACTAAAAAAAAAATAAACAAATATATAATCATTAAATAAAATGAGAGAAATGATATAAACTTTTTTTTTAAGAAGAAGAAGAAAAAAAAAACATAAAAAAATCCAAAACAATGCGATCCATAAAATACTTATTCAAAATTAAATCCTTTTTTTTTAAATAGATTGTCTTAATCTTGGTGAAACTCATTCCAGCAAAAAGTGAACAGTAAATAAGTATTTTGGATATCTGAAAAATGTAATTTTATCATGCTATCGTTTGACATCTGAGTTCTTAAATAGCATTTGTAAAACTATGATAAATTTCAAAGAAATCTAAAAGTATCTACAACTGTTTTTATTCATGCAAACAAAATATGAGCATGAGAAAATAAAAATGCATAATCAACAACAATTGTTAAAAATTACTCAATATATTATTTTAAATACTACATTTTATACAAATGCCATGTAGTCAAAATAGAAATTGAACATTAATAGTTATAAAAATATAAAATGCATATAATATTTTTCTCATACTCACATGATAAGCCCTAATTGTTTATATATGCATATTTTCTTTTATGCTCTTCCATTTTTATAATCGATGTAACTGTATTAATATTTGATATTCATTATCATATTGTACTTTTTTTATGACGCTTTTAACTGCTTTCATTGAATAGTTAACAATATTCCAATGAAAATGAACGTTCAATATCGAATTTGAATTCAAAACACGCAATTGGATAAAGCACTTTTTTTTTTTTTTTTTTTTTTTTTTTTTTTTTGCGGAAAGGGAATATTAGCACCCACAAGTGGAAGTCAAAAAAAAAAAAAAAAAATCAGCGTGAAAACAATACGACGTCGATGTATGTAAATTAATTTAAACGTCAAACATGGAAATCTGTAGCACTTTAGAAGCATAAGTAGAGAATTGAATCAATATATTTCTGCATAAATTTACGAAGTATCCAAATAAGTCGAAATAAAAAGTACTGATTCAACCGAAGTCGGTGAACGGAGTAACACGGAGGCGAACTATAGGTGTTAAAAATAGGCTACCGCAGCTTCCTAAGCCTACATCGAAAGGAGAGGCTGTAACAAGCGGGAGAGATTACGGCGAACATCTTGAAAAAAAGTCTTGATCCGAAGAATCAGCTGCAACAGTCATAATAGACCATGGGACGAGTGGCGAAATTGTTCAAGTCCGTTTACCAACTCCGGGAACTAAGAAATTTTGCATGCAATACAATTATACAATACTTATTAACTAAAAAACGCAAAGTTCACCAAAAAATATTTGCACATTAATTTTTTATACCAATTTAAAGTGGTACCCTAAAGCTGACATTATAAAGGTAATGTTCAGTGTTTTTGGTTAGTATTTTCACTTTTAAATAAGAATGAAGATAAAATTTATTGAACTGTCATCATTTACTAATAAATATTAAATACTGACAATAAAATATTATCTTTAATATTAGTATTGTATTTAATATTTGCTGTTTAAGAAGTTGAATATTTTTTAATATATTTTACACGAATGTAGCTTAAATAATAGATTAAATGAAACTTGAAAGTTAAAATAATAGAATTAAAATACTCTACATTCAGAATGTATATTTTAACCCTAATGAAGTAATAAATATAAAATTTAAGGATTTGCCCTCATATGTCGACACCTATATCAATTGTTGAAAAGAGCAATTTTGACTCTTAAACTCGACATTCCCTTTAACTATTAAATTTTTGAGGTAAAAACATTTCTAATAAAACTAACAATTTTTTTTAGTACTTCTAATAAAACGATAAAAGGTTTAAGTAACACAAGGCTCTTTTTAACATAAAATTAAATATTCAAAAATTGCTCAACTAAAGCTGCTACCTTTTCTGATACTAGCAGGCAGCTTTTCCAAAAACTAAATTGGAAACTGGGATCTTGAAAGATACAAGCAACATTCTTGCTCACATAATTGTAATGGGGCAAACATCATAACCTGATATAAAAAATGTCATGACATATAATTTAACTGCCTATCCCCCAATTATAGCACACCCTGATTGTTCTATCGTAAAAACAAATAACGCAGCATTGACTCATTCTGTGCTGAAATCAGTGGATCAGTATCAAATTCCGAGTGAGATCCCTGAAAATAATGCCTTAATTTTGGACAGTATGGGAGTTTTGGAACAAATGCAGAATATTCCAAATACTTTTGGAGATCTTGCTTTACAAGTATTGGAATATATTATTGGTATGGGTGTTAGCTACAAACATAGAGCAATTCAATTTGTAACTGACACATATCCTATTTTCAACATTTAGTGCGGCGAGTGACAAAGGATGGCTACAGGAGGTGAAACTGTTATTAAAATATGAAGTTCAGCGCAAAAAAAAAAAAAAAAAAAAAATCAGTTAAATTTTCTAGCAAATGGGTCAAATAAGGCAGCTTTGGTTGAATTTCTTTTTGAGAAATGGTCCTCAGTAGATCCCCCAATTCTGAAAAGTGTATTGTTGATTGTTGCACATGGGGGAAAAGTGTCATATCATAAGCGGTGAAAACAGTCATCTGATAGTGAGTGATATGCCCGAACTGCATTCTGATCATCAGGAAGCAGATACAAGAATGCTGTTGCATGTAGAAAATGCTTCGATATGTTTCATACATGTTATTATTAAAAGTTCGGACACATGTTTTCATCCTCTCACTTTGTATGAGTAGATTTTTAACAACAGAATTATATTTGCTTCTGGGTACTGCGAGTAATTTAGAATTTCATAATGTTTTATCTATCGCTACTATTTTAGGTCCAGACATTTGTGATAGTTTAATAGGCCTTCGCAGTTTTACAGATTGCCACAGTTGTAGTGCCTTTAAAGACAAGGACAAAATTAAAGCATTGACTATAATGAATAGTAAAATTGACTATAATGAAAAGTAAAATTGACTATAATGAAAAGCAAAATTGTTTATATTGATGCATTTAATGGGTTTGGAACTTCTTGGACTTTATCAAGTGCTCTTATTCCAACCCTTGAACTATTTGTTTGCGAACTTTATGGCCAACCTACTAAAACCTCAGTAAATGATTCAAGATACACATTGTTCAAACTGAAGTTTAAAATTGATGTTGCTTTACCACCAAATTATGATGCTTTAGTATGCCATAATTTGCATAATATGCCATAATTTTGTATGCCATAAAAGGGCAAACTATCAAGCAAATATTCATCGTCGGTGTTTCCAAAACATAATGAGTGTCCCTAATCCTGCTGAACATGGATGGATCATTAATGGGATAAATATAAGGATTTGTTAGAACACAATTCTTTGCATTCCATATAGTTTACTAAAAAACATTTTGTGCAAGTGCCAGAAGACCGTTTGTTTATCAAGTAAATGCTCATGCAAATCAAATGGAATTTCTTGCTACGAATTATGTTCATGTACTAATTGGAAAATTCCAATGAACAAAATTAATTTTTCAGTGATACTTTTGAAGTTGATTCAGACATATGAAGATATTGATAGTTTGCATAATGTAGATGATATTTTCTAAAAAATGTACCAAAATAAATAATATTATACATAAAACATGCCTAAAGTAAAGTTTTTATTTAAGACAAGCATTTAAGCATGAAACAATGTGATCTTATTGATGGACTTCCTAGTTGCGTGGCAACTTAACATCCAGTTGAAGAGGTGATCGTGTTGCAAGGGCATTAGGGAGCCTTAAAAAATGAATGTTTAAACATGACTGGTAGCCACAATGAGAGAAATCACTAGAAAAGTTAAGAAAAGAATAACTTAAAGTAAGAACTTGAAGTACTAAAAGTTTAACAATGCAAGAGAAAAAAAGAAAATTTAGATAAAAAGAGAAAGAAATTCCATTAGTTCCAAAAAGGACAGGCGAAAAAGCTACCAAGGGATATCCCATCTAAAAAAGGGGGCTCTTTTCAGTGACCATACATTAAGTTTAAGTTGGTTAAAAATGCTATTTATATAGCAGATAAGCAGTATTATATTTAAGCATTACCAATTTTCTAAAATCATTTAGATATTGTTTGTCTAATTTTTCTGTAACTTCTTAAGCTTTTATTAAGAGGTAAGTGCATTATATCAAAGTCTCTTTACTGTTATTATGTTGCTTAAAGAGCCTTGTGTTACTTAAACCTTTTATTTATTAGTTAGAAGTATTCGAAAAAATTGTTAGTTGTATTAGAAATGTTTTTACCTCAAAAGTTTAATAGTTAAAGGGAATGTCAAGTTTAAGATTCAAAATTGCTCTTTTCAACAGATGATATAGGTGTCGACATATGAGGGCAAATCCTTAAATTTTATATTTATTACTTCATTAGGTGTTAAAACATACGTTCTGAAAGTATAGAGTATTTTTATTTTATTATTTTAACTTTCAAGTTTCATTTAATCTATTATTTAAGCTACATTCGTGTAAAATATATTAAAAAATATTCAACTTCTTAAACAGCAAATATTAAATACAATACTAATATTAAAGAAAATATTTTATTGTCAGTATTTAATATTTATTAGTAAATGATGACAATTCAATAAATTTTATCTTCATTCTTATTTAAAAGGGAAAATACTAACCAAAACACTGAACATTACCTTTATAATGTCAGCTTTAGGGTACCACTTTAAATTGGTATAAAAAATTAATGTGCAAATATTTTTTGGTGAACTTTGCGTTTTTTAGTTAATAAGTATTGTATAATTGTATTGCATGCAAAATTTCTTAGTTCCCGGAGTTGGTAAACGAAAACTGGTTTTTAGCCACTTTTGATGCTTCGTCCCATGGCCTATAAATATCACTCGCCACTGGGATCTAACTCCATTGTTATTAAAATAATAAGATCTATCGGGAAAAGGAGATCCATAAATTCACAGGAAACACAGGAGTTTCAAACAGCAGCCAGGCAAAAGGGAAGTTATTTAACATTCCATGAACAGCATAAATAATAGAGAGTCATCTATCGAGGCAATAGGCATTCCAAAAATACTGGTAGAAAAGACGTTTAGAAATTCACATCCGTAATAGGCAAACTAATAAACATCAGGTAGGCTAATAAAAACAGACAGGCAGGCTAATAAACAGGCAGGGACCATCCCATAAAGTTCAAGAATAATTTTGCGATTGCCCTGTACAGGCAGCAATATTTATAGTAGAGATCCGTACTTTAAAATATTTGCAAATCGTAAATGATTACCAGGTTCAGTTTGTTTGCATTCGCTGGAGTTTTATAAAATAGCTGTAGGCTGTGATCAGTATAGAAATAAATCCTTTTAAATTGCTTTTTTACGAAATCTGTTTAATTGGATTAAATATATAAAATTGAAGCATTTCATACAGAAATGGATAGGGATGGTGCCTGATAGAATTTCTAAAGACGATTTTTTTACATGACTGAGTTCATGAAGTGCAAGGGAGCAGTTGCCAATTATTCTGTAATATACACATTGGCATCCAACAATTGGCGAAAAGAGCACATGAAAAATGAATGATATCATATGAGTAAAATTTATCTGTTACGCTTTGGACAATTAGGAGAATTTTTGAATTACGTGGCAGGGCCACCAGCATAGCAGTCCTAAAAAAATAAGCCAAAAAGAATTTGAACGCCAATTCGTATGTTAAGAGCAAAGTTTTGAGAACATACCCAGGGGCGAAGTTACTGGGGGGCGTAGGGGGGCGTCTCGCCCCCCCCCCCCCCCAATGCCGGCAACTTTGATCACAGTCGGCAAATTCTAAGTAGTCAGTACCGATCAATACAACTCTGAAACAATCAATTTTTTTTTCAATTTTTTACATTTTTTTCTTAAAACATACACTAAAAAACACCAATCCTTAGCATTTGTCTTAATTTCTTTCAAAAATCTGAAGTTTGCCTCTCCTTTCTTCGACTTCGCGTGACTGCTGAAAATAAATTGAGAAAGAACCAGGAGAGACTTGTTTCTCAATATTTAAAGGAGTCTTTTTGAGAGTCGGCAGCGGATTAGTAGGGTTCTGAACATCTATATGATCGACTAGCACTGAAGTTGATGACGACTTTGGTAAAGACATTCATTATTACTCGTGGTATATTGGAATGTGCTCGACAATTGAATCATTTAGTTGATTGTTTAAATGATTGCAAGCCGATTATTGACAAATTAAGTGTTCTCTTGTTCCTTAAGGAGACCATGGATATTGACAGGGAAAAATAAAATTGTTCATCTGCGTCAAATATTTATAGTAAGATCGTGAAAGAAATCGAGAAGAACGGTCGAGAGGTTAGCATTACGGAAAGTGGGAACGATTCCATCATTGAACATGACCCATGAAAAAGATCTAAAATGAAGTTAGACAATCAGAGACATATTTAATAAGTTTAGGTCTGTATCAGCCAAAACTCAGCGTATATCCGATAAATGGTTCCATCCGTAAGATACACAGCGACATTTCAACGGCGCTTGGTACAAAAGAGCATCCGTTTTTGGAATATAGCACAGAACTTAATGCTAATTTTTTTGCGTGTTTCATGAAGTACCTGGGAGAGAAAAAATACAAAATGGTTCAGTTGAGAGTGGTGTAAATAAAGGACACAAAATGAAGAGCTTAAGGAAATTAAAAGAACAGAAAGTTCGCACATTTCTCTTTCAACTTCCACCAAATTTGCGGTTTCCTATTTTGCCAGTTCATGATGACGCATAATCACTTACTCGATGAGAGAAACTACAAACAGATTATTCTGGAAGAGCAACAGCAACACCTTACATTCAGCACAGAAATTGTAGTAATCTTAATGAATATTACGCGAATGCTGAGTAGACAAGATCTGGTTTGTGGAAGTGACAAAGACGAAAATGGAAACTTTTGAAAAATTGTGAAATTAATTTCCAGACATAACCCACAACAGAGGACATGTTTGAGGACACACGTTTCAGCCCATACCATATAACTTACCTTTTCGCTTCATCCGAAAACGAGATGATTGAAATTTTTGCTACAGCAGTGCACAAAACGGTAGTCAATGATATTCAAGAAGTATAATTTTATGGAATTATGGCAGATACGACACCAGATGCTTCGCACTACGATCGATAAGCTGATGAGTTGAAATATGTCGACAAAGATTTAAAAACTCCGATCGGCTTTTGGAAGTTTTAAAAGAAGTCGTCAAAACCAATATCGACCTTGCATGCTAGATATCGCACATCCTTACAAATAATGAGCTCAAAATAGAACAGGTCATGCGATTCATTTCCAGTCATACGATTTTACAAGCAGCACGTCTGGAGAATTCAGCGACACTTAGGAGACGTTTTCAGAAATCGTGGATCGAATTGTGCCCTATGTTCCTTGTCAATGTCACAGACTCAACACTTTCGTTTCGCATATCTACAATGCCAGCAATGTTATAGGCGATGTGTTCGACGTGCTGGAAGATGTTTGTGTTTTTCACAGCAGGTACTAAACGAAAGAAGCCAATATTAGACAAGCTCAAAGAAATACAAAATGCTCTTCTGCTGCGGAATCTTTCTAAGGCGAGATGGGCTGCTCGAGCGGAATCGTTGAAAGCGGTTTGGATCTCATATGAATGTATCCTACAAATTTTGAAAAGGTTGATTCCTCTACTTCTGTTAGCAAAACAATGATCAAGCCACGAGGTTTAAGAAAGAAAATGTTATCGCTTGACGTCATTGCTTCACTAGGATTTTTCTGAAGAACATTCAGTACAAGTGTAAGTTAGTTGCTGAAAAAATGAAGTCGAAGACTCTTAAAATAGACGCTACGAAAATACTGAAGACTTGTATCAAATCACTGAAAACAATCAACAATGACAATGAAAATGTGAATAGGGAAATATAGGGTGTAGTTCTCTTTTAAACCATGTAAGGTGTTGATCCATTAAATGAATTTGCTATGCAGTATCGAAGAAGATTGGCACCAAAGAAGTTAGACGGTAATTGAAACAATCTCTTTGCTCCCGAACTTCTAATGTTCTAACGCATGGAGTTTCAGAAAGTACTGAATACTCTTACGGTGGTGATAGCTGAAAGTCTTAATTATTGCATCAGCATAATCTCACCACTGGATAAAATAATGTAACACTAAATCTGGTTAAGAAAGCGGTACCGAAATGTTTCACGAAAGCGGTCTTTCGTGAAAGATTGGCAGTTCCTGATATGGAAGCATTACACACAGAGTTGAAAGTTTTGTCAGACTTTTGCGCAGAGGATGAAAGAATGGACGATATTTACATGAAAACAGAACCTTTGAGATACATTCTGCCACATGCGAACCATGTCAGTCGTCTGACTCTAACTTCTCCAGTCACAGTTGCCTCGAATGAAAGAACATTGTAAATTAAAAATTGTGAAAAAATATCTAAGAACAACAATGACATATCCACGCTTGAATACACTCATGATGCTTACATTTGAGAAGGATATTTTGAAATGCCTAGATTTGGGCGCTGTCGTGAATAGATGGACTCGTCTAAAAAAATGGTGGGTTAAAATGCATGCTATGCAATGAATGAACAAAGATGTAATTAAAATAAGTTTTGATTCAATACTTTTTAATGTAAATATAAATAAGCTGATTCTGTATAAGTTCCAAGTAGCATCTTACCAAAGACTTCAACTTGTTTAATTAATCCGAATTGCAGATTTCCATCTGCACACTCAGCAAAAAATATCAAAATACTTTACTAGAACATTTACAACAATGTAACATAAGTGAAGGTGTGGTGTATCCAGGGTTCTCGCTGCCGCTCGCCATTGCACCAAATCGCGACAAAATGCTTCATTTGGCGACTAAGCAAACAAGCAAATTCGCCAAATTGCGAGTACTCAATTTATGCTCTTTTTTTGTGTGTGTTTTCCAATACCGTCGAGATTCTTATCCACGTTACTGAACAATTGATGTCGCTTTAAATGTTCAATCATACCGTGCCATTTACAGTAGAACCTCTTTTATTCGAAGCTCTCGGTTAACCGAAATCCATTCTTAAAGCTTTTTTTTCTCTATCACATTCCTTGCGTGCAAAATCCATTTTGAAAGTTTTTTTTGAACTGTCATATTCCTTGTGTGCATGCGGTCCTTTGCGAATTACGAGTACATATAAATATTTTTGATCCCCTTTCTTAGAGTTCCTTTGAACTTTAAATTTAACTTGAGCTCCTGTAAGCTGCGGAGTGAAACGAAGAAAACGAACAAATTAGCTATTCTGAAACTTTTGAATGTTTTGCAAAAGATTTGACATGGCTGGAGCAGCAGAATGACAGTGATACTGGTGAACTAATAATATTAAACTTCGTGATAGAACGTCAAAGCAAAGGCAATCGAAACTGCAATAAACAAAACATTTTTTTCAAACTCTTGTGATATATGTAAAAGGTACTTAATTTCAAAATTAAAATTCACGTAATTGATTCTTGTTTATATTTTGCTATTGCTTTACTTTTATTAAGCACTTGTTACCATAATAAGAAATATTGCATATATTTCTCCTTAATCTTAAAATTGAAAAATTCTCGATTATCCGAAAGATGGTCGGTCCCAATTACTTCGGATAATCGAAGTTCTACTGTACATAGCTCTATTTATAGAGATGCTAACTCAGAACCAATTCAGTTCAGCAACAGCCAAAGACACAAAAAGGAATATGCAATAGTTATTTCTTTGTTCTCAGTTAATCGCTATCTATATGCCTACGTCCCATAAAAACAAAATTACTCGCATCAAATGCCAAATAAAGAAAAGTTTTGCTGGAATGCAGTGTTGAAATTAGTCATTTACCATACTATTTGTTAGTTGTATACAAAGTATCATTGGCCGGTCATTTTTTTCTCTATCGGATAGAGTGGAAATATCATAGCAATTTTTAATGCATAATTTTCACAATGATAAATCAAAGATAGCCATTTTAAATTTTTATTTAGACTGCTAAAAGAATGTCCTGAAATATTTAGACATTTAGAAAACATTTGGAAAACATTTATTTTTAATAGGTTCTGCAGCAGATAGTCGAATATCTATTTTATAAGCACTTACAAAAAAAAAAAAAAAAAAAAAAAAAAAAAAGAAAGAAAAAAAAGAAAAGAAAAAAAAAGGTTTTTGTACAACATATTGAAAAAAAGGGATACAGTAAGGGGTTAGAGATATCTTTTTCAGTGTTTCACGCCAAATCTATTTTGTTAATTATTTTTTTCATTTGGCTATTGCTTTTTATTTCTTATTCGCCAAATCGCTAATGTTAGTCAAAAGCCAGCGAGAACCGTGGGTGTATCCATCTTTAAATCTACCTTATATCCTCCTCAATATTCTAAAATGTAAAGTATTCGACGTTCAATTTGATCTCGATGGGTTAATAATGTTGAATTTTATATAGAACATACCGGGTGTCCTAAAATGAATTGACTGATTTTAAAATTCAATAACTTGAAAATGGTGGCAACTATTTAAAAAAAATTTTGCAGGAGGGTTATATAAGATGTCAAAGGTTTTTTTTTTTTTTACAGCTATTCTCGATGTTAATTTAAAATAGCAGCGAAACATGGCACTGTTAGTATTAGGTGCTAAATCGCGGTCTGATTTTTTCTTTCTCTTCTCTATCAGTATTGATGCGAAAGAAGGAAATTAAATATATGGAATGACTCTCAGTCGCCAATGCAGTTTTGTTCTTAGGGTCCCACTGCATATATTTAATCTTCTTAATGCATCAATATTGAGAAAAGAGAGAGGCCAAAAATCAGGCCCCGATTTAGCGCATATTGCAAGCAGCGCCATCTACCACCAACACTTTAAACTAAAATCGAGAATCACAGTAAAAAAATTCCTGACATCTTACATAACACTCCTGCAAGAATTTAATTTTATAGCTGTCACCATTTGCAAGTTATTGAGTTTTAAAATCAGTCTATTTTAGGACTCTGGGTAGATGCATATATACAAAGAAACGTACTTTTAAAGATATATATTTAAGTTAGTCGGCAAAATCGTCATATACGCCCCCCTAATGAATTCTGCTTAAATACGCCCCTGAACATACCGTGAAAGACAATACAGACCGCATTTACTGGAAAAGTTTATGATTTAACAAGGAAGTTATACTCAAAAATTAATCAGAGATCAAAGAGTTATTTGTACTGACCGAAAGCAAAGTCGATTGAAGAATATGCACGAGGTTGCGTGTTCAAATCACGTCCGGGTCACCACTGAAGAATATGCACGAATGTCCTTAGTTACTTATACATAGCAAATTTTATTATAGATATCAATCAGGATTAGGTTAATAACTATTGGTGGCTTAAAACATAACATAACAATACAGAAGCAGCGTAGTGCTGCACAGCAACTGAACGTCGAGCCTGACTCCCGGAATGTCTCTCCTCTCGTGAGTCGAGACCGGTATCAGTTCATGAGAGGTGGCGCTTTAGTCCGTGGTTGGTACTGCCATCTATTGATGGCAATGTGAACTATGCTACACGATCTTTATTCTTTTTTTTTTATCTAGTCAGCGTGAATAATCATCTAAATGAATTTTATCAATGCGATAGCCGCTTTAGTGATAAAGGCATCTGTTAAATATCTTTTCTTTCTTTTCTTTTGGAGGAAAGTTACAATGGGAACTGAAATAAAGGTTAGGATAAAATGAATAAGTAATTAAAGATTAGTTTTAACTGAAATTTAGAGATAGGATTAATTTAAGAAAAATATATGTGATTCCACATCACATATATTTCCCCTCCGCCACACACACACACAGCTATATCTCTCCTTTTTTTTACTTTAGAGAAATTTTATTTCAAATTTACTAGCTTAATATGTCATATAAAATGAAAATTTTATGGGTAGTCATAGAAAGAACATTATTGTATTATTACTATTATTATTTTTAATACTATGAAGAGTTTATGAATGAATTCATTATTTTTCATCCAATTAAGAAAAAAAAGAAAGCTAAGATTAACTTCAAGAACCCCTGAGGATCTTATTTTTTATAATAATATTCTGAATTTAAATTAATAAAAGAGAAATCAAGAGAAAAAATCCATTAATAATTTTAGCTAACTCTTACTCCAACATGTAAATCATTTTTATAAAGATAGTTCAATTTATTCAAAACAATTGCCATAGCCATTCATAAGTTTTAATAACTTAACAGAGAATTTTTTTCTAAAAGGTGTATAGGGGACACTGTTTAATTAAATTATTTTTTAATAAATAATCAACTAAGAGAGTGTTACATAAAAAAGAGATATACTCTTACATTAGGACTTTAAAAATAATAATCTAAATTAACATAAATTAAAACTTTTTCATACCTTATAAATTAAATCATTAATTTTATTCAATTAGTATAGTATAAGAAATTTAATTCTCCAACAAAGTATGCTTCTACTTCAGGCAGTCATGTTTATGATTTCATGTCGATACATGGCAGAAGTAGAGATCCGTCTTTATCTTGATTTAAACCAGGTCTTGGCTGAAAATTTGCACTCTTTTTCTAAGGGTTTTCATCATTTGAGCACTACTACACTCATGTCCAAAATTAAGGTCACAAACATAAAATCTGTGAAAACTGATGAACTATTTACTGTTTTGCACGAAATTTGGCACAGACGTAAATTCAATAGGAGAAAGAATATAGCAACATAACAATATGGAAAAGATTTTAATTGTGAATTAAGATACAGGGTATATGAAAAAGTGTTAAATTATGAATCAGAGATAAAGCATTTATCTCGGGAAAAATCTGTCTAATAGGGAGTGTGACCACAGTGCACTGCTATACAAGCCTCACAACGAGCTCTCATACTGTTTGTGAGAGTGTCAATAAATCTTTGTGGAAACAAAGCCCATTCTTCCAAAAGCGCGGCTTTTAACTCCTAGCGGGTTCTGGGAGGGGGTGTTACGCTGTGAAATGGCTTTTTCCAGACCATCCCAAACATGTTCAATAGGATTGAGGTCCGGAGACTTCCAGGGCCAATTCATATGGCAAATATCCTCTTCTTCAAGAAAATCATGAACAATTTGAGCTCTGTATGGGTTCGCATTATCGTCCATATACATGAAATCCGGTCTTACAGCACCCGGAACAACCTCACATAGGCTTGAAGGACCTCATCCCTAACGCCCGGTGTCCAATCGTGTGTATCCCTTTAACTACATCCAACAGAAGAACCCGATTGTTGTGGAGCCGAAGACATCAGTCTTGGACACAACAATAATGGGGCCGTGTTCTTTCAAGTGACGAGTTGAGATTCACCACAAAGAGTGATTCTCGCCGAATCTTCATCTGGAGAGAACGTGGAGCTTTCTATCATCCCTCCTACTGAAAAGAAATCGACAGATTTTGTGGCAAAGGAATTTTTATCTGGGGCGGCATAATGTTGGGCAGTCGTACACCGCTGCACGTTTTCGATGCGGGTACTGTCAACGCACATCTCTGTAGGGATGAGGTCCTTGAAGCCTATGTGAGGTTTTTCTGGGTTGCCGTAGGCCTTGACTTCATGTTTAGGGACGATAATGCGAAGCCACACAGAGCTCACATTGTTGAGGATTTTCTTGACGAAGAGGATATTTGCTGTATGAATTGGCCCTCGAGGTCTCCGGACACCAGACCTATTGAACATGTTTAGGATGATCTAGGAAGAGCCATTGCAGAGCGTAACACCCCTCCCAGAACCCGCCAAGAGTTAAAAGCCGCGCTTTTGGAAGAATGTGCTTCGTTGTCACAAAGACTTATTGACATCCTCATAAACAGTGTGTGAGCTCATTGTGAGGCTTGTATAGCAGTGCACGGTGGTCACACTCCATGTTAGACAGACTTTTACCAAGATAAATTCTTTATATCTGATTCATGGTTTAACACCTTTTTCATATACCCTGTATCTTAATTCACAATTAAAATCTTTTCCATATTGTTATGTTGCTCTATTATTTCTCCCATTGTAACATACCTCTGTGCCAAATTTCGTGGCAACACAGTGAATAGTTCAACAGTTTTCACAGATTTTATGTTTGTGACCTTAATTTTGGACATGAGTGTATATGACAGAATAGACTTTAAAATCCGAAGGATCAAGAGTTAAAATTAAAAATCCAGTTCTTAATTCATAAATTTATTATTTTCAGTATCTTAAGGTCAGATTAAAAAAAGATTTTTAAAATAAAATTGAAATTTAAAAATAAAATTGAAAAGTAAAGTTTAAAAAAAAAAGAGAGGGGGGAGGAGGAGGAGGGTATATATTTTAATGTCAAATATTAAATTTATATGCTTTAACATTGAAGTTATATTTAAGTATATGTCTGTATGTGTACTGCAATTTATATGCATGAATACTTTTCTTTCCTGAAAACCTGAAAAAAAAATCTTTACACTTTATTTTGACTTAGGTCAAGCATCTGTTAATATTAGCAAGTTTTACTTATTTGATATTTATTTCTTTTATTGTTTTTACTTTAAAGAAAATTTATTTTAGATTTACTAGTTTATGATATCATACAGTAAATTGAAAAAATTACCGCTATTCATAGAAAAATCGTAATTTATTATTATTATTATTTAAGAATTCAAAGAGAAGTTTTTTTAAATTCATTATTTTTACATCTTGTTAAGAAACGAGAAAAGTTTAATTTGAAGAACCCCTTAAAATTTTATTTTTCATAATAATATTTTGAATTTATACACAATAAAAGAGAAAGGGAGAGAAAAAAAATAATATTAAGAATTATTTTCTAATAATTTTAGCTATCAATTATTTTCCAATATCTTCATCTAAATCTTACCTAAAGCTTGTACTATGCCTATTGAATCAAATAAATGAATTAATTTATAGGCTTCTTTAAATGTTGCAAAATTTGGATTTAAATTTTTAAATATATTTTAAAAAATATATTACATTTTTTTTTTTTTAAGTCCAAGTGTAAGAGTATGATTTTTATTTCTTTTCTTTTTCTTTTCATGTAAGGAACTCTTAAATAGTCACTTATCAAAAATAACTTAAATTTAATTGCGCCTTTTTCTGTTGTTGTTTTTACATTAGAAATAATTTTTCTCTACTAAATTATTAAAAACTTATGAATGGCTATGGGAATTCTTTTGTATAAATTTGTCTTTTTTATTTCTAAAAATTTATTATTTATTTAAGTAAGATTTAGCTAAAGGTATTGGAAAGTAATTGATAGTTAAAATTAATAAAAAGTAATTGTTATTATTTTTTGTCTCCCTTTCTGTTTTTTTTTAGTATAAATTCAAAATATTATTATGAAAAATAAGATCCTAGGGGGTTCTTCAAATTAAACTTCTCTTGTTTCTTAACAAGATGCAAAAATTATGAATTTAAAAAAGTTCTTCTTTAAATTCTTAAATAATAATAATAATTAAATAAGATTTTTCTATGATTAGCCGTAAATTTTGCAGTTTACTGCATGACATCATAAACTACTAAATCTGAAATAAATTTTCTTTAAAGTAAATAAATAAAAGGAATAAATAAAAAATAAATAAAACATGCTATTATTAGCAGATGCTAGTCCTAAGTCAAGATACACACATATATTTTAATGTAACTTCAGTGTTAAAGCATATAAATTAAATATTTGGTATTAAAATATATCCCCCCCCCCCCAACCTCTCTTTTTATTTATTTATTTATTTATTTTTTTTTTTGTCACAGAAAGAACATATTATAATTTTTATTGTTATTATTATTTTAAGGTTACAATGAAGAATGTTTTTTATTTGTAGTTAAGAAGAAAAAAGAAATATAAATTTAATTAAAACAACTCTTCTAGAAGTTATTTTTAGGGAATTAGCCAGTAGATGGCGCTCGTTTCTAGAGTGGGAGAAGCCTTCAGTTTGTTTATACCTAAGCGTTGTGCGATTTAGCGCTGACCTAGTCGAGGGGGCATAATTTTTTTTTCCAAGGGAGTTCGTCGTTCCGAGCCGAAGCTCGCAATCTTATTGGTTGTTGGTTGCCCAGTGTCCAACATGTTGTTCAACCAGTTTTGGCGACTTTGCACTTGTTTTGAGAAACTACATTACAAACAAAATAAAGCAAAAATGCAATTTTTATAACATAATGGAAGTTGAATGTTATTCAATGCATTTTGTATAATTATAAATAATGATTTAGAAATATGTCTCTTCAATACATTTTTAATTAATTTTTTGAACGCTATATTTTATATCCAAGTATATACTTAATATTAATTTTTGTTTATTAAATAAAGACGAATAAAAGATTTCTTTTTTTTTTCTTAAAAAAAAAAAAAAAAAAAAAAAAAAAAAAAAAAAAAAAAAAAATCGCTCTTTGTAATAAAATTATTTATTTAATTTCTTTTTAATGAATGTACTTACTTAGGCAATATTGAGTTAATTTGGTTTTAGAAGGATGCTATTTAATGTATTTTGTATATTTATAAATACAAATTTAGTAATATTTGTCTTCAGTTTATTATTATTATTAATAATTTTCTTAAACGTTATATATTTTGTAACTAAGTATACTTAAATTTTGTTATTATTTATTTAATATTTTCTTCTAATACAAATGTATATTATACGAATTTGATATTATATTTGTAAATGCAGATTATTTATAACTAATTGCACAGAATATTTGTTTCTGCTTTTATATTATTTAACATATCTTAATCAATATTAATTTATTAATAAAAATTATTACTATGTATTTATGATATTGATTTAATAAATATTATTATTAAATATTAATAATTATAAAATGTTCATGTATTATTTTTTCATTTATATTATACAATTAGATTAGACTGTTTTAAATAAATAATAATACATATTTAGACTATATGCTAATTATAACTAAATTTATATTATACAGTTAGCTTATTTTAAATAAATAATAAATCTTTAGACTGTACGCTGTTAATCCTAAATATTTGGGTTTTTCTTTACGTTGGTTTTTAAATTTGACATATTCATTACAAAATATTTTTACACATAATCAACAACTTTTTTTTTTTTCGTTTTTCCACTTTGTATTAATAATGATTGTTCAAAGTATATAACTTCTTCCAGAAAAAAAATATATTAACTGTGCCGCTATATTTTATAATGATTGTTTGTCAAATAAAGACAGAACTCAACCCCCCCCCCCCACACACACACACACACACATTCATATACACATACATACCAAATTAATGCTACTGCGAAACTGTAATTTATTTGCACCAGAAACTAACATTACACACTAAAGTGTAAAATTTCAACTAAAATGACATTTAAGTAGCAAAGACAAAAATAAATAAAAAATAAAGACAAGTATTTTTTTTCCTTTTTTGGTTCCATGTAATGTATAATTTTGAACTATATTCCATAAAGGTATAAGAGCATACAGTTACAAATTCATGGGATTGTTAGGAAATCCAACCTCTTCTTCACCCCCCCCCCCCCTCCCGGATTTTGGATTTTAAGGTTTTTTATGGATTAAAATTGCACATTCTTCCTGGAACTGCAGCTTGAAAAATAAAATATAAATAGTTTATTTTTTGTTTATCACAAATAGCATTTAAAAAATATATATAAATAATATACTTATATTAATATTATTATATAATAATTAATAAATTATATAATAATATAAAAGTGTTATTTATATTTAAAAAATATATATATATTTTAATATAAATAATATAATATAATTATATTAATGTTATTGTATAATTATATAATATAACTAATTAATTAATAATAATAATAATTAATTTTATATTATAATATATCATATTAATAATTATATAATAATATTATATTATTTATATTAAAAAATTATTACAATATTTTTGATATAAATAGTAATATTCTCCCTGGAACTGCAGCTTGAAAAACCAAATGTATATATAGTGTTAATCACAAATGACAATTTTTAAAGAATATAAATAATACAATTGTATTAATATTATTATATAATTATATTATATTATAATTAATACTAATAATAGTTATATTAATATTATTGCATAATTATATTATATAATAACTAATTAATAATATTAATATAATTATATTATTTATATATTTTTAAAATGCTATTTGAGATTAAAAAAAAACTATATACATTTTGTTTTTCAAGCTGCAGCCCCAAGAAGAATTATATTAATGTTATTGTATAATTATATTATATAATAATTAACTAATTAATTAATAATAATATTAATTAATACTATATTATAATATACTATATTAATAATTATATAATAATATAGCATTGTTATTTATATTTAAAAAATTATTACAATATTTTTAATATAAATAGTAATATTCTCCCTACGACTGCAGCTTGAAAAACAAAATGCATATAGTTTTAATCACAGACGACAATTTTTAAAGAATATACTAAGTAATACAATAATATTAATATTATTATATAATTATGTTATATAATAGTTAATAATAATAATTGTTATATTAATATTATTACATAATTATATTATATAATAATTAACTAATTAAATAATAATAATATTAATTAATACTATATTATAATATACTATATTAATAATTATATAATAATATAGCATTGTTATTTATATTTAAAAAATTATTACAATATTTTTAATATAAATAGTAATATTCTCCCTAGGACTGCAGCTTGAAAAACAAAATGCATATAGTTTTAATCACAAACGACAATTTTTAAAGAATATACTAAGTAATACAATAATATTAATATTATTATATAATTATGCTATATAATAGTTAATAATAATAATTGTTATATTAATATTATTACATAATTATATTATATAATAATTGATTAATAATATTAATTATTTTAATATTATTAATTATATTTAAAAAAATTATTATAATTTTAAAATATAAATATTAATATTCTCCTCTAATTGCAGCTTTAAAAACAAAATGCATATAGTTTTAATCACAAATGATAATTTTTTTAAATATAAATAATATTATTATATTAATATTATCACATAATTATATTTATATAATAATGGATTAATTAATAATATTATGTTAATAATTAAATATTAAAAAATATTTTTTATAACTTAATTAATCATTGAAAAATTTAAACAACTTCCCGCATGCTTGGATTCGAATTCAAGTACTCAGATTTACAGACAAACGTCATACCTCAACGCTAGTATGCATTCAAACCGAGTCAGCTTAAAATAGAATTGATACAAAACCCCCTGAAGTACTCTTCGCCAAATGTTATTATCGCCAATATAGACTATGACACCGCCAAAGGCAACAACCAATGAGGTTATGAGCTACAGTTCCGATCGACGAACTCCCTTGGAAAAAAAAATTATGCGTCGAGGCAAAGCCGCCTCAAGACTACAAGCCAGACACTCCCTTCATCCCCCCACGTGTGACGTCACAGCCCGGGGCTGGCTAACTGCCAACGCGCCAGCCCCGAACATTTGAATTTTGTATCTTGCTATTTTACGTGCACGTGGACGTGTGTTTTACTCAGCCTGATAACATATTCTTTTCAAGGTAAGTTTTATTTTCAAATTATATTTATATGCTATCAGCACAATTTTTATTTCTTGTGTTCAAAATCTTTTATTTTTAATTTCTTTGAAATAAATTAACTAGCAAATCCTAGTACGATTCTATCAATAATACCGTGTCTCAAAACGAAACTATATTATTGTAGTTCTGTTTCGTTCCACATAGAGCAATAATTTAAAATGGCAAACATCCCTAAATCGTGTCAAGACTTATATCATTTAATTTGTATTTTGTCACACCATCCTCTCTTTCTAATTTGTTCAGAAATTTTCATAAAAGTCGCTGTGAATACATAGCATTTTTATCTTGTTTACTTCTTTTAAAGCAAACCCCGATCGATATACTTGTATCATATCTTGTGTCTTGAGGTGGCTTTGGTCGAGGGGTTCTTCTTCGAACCCATTTTAATGTTTTTGTTTGTTTTGTTTTTTGTTTTCTCGCACTGAGGAAGGGGATCCGGGAATCTTCGGAACGATCGTATGTGATTTTTTGTGTCATGTTCGTACGTATTTGTGCGTTAAATCGTTGTTAAAGATTTTAGCTTATGTATTAAAATTCGCACAAAATGTTTGATTTATGCCACTGAGGATAATAAGCAGAATTATTCATATTAAATGCAAAAGAAGTTATATGGTGTTTTTCATACATTTCAGTGGAAAGAGACTGGGAACCTGACGTCCATGGTCAAAAACATACACAATATGAAGTTTGGTTCAATTATATGCATAACTTCGTGCACTTTTCGATAATACAATTATGAAAATGACAGAAAAATCGCTATTATAGCGCCCCTACCGATGTAATATTACCATATTTAACTAGACCTGCTGGCTATAGCCAAAAATATATAGGGTAGATGAGCCAGTAATGGACAACTTTAAGGAATTCCTTTAAAAAAAATAAATTATATTTTATTATATTTCAGTTTTTTTCAATGTTATATTAATATATCAACAATATTTAACCATTCTTATAGTCTCATTTCCCAATATGAATCAAAATTTAATTTTAAATAACAGAAACATATCAAAACGCCCAAAAGTCCAATAATGGACACCATCTGGTCCGGTAATGGACACTCTCTGTTCCAATAATGGACACCCCACAAAAAGTAATAGATATAATTGTTTTTATGACTGTATTTAGAACCAAAATTTAATGAAAGCATACTAATGAAATAAAATAGTTATTTTCAAGTAAATTTAACAATTAGGATATCAAAAATTAATCAAATATTTACAAGAATTATTCACTGTTTAAATTAATTATTGTGATCATCACAAGAACAATATTTTAAGATAGATATTATTTTAGATGATTTAAAATACTAAATGTCAGGGAATCACAGCTATCAAATTATAGAGACAGTGAGGGTTTATAGGGGGGATAAAAAAGTTTTGGATTATTATGCATAGATTCTTATATTTCCCACTATTTTGTATTTTTAACAGCTAAACTCCTCGAAACTACTTGATATATTACTTGTAGTATTACAAATATGAAGGAAATTATACTGCGGGTTGAATGTTTAAGATAATCTCTCTATTCTAAAAAAAAGTAACTACCGCTGTCACCGCCGCCGCCGGTTTTGAATTTTTTGTGACCGGAGGTCTTTCTTCGTTAATATTAAGAAAAATAATGCATACAAAAATATGAAAATCGGTAGTATTATACAGAAATGTTTGATAAACACGCTGATGCAGACAGTTTTCAGATCGAAGAATTATTTTAAGAGATATTTAATGCTAAAGTTGGACAAAATCGTTCCACTAAAAAAGTTTTATAGGAGCAAAAACTGTTCATAGGAATTTAATCATTTTTAGATCATTTTATGCGTTAGAATTTGCCGGAGTGCAGATTGCATTAATTTTTTTATTTTGACTAATTTTTTGAGGTTTTATTTCTATTTTAAATTCAGATTTTCAGCATTTCTAGAGATATTTTTAACAGATTTTAGAAAGTGATATTAATTTAAACTGTTGCCAACTGTATAAACAGCGGAAGCAATAATGTTTGCTTCAAAAAAATAAAATATATTTATACGTGTAAATAAATTAAAAATTTATTTACACGTGACTATTATAAACAGAAAAAAAAACATTGGAATTAGAATTAAATAATTATGTACAAAAAGCAGGAACTTATTAAAAATTACGTCATAAAACTATAATTACACGTGAATTTTAAGAGAGAAAGGATTTTGTAAAATAATAAATTTATTAGCATGCGTTAGAAGTCTTAAATAGGAGAAATTACGTTATATTTACGTCACATTACAGTTATTACATAAAACGAACTCACGTGAATATTAAAAAGAGAAAGAATAGTTTGGTCAAAATTACGTCAGATTAAAAACGATTAATTTAAAATGTCTTATTTAAAAGGACTTTGTTTTCGCTTTGTTAAAAAATACCGGGAGACAAAGATTCTGTTTACTTAATTCTTTATATATTAGCTTATTTTGAAATGTTGTTACACGTGTCTACGTCATCAAGTTATTTTTATTTCGACGCTTTATTTGTATTTTTATTAATGTTGTACTAATTTATTTGTTATTTCGTTATTTAAAATAAAAATTATGTGAATTTGTATAATTTGGCGAGTGGTTTGGCGATTTATATAATCTGGCGAAATTAGTCGACGGGATAATGAAGTAGTACCGTAGCGGATTTGGCGTTAAAATTTCCCCAATAAAAGAGAAATGAATAGAAATCCGTTTATAGGGAGATCGCCACTGTTTTTTAAATTATAATTCAATCTTTCAAAATCTTTTTAAAGCCGATCACATTAGCGGGCATTTAGAGTCTGCGGTGTCTGGACGGGGGTTGGCGAGCGTAGCTCGTAGGGGGCCGAGCCCCCTAGTTTTGTAAAAAGAAACTGCAGAACTGACGTTTGAGGCCACTGATCTGCAGATATACTAGCAATCATTATTGCTATAAATTTAATTAATACTTGCTGTTTAACCCGTTCTACGGACAGGTGTTCATGAATTTAATTCTAAAACCAAAATTAAAAATAAAAATCGGTACAACCAAATTTAAGTTTATGAATATAAAAATGTGTTATATCTGTTAAAAATCAGTAATTACACAACCAATGTGAAATATGTAAGTACACAAAAACTCAGGTATGTATTAAAAAATCAATAAAAGTAAGTACAGTGTGTAATGTATTTAATAGGTTTGCACCTGATGGCAGTACATACTATGTAATAGTACTACTACTTTAACTTGGTGGTCTCGTGGTGTTCTAATAAAATTGCTAACTAAGATATATCATGGTGTCAGAAGTATAGTGACCCATGTATTTTTGTTAAATATTACAAAGGAATTGAAGCAATATGGCAGGAAGTTTACCTAATATTGCAGCATGTGAACCGGGATGAAATCCATCCGAGTCATGGCGGTATTGGAGGCAAGATTTTGAAGATTACATAGAAGCTTTGAAATATGCAGGTGAATCCGAAAAAGCAAAAACAGCGCTCTTCCGGCATGTTGGCGGTGATGAGTTAAAAAAGCAATTTCGTGCATTTGATCTGAAGCCAGAAGGAGGAGCCAGTGAAATAACATTGAAGCAAATTTTGGACGAATTTAATAAATATTTTCAGGACTATGTGAATGAGATATATGCTTCATTTAAATTTTTAGAAATCAAGCAAGAAAGTGAAGAAAAATTTGCGGACTATTATTAACGTTTACGTAGAGCCGTTATTGAATGCAATTACGGGAACCTTGCGGATCGGATGCTTCGTGATAAAATCATTCAAGGGTTGGCTGATAAATCGCTACAAGAGCGATTAATTCTCGAAACTAGTAGAAAGAAGAAGTCGTTGCAAGAAATTGTTGCTGAATGTAAAACGGTCGAGCATAGTAAAGTGCAGGCCGCGGAAATGTGCGATAAAATCAGCAGATTGAATGTCGATGCAGTGAAGTGGGAGGATGGCCGTGCACGATATCATAAAAGAGAAATATTTTGTAAATACTGTGGCAGATCTCACGAACCAAAGAAATGTCCAGCCTTCGGTACAAAATGCAGAAACTGTGAAGGAAAAAACCATTGGTCGAAAGTATGTCGGAATAAAGTAAACAACAGTCAACAGGTGCGTCGACTAAATGCAGAGGAACGGAATAATGACAGTGATACAGAGTTTGTTTATTTGGGTGAACTGAAATATATAAATCAACTTGAGAGTAAAAAATCAAATTCTGTATGGCTACAAAAATTAAAAGTAAATCGAAATGATGTTATATTTAAGCTAGATACAGGTTCTCAAGTCAATGTTATTCCAAAGAGTCAAATATTAAAATGGAGTGAAAAGCCAATGGTGAGAAAATGCAAACAACCTATACTGGATTACTGTGACAACGTTGTACCAATTCTAGGTGAGTGTTTTCTTAATTGCAAAACCTTAAAGAAAGATATGAAATGTAAATTTTTAGTAACCTCTTTAAATGCTAGTCCAATATTAGGGCTCGAAGCCTGTGAGAAATTAGAACTTATCCAAAGACTTAATAATGTTATAAAGCCCATGTATAATTTTTTCCATCAAACACCAGAAGATATTGTCCAGCAGTTTTCTGATGTATTTACAGGAATTGGTCGCTTGAACCGTGTTGCAAAAATAAAATTAAAAGACCACTATATTCCTCACATAGCCGCCTCACGTAAGATACCACTAGCTCTACATGACAAAGTAAAGAATGAGTTGCAGAATATGGTAGAATCTGGAATAATTGCAAAAGTGGATGAACCAACAGAATGGGTAAATAATATGGTTGTCATTAACTCGCCTAAAAAATTGCGCATCTGTTTAGATCCAAGGCCTCTAAATGAAGTAATTCGTCGACCTCACTACCCTATACCAACAGCTGATAGTCTTATTGAACGACTTCAAGGATGTAAAATATTTACTATCCTAGATGCAAAAAATGGTTTTTGGCAATTGCCATTAGATAGAGAATCTTCATATTTAACTACATTTACAACACCTTGGGGACGGTTCAGATATTTAGTTCTGCCTTTTGGGCTTAATAATGCTGCAGAAGAGTTTCAGATGGCTATGGAGAACACGTTTGAAGATATGCCTGAAGTAAACCCTTACTTTGATGATCTAGCCCTTGGAACATCCTCTATTGAAAATCACTGCCAGTTACTACATAAAGTTTTAACACGTGCTAGAGAAGCAAGTCTTAAATTTAACCTTGCCAAGACCAGTTGTCAAAATCTTCTGTGAATTACCTAGGCCACATATTATCTGACAAAGGAATAGAACCAGATCCTAAAAAAGATAATGGCTATAACTGAATTTCCTGCGCCAAAGAATCGAGAGGACTTGCAAAGGTTTATTGGCATGATAACATACTTAGCTAAGTTTACGCCTCATTTCTCAAATCTAACACATTCATTGAGGCAGCTTTTGAAACAGGATACACAGTGGTTGTGGGATGAAAATGTTCAACGGGACTTTGAACTAATAAAAGGTACTTTAGTACAAGCTCCATGTTTACAGTATTTTGATAAAGACAAAGCTGTAACCGTTTCAGTGGATGCCAGCCGTTATGGCTTGGGAGCTGTTTTACTGCAAGATAATAAACCAGTTGCATATGGTTCTGCATCATTAACTGAAACACAGCAACGGTATGCTCAAATCGAAAAAGAGTTACTCGCTGTAGTTTTTGGCCTTGAACATTTCAATTATTATACATATGGAAGACCAGTTGCAGTGCAGACAGACCACAAGCCATTGTTGGGATTAAGCAAAAAGCAGTATGATGCTATATCACCGAGACTTCAACGTATGCTTCTCAGGCTTAATAGGTATGATTACAAGCTTGAATATGTCCCCGGAAAACTTCTTCTGATAGCCGATACACTTTCTCGTGCTCAGTTAGTCAAAAAATATTTTGCCGATGAGGAAGAATCAGACACAGGTGTTAAGATAAATCTACTATCTCATGCATCAGCTAACAAGTGGAAACCTGCTAAAGTGACCACCTTGGTAAAGTGGCCACCTGGCTAAAGTGACTGCTTTTGCAAAATTGTACTCGTGCTCATATAAAAGAACATGAGAATTGTCCGGTAATGTGACCACCTGTCTATAGTGTAAAGTGACCAGATAGTCTGTCATTGTCAATGTTATTTGAACCTGTAAAGTGTGACCATCTATTTTTCTGCATGCCGAAAATTTTCAAACTAAAAGACTAAAGTGACCATTTTTCGAAATTTTTATTTTCATCCATAAAAAAATAGAATTTATCTCCTATAATGACCACCTGCTTAATGTACAAAGTAACCATTTTGCCCTTTATTGTAATATTTGCACATGTCTAAGGTGACCTTCCCCTCCCAATTTTTCTCTGGAGATGAGTTAGGATTGCGGAATGTGTCCCCGACGCATATTGGCGGATCCTAGGATAGGAATGCTTGAGCCTGCTACTCATTGGCTAACTAATAGTCAGTCATGTGTTAGTAGTACTACGTTTATCTGAGAAGACGACTTGGCGATTTTTCAGGTTTGTTTTAAAAAGGGTTCCTTTGTCATATATTCTCAGAAATTCTAAGAATAAACCTGCACATGTTCTTTCATTGGACTGCTTGCGAGATTTGTAACATTTAACATTAAATTTTAGTTGTATGAACTTTTAGTTTTCTTATTGCTTTAGTAGTTTTTTCAAATTTTTATTTTTACGCAGTTACCTTTTCTTAAAGTATGGAGAATAAAAAATCTAAATCTAAAATAATCTAAACAGTATAAAGACTTGTGTTTAAAAGATAAAATTTAAGTTATTAATCCATCTATATATAAAAAAATTAATGCTTTAGAAATGGACCAATGAAAACATGCATGTAGTGGAGGGTATACGGGGGTATACGCCGTATACCCTCTGGAATTTTTTAAGGAATATCGTATACCCTCTGTTTCTCAAGAAAGCTATAGTATATATACACTAGAATATACCCTCTGCCTTGAGCGCATACCCTCTGCTTTGAACGTATACCCTCTGTTTTTTTTACGACTACACCACTGAATGAAAATCTGCGTAGATACCGCGAAATGCATCTGATTGGTCAGAGTTTTCTGACGCTAGGGGATTAACCAAAGGGGGGGGGGGGGGGACCCCAGCGCTGTCGCAAAATGTCGCCAAGTTTACCGCCAACTTGATGATATATCGCCAAATTTGGCGACCAAAATTAGTCTCCAAAAATGACGCCAACTTGGCGCTATTTCCAGTATTTCGCCGAATTTCCATAGACTTACATTGAAATCCAGCGGGGTTTACTTGCTTTCAGAAAATAAACAAATTGAGATATTTCAATGCAACGAAAACTAATATTAGCTTATGAATAGGGTTTAATTGAACTATTTACATCATTTTTAAGCATAAACACTAACTATTTACAATATTCGTAACACAATATATATAAATTTATATTTAATAATTCTTATAATTATGGAACTCTGTAAGCTCTAATGATTAGGTGCTTAGAGATAAGGAAATAAAATTGTCAGAAGTTGTGGAAGAGCACATTTTTACCAAGTGAAATCTAAAAATTGAATGCATAGAAAATAAGGAATCGCGAAACAATTACGTCTGGAGTTGGCTAGAAAATAGAGATTGCTTCGCGATACTGAATGGAATCGCAAAGAGATTACGTAGGGGTTGGTGAGCGTAGCAAGCAGGGAGCGGAGACCCCTAGTTTTCTAAAAAACAATAGTTAAAGAGCAGCAGCTGAAAATGTTCAAATCAGTAAAACTTGTATGAGCAATATTTTAAAAATAAAATCGGAATATCTACAAAGATTTGAAGAAAATGAAAAGGAGACAGAAAATTTGAAATACCAATTATTTTGAAGTAAATCAAGCAACTGTTGAATGGTTTTAAAAAATGCTTGGGATTAACTCTTTCAGGGGCAGAAGAATTCTGTTCGTAAAATGATGAAATAATTGACTTGCACTAGAATATTCAAACGAATTTCTTAGAAAATAAAACCCCGCTATTTTGCACTTTCAAAATTCAGCAAAATTTTATTAAAATATTCTTGGCGTCATTTGTCAGTTTTAGCATTAAAATTGGGTGGCTAGACTCTCTAGCCACCGCCCTTGAAAGGGTTAATGCTCGAGTTTCTGGAACTTTGCTGCAAGAAGCAGCTAAAAGGGGAGTTTTAAGTTAATTACTTCTTTGCAGTATATTTTAAATTAGTAATTCAGTTATTACAATTGTTAAATTAATCAATTCATTACTTGATATAGTGCATTTTTCCGTATGTATATTTTATGTTTTATTTTTTGAGATCACAAAAAATTTTAACGTGTCATTTTTAAAGGCACTTCATAAAGTGACCACCTCTATATAGTGACCATTTTAGCCGGTCCCGAGGGTGGTCACTTTACACAGGTTCCACTGTATTTACACAAACAAATTAAAGTTGGGAATATAAAATTCAGTTACAAAGTCAATATTTACACAACCAAACAACCATTTGTAAGAAAAAATGAAATTTTCGAGACTGCAAAAAAATGGAAAAAATTATTTTATAATTAAAAATCTTTGCAATGTTTTCCACGTCACCAATGAGGTAAATTGCGGTAGACTCGTTTTTTTAGTGAGCATTTACACAACCAAATTAAAGTTTAGGGAATCAGTTATACGGTGGATATTTACACAACCATACAAAAATTTGTAAGAAAGAATGAAATGTACATCATTATTGCAAAAAAACCTGAAAAAATTGAAAAAATTTCTTTTAAAATAAAAAACCTTTGCATTGTTTTCCACGTCATCCATGAGGTAAAGTGCAGTAGACTCGTTTTTGTTTGTTTGTTTGTTTTTTACAATACAGCAAAATAGTTGCGACTTAAGATAAAACTTCACGGAAGACAATGTTTTGTGTAAATGCCTTATCAGACTGTGGAAAAAGTTTTCCTTGTTTTGGTTCGTCCTTGACCTAAACACGTACACATCTTCTAGAAGTTGCTCTTGAAAAGGCTACATACAACATCCCATGTAAAAAATGTGAATGGGGCAAAAATATTCCAATTTTTTTCAAGGTTTGACCCTGAGATTTATTGATAGTCATAGCAAAGGCCTAAGGGTCCTAAGTGGAAACTGACGGCACGTAACTGGAAAGGAAAACTGGTATCCGACGGTGTAAGCAGAATCATATGTATGAAAACGCGGGTGCCTCTCCTATGTCCTGTCAAAACTTCTGCATCTATAATATTTTGCGACAACCTTCTGAATATTAAACGTGTTCCATTACAGAGACCAGTGGACGGATTCATGGTTCTAAGCAACATCACAATAATGCCAACTTTAAGATTTAATTGATGTGGTGGCATTCCAGAAAGTGTTAAACTATTGATGAAATCCATTTGCAAATTGTTTTGTTCTTCTTCATCATCAGAAAGTATTGTATCAGAACTAAAATAAGTTTTGTCTTCGCCAGGTACTTTTCGTAATCCTCATTCTTGGGACACGAAATGGCTCTTTCCGAAAGATGATCAAAATCAATTTCAGACGAACCAAAAATATCATACACTATAGAATACTGCACTAAACATTCTGGAGTTATTTCAATAATATCTTCTCCGAGTTCATAATCATTAGTCAACAGACCATCCCGCAGGCGAACGAGCCATTCCACGAAATCAAGTTCCTCTGGCTCCGTTCGCATATTTGTAATCAAATTGAACTGTCAAAATCTTGGCCAGAGAGAAGAATTCTTGATACAACTTTCAAAAATGAGTGTTTTGTTTGCATGTATCATTGCCATCCAAATCTCGCAGAAGTCTATCAACAGCATTCAAAGCATGAATAGGTGCCATGGTACATTCATCCCATATAATGAGCTTAGCCATTTTCAGTAATCTTCCTTCAGATGTATTTTGCCGAATTTTGGAAGCTGAATTATCCATTACGGTGACTGGTATTTTAAACTGGGAATGTGCAGTTCTTCCAGCCTGCAAGAGTATCGATGCGATGCCTGTCTATGCAACGGGAATAGCAGTATATCCCATTCCTCTGACGTAATGCAGCAAAGTAATGAATAGCAACGTTTTTCCTGATCCCGCAAAAGCATTGACAAAGAAAACCTAAGCGACAGTAGCATAATCATTTTGAATACTTTCAATGACAGCATAAACAAATATACGTTGTTCCGGATTTAGCATGTTTAACAATCGTTTCCCCTCTGCTCTTTCTTCTTGTAAATCATAGACATCGCATTTGAAGGTTCGGGTAATTCAATGTTCTGAAGTGTCACGTTGTGTATGCGTAGATGATTGGTTATGTCTTCAAGAGCTCTGTCTCTACTCTCCTGTAGCGGCAGATAGCGAGCAAAATCTTCTGAAAGTTCTGACTTAAACTGTTCCCATAATTGAATCGGTAAATTTGGATTGCCAAAGACACATATGAACGAAAACAGTTGTCTCAGTTTAGGTGGAATTTCAAAACCACATGCTTCAGTTAAACAATGTTGCCATTCATGATCATCTTCTAATAAATTTGTAGCACGGCATGCACCCTTGAATGTTTCATGGACAGTATTCTCATACGTCCTTAACTCCTCGAAAGACTTGGCACCGGGAACATGACAAAGCAGCATACGAAGATGGAATCGCTCAATATCCTTTGGGCTTACAGAATACATCCTGATACCTAATGTAACACGCCTTTGCCATACATTGCCTTTCCATATAAAGTGCTTTGGAATTTCTGTATAGAGATAGATGATTGCTGAAGTATCAGAACTGTTAAGTAGAAACCAAGCAGTGAGCATGGTGTCTTTATTTCTTGCTCTTTCAAAAGCTTCACATTTCTCCGCTTTCCTAAAATACACAGATTGCATGTCTTGTAGATGCACCGACAATCTAATAATAACATGGGACTTGTCCTGCATGGGCTTCTCAAGAAGTCGCCACATTGCCTCTGGTGCCGAAACATATCGTTCATTTAAGTGTGGCGTACGTAATAGGTATATCTCGAAAAATATTTTTCTACTACTGTGCATTTTTTTTAAATGAAATTTAATTTATTATGTTGCTATGGCAGCATACATTATAAAATGATATCTATGGAATAAGGTAATAAAGAGAATAAAAAGTTTTGTTGATGTTCGTGATAAAAAGTTTTCTTTATTTTTAAAATAAGGTAAAAATTAAGCGCAATTAAATAATCTCTAATTATTTGCATGCGAGGTAAAAGAATTATCGTAATAACCGCTACATCTTCTTACTATTGCAACGTGGCCTACGTAATATGTATATCTCACATTGCAGTAAACATTTAAAGCTGGTTTGAACTTGCGCGATTACGGATTGAACATAAAAAAAGGCAAAAATTCGTCAAAAATATAAAATAAAATAGAAACATATTTAAAATTTTCGAATTTTTTGCCCCAATCGTTCATGGGCCTCCTACCAGCAACCCGTGTGCAAAATTTCGTAGCCCTGCGCCCTTTTGTTTCCGAGTTTTTCTGGTTACAAACATACGCGCACAGATTTTAATAGTATAGATTATAATACCTTTTTTTTTCTTTTTTTAACAGAGATGAAAAAGCAAACGTTTATAATAGAAAATAATAGATTTTTAACAATTTCTCTAACTTAAACGTTTTTTCTTAAGTGAGGAGGGATTCAGCTTTATGAGTTCCTCTTTTCCCTATGCCCCTAAACAATATTCTCTGCTTCCGTATTTGTTTTATTGATTGCCAGATTCTAAAATATGAAATGTAGAGTTATTTAAAAAATAATAATTTTATTAAAATAGTAAAAAATTTATTAACCATGTGAAAATAATTAAAAGCAGTTATTTATAAAAAAAAAAAAATTGGTGTTATTACATTCTGGTAGGTGCAATTTAAAAATTAAAATTTGATTACTTAGGTTTTCAATTAAGTCAAATGATGTTATGCACTATGAACATTACAATAATAAATAAAAATAATCAATAAAAAGTTCAATAATCAGCTGAACCGGATTGAGAAAAATTAGCCTTTTTAAAAAGTTCTGTTGAACAGATTTTGTGGAAACTTGCATTAATAGTTATTTAACTTTTTAGGGATAGTTTGAGTATATTGCAAATTGTTCTGCATTGCTTAGTTATAGAATTATACTGACTGGTTCTATAATCAGGTGAACCTGGTTATGAAAGATAGTCTTTTTTTAAAGTACTACTAGACGGATTTTGATGAGACTTGCATTGTTAATTAGATAATTTTTCAGGTTTTAGTATATTACATATCTTTGTATCTTCTTTACCAAATCATGCTGTAAATGATCAACTAAAAGAGACGTTCCTTAACAGCTCAAATTTTGCTTGACACATTAGAAAATATAATAGCACAATGGTGTTCGTATCTTTTTCGGTGATCCAAAAGTACATTCCAAGTAAAGGTCCGTATCAAAGTCAAAGTCCGCAATATACTTCGTTTGATTCAGGTTCATTTGGAAAACTGACAAGCGTAGCGACCGAAGCCTGTTAATTTCCCAATAAAAAGTCTCAAAATGTAAACAACTTGACTTATTATCAGCTATTGCTAATTACATGACAAAGTTTTTAAAGAATTCTTGTGTATGAGAAATGCATCTTGATGAACATATCGTGAGCTATTTTGTGAGGAAATATATTAATTTATTTTATGTATCTGGAATATGAATAGAGCACTTGATAAAAAAAAAATGCCTGTGTGTGTGCCAGTCCATTTACAACATAGCCCTGTCAGTTGCGTTTTTGATTTTAAAAATAATCATGCTTGTTAATTGTTGACCTTGTCTTTCTTCTATACAAGTTTGTCTTTTATGTGTTGTTTTCGTATGTACCTACACAACTAAGAGAGGCTTTACTGTTACGAATAACAGGTTTCACTTTTCCCTAAGGCATTAGGCAAAAATTCAGTAATCAAAGATACAAGGACTTCGTTGCAATCATCAAGTGACTGACCTTTAGATATCAAGATCAAAACAAATTTGTAAATCCAATCTGGAGATTTTTTTTTTCAAAAGGATTAAGAGAATGAGAAGAGAAAATAAAGATGTTTTATGCGACACGATACAAAATAAAGACATACAAAAAGAATTTCATTGGTATTCGTTGAATGGTTTAGGTTCGAACCTTGCTTGAACTTCGGAAACACAGCTTAATATCGTTATATGGTATAACCTTGTGTCAGCACGATAACGTCCAAAATATTGGACCGCGAAGCGGGGGGGGGGGCGGAAGAGGCAGTCGCTCCAGTGCGGATATTGAGAGGACGCGCCAAATTTATACTAACTACCCAGGGGCGCCATTTGAGGAGGGCTAGGGGGGCAATAGCCCCCTCCCAAGAAATTTGATTTTTCAGAAAAATTATCAACCATCAATTGTCAGACTCAAAAAAAAAAAATTAAAAATTGCTCAAACACTAAAGTAATTTATAAGATTTGATTGTAATAAAAACATACACACACACACACAATTTTTACTCGCATTATAGTATAAGATACATACAGGGGCGCCATTTGAGGGGGGCTGGAAATCAAAGAGGATGGCAAGAAACAAATTTCTGGGGGGGAGCGATTGCCCCCCCCCCCTCTCCAAGAAATTCGATTTTTCAGAAAATTTATCAACCATCAATTGTCAGACTCAAACAAAAAATTAAAAAATTGCTCAACGCTAAAATAATTTATCAGATTTGATTGCAATAAAAACATATGCATTTAATAAATGCTTTATGCATAGAAATTAATAATTATCAAAAAAAATTCCTATTCGAACTTTCTTAAGGTGAGACATATGTCGTACTTTGGCTAATTTTAAAAATACATGAGAGACATTTTCTTTTATCAATTGCTTCTCAGCTGTGTACATTTTGATTATAGGAAAACTAGTCCCTCATGGCTAGAAATTCAGGGGTAGACTTTTTTCAGATAGTTTCTTTTGCGGGTGTGGGGGGGGGAGGGGGGGGGGAGGATGAAGGCGCGAGTATAATTCAAGTTCTTATTTATCTGACTTTTTTACTTTTTTGGATTATTAGTGTCACGTTATATTTACTACAATCATTGCAACGTTATCAAATTATTTAATTATTTGCTTTATTAAATCATATTACCGACAAAACAATTTCCTCAACCCAAAAACCGACAGACTTCCACCAAATCCTAAAGTAAAAGAAAATTGCTCCATATTTTAACACGTTTATAATAAAGTAGTCTATGGTTTTATCCCTTATGTACAGAAATGAACACATGGATTATTAGTATGGGCCACGATTAACAGTCAAATCTAAAGTTTTTAATTTGAAAAATATTCAGGGCTTCCTTGCTAAAACCCAGGTCATCCCGACTCCGATTGAAAGAGATAAAGCATAATCCGAGAAACTTAAAGTGTACCTCACTCGCAATGAAGAAAATACGTCAACCTATCCTGCCGCAGGACAATAAATTCAAGTAAATACGTAATCCGCTAAAAAGATTTATACATTGAAAGACAACCCGACCCGAAATGAAAGAAAATGAATCCGTATTTTAATACAATTATTGTAAACAGTGGCGTAGCTACATTTTTTGGCGCCCGGGGCAGGAAGAAATTTTGCGCCTCCCCCCTCCCCCCCAAACATATATATATATATATATATATATAATCACATTATTTTTCCTCAAGACGAAAAAAAAGTATTTTTGGCTTTATCGGGAGCAAAAAGAAGCTTCACTCTTTCTTGTTTTTAAGGATTCAGCTAATTTTACTGTAACATACGAAATTAAAATACGTGGAACTCGATTATAGAAAATTTCTAGTTTTCGTCAATATTGAATTTGTATGATAATTTCAAAAACTTAGCGGAACATTCACGAATTTGATTGTTCTTTTAACCCCTTGAGGGGCAAGCAAAAATGTCTCTAAATATTGAATTCTCACCGGAATAATCGAAAAACTTTATTTTTAAGTAAGGAAAAGCAATTTTTCAACAATTTTCCTCCAAAGTTAAAAATATAAAATTTCGTTAACATTTTCTGGTGACAATATTGTTTAAATTAGGTGGGATATATTTTATCCCACCGCCCCTCAAGGAGTTAAGTGTATGAGAGTAGGTAGCAACACTAAAAATAAATTGTCAGAAAACCACATTTGCTAAAACTCCTAAAATTCGCCCGATTATAGAAAAAAACTCCTGTTTCAAAACAGCAGCCACCCTAGAATTTCAAATTGCTATACCATTTTTTAAGAAAACCAAAAATGTTCTTGAATCCTTCTATCAATACATTAACGATTATGCAAGAAATAAATTTGCATTTATAATTTTTCGTATATTTTTATTTTAGTTTGAAATTTTCAAGGTGTGCCCATTTTGAAACAGGATGGTGGATAAAGATGTCCAACGAATTTGGTCGAGGTCTTAATAAGCCCTTAACATATGCTCAATCACATCAAAATTGGTTTATAAATACGAGCACAGTCGCTTGACAATGATCAGATATTTATGGATATAGATACATACCTACTATATATATAGATGAAAAGGATAAGAATTAAAATCCTTTTAAAATTCAAAATTAAAATTAAGTTTCAACAATTTTAATTAAAATCCTTAAGTTATTTTTCCTAACTTTAAATCTTATACTCTAAAATCCGTTTTACCCCTTGTAACTTTGTTTCCCAGCACCACATTTGGTACGTTCAGCATTAAATTCCGAGGGTAACTTAAGACAAAAAATGCTGATGTTTGGACAATTCTCCTTCGTTTATAGTTAAAGACTTCAACGTCACAGGTTCCGGGAATTTTGCGGATCTTGACCACATGTCAATCAAGATCTAATTAACCAATTAAACTAAAAGTTCCTCCCAAATTGATACCTTTGCTCCCGTTCTGGAAAATATTACCAACAGCAAGAACACACACGAAAAAAGATTAGATTTTGCCCATTTGAGATGGCTGCACAACTTACCATGTAGGTCCTGAAATTGATGTAAATGGCTCGTACGACATCGATCGAACTCGCGGACATAATTGTAAGATGCAGCGACTAAATAAATTAGTTCAGTCCACAAAGTCCAGAGTCAAATTCATTACTCCCATTAATATCCCAGTTTTCCTTACATAGATAGATACAGATATAGTTTTCTCTAATGCATATGGGCTGAATTTCAGTATTTATCAAATATCTTTAACTTTTAAAACGACGAAAACAGACATTTGTACTGGTCATACTAGGAAGACTGAAAAGTCCTAATTTGTTTTTTATGCGATTTAAGAAGGGAAAATTTGTGGATAGGTCTCCCACGTTTTATTATTTGGCTTTTCTCAATGCCAATTCGACGGAAAAATGGAATTTCCAAAACAGAAGAAATAATATCTTATTGTTCTTCCAGTTAAATCCATTTTGCATTGGTTCACAGAAGCCCCCATTACACGAAAATATTCATGTAGAGAATGAAGAACGCAATAGAGGGTAATCGAGGCCAGGTCCTGATGCACATGAGGCTCAGATTTCTAATTTTTTGATAATTATCTCTGTCAACTGATTAAGATATCGATTTGAAAATTTCAGAGCACATATAGAAAAATATTTTTCACCTGTGTATAATTTTTTTGAAAATCGGTCGGTAATTTTCCTTAATGTTTTCAAAAAATGGACAGCGACAGTACAAAAGTTCGGAGAAAGAACTATATACGGCGAACATTCATTAAAAACCGAAATAAAAAAATATTCTTTTCAGCCGACCTCTCCAATTAATTTCCGAAAATCGATGGATCAGAGATTATATGAGATGTGGATAATCGACTTAATTAATAAACATTGCCAAATGCTAAAAACATAGTTTAAAAGCATTTATTAATTTAATCGAAGATTATTAGGGTGTTCTGTGGCAAGAGACCCGTGATATGAGTTAAGAGTTCGCTCACAAGTGTTTCTCCTCTTTATTTACATTTAAAAGTACGTTTTCCAAAATATAGACTTCTTTTACCACAATTATCAAACATTAACTCCTTCGGAACCGGAGGCTTTTACACAAATTTTATTCCGTTGGCACAACTTTATTTAAAAAACTTACTTTTACTTAAATAATCACGAAAATCCTCTAATTAAACAAAGCAAATATTACTTTTCTTTTTTACTGGTGCCAAAAACAAGTTCTGTATGCTCTTTTTGAAGGTGCATATATCCACACATGGTTCCGAATGGGTTAACGGCGCATTCTTTTCTCGGATTCTATGGGCCAGATTTCAATGGGAAATGAATCATTCAACTTAGCTTACGATTTTTTTACAGTTTTTAGCTCCACCTCCAGTGCAGGGGGCACTTTTTTTTTTATCTCGGGTTCTATGGACTCAATTTCAACTGGGTTTTGCTCATTCCACTTGGTTTCGGTTGTCTTACAATTTTTAGTTGTACCTCCCACCGCCAAGGGGCATTTTTATCTCTGATTTCATGGGACCGATATCTGCGGAATTTTTTTCTTTTAACTCATCTTACGATTCTCTTCAGATTTTCCAGCGCGTGCACAGCACGCCTACTGTACGGCGATGTAGGCAGCGGGGATTGGGGCTGGAGACTCATTTTGAAATAAATAAATTTGAATGGAGACTTTTAGGGATTAGAGATGCCTGCGTAGCACTCCCGGTCTACGCTGCCGATGATAGTGGGGACTATCCCAGACGTTCATTTTCAGAGATTCATCTATACATATAATATTTAATTTTAATGTGAATAGAGGTTTTAATCTTTCACGGTTCGTTTTTGAAAATCGACGGGCGAGTCAGTAATATAAAAATGAAAAATGTTCTTTTGATACCAGAAATGTCACTCGAAGTCGCAAACAGGTCTTTTGATTTATAAACTGGAGGTCAGGCAGTTGGAAACCGCCATCAGCGATTGACATTTATGGAGGTCTCCATCTCCCCCACTTTCCCCTGTCTCCATCTTCACCGAATTTCTTCAAAACATTCGCACACACAAAAAAAAAAAAAAAAAAAAAAAAAAAGAATAGGTCAACAATTCTTATTTATTGTCAAAATATGCAAAATAATTCCGGTTTAAACCTCCTCTGAATTTTGCGCCCTCTATTTAATCTTTTTGCGCTTCAATTCAGATACATAATTATCTTATGTACCAAGTGTGTTGAGCCACCCAACCACCCTTAGAAACATTTACGGAAGCTTTTTCTTTATTCATTATTTGGATAAAACAAAATATATTACTAAAGAAAACATTCACACAGAGATACACATACACACACACAAAAAAAAAAATCAAAAATTCTTATTTATTGCCAAATATGTGAAATAATTTCGGTTTAAGCTTCCTCTCAATTTGGCGCCCCCTATTTAATCTTTTTGCGCCTCAAATCAGATACGTAATTATCTTAGGTACCAAGTGCGTTAAGTCATCCCTAAAAATATTTACTGAAGCTTTAACTTTCTTCATTATTTGAACATAACAAAATATCTTACTAAAGAAAACATTCACACAGAGACACACATACACACACACAAAAAAAAATCAACAATTCTTATTTATTGCCAAATATGTGAAATAATTTCGGTTTAAACCTCTCTCATTTTGGCGCCCCTTGGCCTCAGCGCCCGGGGTCGCCGCCCCCCCCCCCCTAGCTACGCCACTGATTGTAAAAGAAGTCTACAATTATATCTTTAATATAAACTTTACCTTTTATGTAGAAAAATGAAGATATATGTATATAGTATTCATTAATGTTCAAATATGTACAGTCGTGGAAAAAAAAAGTAAACACCCCCTACTAACTTCTCAACAAAGTATCGTAGAAGAAAGTTACTGGTACCGAACGATTGGAAATAATGTCTATTGTTGATTGATGTACAGTCGAACCTCTATTTAACGAAGCCGCTAAATCTCGGAAAAAATTCGTTACATGGAAAATTTGTTAAATAGAGATTCACCTTTTAAAATACTTTAAACTACATAAAACAGATTTTAAATTCATAAACAGTAAATATGTTTACTAAAAGTAATTAATCACATTTTTTTAAATAAATTACATCGATTTGTTTCATTTATTTTACCCACCAATATCCATCATCAATTCATTTTTTCTATGTGTTTTTAAATCTTTGAAATCTGCAAGAAAAGCAAAACATTGTCCGGAAATACACTGCATTTTCTGTTTAAAGTAAATAGTTTTACATTAAAATTAACGAATTTTAATGACATTACCGTATTTATTATTATTATTACAAATAATTTTAACCATACATTAACATATGTGTCCTTAAATTTAATTTCTGAAAAACTCTGTTAATTTTGCCTGTGTTTTTTATTTAAAATAGTGCTTTCTCTCATAATACGTCTCGCATCTTTGCAATGCACCAAAAACCCCTTTATGCGTATTCTCTTCTAGCTATAATCCGCGTCGGATTGTTTCAAATGATTTTAGCCTTTCATCATACCAAGTTTTATTAATTCCTGCATAATGATCATTTCCATCATCATCATATTCGTCTTCATCGCAATTCATTGCTGTATTGTTTTTATTTTTCACACTGTCGGAAATATCCAATTCGGATAGTGTTTTCGAGGTCTCAATTTCAGAATTAAGTGAAATAAAATCCTCAATCAGCACATCATGGTTAATTTCTTCTTTTTTTCTCATCTGTATCCACATTTTTTAAGTTACTCTAAGGGATTATCGTCTTCGTTCTCCATACTTATCGAATTCTCACTGCTGACAAAGAAGGCGCCTTGTAAAACCTGTGGAAACTTAGCCTTTTCACAGTTTTCCACATGTAAAAAACCTCATAAATGATACAGAATCACGGCCTATGGAGACTTCATGTATTCGTGAGAGACACTAGAAAATTTGTCTAAGTCTCAGGGTTTGCCGGTAACATAAAAGTAAATAACTCCAGTACGACAATCTTACGAAGGTGACATTTTGGAACACCGTAGATAAAAGGATGACCACCTGGTTGCCACTTTGTCACACCAAAATATGTCAGTAAGTGCTTCTCGACATTGTATACTCTGACAGGAGAGTTTCGTGTGCAAAAAGTGGGTAGGGCCTCGCCTAGCCATTAGGAGGTCAGCTGTCAAAAGGATTTTGACAGGCGGACCAATGCCAGCGGATGTTGGAAACTCGCATTGTTTTCCAGAGAGAAATTAAGGATATATACGAGATCTCTGAGGAGATCAAGAGATTAGACTAGAAGATTTAGCGAAAGCTAAAACTCAAAAGAGGTTCTTCAACCTGGGAGAGAGAAAAGATTCTCTCTAGGCTTTTTACGGAGATCGTTCCGTGAGGGAGACGAGATTGTTCTCTCAACGGTTTACAAAGCCGATCAGCTGAGTCACAGCTGGTTTTTTGTCAGCGTAGAAGCTTATCGAACGGATGACTGCTAGTCTGCACTTCTAAAGGACATTATTTCCTTTGAAGGGATCATAGTGTTTCACAGCGACTCTTAAAATAACTAATCTGGACTCTGACTTATTATTCTGTCAGGAACTTTTGTCAGATTCTCCTACCTTACTAAATCTTAATTTTATCAAACTACCTTCGTACATATTTTGTTGTGTCAGTGTTGACAATTTATTTAGCCAAGAGTTTTTGTTGTTTTACAAAAATAAAACTTTCAATTTTTCATCTTACTAAAATCTTTGTCATCACGCCTCTGAGGAGATCACGTCATGCTACCGCCCTCATCTAAGGTTACCACAGCCAGTTCAAGGCCATTGAACATCATAAAATGTGTTTAAAGAAAGAATAAGTTTGAAATGTCCAGAAATATTTTGAGAAATAGGGAGATAAAAATTTAGATCACAAGAAAAAGTTCGTTAAATAGAGAATGCACCTCGCTATTTGGAGGTTATTTTACGAAGAAATTCGCAAAATGTTCTTGGTTCCAAGGAAAAGTTCGCAAAATAGAGGTTCGTTAAATAGAGGTCCGACTGTATATAAAATTTGCTTAGGGGGTCTTTTACATATTAAAACGAGGCATAACTTTGTTTTTTTCAATAGCAGTACACAATTCTGACAGCATAAATGAATTCTACACCATTCAATTAGCCTAAAAACAAATTTTTATGCAATTCGTACGATAAGTTTCCGAGAAATTAATTATTTTAAAACCGGCGTATTTTAAGGGCTGTATCCAAATTGAAGTTCGGTACTCGATTCTTAACCGAGAGAGCCCCCTTCTTGATCAAGGCACAGTCAATGAAGCCTGCTAGATTACAGGAAAGCAGAAGAAATTTCAAAATATTTAGTCACTTCTATCATAGACGGCCCCTTAAACTATCATTTTGCCTTTTTTAAAGCATAATTTGAAAACTACTTGGAAGAAAAATGTGAAATTTTGGATTTCCATAAAGCAGAACTTAATAAATCTAAATCCATCAAAAAAACTGTAGGCTGCAATTCATAATTTTTTCGAATATTAATTTCATAATCATAAAATCATAAAAATTGCAAATTCAACGTATTTATGTTTGGGTATATTAGTATTATTGCTACACAAAAAATTAGCACATTAGAAGCATAATTTCAGGAGATATAAATAAAAATATGAAAATGTAATTTAACATTAGAACCACTAAATTTTGAATGTTTATAATTCAAAAAAACTTATCATTCTAATGACTTAAAATTTGGTGTCTAAGCATAGTTTGAACCGAAGATTTGAAATATCTCGTTAAAATTGGGTATTGCCATTGAAAAAAATGAAGTTTGGAATTGTTTTAATATGTAGATGACCCCCTAAGCAAATTTTGTGTATATCATTTAAAAGTAGACATTATTTCCAATCGTTCGGCACCAGTAACTTTCTTCTACTATAATTTGTTGAGGAGTTAGTAGGGGGTGTTTACTTTTTTTTTCACGACTGTACCTTTTTCATCTAAAAAGTATTCAGGATTTCTTTGAAAAATAGTATTAACAGGAACCCACCTCATACGAGTGAAAACACAATCCTAAACAATTAACGCTTTACCTTACCTTTACTTGCAGAAAATCACTAGTGAAAATTTTCTTGTTGCTATACAGATCAGAAAAGTCGTAAATTTCGTGACCGATTCATGACGCTCGAGGGCTGATTATCACATGACTGATTGAATTTCATGATTCTTTTTTCGCGATCATCTGACGAAATTTGCGATTTTTTCCGCGACCGTGGAATTCACGATTTTTTTTCTGCAACCGTTATCGAAACTGAGTTTTTTTTCTCGCGACCATTTGTCGAAATTCACAATATTTTTCTGCGACCAGATGACAAAATTCCATATTTGCTTCTGTGATCTTTTGACAAAATTCTCGATTCTTTTTCACGATCTTTTGTGATCATCGCAGTTATTTTTTTCTACCACCAAATAATAATATTTGTAAATTTTTGCGAGATAGCTACACCGAATTTCGTATCTTATTTTACGATCGTTTGACGAAATTCACCTCGATTGTTTGACTAAATTTTGTGATTTTTTGTGCAGTCTTTTAACGAAATTCGCAATTTTTTTCGCAATCCTTTTACAAAATTCGAGATTTTAGTTTGTACAACCATTTGACGAAATCTGCATTTCTTTTCGCGATCTCTGATGAAGGTAGCAATATTTTCCACGGTCGTTTGGAAAAATTAGCGTTTTTTCCGGCGACGATTTGGGTTTTTATTTTTTTCAAAATTTGCAAAATTGGCGCTTTTTTCTGTTACTTATTGACGAATTGATTTTGCGGATTTCGAAAAAAAAAATCGTTGACTTACACGAAAATAAAAAAAATCGCAGAATAATCACAGGTCCATGAAAGAATTTAAGGAGACAAAATCACGCAGAGCTTTTTTTTATTGTGCGGTATTTTCCCATTTTCTGTTAGATTTGTGCAGTTTTGCCCGTTGTGCAATTCTGAACGTTTGGAAACTGAAATGGCGACCCTGTAGTAAAATCTGAAAAAAAGAAGTCGAAAGGGACTAGAAAAAAGTTCCATTTTAGACAGGTCTCAGCAAGTATAATTGTATGACGTTTTTTCATCGAAATTTTGATCTTTTTCCCCTTTGAGAAAGAATTCTGTTATAGATAGGCTTCGTTTTCACAAGTTTTACTGCATCTCTTTTCAGACCTATACTATAGAGTGGATGGTTTAACAGTCTTTGAGGATACCTGTGAAAAGGGAACTTATAATAGAATCCTGTCTAAAAAGAAAATTTTTCGTATTCAATATGTTGAAATTTTACCTGCTAAGACGGAAACCTGCTTAAAACGAAATATTTCATTGATTCTAGAATTTCCGTATTCAAAGTTTTTAGTGTTTTTGTAAGGATGATTCAGTTTACGTTTCTCATTCGGGAGGGGGGGGGGATAGACGCTTGGATCCTACCCTTAGCTATATAACTTCCCTCAAAAAGTCTTTGCCCTACCCCCAAGAAAGTTCTGAAATGACGCCCCTGCAACAACCTCGTTTGTTTCTTCTTTTTTTGTAAAAAAAATTATATGCATACGTGTTAGGATTTTTTTTTTTTTTTTCTGACAAAAAACATACATTTTCAAAATAGCATGTGGCTTCTTCCTTGGAATCCAAAAGGGGTTGCAAACACTGTTAGATACACATCCATGCGCATTTTTCACATCCCCCGCCAAAATATAAGTGCAGTTTTTTCTTACATTATTTAGTTGTTAAAATTAAACCTTTTAAAGTTCCAAAATAAAGACGAAATATGTATTCAATATGTTTCTATACTTTTCAATTTTGTGACACCTGCCACAAAGAGAAATGGTGGAAGCTAGGGCGTCAAATTGAAACTTTGCTACGTGCACAGTTATTCGCACGGTCAGCCGATTAGAACCAAATTTGGATTGATTTTGCTATCTTCTGTGAGTTCAGTAATCAAGAAAATCCGATAACATATTCGAAAATAGCGGCCCTTTCAAGGGGTCAAGAACCTTTGAATGTTTTAAAAAAAAAGTATTTTTATTTTAATTGCTTATATTAAAATTTTATGCTTTAGAAACATTTTAAAAGGTACCCATGTAAAAATTTACCTTAGAAGGGAAGTTATGTCCAAAACAGTTTGAGCATTTTTTATATAATCAAGGGGTAATTGGATCATTAATGTCAATTTTCTCAAAACGTTATTTTGGTCATACCGCGCATGATTTCTAAGAAATGGCTGCGTAGATTTTCATAAAATTTTAACTGGAGGTTTTGTTTTGTTTTTAAGAAAGAATCATGCTTGTTAATTGTTGACCTTGTTTTTAATTTATCTTTCTTCTCTAGGTTTGTTTTTTATCTGTTGTTTTCGTATGTATCCACACAACTTAGAGAGACTTTACTGTTACGAATAACAGGTTTCACTTTTCCTTAAAGCAGGATCGGCGAACCTTTTTAGGTGCGCGTGCCAAAAATTCACCAACAATATCCATCAACAGTGCAACGTGCCACACTTTGACATAAAATAATTTTGCAATGTACGATGTTAATACAAAGCGCTAGTTAAAAAAATCAGTTGTTTTCATGCATTAAAAATTAAAAATACTAAAAATCAAAATGCTATTTCCTGTATATAGGAATAAGCCATTGAATTAATGAAATTTTAATTCGTAAATATGATTCATTTATATAATAAATTTTCACTGTAATAAAGAAACGAAAATATTAAATTTTATTTTAGAAATTTTTAACCTTATTATTTATGCAAAATCTAGTTATATAAGCTCATAAAGTAATTATCCAAGTTGCATTAAACAGTGTATCAAAAAATTATTGATGAGATTTTTGCTGTTGTATGTTCGATAGAGAATGCTTTATACCTGATTCGGATTTTGATAGTTTTATAAATTTCATCCATTTGCCATCTTACTGCAGTGACTGTTTAAAAAAAATAATTTCAAAAATACAGCTTTATAAATACACATAGAACGGCAAAATACACGCGAAAACGCTGCATAACCTCACAAGAAAAGAAAATTCTTTTCATTCAAAAATAATTGCATTATTTGTGATAGTCTGCCGGTATGAAACAAAATTCTATTCATTATAATAGAAATTAAATGTTATCTGTGTAGTAATTATAAAATGTATTTTTCTGCGTGCCAGAGAAATTGTCTTACGTGCCACCTCTGTCACGCGTGCCATAGATTCGCCAACCCTGCCCTAAAGCATTAGGCAAAAATTCAGTAATCAAATATAAAAGGACTCCGTTGTCGTAATCATCAAGTGACTGGTCTTTAAATATCAGGATCAAAACAAATTTGTAAATCCAATCCGGAGAATTTTTTTTCAAAAGGGTGAAACGAATAAGAAGTGAAAATAGAGAGGTTTTATGAGGCATACAAAAAGAATTTCATTGGTATTCATTGAATTGTTTAGGTTCAAACCTTGTTTGAGCTTCTGAAACACAGCTTATAGTATCTTCACTAAGTATCGATCGAATAAGTTTTTTGAGACCGAAACCGATTTTCGGTAATCTTCCTATTTTTGGCCGAAAACGCAAATGTCGAGACAATTTTTTTAAGTAATTAATACATACACAAATATTCATAATTATTAATTAATTATATGTGCGTATTATACATACATAATTATTAATTAATTATACGTGTGGCTCAAGCCGGCTCTCTATGCCTCTGACCAAAATTTTTTTTTTTCATATAAAATAAAATGTAATTAATTCATCAACGACATACAATGATTTCCTAATTATACGAATTTCGTCTAATTAGAAAATGTTTTATACCTCGATTTATCTTTTATAATGATTTTTGTAAATGATCATCTGTTATACTAGAACTTTCTCTCAGAGTATTCGAAATACTTCTGCAATTTCAAACTAAAAATTTTCTATTACTGTTAAGTTCTGCAGCTTTTAATGAGCACGTGAAAAAAGTCTTCGAAGTTTTGTCCTATATGCATTACTTGCTTCATAAATTGCACTCACGTCTTGAGTCAGTCATGACTGTTAATTATAAACAGTGACGTTCATAGAAATAAATAAAGAGTGTCCCGCCCCACTTGAGCCGATACTGTTCAAAACAATGAGTAATGTTGAAAATTTAAGAAAGAAGAAACGAGATTTTTGGAATACAGATAGCTTCGGTCGAGTATCGGTCCAACCGAATTCTCCGAAAACAAATTTTCGGCGAACTCTGATTTTGGAACGAAAATGAAACCAAATTTTTTGGTCGAACTCTAATCATCATATGTTATAGCCTTAAACGGCTGGGGTGTTTAATACACCGGGTGCCCGCAGCGGCTTCCAAATCATCACAGCTCCCCTTAATTCATAATTTGGATTTGGATCTTACACAAAAAAACATCAATGAGCATGTTAGTGGATGTAAATTACCCCAAAGTACCGAAAGTAAGCCCCCTCCGAATATAACCCCCCCCCCTCATATATGTGATTTTTTCCTTTTTTGAAAAAGTGTCATTTATAAGCCCTCCCCTTCAAGTTTTATTTTCTGACACTTTCAATCCTTCTGTTTTTTCAGGAAATTCCTTAAGTTTTTGTTTCCATATCTCCTAAATAAATATATCTTATGCAATTGATTTTTATCTGATCTCTTTGCATATTATTGTATCAGAATGGCAATATGCCAATATCTATATGGAAATATATATATTATATACTAGCGAACTTGTCCGGCGTTGCCCGGGTACGTCAAAAAACAGAAGGAATTACGAAAAAGCTCTGAAAATCACAATAAGATATCGCGAAAAAATTTTAAATCGCTTCTCAAATTCTGAAAAGAGAAAATATATATATATATATATATTATGTTCGAAGATTGCAAATTAATTCCTTACACTAATGTGGGAAAATAGTAGCAAATCGCTAAAATACACTAAAAATCACATACAAAATTCCCGAAAAATTCGAAAATTGCTATACGAAATCCGAATAAACTTCATTCAAATGAGGGCAGAATGTACTTTAGGTCAAAAATGGAATGTCAAAAAATTGCAGCAGATCGCGAAGAAACGTAAAAAGCGCATTAAAAATCACAAAGCGTTCAAAAATCACGAAAGTCAAAATTTACTATAATTTAATAAAAGTTTCAAATCTAATTCCTTTGACCTGTGGGCTCTCTTAAAATTTATGTTTTGGAAATCATGCTAAGCATTAGATCATGTTACTTTTATTCGTAATTAATTTACTTGGACTCCCTTAAATATTATTAATATAATCCCTTAAGTTAATATTAGTTTTTGTTGCATTAAAATATCTCAATTTGTTGATTTCCTGTAAGCAAGTAAACCCTATTGTTTTACAGTGGAAGCCTATGGGAATTTGGCGAAATATTAGAGGTATAGCCAAGTTGACGTCACTTTTGGCGACTCATTTTGGTCGCCAAATTTGGCGATGTATCGCCAAGTTGGCGACAAACTTGGCGTTATTTGGCGACAGAACTGGATCCCCCCTACGGTAACGCCCCCTTATATGTATGGACATGTATTACATGCTGTTCAATAATCGCATAAAAAATTCGCTAAAAATTCAAAAATCGCTGCACGAATTCCGAATAAACTTTTTTGAAAAGAGAACAAAATTTACTATATTGGGTTAAAAGAAAGAAACTGTATTCTTTTTCCTAATGTGGAAAAATCGAATTAATATAATCCCTTAAGTTAATATTGGTTCTTGTTGCATTAAAATATCTCAATTTGTTGATTTTCTGTAAGAAAGTAATCCATATTGGTTTACAATGGAAGTCTATGGGAATTTGGCGAAATATTAGAGATATCGCCAAGTTGGCGTCACTTTTTGCGACTCATTTTGGTCGCCAAATTTGGCGATACACCGCCAAATTGGCGACAAACTTAGCTGCATTTGGCGACAGAACTATGTCCCTCTACGGCAGCCTCCTTATAGGTATAGAAATGTAATAAATGCTGTTCAATAATTGCATAAAAAATTCGCAAATCGCTGCACGAATTCCGAATAAACTTTTTTGAAAAGGGAATAAAATTTACTATATTGGGTTAAAAGAAAGAAACCATATTCTTCTCACTTATATGGAAAAATCGCCTCGAAACATAAAAAAGCGCTAAAAATCGCATAAAAAATCTAATCAAAAAATCGAAAATCAGGCATCGAGGTGCAAAACTTCATATATAGACGTACCTTTTCTCCAAATTTTGTAGCTCTACGTGCAGTGGTCTCTTCAGAACACCGTCGACACACTCACTCACACACAAACTTCTTTCTTTATTATTATAGACTATTAAGGCTTTCTTTTATTTTTGTGAATTAAGATTTTATAGATATTTACATTGAGTTTAAGTTTTATAATTTTTGTTCATATTTCTTCCATATCTAAATTCATCATTTTATGTAAATTGTTTCACTAATTTGTTATTTTTATTAATGGAAACTATTTAGCTTCTATGAAAGGGAATTTTAAAACCAAAAAATGTCAATTTGATCCTATTTTACTTTGAAAATTGTATAAATCATGTGAAATTTAATAAATTCCAAATATACCAATACCAACCCACCCTCCCAATTTTCCTATCCTTTTCACAAAAGTTCCAATTATAAGCCCCCCTTCAAATCATTAAAATTTCCTGTCTGCTAAAGGGGGCTTACTTTCGGTACTTTACGGTAGTTGATGATGACAAATGATGATACAGCTTAGTATCATCATATGTTATAGCATTGTGTCATCACAATAACATCCAAAATATTCGACCGATTACAACCAGATTTGGACAGTCGATTAATATTGACATCTGCTTTAAGGGTGTATTCCGATCCAAACTGCTTATTTTCTGATTCATTTTAAAATTCATTTTTGCTCTCAAACGCATCAAACTTGGAAATTCTCTTATTTAGAAACTATATAATGTGCGGTGCTCCTTAATTTTTTGATAAATGCAGAAAATACTGTGAAAAACGCTGTCAAGGTTGGCGTTTTGAACCGAATTTTCCGAAGCGGGCGATCTGGGAATGAAAAAAATGGTCATACTGAGAAAATAATTGTTTAAAAATCAAATTCTAATTAATTGAGCTGAAAATGAAATCACACGGCATGTTAAACATATCTTCAGAAATCACCCCAGCAAGTTTCATGTTTTTACTTTTAAAAATGAGTCTGAAAATGTCTCAGAAAATTTCGAGCTGTTGAGGGTGGAAAAATATTTTTTCGAATACACCCTTAAGTTCGGTAATCAAGAAACTCCGATAACCCATTCGAAAACAGCGGACCTTTTAAAACCCAAATAGCATTTCGGTCAATGTGGTTATATTTCTCAACTCAATGTGGTTATATTTTTGTTAATAATGTTCATTCACTATAATTCACTACATCTATCTATGTAGAATTAAAGATAGTTATGATTGTAATATATTGTTTTTTCCTGAAATTATTTATAAAAACTATAGTATCCAACCCGGGCTTCCCGGATTACAAAAAAAAAAAAAAAAAAAGGTGAAAACCATTTTTTTTAATTGTAATTTCTAACAGATATTTTACATTTCATATATTTTTAGATTGTCCTCTAACAAGAAGAAGCATTTTTCTATGGAAAATATTCATTATGTATTCAAATAAAGATTTTAAATTTATTAAAAGCGATACTTTTGTATTAACCACATGCCAGGAGTTAATAACCGAAAAAATTGCCAAAGATGTCGCTAATTTCTGCAACCTTTTAGATTTTTATCATTTCAGTGGTTTAAGAGCATATTTTGATTACATGGCTATTAAATTTGTGTTTTATTTATATTATATTATTATTTTATTTATTTAATGATGAATATTAAATTTTGTTATGAAATATTAATAGCCGAATAAATCGTTGCAAGGATTTTGCTATTTATAAAAGAGTTTGGTTCGAAATATCACTTAGTATCATCATATGCTAGGGCCATAGCCTTTGTGTCATCACTATAACGTCCAAATTTTTGAACCGATTAGAACCAATTTTGGATAATATATTAATTGTACTACCCTCTATGTGTTCGGTAATCAAGAAGCTCAAAACATTTATTCGAAAATAGCGGCTCTTTTAAAATTTGAATAGCATTTCGAACAATGTGGTTATATTTTCAGCTCATTGTTAATACACGTAAAAAATTCTTCTATTTCAATAAAATTCTCAGAAGTTTTCTACTTTGTTAAGTTGGGCATATTAAAAAATGTCGATGACATTCATTGAATGGTTTTGTTTCGAACCCCATTTAAGCATAGGAAATTTATTATAACCAATGGCGAATTTTTAAACTATGATTTCAACGTTTTTTAAAGATTTTTGATATGCAGTGAAATACGTTTAACACGAAAAATCGGTTAACACGAAATGATATAGCGGTCGGGACAGTACACGATGCAATTTAATACATTTTTGTTCTTTTAACACGAAACAAAAATCGTTTAACACGAAAAAAATTCGCTTTCGAGCTATTTAGTTTAAGTTGAATTTGGTGAATTTTGTGTTAAAACTACTGAATTTTTAGTGAAAATCAGAGAATTTCGTGTATTTTGTAAATTAGCTTATGTTTTATGAGCACAATGGCTGAGAAATCGGTGCGAAAACAAACTGATATTTCGCTTCAAATGAAGATGAAGCTGGTTAATGCAGTTGGTGAAAAAGAAGGACGAAAACATAAATCTGCAAAGAGTTTTGCATTGCCAATTCTACATTATCAACAATAATAAAAAATAGGGATGCCATTACGTTAATGTTGAGCGTAGTATGAAGAGCAAGAGAAAACGTATGAGAACTCCTAAGCACAAAGATTTAGAGACAGCTTAACTTATTTGGTTCAAACAAGCTAGATCTCAGAAGGTTGAAAAATACACTTCAAAAAAAGATGTCTGATCCCCCCCCCCCCCCCCCACCAAAAAAAAAAAAAAAAAAAAAAAAAAAAAAAAAAAAAAACATTTTGTTTGCTTGTTTTTATCCTAATGGTTGCAACTTAGTAGTAGTTTAACAGGAAATCGAAATAAAATTTGATGACGTCGAAAATATTTGAATTTTGTTCTTTTTTTGAGAATCTTTTAACGCGAAATTCTTTTAACACGAAAAATTTTTTCGGTCCCCTCAGTTTCGTGTTAAACTTATTTCACTGTAATTACCTCATATCCATTCAAATGCATTTGGTAAGGCAAATTTAAAATTTCTCTGAAAATTATATTTTTCTTCAAAATACCGAACTTTTAGTAGAAGTAAGACCAATTTGTTCAAGTTGTACTACATCTGATGTACGTATCTTAGAAAAAGAAAACAAGAATGAAAAATTATGCATCAAGCTTAGATTATGAAAGACTTTCCATAAAATTCAGAATGCTGTAACAAAATTTCGCAGTTTAATAAGGTGAAAGAAGATGTCTAAGTAAAGAATTTGGAGAACGCATAACACATTTCAAAACGAATTTCAGTGATTACGTCCGAACAATATCGGAATTATTTTGTGCAGCCTTGCATATGATTTATAAAGTACTAACTAAAGTAACCCGGCGTTGCCCGGAATTTTAAGGATGCTTGTTTTGAAAAAACAATTTCAAAATTTAACATACAACATAAAAAAAAAAAACAAGTAAGAAAAAAATCATACGTCAAGCGTAGATTATGAAACACTTTCCATCAAATTCAGAATACTGTAACAAAATTTCGCAGTTAAATAAGGTGAAAGACGATGTCTAAGTAAACAATTTGGAGAACACATAACACATTTGAAAACGAATTTCAGTGATTACGTCCGAAAAGTATCGGAATTATTTTGTGCAGCCTTGCATATGATTTATAAAGTACTAGCTAAAGTAACCCGGCGTTGCCCGGAATTTTAAGGATGCTTGTTTTGGAAAAACAATTTCAAAATTTAACATACAGCATAAAAAAAACAAGTAAGAAAAAATCATGCATCAAGCATGCATTATGAAACACTTTCCATCAAATTCAGAATACTGTAACAAAATTTCGCAGTTTAATAAGGTGAAAGACGATGTCTAAGTAAACAATTTGGAGAACACATAACACATTTGAAAACGAATTTCAGTGATTACGTCCGAAAAATATCGGAACTATTATGTGCAGCCTTGCATATGATTTATAAAGTACTAGCTAAAGTAACCCGGCGTTTCCCGGAATTTTAAGGATGCTTGTTTTGAAAAAACAATTTCAAAATTTAACATACAACATAAAAAAAAACAAGTAAGAAAAAATCATGCATCAAGTGTAGATTATGAAACACTTTCCATCAAATTCAGAATACTGTAACAAAATTTCGCAGTTTAATAAGGTGAAAGACGATGTCTGAGTAAACAATATGGAGAACACATAACACATTTGAAAACGAATTTCAGTGATTACGTCCGAAAAATATCGGAATTATTTTGTGCAGCCTTGCATATGATTTATAAAGTACTAGCTAAAGTAACCCGGCGTTGCCCGGAATTTTAATGATGCTTGTTTTGAAAAATCAATTTCAAAATTTAACATACAACATAAAAAAAAAAAACAAGTAAGAAAAAATCATGCGTCAAGTGTAGATTATGAAACACTTTCCATCAAATTCAGAATACTGTAACAAAATTTCGCAGTTTAATAAGGTGAAAGACGATGTCTAAGTAAACAATTTGGAGAACACATAACACATTTGAAAACAAATTTCAGTGATTACGTCCGAAAAATATCGGAACTATTTTGTGCAGCCTTGCATATGATTTATAAAGTACTAGCTAAAGTAACCCGGCGTTGCCCGGAATTTTAAGGATGCTTGTTTTGAAAAAACAATTTCAAAATTTACCATACAACATTAAAAAAAGTAAGAAAAAATCATGCGTCAAGCGTAGATTATGAAACACTTTCCATCAAATTCAGAATACTGTAACAAAATTTCGCAGCTTAATAATGTGAAAGACGATGTCTAAGTAAACAATTTGGGGAAAACATAACACATTTGAGAACGAATTTCAGTGATTACGTCCGAAAAATATCGGAACTATTTTGTGCAGCCTTGCATATGATTTATAAAGTACTAGCTAAAGTAACCCGGCGTTGCCCAGAATTTTAAGGATGCTTGTTTTGAAAAAACAATTTCAAAATCTAACATACAACATTAAAAAAAAAAAACAAGTAAGAAAAAATCATGCGTCAAGCGTAGATTATGAAACACTTTCCATCAAATTCAGAATACTGTAACAAAATTTCGCAGTTTAATAAGGTGAAAGACGATGTCTAAGTAAACAATTTGGGGAAAACATAACACATTTGAGAACGAATTTCAGTGATTACGTCCGGAAAATAGCGGAATTATTTTGCGCAGCCTTGCATATGACTTATAAAGTACTAGCTAAAGTAATCCGGCCTTTCCCGGAATTTTAAGGATGCTTGTTTTGAAAAAACAATTTCAAAATTTAACATACAACATAAAAAAACAAGTAAGAAAAAATCATGCATCAAGCATACATTATGAAACACTTTCCATCAAATTCAGAATACTGTAACAAAATTTCGCAGTTTAATAAGGTGAAAGACGATGTCTAAGTAAACAATTTGGAGAACACATAACACATTTGAAAACGAATTTCAGTGATTACGTCCGAAAAATATCGGAATTATTTTGTGCAGCCTTGCATATGATTTTTAAAGTACTAGCTAAAGTAACCCGGCGTTTCCCGGAATTTTAAGGATGCTTGTTTTGAAAAAACAATTTCAAAATTTAACATACAACATAAAAAAAACAAGTAAGAAAAAATCATGCATCAAGTGTAGATTATGAAACACTTTCCATCAAATTCAGAATACTGTAACAAAATTTCGCAGTTTAATAAGGTGAAAGACGATGTCTGAGTAAACAATATGGAGAACACATAACACATTTGAAAACGAATTTCAGTGATTACGTCCGAAAAATATCGGAATTATTTTGTGCAGCCTTGCATATGATTTATAAAGTACTAGCTAAAGTAACCCGGCGTTGCCCGGAATTTTAAGGATGCTTGTTTTGAAAAAACAATTTCAAAATTTAACATATAACATAAAAAAAAAAAAAACAAGTAAGAAAAAATCATGCGCCAAGCATAGATTATGAAACACTTTCCATCAAATTCAAAATACTGTAACAAAATTTCGCAGTTTAATAAGGTGAAAGACGATGTCTAAGTAAACAATTTGGAGAACACATAACACATTTGAAAACGAATTTCAGTGATTACGTCCGGAAAATAGCGGAATTATTTTGTGCAGCCTTGCATATGATTTATAAAGTACTAGCTAAAGTATATTTCAAAACCGAATTTCAGCTGTTCCCATCCACAGTCGGAAATTATGTGAATTTTTTCAGAAGTCCTGTATATGATATATAGATTTGATCTATTAACTACATGCAAGCCAAAATTTAGTTCACTTAAGAGATACATATAATTCAGTTGAAAATTTACCTTCAGCAATTTCCTCTAATAAGGAGAACGGTACTTGAATACTTTTGTGCAGCCCTGCATTTGAGGTATAGAATTTATATATAACGAGTAAGATGCGAAAAATTAATTAAATTTAAAAGCACATACCAAATTTTAGACCGTACACTCCAGCAATTATTACTCAAAGACAGTACTGTACTGTAACCGATTTCTTTTGTGTGCCCCTGTAAATGAATAAATAATGCTATGAATGCCCTGTTCTAACGTGATCTACTGAAATTCAGTGATTTATATCAGTTTCAATACATTGGAAATAGCATAATGTCATTAAAATACTCTGCAAACGATTTTTCCCCATATACGATAATGTAATGGAATACTTTTGAGTGCCCCTGTAAATGAACGATTGATCCTACATACTTCATATACAATACCAAACATGCTTTGGTGACCCTAAATAACCTTTATGAATTTCATGAAAATTGAGTATATTTACGGGAGTTAGAGCGTGGACAGACGGACTGACGGCCAGGCAAACCGAATGCATAAACACTTTTTAACTTTGTTGGAAAGTGTTAAAAAACTGTCGAAGTGTTGTACACATGAATCAAATGAAAACCCAATATAAAAATGTATAAATTTATATAACAGACACAAAATAATACAGTTATAAATGAACTTATTTCCATTCATCATTGGAGCAATAAAGTTATACGCCAATAATTCCATAATCGAGTTTTTATCATGCTTCAATACGTTTTTTCACACTTATATGACGTTATATATTCACCACATCCTTTATATTTCCAGTATGACGTAATATTCCATTTTGTTTCGTCAAATTAATTAAATAATTATAATTTTTCACATGGAAATCATAAAACAGAAAAATTATGACGTAACATTCACTTTTGCTTTAATTCGTCAAACTATTTTTTTTATTGTCATTTGTCACGTGGAAATCTTGCAGTAGAAAAGTTATGATGTAATATTCTTTTTTCTTTAACTCGTCAAACCATTTATTTAATTTTTTCACGTGGAAATCTTGCAATAGAAAAGTAATTGTTGTGGTAAGAATTTTATAGTGGATTTTTAATTGTTGGCAACAGCTATAACGGAAAATGTTTAAATTTGATTGGAAATTGCCGTTAAATTTGTGGTTTTTTATTAATTAAAAATTAACTATAAGTTATTCCGATTCCGGATTACTTTAGTTGTCTCGGCCGGGTTTTAATTCAAATGTACGTAACATTTCACAATTCTGGCTTCCGAACTGTGGATTTGTATAGCATTACAGACAGACAGATAGACAAATTTTCATTTTTATATATTAGAGATATCAACTGGACAGTTATGCTAAAATTTAGTTCAGTCTGGAAACACATAGCATAGTAAAAAATTCTCTTTCAACAGTTTCCTTCAATAAACGGAAACGCACTCGATCTCTTTTGTACAGCCCTGTATATAATCTATAGAACTTATACGCAACAAATAAGATGCAAAAGATTAGGTAAATTTAAAAATGACTGAACATCCACAACTGGAAACGCACTTCCCACCAATTATTGTAATCGAAATCTTTTGTGTGGCCCTGTAAATGAACATGAACGATGAATGTTATGCACACTATATTCCAAAATGAGCATCTTCAGTGATATAAATCAATTTCTTTATCTATCTATCTATATTATAAACGACAGAAATATTTCTGCGTAACGCTGACGTCATTTTGCGAATATAAAGGACAAACATATCCGTGCGTAACGCTGACGTCATTTTGCGAATGGCAAGACTTCACGATCCAATTTTGTTTTTGTAATTTTTGCTACTGCAATTTTTTTAATCTTTTAACCATCGTACATTTTCAGTTTTTACACCGTCGTATTAAGAGGAAAAAATCTACTTTCAAATGCAATTTGTTTGAAAAATGTATTTTAATTGACTGATTTATTATGTTTATAAAAATAATTTTCAAGCATGAATTTTTGTAGTTTATTTCTATCACGTGCCGGCTCCATTACATAATAAAAATAAATATTTTGTGCATAAAGCAATAAAAATTGTTCTGCTTTTATTTCTGTCTAATTTTCCACAACGAAATTATAACTTCCTATATAATAAATAAAAGAATAATATTACAAAAACACAAATTTAACATGTATATAATCGAACAATTTAAATTTTTACACCGCCAAATAGAAAAAAAAAACAACTTTCAAATGAAATTTGTTTGCAAACTTTAAGTTTACTGATTGTCTATGATTTTAAAAATTGTTTTCACAAGCATGAAATGTTTTTGAATTTATCTATCAATCTCTGCCGCGTGGAGCTCGATTACGAAAGATTAATCTGTTTACCTTTAAAACAATGTAAAGAATTCAGCATTTTCTTACGATTAATATTGCATAAAAAATAAAAAATTCCTTTATAAATAAATAAATAAAATAATATAAATAACGAATTTAACACGAATTTAACATATATATTTGAACTATGTGCTTATAGCACTGAAATGATCAGAAACAAAAAAATCGGCCGTAAGTAGCAAAATCTTGGGTTAATAACTCTTAGCATGCGGCGAATACGAAGGTATCGCTTTTGATAAATTTCAAAACTTTATTTGATTGCATAACTGATATTTTTTATATATAACTGCTTGTTGGTGTTAGTGGGCAATCTAAAAATATATTGCATATAAAAAATTGATTAGAGATTCAATTTTTAAAAAAATGGTTTTCATCTATACTTTGTAACCAGGGACCCGGGGTATGATCCCCTCGAGTTTGTAATAGCGCAACGCCGTAACATCATTAAAATAAACCGCAGATGATTTTTCACCATAGGCCGTAATATATGGGAATACTTTTGAGTATCCCTGTAAACGAACTATAAATGACAGGCACCTCTTTTTCAATAAAGAAGAAGTCACAGTAATTCTTTACAACATATATAAATTGTATGGCAATCCGAATATATTTACGCGAGTTAGAGCACAGAAAAACAGCAGACAGACAAACCGAATTCAAAAACACTTTTGAACTATTATATTTAAAAGTGTTAAAAAAAGAGAGAGAGAGAGACAGAAAAAAGACTAGAAAACAGGAATTCTGCTTTTTCAGAATTTAGTGTCGCCCCGATGAAGAAAAAATATACGTATACTAGGGGGCTCTGCTCCCTGCAAACTACGCTCGCCAACACCCGTTCAGACACTGCAGAATCTAAAAGCACGCTAATCTGATCGGTTTTAAAAAGATTAGAGAAGATTGAATTATACTGAAAAAACCGATAGCGATCTCCCTGTAAATGGGTTTCCCTTCAAATCCCTTTGATTGCAAACATTTAAGGCAGAATCAGTTGCTGTTAAGACATCCAATGGTTGTTTTCGTTTTTGATTAAAGAGGAACAATTAAACATTTGAAAAGAAGCTAAAATAAAATGAATTAAGTATGCAGAGTCTTTGTCTCCCGGTATTTTAAAACAATCTCTATAACAATAGCCTAAGTCATGTGACTATCATCAACAGTTCCGGGCGGACAACTTCGCTTTTTCTACTCTAGATGCCATTTTGGTACTTTAATGTTATCCAGGCACAGGTGATAAGTCGCCAAATATTATTCTATCGCCATCATTTCATCTATATTATAATAGTTCAAGTCATCAACTGCCATAAACAAATACGGTCTGAATTCTTTGCCTTTCATATGAAAGTTTCGCACAGATATTGGCGCGATTTTTTTCCGACGACAATTTGGGGAACGCATCAACAGCATAAACAACAACATCCGGCTTACCATATCAAGCAAAATAACGATACTTTGGCGCCAGTTAAGTGCCCGTTCCGTATATGACATTGGCGTTAGTAAAAAATCGCGCCAATATGGGTCAGTAAGTTTTCCATTCTGATTAAAAAATCAAAAAAAATTTTTCGAATGAAACTGCATAAAAGTTGCCATGGTCGCAAAGAATTTTTGGTACTGTTACGCTAGCCGGATGCAAATCTCGCCAATAGCTTTTAGGTAGATTTCGTAAGAAATACTACCTATTGCAGTCGTTACCATGGTGCGACTTTTGAAAAATTCCTTCATAACTTTTCATTATAGGACCCCAGAAACCCAAAACCACCCCCACCTAAAAAGTTTATATATATATATATATGTGTGTGTGTGTGTGTGTGTGTATGTATGTATGTACTAAATTTTGTCCGCACGATAAAAGTCGCAATTATGCACGGATCGTCTTCAAACTCGCCAACAACTTTGAGATGGCTAATATCTCGGCGGGGATTGAAAATGGGTAAAATCGGACCAAGGGAATGGAAATGGGGAGGGTTCAAAAATTTGAATACCATCTTAACATGATTCCGATAAAATCAGCTCTTGCGCAACAATAACAGAAAAAAATAAATATTTTTCGTTATTGCAGTTGCCAACAATTAAAAAAAAAGCAATAAAATTCTCACCACAACAATTGCTTTTCTTTTGCGAGAATTTCACGTGAAAAATTAAATAAAATAAATAGTTTGACGAATTGAAAATAAATTGAATATTACGTCATAAGTTTCCTAGAGCAAGATTTCCGCATGAAAACTCAAAATGAAATAAATAGTTTGACGAATTAAAAAACAACAACAAAATATTGCGTCATATTGAAAATAAAATGGACCTCAGCAGGTGAATATGTAACGTCATGTGAGTTTGAAGAAACGTATTAAAACATGATAAAAACCCGACTATGGAAATATTAACTTATTTATCACTTTGAGGTTCTCTGAATTTGCTTTAGCTATTTTTTAAACCTATTCCATATACATGCGTGTGTGTATTCGTGTATATTAGAATTTCCACAAAATGTTTAGCTCCCTACACTGTAAAAAAAAATCTGTAATCCTACAAAACTAGTTTTTGTAAAACTACAGAAATCTGCATGTTTACTAGAATTTTATCTGTAACCGGGTATAATATTTACCACTCGCATAGTAAAAATACATGAAATATCTTAGTGTCAACTGTCAGCCAATGAGAAAGGACTTCAATGATGACGTAATGACTATTCACGCAGCCACAGAGATGTTCAAGGCATCCATCTTGATTATGATTTCAAATTAGGACGCAAGTAAATATTTCTACTTTATGAGTTAAATTTTGTTATATTTCCATTCTTATATTTCCATTCCTTTAATTATAAAATTGTTTCTGAAAATTATGTTTCTACATTGTTCAAGGACAATAGAAAGTATTTAATTTTGTATTCTATAAATTGCAATATTGTTTTTGTGTCAAAGTTCTTTTTCTTATTTTTGTAAAAGGTGTCCCATTCCTCCATACTCTCTCCTATGCTTTTAACTCTGAATATTGGGCATTTCTCTATCTATACACACGTATTATGGGTATTTGTTTTAAAACTATCAGAAATATTATACATGTGTTTGCGTGTATATGAAAAATGAAATGTTGGTAATATTTTTCCTATTCCTAGAGAAGAAAAAATCGTTCTTAACTGTGCTTTAAATAAAAATAATTTATCACATTATTTATATACTTTTTATTTCTTAACCTTTAACTGATGTTACCGGTCTCTCAGACCGCACCTTTTTTTTAATTTTTATAGTTTTGCAATTTTTTATATACTTGCAATTTTCAGTTTAACTACAAACACTACCGAAATTTTGTTCCGTTGTGAACTTAGTACCATCACCAGACACTTTTGAATAGGTGAATTATAACAGTCCTGTACAAAAAGTTTAGTACAAAAACACCATCCTATGAGTTAATCGTGCCTTTTATTCATCTTTCAATAAAGCGGTCTCACAGACAACTTCACACTAGTTGTCTTCACACTAGTTGTGACAATTTCTGTGACATCAGTTAAAGGTTAAGGAGTAAATTTAATAACTCATTCATATTGAAATATGTATTTATTTTATCTGAAAAATTGTTCTGCTCAAATTTTTTGTGAAAATCTTAGACTTGGAAAAAACCTAAATATAAACATTTGCATTTTACGTGAGTTTCTAAGCGATAAAATGCCGAGTTTTTACTTTCTCATGCAAAGAGAGATACAGGGTATGTAGGGGTAAAGATACGAGTGGAGCAAAAATACGCACCGGCTGATTTCATATGAAGTAACATTTCTGCTCTCTTGGCCAATAGGTGGCAGTTTTGTTTCAAGTGTACTAGTCATTTGTTTAAACCTTTGATAAAAGTAGCAATTTGTGCTAAGAAAATGAGGAGTTCAAATTTTCGAATTTTGATCTAATATTTTTAAAATTTCACTTTATTCTTTAGCTAACAGTACCTGGAATTTTTACAAATCCAAAATTTTAGTGGAGATCGAAAGATTTTTAGCTTCTAAATGCCGCAGTTTACCTCGATCACATTTGTTTATACTTATGCGTAGCCGGTTAAGCAAAATACTGCAGAATAGGATAAAAGTACGCATCATCCTTGGGACAAAGATACGCACATGTTTAAGATACGGGACTTTGCCCTATCGTTTTAGCTAGATGCAAAGCTTTCCACAATTTCTAAATTTGTATTATATAAAATATAATAGCTACTTAACTAATATAAGTTAGTAAACTACATTTCCCTTTTTCTAGAAGTTTTTAAATATAGAACGTATGTACCTACCTACCTCCTTTTAAAAATCAATATTCTTATTTCATGAATCGCTTTTGTTTTAAACCTTAATCCTTAACTCCTGTTAACGGTCTCACCGACCGCTGTAATATTCAGTTTTCACAGTTTAACTTGTAACTTTCAATTTAAGTAGTTATGTTAGTTTAATTTTGATTCGTTTGGAAAATTAGAAGTATAGCTGAAGACTTCTGAATGCGGGAAATTTTACTATAATAGCCCTTTGCATAAAGTTTAGCGCAGAAACCGCCTCTTATGAGTCAGTCAACCATTTTATTCAATCAACGATTAAGCGGTCTCGGAAACCGTTTACAGTATTTATGAAACAATTTTTATCACAACAGTTAGAGGTTAACTGCTATTTGCGATCTCGCAGACCGCTATTTTTTTCATGGTCTAGTTTAGAATTTTCAGTTTAATACTATCGAAATTTACTAATGCTTTTACATTACTCATTCATTTTAGTGAAAATGGGGCAAAATCCGGCCGTAATGGGGCAAAAATGCGCACTGTGTATCTTTGCCTCATCACTGCGTACTTTTAGCCCAACCATTGGGGCAAAGATGCTCAGAGCAATGTTTTTTTAAAAATTACAATTTCTCACGGAATTATAACTTGACAGAATGTCGTTAGATAGTGGAACGTGCCTAAGGTTTTAATACAACATTTTAATCAGTCGTCACATAAGTTTAGATCAATGTGTTCATTAAAAATCAAAATTAATGATAAGTGCGTAACTTTAGCCCCCACCTATCGTACATCACTTAGGTGTGTCATGCGATTGTGTGCCATGTGGACAACTTGTCACCAAGCGCCATTGAAATCAACCATGATGGTGAATATCGATGGCGCTTTTTAACAAGCTGTCCTCACTTCAAATACTTGTGGGCATGATACCCGCATATGTTTGAATATTAAAGTATTTACATTTGTCCATTTTCCTACATAAAACATAAATTGTTATTAGAGATGTAATTGTATATTACATTTCATAATATCAATAAAACACGATTTCCTTTCCTTTTATTTCGGGTTCTGGTTGAAATAAGTCTGGGTTGAGTTGCAGGTTGCCGAAAATTATTTTGGCTGATTCTGGTCAGGTTGCGGATCGAGGAAATATTTTTGGAGTGTTCGTGTCGAGTTGCGGGTTGACTTAAGTATAATATTCGGTTTTGTGTCTTTTGCAACTTGACCCGTGCAGGACTACTCTGTAGTCGGGAAATTTTCCATATATCAGGATTCGTACGGTCCTTAAAAGTACTTGCATTTTTCAAAAAGGATTTTTTTTATGCTTGAAAGTGCTTATTTTCATACAATTTTTTTTTTAAGTCCTTAAAAGTGCTTTACTGTCATATTATTTCTTAATCTGTGGTGGAACTCTTCTGCATTTCTTTTCATTTCTTATTTAAAAAATAAAGATAAAACCTCCATAGCTAACCTTTCTTCTGAAATTTCACCTCCCCTTTTTACTCCCTTCTCCACAATACCAAAGTTTAAACTGTTTAAAACTTTTTTTTATCCTTTAACTGATGTTACCTGTCTCACAGACCACTGCTTTTTTCAATTTTCATAGTTTAACTTGCAAATTTCAGTTTATCTACAAACACTACTGAAATTTTGTTTCGTTTGAAACTTTAGTACTAACACCAGAGACTTTTGAATAGGTGAATTTTAATTATAACACTCCTGTGCAAAAAGTTTAGTACAAAAACAACATCCTATGAGTTTATCGCGGCTTTTATTCATCTTTCGTTGGAGCGGTCTCACAGACCGCTTCACACTAGTTATGTGATAATTTCTTTGACATCAGTTACAGGTTAAAAAAAATTGCTCTACTGTATTTGTTACTTTAAGTGAATAAATAATCAGTCCTGAATTTCATTAACTATTCATTCCATCATATCCATTTCATTAAAATTTTATCTGAATTTCACCTTCAAAATTTCGTTTCCCCGTTTTCTTCACATGTCACAGTAATAATACTTAAAGATTCAAAACTCTTTAAAACTGCTTAAATTAATATATATATATATATATAATATATATATATGTTCTGTGTCATTTTATTGTCACAATAAATAATCAAGATTTTTCTTCCCACTCGAAATTGGCATCCCCCCCCTTAAAAAAAAACTTAGAGCGCATAGAATTTTAAAGTCTTTAAAACTCTTTATAGACCAATGGTAGGGGAGGAAAAAAGGGCCGCATTCGGAATTAATTAGGGGAAAGCTGGAAATTGTTTTAATCCCTTTAAGTCTAGAATGAATGTACTAAGTTTTCCCCCTCTTACTAGGTGAGTGGTTGAAGAAATGTACAGATTTATAGTCAAAAAACACATTTTTATTAATTACCATAACAATATCTAAAAAAAAACTAACTCTATTAAAAACATTGTCAATACAGATGTTGTAGAGGTTAAAATTCTGATTGCAATGTGTACTTAATATTTTTGTTGAATTTTTACAATTATATTGCAAAGTTTTGCCTAATTCGTTAATCAAGTGATTGAAGCCAGAACAGACGTGGTTATCAGTTTACCCTGTTTCTAATTTATAGGGGAGATGGGGGCACATGTGAACAGGGGGCACATGTGAACATCGCAATTTTTCAATGGTTATTGTAAGTTTTTTTATTTGAAAAAAACTACTAAAGATGAGAAAACCTGTAGACATACGGTAAAAAAATTTTTGAAGCTTTTTGACCTTTTGTTTGTCCTCTGTAGCCAAAACACTGTTTTTAGATCTCAAAAGTCAAATTTTTGTTCAGAGTTCATAAGCGTTTAAATTTATTTATTCATTTATTTGAATTTGAGTGTTTTAACATGCACTATGAATATCAATAAATATTTTTAATACAGTTCTTTTTCTTCTAAATTTGAGAAATGTTAATAATTTATCAATTTAACAGAAGCAGCAATGTGGGGCACTTGTGAACAGACAAGTTGGGGCAGATATGAACAGTAGGGGAGACCGGGGGAATGTCGCCAACCCGGGTTATGCCGCCACCCCACCTAGTTTAAAAACTAAAGGCAGTTTGATACAGTAAATGTGCCTGCACTATAGCGGCCAACAATATAAACAGTGCCTAAAGTGGGAGTGACTTTGCTGTACGTCGTTCGTCTGTTCTGGTGAAAAATGTAGTTTTCATCTAGTTGCTTATTATTTTGGAGCTTCAAATGAGTAGAGATAAGCACCTTTTATTGTAACATTAGGTATTTAAGATAATATGACCCGTAATCTACATGCATTCGCCGACATTTTGATGCAATGTGTTGAACAAGTTCGGTTCTTGTTTCGGCTTTGCTTGGGGATTTCCGCCATATTGTCCTCTCGGGGTAATGCCGCCGCCATGCAAATCGGGTGAGAAATGGCCTCATTTCAATGTAGTGGAGCCGATTCAGCAGAGTGACTTTTGCAATAGGAAGTAAATTGTAAGCTTAACCATTATTCTGCTCAATTACATTACTTTCTAACTATTTTCAGTAGGTTGTGTGTTTCCTAGTATCCATTTGATGCATGTACTAGGTCATTAAAGAGTGGCGGCATTACCCCGGTACAGTGGCGGAATTACCCCAGTGTCCTGGGTAATCCCGCCACTGTGCAGAGGTTTAAAAAATATTTTTTTATATATGCTTACTTTACAGTTATGATTACGGTTAAATTTATACAGGTACTAAAGATAATGATTCAGCTTTAGAATTTTTACTATTAAAAAATAAACATTTTTTCGAGGTGAAAAAATTTAAATTCCCTTAAGGTGTCGCCTTTCCCCCGGTCTCCCCTACTTAAGTGCCCCAATAATCATTCTGTGATTCTGTTCTTTTCAGTTAACTTAATGATAATGTCCGTTCCATTACCTATAATTTTCCTGAAATAGAAGACATTTTCCTCACACAAAGTTGATTTTGCATTGAAACTTCATCAAATACATCTTTCAGCAAATACATAAAGAGCAACAAGCTCGTTTACATTCAATTGTACTTTAAATATATTCAATGTTTTCTAAAATCCAGTAAGTGTAATATATTATTTTACTAAACACTTTACAACAATATTTTTTATGCATTGTTAATACAAAAGTATTACCCTGAACAACTTTGCAAATTTTTGTATTACATTTATTCTAAACTTGCAATGATGGCTTACTTCCATATCTAAAACAGTTATGTATATGACGCTTTGAATGGAGATACATATGAGTAATATTTTAAGAAAGTAAAATTTTTAAACTGATAACTACCGTAAAATACCTATTGTAATTGTAACCCCTCTCTCTTTCAAAAGGAAAAGAAGTTAGGGGAGGGGGGGGGGGGTTATAGTCGAGATTTTTTTTAAATCATTAAAAACCCCTTCTTTATCTATAATTTACAAGTAAATAAGGCAAATACAGCAGTGGGAATCTTTCGTATTTCGGCAGATTTGAGATAAATAGTATGTAAACGCCCCCTCCCCAAAAATTTTCCCAAACAAAAACCCCTAAGCAAAATTTGTTTTAATTTCTTTTTTAAAATTGCTTCTGTATTTTTTTATTTTATTTCAGCAATACTTAATGAATCATCTAAGCTTCCACCCCCCAAAATCTACTTATTTTCATTTTATAATCTTTTGCTTAAACATATCACCCAGAAACTAGAGAAATGTGTGTATATATATATATACTTTTTTATGGCGAATTTCACAGGTAATTAACTAATCATTACGATGACAAATGAATAACAGAATAAAAAGCATGTCAAAGGATATTTTTCCTTGTGTTCACATGTACTCCACGTGTGTTCACAACTACCCCGCTGATGGGGCACATGTGAACAATTTTTCGAATTTTTAAAACTATTAAAAAATGTAAGAACTATACAGGTTATTTAAAAAAAAATACCATGTATAAAAGAAAGTTCTATTTACTGTATTGAGTAGGTTTGGTTTATAGAAATTAGTCCTGTCATGAGAAAAAGCTATATTTATGCGAACTGTTCACATGTGCCCCCAACTCCCCTATATACATTTTAATTTATTGAGGTACTATTTGAGGATTTTAATTATTTTAGGGTTTATTTTGGATATTTTCAGAGTTATGGCTTAAACTCTTGATTACGGATTATAGCCCAGTGGTAGGAAATGAAAAAAAAGGCCGAATTCGGAATTAAATACGGGAAAGCTGGAAATTGTTTTAATCCCTTCGACATAGGTCAAAAATAAACGTACTAAGTTGTCCCGCCCTACTAGGTGCGACTTTGTCGCTACAAACAAATAGATAACGTAAAGTGCATTATTTCAAGATTTTTAGCATATTTCAAAAATGATTTGTAAATGATGGGAAATATTGTCTATGATCTCTGATTGTATTTCAATTATGCGTCGTATTTAATTTGACATATATAGCGAATAACAGTGCGTATGCATCACATTTAAGGAGGTCGAAAATAGTGGGGAGGAGCGAGGGAACAAATGAGTGTGCAGGATTATTGTCGCTAGAGGAATTATAGGTCAACCAATAGCACGATTTTAAACTGCGATATTTAACGAAAAGGACTAAGATGGTTTTAATAAAAATTATTTTCGACTAGTATACGAGCATCTTAAGTTAAATTCATAAAATTTTAAAACCTAAGGAATATTGAAAAAAAGTATTATAAGCTTTACTTTTTTTTATTTATTTATTTATTTTTTTTTAAACTAAGGTTTAAGGTTGACGATATCAGTTGAGAAATGGCATGTAAAACGGCTGTCAATTATGTACCTCTTTCCTGATAACTACTAAATTATAATCCTCAAAATATACAAAATAAAGCATTAATATAATTACAGAAACATCGCGAGGGCCTCAACAACTTAAAGAAAATGCATGTATGTAATAAACGGAGGCAGGGCGGATTGATAACTCTGTCTCCCTCTTGATTAGCGCGGTTAAGACAAAATTTAGAAATAGAATTGCGACCCTAATGTTCAGCAAAATTATTAATATGGGTACTCATTTTATTCAGAATTTCAAATTCAACGACATTTGTATTAACAATGTTTTTCAAAAGAATTGTTCTGAGATATTGTTAAGATAATTTTAAAAAAGTGTTTTTTGACTATAAATATGTACATATTTTCTAATGTTCGCCTAGTACGTGGGATAAAACTTAGTACTTTCATTTTAGACCTAAACGGAAGGGATTAAAACAATTTCCAGTTTCCCACCCACTTAATTGCGAGTTACATCCCCCGATCACGGGTCTTTGAAATAGAATTGTGACAATGTTCAACAAAATTGTTAAATGTAGTTCTCATTTTACTCGGAATTTTAAGCTGACGACGAGCTGAACACGGAAATTGCAAAACCTAAATTTCATTCCAGATTTCAAAGTGCTGCCATTTGCAAAATGACGTCAGCGTTACGCACAGATATATTTGTTTTTTATAATATAGATATAGATTTTATTTTCATATCAAAATCTTGGTGGGGTTTTTTTCTTTTCAAACTAATTTTTTTCACCCTTAAATCCATTTATATCTGAATCAAATGAATACTCGATCATTTCAAAGCTACTGTATAACATCGTGTATTTTAAAATAATATATACGTAATGTGAGTCGTACAGTAAAATGCGCAGAAAAACAGAAAAGTGACTTCGGACAATGATTTTTTTTTAAAGATTATTTTTGTATTTTTTTTAAATGTATTGCAGTATTTCAAACAGAATTTAATGTATATGCTTTTTGGTATTGTTATTATTTGGTATTAATATTTTGCATAATTTGATTTTTGGAGTCTTAGGTGTAATTTTGAAATATGCTTGGAAAGGGAGGTGGGGGAGGGACAAGGTTCTTCCAGAATTTTAAATTCTTAAAGTTTGCCGTTATCATCCAAACTCTTTGAAATTTTTAGATGTTAAAAACATAATGTTTTCGTAGCCCGAGGGAAAAAATATTAATATTTAGTGGGGGAAAAAGGCTGGTAAGATTTTTACCACGATGTAACTGAGGTTTTTGCTAATTTTGACGAAGTTTTTGCACATTTTATTTAGTAAAAAATATTTATATTTGTCCGAATGTTTCGAAATTTTCGTAAGTAAATGTAAATCTGGCCTGGTGAGTTGCTCTAAAAAAGATTGTGTTAAAATACGGACGTTTAGTTAGTTTTATGGTAGAAAAATATAGTCTTTGTGAGGCGCGAAGTGACCTACGCTCACCAATGTATTTGAAAGAGTTAAAACTCTCAGTTAGAAGATTTTAACTTTTAGAGCATATATATATATATATATATAATATATATATATATATATATATATATATAATATAATATTTGCCGATACTTCTAAAATATCATCCTGCAATAAATTGCTACAAGTTTTCGGAAAACCTTTTTTCATCTTTTTTTTCAAAAGTCTAGCTGCTAGGTGGGGAGAATATCGTAAATTTAATATCGGAATGTATCAACGTGTTAATATTGGTGATATATCGCGATAACTACCGTAATGTGTATGCGAATAGAAAAATTGCTTATTTTAAAAGATAAAAAGGCATGTTACCAAAAATTTTAGTAGAAACAGATGTAGAAAAGAGCTAATAAATGTTTCATGCTATTTTCTTCTACAGCATCCTTTAAATAAATATATATATATAGGGGAAGGTGGGGCAAAATTGGGTACCATATAAGTTTGTTAGTCTCAAATGCTGTGAAATGGGAAAACAAACTTTGAACACTGTTTTTAATGTAAAATGAATCCTTGGCTATAATAAAACATTCTTTTCAAACAATATATATATATAATTGTTTATATAAAAAAATAGCTTTTTTCAAACGTATGCAAAAATCCGATTTTACCTCGCTGGTTGGGTAAAACTGGGTATCCATTTAAAACTACTGGAAAACTCATTTTGGTCAAAAAGGTCTTGCTTAATATAGTAAAAAATACATTTTTATTATTTTTAACAAAACGAAATTGCACATGTGTTCTTCCATGTGTAAAAAAAAATAATTCGTTGGAAAATTTTCTACGTTGTATAGGCCTGCTTACTTTACACTGTACGTTTAAGAGTTCTTTTAGCTTCAAAAATCACAGATGAATTTATCATCATATTCTTCTGATATACTACATGCTTCGTGTGCCTATCCGTGGCATTTCAAACATCCTATTTGGATTTAGAATTTGAGTAAAGTTCATAGCAAAACATACAGGTTTCATTGTCCTCTTCTTCTGAAGATGTTTCCGCAATCTTTTTTTTTTAAAGAAACTTCTTTTTCCGTCTTGCAGTTTGTTTGGCTTTTTTCTCCTTAATATCTGTTTCGACCTGTAATTTATAGGGAGAAGAAATCAAAATAAGTTTTTCCCTTTCTTTACTCAATTCTAAAGCCTTCCTTAGAAGGGGATAATAACTTTTTAGGCGAAATTGGAAATACAGATTGCTAAGGCTATATAGTCTGAAGATGTCGAGTGCATAATTTTACTAATGTATTCTGTAGATGTAAAATTTTGAATGAGTGATGACGTCTGTGACTGTGATGTTAACTGCTGCATCTGGAAGCAGCTCGACGTGAAAGACGCTGGATGTTGTCAACTCGTTTATGTTCGGAAGGTTGAGCTCCATTATCCTGTGATGTTTCAGAAATATTTATTTCTGCAGCTATGCAAACCTGGGGTTGCATAGACCTAGGTGTGTTATCATGACTTTCATGGGTTTCTCTCTCACTTCCGAAGGAGCAAAAAGATGGTCTGGAAAAACATTGTTGTAGGGAAAACTCCCTGTTTTCTCGAACCTTCTGATTGCAGTATTTACAATTGCTGCTCTCGAAAATGCAGTTTTAAATAATTTTCTAATTTGGTAAATTGTTACAGATCGCGCAGAGTTGAAAAATAACCACTTCTTCACCTCTTGTTCTTAGTATGAGCTTAGAGATGCATGAATGACACATCAAGGGGTTGAAATCGATGCGTTGCGTAAGGAAAGAATCATATATAAATACATTGCTTTCTCTTACTAGATTAACAGGATTCTTTTATATGAATTGAACACCTGTTAAGGATTTAAAGAACGGGCTTTTCAGGACAAGGATTGGAAAAATCTTTTAACCAAATAAAATAAAGACCTAATTTCGCAATCCAGCCACTCCTATTATATACAGCAAATGAGTCTGGGAAAGTTTCATTCATCAAGAGGTTTTTTTCTTGCCTGTTTAATATTTGATAAAAAAAAATCCTGTTATAGATTATATAGCCTAGTTATATAGGATTGAGATTTTATGGATTATTTGTCAATTTGGGCAGATTATTTTATTTAGAGAAACAAGTCACGAAATATTTTTGCATTTTAAGTGGACCTATAACGCAAGTTATTACACCTCAGATTAGAAAGTTATTTATTAAAATGTAATAGGCATAATATAAAATTATGCTTAATTAGTACCATTATTTTGTTCATTAATAATTGCAAATTATTTAATTTCATAAATGTAAGTTAAAAATTAGACCCACTTTTTAATATAAAACAAAATCAAAATTAGTTTTTTTCATTATAACTAGATATATTTAGAATTGTATTATAACTTTACAGCATTAAGAATGCAATTTAAAATTCCATGCTAATTTATTAACTATACTAAAAAACATTCTATGAGTGTCGGACAAAATCGGGAATACCCAGTTTTGACACACTCTTAAGTACCCAGTTTTACCCCAACATGACAGAGTTTAAAATATGGCGTCACTACTCTTAATTCTATAAGCAAAAGATCAGTAAAAATTTTTAAATATTATCAGGAAAGAAAGAATTAGATGTAGTACTCAGGAATATTAATTATGCTGAAAAATAGTGGTTATACGCGTAAAATCTAGAATCAAATAAAACAATTTTTTAAGAGTAATTGAATCTAATTACAGTACTATAAGCGAATCCTTTTGTCCCCCCCCCCCCATAAATAAACGATTAAATTAATGCTATGCTCATCATGTTCTATAGTAATCATCTTTTTGTACATTTCAGTGATGTGTATCAATTTCCATATGTTTGAAATAGTGTACTATCATTCCAATATACTACAAATGATTTTTCCCTACAGGCCATTGAAATAGACCATAAAAATCATCGATGAAAATCACAAATTTTCTAAAAAAAATCAATTGATTAAAATCATGATTTAATCGTTGATTAAAATCGTTAACACCCTATTGCAGCCAAATGGCAAGCATTAGTTTTTGTTAATCACGATTGATTGACGATTTTTTTCCCTCAACAACCAATTGACGCTTTTTGAAATATTTTTCCACATTTGATTTAAGAATTTCACAATATTTTCCTTCTACCTAACAAATGGAGAATTTTGCAGCTTTTTCTTACAAACTTTCTTTGCAGTTATCCAAAATTTTCAGCCTAATAAAATATAAAATTATAACTAAAAATTAAATAAACAGCACATAAAGAAAAACTATAAAATTATTAATTTAGATATTTTAATTCCAATATTTCAATTGACTAAAGTTCAATGCAGTTTTATTTATTTTTTAAAATAAATAAAATTCTGTGATTTGTGTTTGGTTGCCGTTTTCTCTGAGACGGGAAAATTTAAGTTTACCTGTGACCCTGTAAGAGAGGGGTAGGGGGGAGTTACTGTTCCTGCTGACCACTAAAATTTTCAAATTAGTGGTCCGAATGAATTTTTGTTGTTCTCGGACCAGCGGACCACCAATGATTTCGAACACTGATTTTTTAAATGCTGAAGATTTCCTTGTAAAAGAGATTTGAATTGATATACTGTTTAATTTTTTGATTAATTCCCCTGTGTGAAATTTGATTATTGTTATGTCTGCACAAGAAATATTTTATGTCTTAAAATATTTACTCTTTCATTTAAAATAGGTGGATAAATTAACCTGATGCTTGGATCTATTCCTGACTTGAAATCCTGATTCAGAACATGCTAAGCTTCAAGAATTCTTTATATTTGATGACCTGAATAGTCAGAGAGGGTGCAGCACCCTCCTAAAACTGTCTGAGAGAAACTCTATGTGAAATGATATTATATTACAGTAAATATTAGTCTGACATACTATACATATAATTTAATGATTATATAATTTGTATTTTCAATAAATGGAGCGGCATACCGCAAACCAACTTAAATGTGTTGCTGTTTAATAGTGTCTGTAACCATTTCTTTTTCAGCTATTGCAAGGCTGCTGCTGGTGAATATTTTCCTTTTTTACGAGTACTGTTAAAAAATAAATAAATCGTCGTCATGGATTATCAATTAGGAATACTGAAAAAATACTTATATGTAAGAATAATTAGTCGCTTGGTGGGGACACTGCTGTTATTAAATTAACCTTTCAAAGTAAGTATTTAATATACTATAGAAATACATTGTGTATTTTAAAAAAGCTTTGAAGTTTAAAGTAATATTTTGTATTAGCTGATATTAGAGGTTAAATGGATTCTGCTACTTATAGCTGCCTTTTTAATGCTGATTATTTCAGTATTTACGCATATACTTTGATTATGTATTCGTTATGTTTGTGCTTTATTTATTCAAATGTGTTATATTCATTATTGAATGATAAACAGAAACAAATACTAAACTTTTTTTGTTGTTGATTTATATTCAAATCAATTAATTTTGCATAATTGAGCTGTGTTGCAATATAAATTTTAAAAATATTTTTATTTTATTTTTTGTTTTGTGAAAAGAAGGTAAAAATTTGAAAACTGTATAATATGAAAATTTCAGCATCTATAGATTCACAAGAATTAAAGAAAAAAAAAACAGATCATGAAAGTAGCAGCTAAGTGCATTATGCAAAAAACCTTTTCAAACTCGTGCAAAAATTAATACTGGTTGAAGAAATTTATTCAGCCATTGTTTAAATTAAAACAATAATAAAAACAGGGTATATATTTAAATCTAAAGAATTTTTTTTTTATATTTTCTTTGTGAATAAGCAAACACTAAATGGACTATAAGTGTAACTGAGTGCGAAGAAATATTCCAAAATGTAAAAGGACAGAAAAGTAATATTTGTGGTGAAAATAATGCAATTATTTTGTGAAATTGGATCAAATTGGTTTACATTTGTTTTTTAAATATATTTCAAAGACAATAGAATCAATAATTAAAACTTAAATAATTTTCGGTTTAATGAAAAAAAGAAAAAGTAAGCTTTCCTACTGCAAGATAATCTCGCATAATCTGAAATTTGGTTTATTACACCATAAAATGATAAATTGAAAACCCAAAGTGAGGGGGGGGGGAGAAAGCTACAATCCGGTGTAACCATTCCACATAAAGATGAGAGAAAATCCTGAATCGTGATTCAAACTTTTAGCAAAAAATTGGAATAGAGAAAACCTTGAATTATGATTTAACCTTTCACCAGAAAATTGGATTTAAAAACAATCCTGTTTCGTGGTTCAACCTTTTACCAGAAAAATTGATTAAAAAAAACTAAATTATGGTTCAAACTGTTACCAGAAAATTGGATTTAAAAAGAAAACTTGATTTATGGTTAAACCTTTTATCAGAAAATTGGATTTAAAAAAAATCCTGATTTATGGTTCAACCTTTCACCAGAAAATTGGATTTATAAAAAACCTGAATCATTGTTTAACATTTCACTAATATAATGGTATTTGAGAAAGCACCTAAACTGGTAAAACTTATCGCCAATATCTTGGTTGCAGCTAAATTTCAGCGACTTTTCACCATTTTCTTGGTGAAACATCACACTTTATATCTAACAGTGTATCGATAACATTTAAAAAAAAAAAAAATTAGGCATACTTTATAAACTTAGTAATGATACTTTACATTCATTATTGTTTCTATTCGCTTTTTTAATTTAACTAATAACCGTAAGATCTGATTCTGCTTATTTACTGCTGTTGTTATAATGCTAATTTAATATGGAACTTATGTAATTTAATATTTTGTACCTATTTGAATATCTACAGTGAAGCTTCAGTCAGTTTTTTAATGCATAACATACAAATATTTCTGGCAATTGCTGTGGTAATACTGAAAACCACGTCAGGTCATATTACTTATTTTGATCGAAGAATTTTGACTTTACTGCAAATCTCTTGCACGATTACAAAAAACTTTCTGACGAGAATACAAAAACTGTTTTAGATACAACACTAAAAAATCATTGGTAATTTTTCTGACATTACTTTAATAAAGTTACCAAACATTTTTTGCTGAAGTATATGTAAAGTTTTGGGTGCAATACTAAAAAAATTCATAGTAAATGTACTATGAAATCCTTCGCAAATTTACAAAAAAATTTCATAGTCAATGTACTAAAAATTCCTTTGTAAGTGTACTAAAAAATCATTAGAAAATTCACAAAGTATTCTTTAGGAAACTACCGAAAAAAGTCGTTAGTACCTTGACTAAATAGTCCTAAGTAAATTTACGAAAAATTCTTTAGTAAACTCCCTAAAAAATCGTTAGTAAGTTTACTGAACAATATTTAGTAAACTTACAAGGAATTCTTTGGAAAACTCTCTAAAATATCCTTAGTACGTTTACTAAACTATCTTTGGAAAAATTACCACAAATTCTTTAGTAAACTCCCTAAAACATCGCTAGTAAGTTTACTAAGAAACATTTAGTAAATTTACAAAAACTAATTAGAGAAACTCCCTTGAAAAACAGTTAGAAATTTACAGAACAATATTTAGTAAATTTACAAAAAAATTTTTAGTAAACTCCCTAAAACATCGCTAGTAAGTTTACTAAGAAACATTTAGTAAATTTACAAAAACTAATTAGAGAAACTCCCTTGAAAAACCGTTAGAAATTTACAGAACAATATTTAGTAAATTTACAAAAAAATTTTTAGAAAACGCCCTAAAAATGGATAGTACGTTTACAACATATTCACCGATAAATTTACTAAAACTTATTTAGTAAATTCCCTAAACAAGCATTAGTAACCTCACTAAACAATATTTGGTAAATTTACAAGAGTGTTTTGGGGAAACTCCCTAAAAAATCACTAGTACGTTTACTAAGCAATATTTAGTAACAGTTACTGAAGACACTTCTGTAATTTTACATGATTATCTTATGTTGTGATTACATAAAAAGTTCTAGGAATCCCAGTTTCCTACAAAATTCTTAGTAACCATACAAATTTTTTTTTACAGTGTAGAGCTCATTCTTAGTGGAGGAACTGGGTTTATCTCTAATCTTGATTTAAATTTTGTTGGTTAATTTAGTACTTAACTTCGAAATCTACCTCCGCCTGTAGGCCCGAGCCGGCAGGGATTTTTTTTTTCAACTCGCCAGTTAGCATTTTTTTTTTTTTTTTTTCGAATGGTAATATTTGGCCAGATGTCTATACGCAGGTTTGGCGTGATTTTTTTTTTTTTTTTTTTAACGAAAATTTGGCGAAAACCTCGTTTTTAAATACCAGTTACATATGCATTTTTGGTATTACTTAGTTATCACGTCGACCAAAAATCTATCACCAAACTATAAGATTAAATGCCAATAATGGTTGATGTGTAAATGTCACATTCACTTGACTTTAAGCAAGTTACATGTGTTTACGGCATCAAGTGATTTTTATTTCGACGTTTTATTTGTATATTTATTAATGTTATACTAATTTATTTGTTCTTTCGTTATTTAGAATAAAATTATGTCAATTTGTATAATTTGGCGAAATTGGTCGACGGAATAACTAAGTAGTACCATATTTTTTAATTATTTTCTATTATTTTCTAAAGGAAATAAAAAAAAATAATTAATAACTATAGAACAAAATAATTTATATAATTTTAAAAAATAAATAAAAGTAAATAAACATTTATTATTAAATAAACAACAATACCCGGGTCACCAAGTCAATCACAATAATGCCATTTTGGCGCCAATTAGGGACCTCGGTGCGTAGATAACATCTGTGCCTAATTTTTTTCTTTTCGTTTTGTTTTAAAAACAAAGAAAGAAGTGAAAGCCATCAATTTTAAATGAAAGTTGTGAATTTTAAATAAAGTGAATGAAAGGATTATATTTTAAATAAAATTAATGAAATATAAAAAAATGCGACGGGAAAAATGTTTAGCGAATTATCACCTGCGTCTCGCTAACATAAAAATACCGTCAGAATTGATTTCTCTATCAGAATCTTTCGATTTGGCGAAAGATTGTTCAAGTAAATTGAATTATGAATAAAAGTAGCATGATACATTTCTTAGCATACATTTAAGGGAGGCCAGACTGTTCGCCAAATTAGTTTAAAATAATAACCTTTTCTGAAATATGAAAAAAAAATATCTGTTATGATTAAAATTTGAGTTGCCATCATTAGAAAAATGTATTTAAAATTAGAAAAAAATCAATATTTCGAAAACTAATTCGAATTTAAAAATTCTAATACCAGTACTGAGATCTGCGGATCAATACTGATTTTTGGTGTTAATTTCATCGCAAAGTATTCCATATTTTAGGAGAAATCGCCGTGAAACATAATCAGTTGTTTAATCAGTCGTTTCAAAGAATCGTTACATAAATTCGTTTCATTTCTGCCCCTTCATATATCCGTTTCATAAATTCGTTTCATTAGGATTTTATGTATAGAGTAGATATATATAGATAATACAAAACATATTTCATTTTTAAGACTTAAAACACATGCTTTTACTTTATATAAAGTGACGTCATCCGCAGAAGATCATCCGTCATCCTCATTTGCGATCCAGTATTAAACAACATCTACAATAAAGTACGCATATGGCGTCACTATCTCTGAATGTTTAAGAAACCCGACAAAAATATCAGCTATCTAATGATTCATGTCATTTGTTGATTCATTTGTTTGTAACATTAATATACTTAAAATTAAATTTAGTTTCTAATAGCTTCATGTTTTATCAGAAATCATAGATTTATATTTGTTCAAAATAGCACGTATTTTAAGTGCATTTTTTCAGTTTTTATGGGAAAATGGCAACAGAAAGCTATAATTGTAATTTTCCAACTATTTTTCGTTTACTTTCTACAGAAATGGAGTACTTGAGTTGCCAAAATTAAACAAATGTCGCTAAATTCTACAAAACAAACAAATTGCATTTAAAAGTACTTTTTTCCCAATACGATGGTATAAAAATTGAAAATGTGCGATGCTTAGAAGTTAAAAAAATTGCAGTAGAGTATTTAAGAGTACTGAATTGTTTCACGGCTGGCTTCTGTAAGGTAACGTTATTTTTTGACACAAAATAAGCTGGCAGAAAGAAATAGCATATCGGGGACCGGGAGCTAAAAAGGAAATCTACTGTTTATAGAGTATTCTGTTTATGTGAACCAATGCAGTTGATAATGAAATTCTTACAAGAGTTGTGATGCTCTTGTTCACTTTCAATCGACAGTGATCAATCGATTTGTCATGATACATAGACATAGATGTTAAGCATATATTGGAATAGCATTTGTTTGGTCGAAGCAAACTGTTTATGTTCATATAATTATCTTGCAGTGCTATATATGTAGTTAAATTTCAACAGAAAACAATGTAAAAAAAAAGCTATTGCAAGATTTATATTTATTACATAAGGGATAAAAACTGACATTTTATTAAATTATGTTATCATAATAAAAGCTATTTAATTAAGTCATTAAATGTAATCTGTCTTCAGCAGTAAAAATTGCAACATCATGCAACAATAGCATCTTCAGGAATGTGTTGGCAATATTTCCTAGAATTTCATGATTTGCATCAACACAGACATCCTTTGTGTAGATGTAATCCAAGAAATATTGCTTTTTTTTATAATATATGAGTTCAATTAATACAACTCAAACACTGCTCATTTAGTTAAAGAAGGGGGATGGGGGGGGGGGAAGAAATGTTATAACTAAAAAATAAGAAATAAATCTCACTTTAAAAGTTTGAAAGGACAAATAAAAATTTCTTGTAAAAATTCAGAATTTAATAAAAACACTTGCCACACCTATTTAAGGCGGATACAAGATTTTACTTATTCTTTTATATTATATATGTCAATATAAATATATAAAAGAATATCTATATATGTATAATGTCTTTGAATCAAAATTTATCTTACAAATATATATACATATTACTCTATTTTTCTTGAAATGTATATTTATTTACAGATATTCCATTTCAAATTAAATTATTTTTAAAAATTAAATTAAAGTCTTAAAAATTGTAAATTGTTAGTTTCATCCGTATTTTAAAATTGACGTATATTTACGAATGTATTTACGAATTTAATATCTTCTGAAAAAAACAACACTTTTCGTATACTTCCTTTTCGTTTTTAAGCACAGGAAAGAATCTCTCTACATATACTATACTAGCAGGAATGACCGAGCTAAGTTCGGTGAAAATTAGCTTTGTGTTTATCTCGATATATTATGTCTACTGAATCATTCTTGCTGTTTTAGATGCAATTAACTTGACCCTGAGACATAGTGACCCAAAATGACCCACTAATCCAATTTTTTCGAACATGCGACCTAACTCAATGCTCTTCTCGAGCCTGAAAACGATGGAATACAAAATTTAGTGAAAATCGTTAGTCGTTTTCTAGATAAAATAAGCTTGACCCACGTTGATTCAAAAACCCACTAACCGAAATTTATCGAGTATGTGAGCTATTTCAATGGTCTTTTTGTACTGTGAAACGGTGTATCAAAAAAAATTGTCAAAATTGTTTGAACCTTTTTGAGATGTCGTTAGCTTGACTCGGACCCATTATCATCAAAATGACTCACTAATAGAATTTTCTTGAGCATGCGACCCAGCCCAATGGTTTTATCTTGTCTAGAAGGGTGTAGTACGAAGTTTTGTCAAAATCTTTTGAGCCATTTTTTAGATACAGTTAGCTTGATCCTGATTCATTAGGACCCAAAATGATTCATTGATAGAATTTTCTTGAACATGCGACCCTGCCCAATGGTCTTATCATGCCCGGAAACGATATTATACAAAATTTTGTCAAAATGTTTTGAAACGCTTTTTAAATACAATTAGCTTGGCCCTAACCCATTGTGGCCCAAAATGACCCACTAATCGAATTTTCTTGAACATGCGACCTAGCCCAATGGTCTTCTCGAGCCCGAAAACGATAGAATGCAAAATTTAGTCAAAATCGTTTAAGCCGTTCTTTAGATACAATTAGCTGGACCCTGACCCATTGTGACCCAAAACGACCCACTAATAGAATTTTCTCGAACATGTGACCCAATAGTCATCTTATGACCAGAAACGGCCGTATATTAAAAAATTTTGTGAAAATGTCTTGAGCCGCTTTTTAGATGTAATTAGCTTGACCCTGACCCATAATGACCCATAATGACTCACTAATCGAAATTTCTCGAACACGTGACCCATCCCAATGGTCGTTTCGTGCCAGAAAACGATAGATTACAGAATTTCGTCAAAATTGTAGAGCCGTTATCTTGATAAACTTAGCTGGACCCACGGTGACCCAAAAATGATCCACTAATCGAATTTTTTCAAACACGTTACCAATCCCAATGGTCTTTTCGTGCCCGAAAATAGTTAGATTCAAAATTTAGTCAAAATCGATTGAGCCTTTCTCTAGATATAATTAGCATGACCTTGACCCATTATTACCCAAAATGACCCACAAATCGAATTTTCTCGAACACGAGACCCATTCCAATGGTCTTTTCGTGCCCGAAAACAGTAGGGCGCAAAATTTCGCAAAATCGATTTTCACTCCCCAAAAGTGAAAATCGTTAGAGCCTTTTAGATAAAAATAGCTTGACCCACAGTGACCCAAAATGACCTACTAATCGAATTTTCTCGAACACGAGACCCATCCCTATGGTCTTTTCGTGCCCGAAAATGGTTAGATACAAAATTTAGTCAAAATCGATTGAGACCTTCTCTAGATATAATTAGCTTTACCCTGACCCATTATGACCCAAAATGGCTCACTAATCGAATTTTCTCGAACACGAGACCCATACCAGTGGTTTTTTCGTGCCCGAAAACAGTAGGGTGCAAAATTTCGTGAAAATCGTTAGAGCCGTTATCTAGATAAACTTAGCTTGACCCACGGTGACCCAAAAATGACCCACTAATCGAATTTTCTTGAACATGTGACTTAGCCCAATGGTCTTCTCGTAATCCAAAACTGCAGAATATAGAGTTTAGTGAAAATCGTTAGAGCCGTTTTTTAGATAAAAATAGCTTGACCCACAGCGACCCAAAAATGACCCGCTAATCGAATTTTCTCGAACACGTGACTCATCCCAATGATTTTTTTCGTGCCCGAAAATGGTTAGATACAAAATTTAGTCAAAATCGACAGAACCGTTCTTTAGATATAATTAGCTGGACCCTGACCCATTATGACCCAAAATGACCCACTAATCGAATTTTCTCGAACACGAGACCCATCCCAATGGTTTTTTCGTGCCCGAAAACGGAAGGGTGCAAAATTTAATCAATATCGTTACAGCCGTTTTCAAGATAAATTTACATACACACACACACACACACACACACAATTTTTGCTCGCATTATAGTATAAGATACATACAGGGGCGCCATTTGAGGGGGGATGGAAATCAAAGAGGATGGCAAGAGGGGGGCAAGAAACAAATTTCTGTGGGGAGCTATTGCCCCCCCCCCTCTCTCCAAGAAATTTGATTTTTCAGAAAATTTATCAACCATCAATTGTCAGACTCAAACAAAAAATTAAAAAATTGCTCAACGCTAAAATAATTTATCAGATTTGATTGCAATAAAAACATATGCATTTAATAAATGCTTTATGCATAGAAATTAATAATTATCAAAAAAATTTCCTATTCGAACTTTCATAAGGTGAGACATATGTCGTACTTTGGCTAATTTTAAAAATATATGAGAGACATTTTCTTTTATCAATTGCTTCTCAGCTGTGTACATTTTGATTATAGGAAAACTAGTCCCCTCATGGCTAGAAATTCAGGGGTAGAGTTTTTTTTTTTTTTTTTGGGGGGGGGGGGGTTGAAGGGGCGAGTATAATTCACGTTCTTAATTATCTGACTTTTTTCGATTATTAGTGTTCGTTATATTTACTACAATTATTGCAATGTTATCAAATTATTTATTTATTTGCTACCATTAATAGTCAAATCTATAGTTTTTCATTTAAAAAATATTCAGGACTTCCTTAATAAAAACCAGGTCATCCCGACTGCGACCGAAAGAGATAGCACAATCGGAAAAAACTTAAAGTGTACCTCATTCGTAATGAAGAAAATACGTCAACCTATTCTGACGCAGGACTGTAATTTCATGTAAATACGAAAACCGCTAAAGGGATTTCCATTGAAAGGCAACCCGACCCGAAATGAAAGGAAATTAATCCATATTTTAATACAATTATTGTAAAAGAAGTCTACAATTGAAGAGCTGAGTGGAAGAACATGTTATGCTACATTTTCTTAAAAATGATTTTATCTTTTGGACGAAGGTGTTATCAGGTATTCTATCACATGGTAAAGCTAAAATACCAAAGTTCTATTTAGCCTTGAAGATTTAAGACATTATTCATTAATATTTAATATTTTAATATTTAATAATCCAAACAGTATTAATATTTTTTAATATTTAAAAATTAAATATGAATAATTTTTTTTTTATAGAGTTTAGTACCACATTTGTTAATATATTAAACACATGGTATTGAGCAGAAAATAAATCTTTAAAATTGACAACAAAAACTTTCACATCAAATTTCTTCAAATGTAATTTTTGTTACTTAACATGTTCTTCAACTTAGCTATTCAATTATATCTTTAATATAAACTTTACCTTTTATGTAGAAAAAGGAAGATTATATATATATATATAATATTCCTTAATGTTCAAATATCTTGCTTTTTCATCTGAAAAATATTCAGTATTTCTTTATAAAATAGTATTAAACCACCCAATATTTAACGAACCCACCTCAAAGTAGTGAAAACGCAATCCGAAACAATTAACGCTTTACCTTACCTTCATTTGCAAAAAATCACTAATAAAAATTTTCTTGTCACTATAGATCACAAAAGTTGCAAATTTCATGACCTATTCTTGATGTTCGTGGGCTGATTATCTCATGACTCATTGAATTTCATGACTCTTTTTTCGCGATCTTTTGACAAAATTCGCGATTCTGTTTCACTATCACTTGTTGAAATTCGTGATTATTTTTTCTACCACCAACTAATATCTGTAATTTTTTGCGCGATAGTTACACGAAATTTTGTATCTTATTTCACGATCGTTTGACGAATTTCCCCTCGATTGTTTGATTAAATTTTCATGATTTTTTTACAATCAATGATTGTACAATCATTTGACTAAATCTGTATTTCTTTCTGCAATCCCTGACGAAATTAGAAATATTTTCCACGGTCGTTTGAAGAAATTAGCGATTTTTTTCCGCGACGATTTGGGAATTTTTTTTCAAAATTTGCAAACTTCGCGATTTTTTTGTGGCCCATTGACGAATTGATTTTGCGGGATTCGAAAGAAAAAAAAAATCGTGGACTTTCACGAAAATTAAAAAAAATCGCAGATTAATCAAATGTCCGTGAAAGAAGTTAACGAGACAAAATCACGCAAAGCTTTTTCTATTGTGCGGGATTTTCTCATGTTCTGTGAGAATTGTGCAATTCTGCATGTTCCCTGTTCCTCAAACAAATTTTTCCCATGTCCTTCGCCACGAAACTCTTGAAGTGGCGCCCCTGTAGTAAAACCTGAAAAAAAAGAAGTAGAAAGGGACTAGAAAAAAGTTCCATTTTGGACAGGTTTCTGTCTTAGCAAGTATAATTGTATGATATTTTTTCATCGAAATTTGATTTTCTTTTCCCTTTGAGAAAGAATTCTGTTATAGACAGGGTTCGTTTTCATAAGTTTTACTGTAATACATCTCTTTTCAGAGCTATTCCATAGAGTGGATGGTTTAACAGTCTTTAAGGATACCTGTAAAAATGAAACCTATAATAGAATCCTGTCTAAAAAGAAAATTTTCATATTCACTATATTGAAATTTTACCTGCTAAGACGATAACCTGTTTAAAACGAAATATTTCATTGGTTCTTGAGTTTCCGTATTCAAAAATTTTACTGTTTTTGTAAGCATGATTCAGTTTACATTTCTTGTTAAGGGGAGGGGTAGACGCCCGGATCCCACCCTTAGCTATATAACTTTCTCCAAAAAGTCTTTGCCCCCCCCCCCCCCCACCAAGAAAGTTCTGAAATGGCGCCCCTGTGTACATATATTAGATATTACATTAGACGTCTGCATGGCCGCAATTTCCGGGATCGGGCCGTCCGAACGAAAACTATCTTGGGCCGGCCGGTCCAGTCCAATATAAAAACTAAAAGTTCGCCCGTCCGCGGCCCGTTTATATTTCGCAAATCAATCATCAAAAATCAATAGAAACAGGCCCGGCCCAGCCCGTGCAAAAATCAATGAAATCTTCGCACGCCATGCAATACAGAATAGCAACGTTAATGATTATTTAGACTCCTAGACTATTACATGCAAATAAAGACTCATTAAAAAAATTAAAGTAGTTAAGAATAAAAAAAAAATCTTTAAAAACATTATAGCTTTTGAAACTGTCTAATTTAAAAAAGTAGATTTTTGAAAATGTTTCACTAATTTATTAAAGTATATTTCCAAAGATTCTGTTAACATAAGTTCATTATCGCTATTACAATTTTTACAAAACAAATTGCTTACTCCAGATGTCCTGGGCACAATCAGTGTTGAATTCAGGGGGTGGCCCGGGGGGGCGCATTTCCCCTTCGGAGCAATGAGATGTCCCCCCAAAAGATTTCAGATATTGTGTTTTCAATAGTCAAAAAGTGCAATCCCTCCCGGAACTCTATAGTGCCCCTCCCCCCCCCCCCCGGAGCCACAGAAATCCCTCCCAGAGAAAAGTGTCCGAATTCAACACTGGACACAATTAAATCCAGTTCCGGCCTCGCCCGAGTCTGCTGAAAAAATTAAGCCCAAGCTCGGACACGATCTGACTGTCCGATGCCGAACTCTATGCCGCTGGACATGTTACATTTCTGTATTGATATTGTCAAGCTAGAATCGGCCCGTGCAGCACATTTACACTTATTTTTGCCAGTGTTGTAGTCCTAAAAAACCAGAGGGTACACGCTAGAGGCAGAAGGTATACGCTAAAGGCATTTACATCATGCCTCGAGTATATGCTATACCTTTATTTGAGAAACAGAGGGTATACGGAGCTCTTAAAAAAATCCAGAAGATATACGGCGTGTTAAAAACCCCCTTTTTTCTGTTTGACTTGGCGAAAATGGGTCATCGCCAAGAATTATTGCAACCCTTTTTCTACTTTACTATTTTTCATTTTGTTTTAATGTAGATGTAATTAAATTCTGAAAGCGAGTGATCAGCGCTATATCTGATCTGAACCAAGGCTTTTCTCGGTCATATTAAAACCTATTCATATTCAATTTTCCGAGTTTTTAATTATCCGAGTTATGATTTACTTTGAATGTATAAAAATCGATCTGCATATTTTATTGAATTACGTGATTATCACGGTGTATACCTCCGTATACCCTCCACTACAACCCTGATTTTTGGCCCAGTCATGCCCATTGAAAATGGTACATATTTTATCGACTTAGTTTGATTCTTTTAAATTTGTTATATCGAGGCGGTCGGCCCGGTTGATTTTTTTATCGGCCCGGCAAGTTAACAAATTTGCTTTTATTCTGCCGACCCGGCCCGTTTGGAAATTTGTCTTCACTTTCTTGGCCTTCCCCGGGCCCGGGCCCGGGCCCGTGCATTATTATATGTTAAATTACTGTATTACATTAACGTATGTGGAACAGAAATTGTCGGGGTCTGTACATTGGGCGAATGGCGTGTAAACTAATTGTAACTAGATTACTTGTTACCTTGCTGATTTCGATCGATTTGCTGCCACATTTAGTCAAGTTTCATAGAATATTTTCAAGTTTCGGAATGTTTTTTAGAAAGGTTGAAAAGAGATCTAAGTGAAGTGTTATTGAAAGTGTATGTAGGAAGGGTAGAAAAGCAAAAACAAATGGATAGAGATTGGTGTCAACAAGAAAATCGACGAATCTTAGATCGCACGTCAAGAGCAAAGATGATGATACGGACTACAATATGGTTTAAAGAAAATAAGGCTATGTTTGAGCGTCTGCAAAAGAAAATATTTTGTTTTTTCACTGAAACTAAAATATGCCAATTTGTTTGCATCCTGATTACTGAAGATTAACCATAAAGTTTAAATACGAACAAAAGTACTTCGGCTAATCTTCCATAATTAGGTACACAGCCAATCTTGCCGCCAAACATGAGCTATGATGGCAATAATATGATAGTAGTTTAAAATGAATGGAGCTACCATTAAAGGGCTATCAGAAAAGCCACTCTTTTTCGCCAAATCTCACATGCTAAAAAAAGCCAATAGGCAGTGGATCCGATTTCGGAAAAGTTTATAATCGATTTAAAAGTTTCTGCATAAGTGAACTTATTGAAACTCAATTGCAAGTGAGCATTCTAGAGCATAACCACAGAAGTGAGCGAGTTAAGCTGTTTGTGGCAAACTCAGGGTCTAAAATTGAAGAACAGCAATAAATATACGAAATGCTGCCATGATGACAAAGTATTCTTACCACACCGTCGGAAACTTCCCAATTAGCTAAGAACTAAGTAACTAAATTGAATTGAGAATACACGTGATACGTGATACGTGAAATGTATAATATACATTTGAGGACGAAACACTGATCCCCGTAGTCTTCTAATAAATATTGATTTATCTTAACGATTTACAAAAATATTTATTCAACAAATGTAATATTTAAAAGAAAAAGTAATTTATTATGAGTGAATTTTTCTATAACAATCATACTTTTTAAAATTTTCTTTAAAAACAAAAAATTCGGAAGACAATTTGATCAATAACCGAAAATAATTCTGCGAAATCTCATAACTTTATCTTTCGTAGAAATTTAGATATATCAATCAAAATATGAGGAAGCGTTAAAAAAATATATGCATTCTCAAAATAAATAAATTTAAAGTTTTAAGTACTCCTTAGACAACCACACACACAATATAACATAAAAAGGGTTATATCTTTTGTTTCAATTGTTGTATTTACATTCGGTTTATATCATTTTATTCTAAACTAGCTTACCCGTCCGCCGTTGCCCGAGCCCGTTATAATAACCTTAAACAAAACTCAAATTTGTATGATTTTATATCTTCCGAAAATCTTTCAAATGAAACTATAGTTTCGGGCGTCCCACTGCCTTCGGTAGCATACTGTGTTTCATATGAACTTAGCTTCCGGAGTCCTAATTCCTTCGGTAGCGTCTAGTGTGTTCCTAGCAAACCTCTTTTCTAACGAACCAGTGACCTGAGTCCCCGCTGCCTGAGGCAGCATATACCGGGAGCAGTAGCGCCAACTTTTTAAAAATATTGGGTGGGCTCAAAAATTTTTGAGTAAAATAACACATATATTTTTTTCCCTTAGTGTGTGTTGTGTGTGTATGGAAAGAGGGGAGAGTAACGAATGACTAAAGATGATAATTCAAAATTAAATTGTTTTTCTAAGCAAATTTTGAAATTATTATAATTTAAGTATCATTTTATAATTAAACATAAAATAAAAAATAAAAATAACATTAAATAATATTGTGTTAAATATAAAATAAAAATAACATCGTAATTGCTAAGTGTTGAAAGTGCAAAAAACTAAATGTCAAGAAAAGCATACATTTTAGTTCAAATGCTGCTTTATCAATTCAAAACATCAAAACGGATGGCAAAGTATGCAGGAAATTTGTTTTCGTGAGTATTTTAACTATACATCTGCTGAAGGGGTTTTCAGTGCTCCTGTAAGTCTAATTGATGTCCTTACTATTTTTCAAACAAAACTACTTTCAGAACGTTAATAAAACCAAATATCATTTCAGCGATTAAAATATTAAAAAAATAAATTATGAATTAAATCTATTGAAATTGTGTGGGCGGAGAGATCAAATTATTGGGTGGGCTCGCGCCCCATGGGCCCATATAAGCTGGCGACATGGCACCACTGACCGGGAATGCTTCGCACGCGCCGGAGACAATCGAAAACCAAATTAAATGAGCCAAATCCCGAAGTAATCAGGCCATAGAACCCGAGATAAAAATGCCCCCGTCCTAGCAGTGGAAGGTAGAACTAAAATCTGTAATACGATCGTAAGCTAAGTTGAATGAACTGCGTATAATATTCAAAACTGGTGGTAACTGAAGTCTAAGAGAATTTCTTGTCGTTCATGTAGTAGCTCCAGGACCTAAACTAGTATGTTGTGGCCATCACAAAACTTTCTTCTATATAAATCGCGTAAATTAAATCATTTAAATAGTACAAGAAATTACATGAATTTAGCACCAATTCATATCAAAGTATATCTGAATTTGAAGTTGGATGAAAATTCGTGCATTAGTTCTTGAGATAGAGCTATAGCGGAAATTCTGAAAAATGTAGCATAGCAGCGCCACCTGTTGAGCGATTTACACCAAAATTAAACAGCACTAAATGATATCAAGGTATACCTGAATCTGAAGTTTGTTGAAAATCTAAGCGTTAGTTCTTGAGATAAAGCTATTGCGGAAATCGCAAAAAATACAGCATAGCTGCGCCACCTGTTGAGCGATTTACACCAAAAATTAATCAGCACTAATTTATACGTCAATTCATGTCAAGGACTAACTAAATCTGAAGTTTAATGAAAATCCGTTCAATAGTTCTTGAGTTAGAGCTATTGCGATAATCGTGAATAATGCAGCACAGCAGCGCCACCTGTTGGGCGATTTACACCAAAAATAAAACAGCACTAATTTATATCAGGGACTAACTAAATCTGAAGTTTGATGAAAGTTCGTGCATTTTTTCTTGAGTTGGAGCTATTGCGATAATCATGAATAATGCAGCATAGCAGCGCCACTTGTTGGGCGATTTTCACAAAAAAGTAATCAGCACTAAACTATATCCTGGACTAAATGAATCTGAAGTTTTATAAAAATCCGTGCAGTAGTTCTTGAGATATAACTATTGCACCAAAACTAATTTCACCAAATTATTTCACCAAAAACTAATCAGGTCCAGTTTATATCAAGGTCTAACTAAATATGAAGTTTTGTGAAATTCCGTGCATTAGTTCTTGAGATAGAGCGCCCACAAAATTTTTGTCACATACAGACTCACAGAGCGATAGAGTGACAGAGTGACAGACAGACTCACAGACAGACATTTTCTAAAAACCATCAAATCGTGTTCTGGGCAATCTAAAACGTATAAATCCGTCGAAAACCGGAAGTCGAAATTTTTCAAGAATCCAATACTTTCTTCTTGTAAAGATAGAAGAAAGTAAAAACTGTTAGAAATAATAAGCTAGTGAATCGGACCATTTTTAAGGGAGCTATAATAAGGGGACCAGAAGGGGCCAACTGATAGAAGGGCCCTAAGATGAAAACATGTTAAAAAGCCCTAGTACTTGGCGCTTTAGATCTTCCAGTCGAAATTAAGCATAGGATATGGATTAATTAGTAGAAAAAAACTTTAAAAAATGCTCAAAAAATGGGGGGAAATTTCTGAAAAAGGCCCTAGGGTCCCAGTAAAAATATGAAGCCCAGGGAGTCCAAGACTCAACTTTAGAGTTTTTTATGGAATGTAGAAACGGGAATAACTAAATAAAAAACGGGGGCCCAAAAACGACGGTCGGATTAAAAGGGGGCAATTTATTAACAATTTAGAGTACAAAAACTTCAAGGGGACCTGTACCGGGCCCCAGAGGACCAAGGTCATAACTGCAATGTAGTTAGGTATAAGACACTTTTTTAGTAGTTTATAAAGTAGCCGGAGGACCCTAGAACTGTACCCCTAGTCGACTAACCCTAACCCTAGCCGGTGTCTTAACTGGAATAATAGGATAATAACAGGGTCTTAATAGGATAGGTGTCTTAATAATAGGTGTCTTAATAGGATAATAACAAAATTGAGGTCTCCGAAAACGAAGAAGATCGGATAAAAGGGGGCCAAGTTATTAACAATTTAGGGTATAAAAACGTAAAAGGACCCAGGGGGACCGAGCCTTAAAAAATTAAAAATATGAGTCCCAGATGCATCAAGATCTAGCTTGGACTATCCACACCCAAAATTTCCATACTTCTTGCGGTAGATTTCGCTAGCCATCGCAGACAGACGCACACACACAGATCGAAACTTTCATTTTATCAGTATAGAAGATCTAGAACATTTGATAAGCTAAAACTTTAAAAAGTGATATTTTCAAATTTTTGTGTCTCGGACCACTTTAAAAGGAAATGACATTTGAATGAATTATAAAAATATAGACCCTGGATATGAATAAAATATTGAATTAACTCTTGTATTATTGCTAATTTTAGGCTAATTTTAAAGTCAATAATTTATAGTATCAGAATTAGACTAACTGTCGAATTAGATCTAACTGTTGAAATTTTAAGAACTTATTCCTTTTTCGATATAGTAACGGACTACTAAATTTATTTTGTTAAAAATTTAAACAAAACAGGTATTTTCCACCAATCTGTCAGGTAATTTGATCGTTAGATAATATGAATAGGGTATTTTTCTCAATCTGTACCTATCTCTTTATTAATCTACCTATTTCTATCTATTTGTTTATCTATATCGTTCGTTTGCTTGTGTTAAATTCATTGTTGCATTCTTTTTAGGGTTTCGTTCATCTCACGAAACCCTATTCGTCTCGCTCCTCTGTCTGTCTGTCTGTCTGTCCGTCTGTCCGTCACAGAGCCCGTTCTCAGAAACTATACATGTTAGAGACTTGAAATTTTGGGTACTTATAGCTGAACACCTCACATCAAACAACAAATCATAAAATTTTGAAAAAGTTGGTAATTAACCGAATTACGGGCTAATTAACTTCTAAAATTAACCAATCCACCTTTTTAACGCAAATTCAAACGGACTTTCTCGAAATCATCCGTGTTTCTCCTAAGGGTTGCCAGTAAAATCAGCCGAATGCACGGTTACCACGGAGGAAATTAAGCCGAAAAATGAAGTGGAGATTTTAAAGCGAAATCGTATATCAGAAAATATTGGTCCGAGAAATTTGTAAATGGAGTAGACAGACGCAGAAAAAAATCTACTTTCATTTGGTATAAAGTTCATATTTCTGCGATGTGTATAAGTTAAAATATCCACTAAAAATCGATCGATAAAAATTTAATTTCTTTAATTGGAAAGACAAGGAAATAAAAAGATTTCAATTCGGCGGGAAAGCAGGTAGACATGACGACGCTGCGGTTTTCCATAATAGCATATTTTAATACGAAATTTTAACTTTTTAAATATTAAATTTTTTGATTAAATTTTTTGGCATCCCGATGTCAAATTTCTCGCTGATTTCATTGATACCCATATCTAAGTCCTATCTTAATTACAAGCTGAAATATTAATTATTATTTAATTAATCGGTTTATTCCTATCAAATGCGTCGATTAAAATGAAGAGACGCGCTTATTTAACCACGAATTAACTTAAATTAGGAAATCTAATAATTTGCCTGGGCTTTTTGAACAGTGATATGAGATAAGTATCATTCATCATCAGAAAGTTTACTTCATACCACTATTTTCTAATAGTAATTTCAGGAAATATTTTGAATTATTGGTTAAGACCGCCACTCAGTCTACTTTAAGATAGTTTATAACACATAGAAAAAAGTGTAAAAAAGAATGGAGTGTGATATTTCGAGGAGGAGTGGGGGGAGCTAGAATTATTTTTAAAATCTTAGCGTTTGTTAACGCAGCAAATATTTTAAATTCTTGTTTAAGAACGCCACCATCCCGACCCATCTATCTACGGAAAGATTGCGTAAAGGAGTTTCGTTCAGATATGCTTTTGTTAAGAATAGAGTGCATTCCCTGGTGGTGGAATGTGGAACTAACATAACGCGATTTTGTTAAAATTAGGAAGTCTAACAAGTCGATCTGTTTGAAACTTTAAGATATTTTATAACACATAAGATAAAGTGTAAGAAAGAATGACACGCGAAATTCCGGGAAGGGGGGGGGGGGCGCTAGATTTCTATTTAAAAGAATAGCCTTTCTGACCGCTTTAGGTGGCTTTTTGAGGGAATCCTGAGATATATGCTACTTATTTAATATAAAATTGTCTAAAGTTTAGTTACCACTATTTCCTAATAGTAATTTCAGCAAATATCTTAATTTCTTATTAAGACCGCCACCACCTCGAGTAACATATCTACTTATAGGTTGTTTAACGGAGTTTCCTTCCGATACAGTTTTGTTAAGAATAGAGTGCGCTCCCTGGTGGTGGAATGTGGAACTAACATTTTTGTTAAAATTAGGAAATATAACAAGGCGATCTGTTTGAAATTTTACGATAGTTTATAACACATTAGAAAAAGTTTATAAAAAATGGCGCGTGAAATTTCGGGAAGGTGGGGAGAGGGGGAGGGGCAAAATATTTCTTTTTTGTTTCATACCTTTTCAGGTGCGTTTTTTGATGGAGTCCTCAGATACATGCTACTTATACTTATTAAATATAAATATGTCAAAAGTTAAATTACCACTATTTCCGAATAGTAATTTCAACAATTATCTTAAATTCTTGCTGAAGACTGCCAACCCCTCGAGTAACATATCTACTAATGGGTTGTGTAAAGGAGTTTCGTTCAGATACGCTTTTGTTAAGAATACAGTGCGCTCCCTGGTGGTGGAATGTGGAATTAACAGACCGCGATTTCATTTAAAGTAGGAAATCTAACAATTCAATCTGTTTTTAACTTTAAGATACTTTATAACACACGATAATAAATTATAAAGAAGAAGGGCGCGTCGCATTTCGAGGAGGGGGGGGGGTTGAGGGAGGTGCGCGAACAAAATTAGGAAATATAACTGGACGATCTGTTTGAAACTTTAATATGGCTTATAAAACATAACATAAATTTTTAAAATCAGGCCGCGTCAAAAATCATGGTGACCATCTGCCCACTCCCCCCCAAGGGGGGCACTTTTCTAAATTTGGCAGATACCCGTCATGTGATATATCGTAGCATTTTGGGGGGGGGCGAACAAAATTAGGAAATATAACAAGGCGAATATGTTTGAAACTTTAACATAGTTTAGGATGTGTTTGCCAAAATTTAGAAGGTATTCCATGGCGATAAATGTACTGGACGTTTTGAAAGAAAGTGTTTTGAAAGAAATATTAAACGAAACCCTTTGTGCGATGTATGATCACACTTACCCACTTGTTTACTTTCTTCTATCTTTACAAGAAGAAAGTATTGGATTCGTGAAAATTTTCGACTTTCGGTTTTCGACGGATTTACACGTTTTAGGGGTCAGAGAACCCGAAAAACATGTTTTAACAAAATGTCTGTCTGTGAGTCTGTGAATCTGTTAGTCTGTGAGTCTGTCTGTCTATCTGTTTGTATGTGACACAAATTTTGTGGGCGCTCTATCTCAAGAAAAAATGGACGGAATTTAATAAAAATTTATATTCAGTTAGTCCCTGATATAAATTGGTGCTGATTAGTTTTTGGTGTAAATCGCTCAACAGGTGGCGCAGCTATGCAGCCTTTTTCACGATTTCCGCAATAGCTCAATCTCCAGAACTAATGCACGGATTTTCATCAAACTTCAGATTCAGTTAGTCATTGACATGAATTGATGTTTTGTACATTTTGGTGTAAATCGCTCAACAGGTGGCGCTGCTATGCTGCACTTTTCAGAATTTCCATTATAGCTGTGTCTCAAGAACTAATGCAACAATTTTCAGCAAACTTCAGAATCAGTTAATCCTTGATATGAATTGACATTTTGTACATTTTGGTGTAAATAGCTCAACAGGTGGCGCTGCTATACAGCATTTTTCATTATTTCCGCAATAGCTCTCTCTCTCAAGAACTAATGGACACATTTTCATCAAACTTCAGATTCAGTTACTCTTTGATATGAAATGATGCTGACTACGTGTTGGTGAATATCGCCCAATAGGTGGCGCTGCTGTGCTGTATTTTGCACTATTTCCTCAATAGCTCTATCTCAAGAACTAATGCACGAATTTTCAACAAACTTCAGATTCAAGTACACCTTGATAAATGTTGATGCTGATTATGTGGTTGTGTAAATCGCTCAACAGGTGGCGTTGTTATGCTGCATTTGTCATGACTTGCGCAATAGCTCTATTTCAAGAACTAATGCCCGGATTTCCCCCCAAACTTCATATTCAGTTAGACATTGACATAAGTTGATGATAATTAGGTTCTGGTGTAAATTACCCAATAGGTGGCGCTGCTATGCTGCATTTTTATGGATTTACATGATTTCAGGGACAGTAATATGTCAAGAACTAATGCACGGAATTTCATCTTTTTAGAATCCTCATGATGAGCATAGATGCACTGTGATAATGAATTTTGAAGTATTGGCAAGTACGAGATAGAAGAAAGTTTTGTGATGGCCACAACATGCTAGTTAATCAGTTGTTTTACTGTGACAAAATCAGAAGAGATGCTATAAATAGCTGTCACCCACGTCCAAACAACAAAATTCAGAAGGTATAGTGCATAGAGTGTCACTGACCGAATTATGGCGCAAATCTATAGCACTTCCGTTGATGTCATGACATTTCGCAAAAAGCAAAAGTTATTCAGTTGCAGATTTCGCTCAAATATCTTCACAATTCACACAGTTACGGTCCTACACTAGTTACGCGAAAAGACTCGGAAGTTAATGTTAATCCTATAAGGAAGTTATTTTCAAATTTCTCGCTTAGATTTAAATATTTTTGAATGATTTTTTTGCATAGGATAGCTGGGGACGACCTCTAACGGGGCCAGTGTTTACTTTTTCGATTTTGGTTTCAGATTTTAAAAAAAACATGCTTGCACTTTCGGAACCGGTTCTGAAATTGAAACTATCCTAATATAAAACAAGAACAAAAAATCATACGTACAGCATAGACGATCATTTTGTGCAGCCCTGTAAATGATCTATAGATATGTATGTATACTACATAGTATGCTGAAAGTTAGTTCAGTTAAACGCATAGCACAGTTGAAAATTTCCATTCAGCAATTTCCTCCAATAAACGGATGTCGTTGAGAGCTTCTGTGCGGCCCTGTAGATGGCTTGTAGAATTTATACCCACCAAGTAATATCTAAGAAATAGTTAAATTTAAAAATCGCATATCAGAACTGAAAACGCACTTCCATCAATTATTGTTCGTGGGCTTCAATGGTTCAATTATTGTTCATTTTCTTTTGTTAGCCAATTCTTTTGTGTGTCCCTGTAAATGAACGATCAATTCTATGTACACCCTATTCTGAAGCCGTGTAGTGCACCCCAATGAGATGTATCAATTTCAATATGTTTAAAATAGTGCAATATCATTAAAATACACTGCAAACTATTTTTCCTCATTGACCGTAATGTAACGGAATTCGTTTCAGTGCCCCTGTAAGTGAACCGTAAATGCTACACATTCATTTTCAATACCGAGCATGCCATAGTAAACCCCAATAACATATATCAATTTCATGGCAATCGGACTATATTTACGCGAGGTAGGGCATGGACAGATGGACAGACTAACCGAATTCATAAACACCTTTCAACTATGTTGGAAAGTGTTAAAAACTGTAACCAAAATCGAAAAAGTTAAAACTAGCTCGGTCAGAGATAGACCTCAACTATCCTATGCAAAAAAAAAAAAAAAAAAAAAAAAAAAAAAAAAAAAACTATCTGTAAAAATATTAAAATGCAAACACGAGATATTTAAAAATAACGTTCCAACAGACTTAACATTAGCGTTCTCGTTTCTTCTCATGACTAGTGAAGGCTCAATTGTATGAAAGAAAATCCGGGTTTTCTTGGTATGATACACTTTGTATTTTTGATTAAATGCAGTGGCTCACATTTGTTTTTGGACACTTGTGTTTTTGAAACTTATTTATAAAAAACATCATCTAAATATTAAAGGATCTACTTTAAAAAAAAAAATCATATAAACTTTCTTTTCTCTATAATAAAACCTACATATTGTAATAAAAATAAATTTAAATCTTTTTTTTTTCTTCAAAAAATTAATTTACCAAGAAAGTGTTAAAAACAATCTCAGATAAGTAATTGGACACTTTGAACATTCAACAAATATGAACAAAATATGCAAATAATCAAACATTTTAATACTTTGTTGAGTATCCTTTAGCTGAAATTACACTTTTAATGCGTTTTGCTATGGATGTAACTAATTTTTTGTGTAAGAATTTCAACTTTGTCTCATTCCTCTGCTAATACTGTTTTAAGTTGTTCTTTCGAAGAAATATTATGTTTTCTTGTTCTTTTCTCCAGTGTATGCCACATATTTTCAATTAGGTTTAAATCTGTAGAATATGGTGGAGTCTTGGTAACTTTGGAACAGTTGTACAGCAGCCAAAAGCGAACATTTAGGGCTGTATGTTTGGGATCACTATCTTGATACAAGTTGAATGCGTTTTGAATTCCAAATTGTTAATCAGATATTTTCAAGTTTTCTTTCAGAATAATTATATACTTATATTGGTCCATATTATGTTCAATGAAACCTAAATTTCCCATACCAGAAGCAGCAAAACATCCCCAAACCATTATGCCTCCACCTCCATGTTTGACAGTTGGCAGTAGAGTTTTCGGATTGAGTTCTTCGTTGGCCTTTCTCCACATAGTTATTCGCCCATCAGACTTAAATATGTTAAATTTTGATCCATCCACAAATAATGACGTTTTCCCAAAACGATACATCTTTGTCTATCATAGATTTTGCAAAATCCAGACGTAACTTCCTTGCTCTTTCATTAACGAAAACTTTTCTTCTGGCAACTCTACTGTTGTATCCATATAATTTGATAACTCGTCTAACAGTTTCAGGGTTTATTTTTATTGCAAATCTGTTTTCCAATTCTGTTGTAAGTTTCACTGCACTAATTCTTCGATTTTTCTTGATTTTAAGAATAATAAACCTTCGATTCCGGGGAGTTAGATTGTAAGGAGCTCCTGATTTTAATGTTTTTTCAACACTTCCGCGTAGTTTCCATCGTTTTATAATAGCAAAAACAATCGAATGACTTTTAACAAGTTTTGTGAAAGTTCTGATGCTTTTACCATCATTTAAATGTTCGATGATTAAATTACGAATGGAATTTTGTTTTAGCTTTCTAGCGTCCGGCCATGTTCACTTCGAATATAGAAATATAAACAAATTTACATGAATTAGTGGTAATTTCAAAGTGAAGGAGATAGTGTCTGGCATATATTTCCATTTATAATGAAAATAAATAATAAAAATATCGTCTGTCAAAAAACTTAGTCAAGCTTTCAAGTGTCCAATTACTTATGTGAGATTGTTTTTAACACTTTCTCGGTAAATTAATTTTTTGAAAAAAAAGTTTTGAATTTTTTTTCATCACAATATGTAGGTTTTATTATAGGGAAAATAAAGTTTATATGAAAAAATTTTAAAGTAGATCCTTTAATATTTTTATGATGTTTTTTTATAAGAAAGTTTCAAAAACACAAGTGTCCAAAAACAAATGTGAGCCACTGTACATGGATTGTGACCCTTGTTTCCTTTTGTAAAAATTGCTTGTCAACTGATGTCTAATCACTCCAGACAGTTCTGACCATCAGTTTAGATACATCCTTTATACAAGGTGATTCAAAAAAGATGGAGAAATTTTTAAGAGGTGATAGTACACCTACACACCCAAACAAACATTTTGTATCCAAGAATGCATGGTCGAAAACTAAATGTAAAAAAGTTAGAGGGCGCCAAAAGTTATGTTCTTATACGAGGCAAAAACACACAATGAATGATTAAGTTAAGTTACGAAAACAAATTTAATGGCATTTGATTACAATAAGTGCTCAAAACATTGACCGGCAGCTGTTATGCACGCAGTACAACGGCGAAGAACAGATTGGCGAATTTTCTGAAACACACCAGGCATATCGCGAACTTCCCCTACAGCAGCCGAAAGCTTGGCGACAAGTTCTTCTGCGGATTCAATGGTAGTCTCATACACAAGAGCCTTTAGCTGTCCGTACAAAAAAAAATCGAGACATGAAAGATCTGGCGAGCGCGGTGGTGCCTGGTGTGTTTCAGAAAATTCGCCAATCTGTTCTTCGCCGTTGTACTGCGTGCATAACAGCTGCCGGTCAATGTTTTGAGCAATTATTGTAATCAAATGCCATTAAATTTGTTTTCGTAACTTAACTTAATCGTTCATTGTGTGTTTTTGCCTCGTATAAGAACATAACTTTTGGCGCCCTCTAACTTTTTTACGTTTGGTTTTCGACCATGCATTCTTTGATACAAAATGTTTGTTTGCGTATGTACCATCACCTCTTAAAAATTTCCCCATCTTTTTTGAATCACCCTGTATGTGCGATTTCGAACACGAATATGGTTAAAATTTCAAATGCATCTTCAGTTGTGCAAATGTTTGACGATCTAGGGGCGCCATTTCAAGAGTTTCTTGGGGGCGGCGAAAAAGTTTTATTTGAGAGGGGCTATTTTTCTTTTGATCTTGTTTTACACAGCTGAGAAGTAATTGATACAATTTTACTGCCACGTATGTATTTTTTTTTAATTAGTCAAAGTACGCTATTAATGTTAAATGTTTCTCAAATTGAAAATGTTGTACTAGCAAGGCTTTAGAGAAAAGTATTGATAATTATTAATTTGTGTTCTTAAATTGCTTATTTAATGCTAATGTTTTTATTTTAGTAAAATCTAACAAGTTATTTTAGCTTTTTAGCAATGTGAGGCCTTGGATAGAAGTGGTAGCGTGGTATTGTCTCTCGAAGGCGTATGATCAAATTTAATTGAAAGAAGAAAGTTTTATTGACATAAAGCAAAAGATCGATTCTAGATTAAATATGTTCACGCAAACAACGATTTGAAAATAATTGAAGAAGGAGTTTGGTGAGTAAAATATGACAACAGACGGTTAAGTATCAAGTCCCAATATGCCGATTAGATTGTCCAAAAATCAATAGTCTCTGAATTAGCTCAGCGATAGATAAAAATGTTCTTTTCTACCGCGTGTGGAACATGCCTGCTTTGTCAGCTAGTTTCACTTTGTCCTTCGGGCTAGAGTCCGAATGAATGTAGTTTTTCTCCCTCGGAAAACCTCCGAGTAAATATAGCAAATTGAGAGTCTGTCACTCTCCACAGGTAAAGACCTGAAACCTCTTCCCTCAAGAGTTCAAACTTAACTAACTTTTTTCATCAAGGATCTCCTCTCATGATCTTCTGATTCTCAAAACAATAGTGACTCACTGGCCACTAGAAACGTTTTACTGGTTATGTCACCTGCAAACTATCGCCTCATAAGATGCCCGTGTTCTTGCCTCCTGTTTGGAAACCGTACTTTCACTTTCGCTAGGTCGTGGAAATTTCTTTTGATTCCACTCCGCTTTCACTTTAGTGGCGCCTTAAAGGCGTACTTGACCCGCTCTGTATTCTTTCATATGTCGGTGATGTGCCACTTTCGATGATGCATTAGGATCGATAGATTTCATTTGATCTCTCCGGCTAAAAGTGGGACTTCGCCAAAATCGTAGCCTGTTTTCACAAACACATGGGATTTTCCTATACCCATTAGTATCTGTATATATTAGAGGGTTTCTCTTGTAAATTAGTAAATCAGTTCGATTTTCTACAGCAATTTCTATTTTTTTTTTTTTCACTCTGACCTGTGATGACTGATAGATTTTCTGAAATATCAGTTTTTTTGAGGAGGAGCAACTGACACCCTATCCTCCCCCAAATACCGGCCCTATGAGGATCATAACTATAAGACACCATATTAATAGTACTATTCATAGTTTTAACACTTTCCAACATAGTTGAAAAGTGTTTATGAATTGAGTATGTCTGCCCGTCTGTCTGTCTGTCCGTGCTCTACCTCACGTAAATATACTCGGATTTCCCTGTAATTGATATACCTTACTGATGTTGATTATGGCATGTTCGGTCTTGAAAATGAAGTGTGTACCATTCATAGTTCACTTACAGGGGCTCTCAAAAGTATTCCGTTATATTATCATCTATGGAGAAAATCATTTGCGGTGTATTTTAATAATGCTACAATATTTTTAACATACTGAAATTTATCGACATTATTGAGGTGTACTAGAAAAGAGTTAATATAAAATATATTATGTGTAGCACCTACGGTACGTGTACAGGGAAACTCAAAAGTATTCTGTTATATTATGGTATATGAAGAAAAATCGTTTGCGACGTATTTTAATGATATTAATCTGTTACAAACATAATGAAATTTATATGATTTCTGAAGGGGCTTTAATACATGCTTTCTGTAGAATATCGGGTGCAAAGCATTCATCATTCATTTACGGGGTCACGCAAAAGAGTTCGATTATATAATGATCGACCTGGGGAAACTTTTCGCATCGTATTTCAGTTATGTTGCACTATTTCAAACCAATTATTTTAAATAGTGATTCAAATTAAATTCATATACATTACTGAGGTTTAGTACAAGATGCTTGCAGTGGAATATGATGTGCATCATTCATTTACAGGGGTGCATAAAAGATTTCCGATAAGACATTTCTGTATTTCTTTTTGGTTTCAACAACGATGGACAACAGAGTGTTGCCACTATGACAAAAAAGTAATAAAAACTACAAAAAAAAAAAATAATAAATCAGAAACAAATTGAGATACAGCTTTCAAACAAATTTCATTTAAAAGTGCATTTTTTTCTCTATCCGACGGTATAAAAAGTAATATTGTCGGATGTTTAGAAGTTTAAGAATGAAATTTTATTTAAAATTGGTCGTAAGATTTTTTGGAAATCTGATGATAGAAAAGCCTTTTCCCGAACAGCCAATGAAATGCTTGGCTATTACGTAAGCTTCATAGGAAATCTGACGAGTCGCAGGCGATTTTTCTTGCTTGAAATTTTTACGTGTAATAACACTATTAATCTTTAATTCATGGCGTACGTAATGTATGACCAGCTCCGTAGAAGTTTAAAAATGTACAGTACCGAAAATTGTAAAACTGAAATTTCTTTTAAAATTTGTTCATAGTGGGTCCAGGAATGTTATCGTTTAATCCATGGCGTACGTAATGTAGGATCAAATCCGTGCGATTTTTTATGTCTTAAATTTTAGTCTTTGAAAAAATCATTTTCCAAATGGTCGTTGTGATTTGTTAAATTGCTTTTTTTATCTTTTTTAGATATCATCTTTATTTTATTAAAGGCGAAGTTTTTTTAATGCGTTCTGGAAGAGTTGAAAAGTGTTTCATAACCTACGCTTGAAGCACGATTTTTCTTATTATTTACTCCTATAGGTTTTACTTGAATATGTGTATTTTTTAGTTATTATTGAATTAAAATATTTTTTAAATAAAAGAAGAGTTCAATTTGTGTAATTTCCACATACAAATTTCACATTCGACTTAATCACATCAACAGTATTTTAATGTTTTTTTCCCTACCACGTGAAAGTCTTTGCAATGCTCTGGAAATTTATCGAAATCTAAAGAAGTGATCCAATCGAAAGGAGTTGTTTACATGTAGATTTTTTTTTTTTTTTTTTTTTTTTTTTTAAGTGCGTTGAATTAGTTATGCAATTTCAATTCCACAGCAAAAGAAAATTTTTATTCTTCTTCTAAGTTTTTTCGTTATCAAAATGTTTCAGGATCTGCAAATTCAAGTGGTTTTCTTTTTTAATCGCAGTGCTCCTCGAGATTTTATCTTTAATACCGAAAAAAAACTTACGATATGAAAATGAAAGTACAGCTTAACATCTTGAGGCCTGAAGTTTAAATAACACTGTAAATACACATTCATTCTTTTTCACCAACGAAATGACACCATAGGTGCCAGAAAGAGCACGTTTTAGCTCACAGGCTATCAAAGCCTGAGAGCTAATGTGCCCGCAGGTTCTGTATGTACGTATGTATGTATGTATGTACGTACGTAACGCAATAACTCTTGATAGAAATATCCGATTTGCGTCAAATTTTTTTCTGGTTGCATTCTGATAGGGCGCTTCCCTGATTAGTTTTGTGGGTTCATTGGTTAAGTATAAAGGGGGAAACGGGGACCTAATCCCCCCTTAATTTAGATAAATGGGTTTTCATGCGGAATTATCAGATGTGTTTCAAATTTGGTATACCGGTTAATTCAGATAAGGCGCTTCCCTGATTAGATTTGGTAGTTCATTGTTTAAGTATAAAGGGGGGAACGGAAGTTAATAACCTCTCCTTAATTTAGATAAATGGGTTTTTCCATCCGAATTGTTTAAAATTTGATATAACGGTTTATTCTGATAAGGCGCTTCCCTGACTAGATTTGGAGGTTCATTGGTTAAATAGTAAGAGGATGGACTGCGGGTGACTATTCCCCCCCCCCCTTAATTTAGGTAAATGTGTTTTTCTACCCGATTTGCTTCAAATTTGGTATACCGGTTTATTCTGATAAGGCGTTTTCCTGATGAGATTTAGAGGCTCATTGGTTAAGTATAAAGAAGGGAAAAAAGGGCTAATCCCCCGTTAATTTATTTTTCGAGGGCATTATTCTTTGAAATAAGAATATAATATACAATTAGTATGAATAGCCTGTGAGCTCAATGCCACCAGTTTAACTGGGCATTTTTCTTTTTATTCTGAAACTAATACTTTAGGAAACTGGTAATTTAGGTTCACAAATGTGGCAGTGTTGAATTTAGAGGTTGACCCGGGGAGCACCCCCCCCCCCGGAACATTGAAATGTACCCTCTGGAAGGTTTTAGATTTTATGCTTTTTAATGGATAAATGTGCAATTTTCCTCCCGGAACTCTAAAATATTCACCCGGAGCCGCAGAAATCTCTCCCAGAGAAAAATGTCTAAATTCAACACTGAATGTGGATCTAAAGTTACTAATACCCTTAAAATATAAATTTAATTATCAATAGCTTAAATTCACGCAATAACAAATTTAAGAGCTTTAAACAAGTGAATAATCTACAAATCCTCAGAAAAAATTATTGTAAAGGGTTTAAGGGAACATTTCTTACTTTCTTGGTCACAATGTCTTGAAGACATTTTGCAAACTCCGATGAAAATAGAATTTAATTTTATGAGGCAATAAGCATCAGTACTGCTATTTACTGGTTTTGTTCCAAATCAAAAAGACATTCAGTTGTTTAGAAGTTTAGTAAACATGTAAAGAAAATTTAAACAGTTTAGCTTTTACGAGGAAAAGAATAGAGGTCCACATTTGCTTACCTCAGGTCTGAAGAGGTTAATGGGGTTCTCAAAAACATATTTTTCGTATTCCATGCTCAAGGGGTCTCAGGACTCTTAAAAACGGAAAAATGAAGGGAAAAAACATTTTCAACATTTAACATCTTAAAATGTATTTCATTTTAAGACACAATTTTAATTGGGATAAAAGATATAAGTATGTTCTTTCATTTCATGTATTTAAAAAATTGCAAGATGCAAAATTAGCATTTACAGAGGGCTCCAAACTGTCAGACATTTGCCGAGCAGAAAATCGGCATAACAGCTTACGCGAACGATTACGAAATAAATATTGCAACTAGAATCAAAATTTTTATGCCTACTTATACTTCAGATTGTAGTAATCACCCTGAACCTAAAAAAAAATTTGTATTTAAAGCATTTTTATATTTTTAATGCAAATTTGTATTTAGCTAATGCAAAATTTACAAAATTTCAACAGTATAATCACCTAAAAAAATATTTTTTTTTAACAATAAAAAGGAAATTTTAGGTTCAGTTTATACAGACAAACATGAAACATATGTTTCGAAAATTTCATGAAAAAATATTCAGAAGTTTTTGAGATATCGTGCGCGTTATGACCAAAAACGTCCTTTGGAGAAAAATGACTTCAAAGTTTCGGAAACGCTGCTTCAGCTATTGAACGTACATAAATCTAAAATCCATAACTTCTGTTCTAATAGGAATTTCAAGGAAACATCTGTATCAAAATATAGGAGTTTAACATCTAAAAAAAATTAAATTTTCGAAAATTTTAAAGCTTTAAAAGTCTTGAGACCCTTAAAAACGCGAAATTTTCTGGCATATTCATGGAGTCATTTTTAGGGTTCCGTATTAAAAATGTAAAAACCTAACCATTATAAGATCACTCGTGTCTTGTCTGGTCGTGTATTGTCTCTCATGGCCGTTTTTCTTGTAAACTATTGAACATGGAAAGTTCAAATTGGACAGACGTAACAAAACACTATTGACATATTTATAGATTATTAACCATTCACAAATATATTTAGGAAAAATGTAGGACGGGGGTGGACGTTACTGGGGTATCGTGTGAAAGCACTCGTAACGTCAAGCTCAAAAATGCATTTTGTTTTAATTTTAGGTATTATATTTTCAGAGATATCGTCGAAAATGTAATGCAAAAATATATCCCCCTCCCTCTATTCCCGAAACTACTTAAACTAAAATTATGAAAGAAATTAGGTAGTAGAAGTTTAGTTAAACCTTATAGGAAAACTATTGCGATTACCCTAGGTCACATACTTTTTGCGAAAATCGCATTTTACCGTTACACACAAATTTCACTTTGAGGACGCCCAGCAAGGAAGTTGAGGGGCGCTCGAGGTATCTATCGTCGCGGACGTACAAAAGGATTGTCGATAATGATTTTCGAAAAACATTGTCGGCAATTAGCCGAGATATTAACCTTTAAAGACACGGACGGTTTGGACTCGGGTGACGTAATACTGTATGCGCCCATCAGCTTTTAAAACCTAGATAACAACTTATTATTCTTTTAGAAATGATTTTTTGTAATATTACACTTACTAATTAATATATTTATTGTACGGAACCCCCTATGCGCGTGTATTGCTCTCACTTGACCGATTATTATAACTAAAACCATGAAATACATAGTCATGGCTATTGAAGTGATTTAAAATCAAATCGTCTTTTCCAAATTTTTGGATAAGTGTGCTACATCTTGGATTATTGGATTGTTGTCTCATGATGATTATTCACGGGTTGCCGGCTCCCAAAAATCAGCTTAAAACGCGAACTTTGACTTAATTTCCTAAAAATCGTTTGCCTTTATTGTAAAGCGAAAAACACTATTCGATTTATTAGCACTCAAAAAAAAAAATCTTTACAGATTTCTTTGCTCTGAAACATTTTGAACGAAAAAGCGAAGAAGAATAAAAAGTTTCTTTTGCTGCAGAATTGAATGTGCAGAACTAATTAAACGCACTTTAAAAGAAAAAAAAAACTTGTATACAACCCGTCTATACAACCCCTTTAGATTAGGTTTAGATTTGGTATATTTCAAAATAAAAATGTATTCGTGAGTGTGTCAATAATTAGCTAATTTAGATTTGAGAACAGTCTTAAAATCGTAAAAGAAGCCTTTGAACTGTTAAAATTTATAGATAATGAATGCTAAGCCCGATGTTTCGGAAACTGTTTGACACACTTATGAATATTTTTTGCAAGCATCTTAAACTTCCTTGTTTTTATTATTTTTTAAAGTCTGAATTATTTTATTTATTTATTAATTTAAGCATAGACGCATATTAAGGTTAGGAGGTTCTGGAGCAATGACGATGCAAAGCTTTCTATTTTATTTGAAACCATGATCAAACAGTTCACACTGGATTTGGCTCAAGAATATTTGCCATTTGTTACAGCAGAAAAAAAACCTAGTGTCCCTAGAGTCCGAATACCATTATAAAACTTTAATATTTATGGCGGCTGCTTTTTGCTAAATCTTCTTCTGTATCTAAAGTTTGTGTTTTGGAGTTTGTAAAAGTTTAAAGATGCATTAGACGAGGTGGAACAAGCGGGTATCTCCTCCAAGACCTTTTACCACATATCAAGTCCCGGGACTTTTTCTTGTGTGTATATCTTAGAGACTATGTTATGATTTATGTGTATGCATCCAAGTAGATGACATTACGATCACGGATCACAGAGGCTATCAAATATTTATCACCTGATGTGGTAATTCTCCTATATGGTAGAATATAAAGTATCGATTTGAAATACAACCCACATAGCATTTTTAGTTTGCAGAAAATTTGCAGAAGTCTTGCTTTGAAAACCTGCAAAGTTGCAGCAAGTTCAGCATGACAAAACTGAAAGTTCGTAACAAGACTGCAGCGAGATAACGCAAACGACGAAGTCACCACACCACACTTTGAACTTGCAGCTTGCAACTAACGCGTGAAAGTTAAATTCATGCTGTATCAAATTTATTGCAAATTAACGACAAACTAGTAATCAAAAATACTGCAAACTTACTGCAAAGTAGTAATCTTTCTATGCCACATTAACTGTTTACAACTGTTACACTATCAGTTTAACCCCTTTGAAAGGGTCCATAGACCTGATTAGGTCTATTGGTGCATACGCACCGTTAAAATGGATGCATCGTTTCTACTACCATAAACAAGTTAGGGTAATATTTGCACTTTTCAATTCGAGCATTTTTTGGTATTTGATAAGAATAGCGTTTAAAAAAAGCAGTGCCACCGAATAAAATTTCTGCGTATCTGCTGATTGTCTATTTCCTCAACAGAGGGATTTTTTGCTTTCGTCACTTTCGTGACTTAAAGACAGTCTTGCCATCAGTTTCACAACAAACTACTCATGCAAGTGGGTGATGGTATACCTTGCGGGAGATTTGTTGTGAATTTCTCAATTCAAATTTATCACGGCAAGATAATATCAGAAAAAATCAAACTTGCTGCTAATGTTCATGCTATCTGCGAAACTTTTATGAACACAAAATTTAGATATTGAAGAAGGTTCGGCAAAAATCAACAAGCATCTATATCAAATACTTTAGTAGCTATAACGATTAGTAATGGTAACAAGACTTTGTGGAAACCCTGTAGATAACTAATATTGCTTTATGATTAAAATAGTCAATTGCTATTGGATCAAATTCCTTAATATCTAATTTTGAAAAATCATTAAAATTGTCTCTGCAGATCCTAGAAGAATTTTTTGAACTAAAGTTTGATAAAACACTCACATTAAAAGCCAATGAATCTAATAGATTTAAAACTTTAGATTTTTTATATTTTCTTAGATTATCCACCTGAAACACCAAAAGTCATTTTTGGTACTTTCGTATTAGCCGCAGGCAATCGTGAAACATTTCACTATTTATAGCGACCTCTGTGATTGTGATTATTTTAGTATTCAGTATTTAAACACTTAGCTCTATTGCATGTTTGCTAGGTTCATGTTTTATTTATTTATTTATTTATTTGTGAAATTTAAATTTCGTTTATCAATTTAGTAATGGAATATTAGACGGAAATAAATAAATGTTCAATTATTTGCATTTTTTAAGTGGGAATCTTCCGTAACCCAGCTACAGGCGATAGAGATAAATATTGAAAAATTTATGCTTAGAATTATTTTAAATGCCTCAAAAAATTAGTAAATTGGTATACAGTTTTCAAACAAATTCCATTTAAAAGTACATTTTTTTTTCTTTTCGATGGTGTAAAATTTGAAATTGTACTATTTTTAGAAGTTAAAAATTGCAGTAAAAGCGAAATTATTGGTTAGGTCGATGCCATTGTCAATATGATATCAGCGTTACTCACGGACATTTTGCTTTATCAAATATACATATATGTGTGTGTGTGTTATATAAAAATTTGACTTTGCAATATTCATTTAAATTATTCTAAGTTTGCAACATATTTATTAGTTCCCTATTTCTTAATAATATCTATTATTTATTCCTAGCTAATTTCCTTTAAATTAAAAATGCGCATATTAATAATTATGTTATTCGAAATCTTAATCTAAGCTTTTAATCCCTTCATAAATTTTTATCAGCTACCAAAACTATAATATTCTGAGAGAAGCTAATTTTTGCTTTCGAAAAGTCACTGTTTTTGAAAGTCAAAGTTTTTAAAAGTCACTTTGCTATTTTTTTTCTAATCTTAAAATTCCACGAATCTGTTTCACGCGACTGTGAGACACCAGACTTTTCACCTCGAAATCCCTACATTACGAGATCTAGGATTCATTCTCCTAAAACATTTCTTCTCTCACGGCATTGGTTTAGCCCCCGCTGATCGAAGCTAGATCGCCGTTCACTGATTGGTTCGTCCCTGTATTACCTTGGAATCTGCCACCCTACGCGGTTGCTAACAAAAAGCCGATGCGATGATTTCGGAACTCAGAATTCTGTCTTGTTCCAGTGTTTTAAACTATGTTACTAGGTGTGTTACAGTTTAGTAGAATATCTAAATTTGTTATTTAAGAAGATCTTTTTAGCATGAAATAGTGATTCGTACTCCAGCCTGAGGGCTCTACGCGTGTTCTCATAATGTGAGAAATGTTTACGTTTTCATATTGTAATGAATAAACGTTTTAGAATGATATTTGGCTCTGTTTTTATGGAGAAACTACGTATGCCATGACCATCAGATTGTAATACGACTGCAAAAACCAATACTTGTGTTTCAGTTGGACTTAGCCGATCTCAACTAATACCAACAAATTCATGTAGTTGATTAGATTTGTCAGTAGCCAAACTAATACTACCTGTCATCAGCATCTTATTTAATGCATCCAACGAATTTAATGCATCCAACTCCAATCTTTCACTAATTTTATAAGAATTTTATACAACGTTACAATATATATATACTAGCCGCCTTCGCCCGCTACGCTGGTCGGTTTTTCTGAAGAAATTTTGAATGAAACATAATATATCTGTGAATTTGATCATGCGTTTTAAAGCAATATGGACATTTACCTGGTGTATCCAACCGAATTGCTGAAAGCAGTATGAATATCATTACGCTATTATATCTTTTATTGAGTCATACAAAATTTAGACTGTTAAGAACCAATTTCTTTAGTTCATCTGTTAGTGTAGGATTCGGTAAAGAACAATAGAACAATATTTAATATACTAAAAGCGTTCATGAAAAATTATCAATGCAAGTCTCATGAGAATCTGTTAATTGGACTTACTGAAAAGGCTGATCGTTCAAATAATTGGGTTCGCCTGATTCTAGAACTTTCATCTATAATTCTACAATCAAGCAACCTAACAACCAAGCAACAGCAAATGATATGTGCTTTGTACTAAAACGTTCACTGAAAAATTAACTAACCGATCAAGTTGCATCGAAATCTACTTAGCAGAATCTTTTAAACTGGAAAATATACCGAAACCTTCCCTAAAAAGGATCTAATTAACAGTTTAAATTCCATAAAAATTCATTCAGTGGAACCTTTAAAAAAAGCAAATCTTTCAAAATTGGGTTCATCTGATTTAGAACTTTCCCCATAATTACTCGTATTTAACTAAGTAACGTAGAACGTTATGTTTTATACTAACATCTTTTCTAAAAAATTATCTAACTAACAATGTAAGTCCCGCCAAAATCTATTCAGCAGAACTCAAAACATAAGCGGCCGGAATTAAATTTCTCTTTGCATTATATACATATATATTGAGATGGTTAAATATAACATTCATAATCACGTTAACTTCATTATAGAACTCTCTGGGAGGTAGGGGTTGGTATATACTGCATCACTTCTGAATTTTTAAAGGAACTCAGCTCAACTTCCATAACTATAGCATATATACTCTCTAGTATACCCTATCTCTGTAGCGTATATTTTCCTTAGGCTTATTCTTTTAGAAATGATTTTTTGTAATATTACACTTACTAATTAATATATTTATTGTACGGAACCCTCTATGCGCGTGTATTGCTCTCACTTGACCGATTATTATAACTAAAACCATGAAATACATAGTCATGGCTATTGAAGTGATTTAAAATCAAATCGTCTTTTCCAAATTTTTGGATAAGTGTGCTACATCTTGGATTATTGGATTGTTGTCTCATGATGATCTTTCACGGGTTGCCGGCTCCCAAAAATCAGCTTAAAACGCGAACTTTGACTGAATTTCCTAAAAATCGTTTGCCTTTATTGTAAAGCGAAAAACACTATTCGATTTATTAGCACTCAAAAAAAAAATCTTTACAGATTTCTTTGCTCTGAAACATTTTGAACGAAAAAGCGAAGAAGAATAAAAAGTTTCTTTTGCTGCAGAATTGAATGTGCAGAACTAATTAAACGCACTTTAAAAGAAAAAAAAACTTGTATACAACCCGTCTATACAACCCCTTTAGATTAGGTTTAGATTTGGTATATTTCAAAATAAAAATGTATTCATGAGTGTGTCAATAATTAGCTAATTTAGATTTGAGAACAGTCTTAAAATCGTAAAAGAAGCCTTTGAACTGTTAAAATTTATAGATAATGAATGCTAAGCCCGATGTTTCGGAAACTGTTTGACACACTTATGAATATTTTTTGCAAGCATCTTAAACTTCCTTGTTTTTATTATTTTTTAAAGTCTGAATTATTTTATTTATTTATTAATTTAAGCATAGACGCGTATTAAGGTTAGGAGGTTCTGGAGCAATGACGATGCAAAGCTTTCTATTTTATTTGAAACCATGATCAAACAGTTCACACTGGATTTGGCTCAAGAATATTTGCCATTTGTTACAGCAGAAAAAAAACCTAGTGTCCCTAGAGTCCGAATACCATTATAAAACTTTAATATTTATGGCGGCTGCTTTTTGCTAAATCTTCTTCTGTATCTAAAGTTTGTGTTTTGGAGTTTGTAAAAGTTTAAAGATGCATTAGACGAGGTGGAACAAGCGGGTATCTCCTCCAAGACCTTTTACCACATATCAAGTCCCGGGACTTTTTCTTGTGTGTATATCTTAGAGACTATGTTATGATTTATGTGTATGCATCCAAGTAGATGACATTACGATCACGGATCACAGAGGCTATCAAATATTTATCACCTGATGTGGTAATTCTCCTATATGGTAGAATATAAAGTATCGATTTGAAATACAACCCACATAGCATTTTTAGTTTGCAGAAAATTTGCAGAAGTCTTGCTTTGAAAACCTGCAAAGTTGCAGCAAGTTCAGCATGACAAAACTGAAAGTTCGTAACAAGACTGCAGCGAGATAACGCAAACAACGAAGTCACCACACCACACTTTGAACATGCAGCTTGCAACTAACGCGTGAAAGTTAAATTCATGCTGTATCAAATTTATTGCAAATTAACGGCAAACTAGTAATCAAAAATACTGCAAACTTACTGCAAAGTAGTAATCTTTCTATGCCACATTAACTGTTTACAACTGTTACACTATCAGTTTAACCCCTTCGAAGGGGTCCATAGACCTGATTAGGTCTATTGGTGCATACGCACCGTTAAGGTGGATGCATCGTTTTTACCACCATAAACAAGTTAGGGTAATATTTGCACTTTTCAATTCGAGCATTTTTTGGTATTTGATAAGAATAGCGTTTAAAAAAAGCGGTGCCACCGAATAAAATTTCTGCGTATCTGCTGATTGTCTATTTCCTCAACAGAGGGATTTTTTGCTTTCGTCACTTTCGTGACTTAAAGACAGTCTTGCCATCAGTTTCACAACAAACTACTCATGCAAGTGGGTGATGGTATACCTTGCTGGAGATTTGTTGTGAATTTCTCAATTCAAATTTATCACGACAAGATAATATCAGAAAAAATCAAACTTGCTGCTAATGTTCATGCTATCTGCGAAAGTTTTATGAACACAAAATTTAGATATTGAAGAAGGTTCGGCAAAAATCAGCAAGCATCTATATCAAATACTTTAGTAGCTATAACGATTAGTAATGGTAACAAGACTTTGTGGAAACCCTGTAGATAACTAATATTGCTTTATGATTAAAATAGTCAATTGCTATTGGATCAAATTCCTTAATATCTAATTTTGAAAAATCATTAAAATTGTCTCTGCAGATCCTAGAAGAATTTTTTGAACTAAAGTTTGATAAAACACTCACATTAAAAGCCAATGAATCTAATAGATTTAAAACTTTAGATTTTTTATATTTTCTTAGATTATCCACCTGAAACATCAAAAGTCATTTTTGGTACTTTCGTATTAGCCGCAGGCAATCGTGAAACATTTCACTATTTATAGCGACCTCTGTGATTGTGATTATTTTAGTATTCAGTATTTAAACACTTAGCTCTATTGCATGTTTGCTAGGTTCATGTTTTATTTATTTATTTATTTATTTGTGAAATTTAAATTTCGTTTATCAATTTAGTAATGGAATATTAGACGGAAATAAATAAATGTTCAATTATTTGCATTTTTTAAGTGGGGATCTTCCGTAACCCAGCTACAGGCGATAGAGATAAATATTGAAAAATTTATGCTTAGAATTATTTTAAATGCCTCAAAAAATTAGTAAATTGGTATACAGTTTTCAAACAAATTCCATTTAAAAGTACATTTTTTTTTCTTTTCGATGGTGTAAAATTTGAAATTGTACTATTTTTAGAAGTTAAAAATTGCAGTAAAAGCGAAATTATTGGTTAGGTCGATGCCATTGTCAATATGATATCAGCGTTACTCACGGACATTTTGCTTTATCAAATATACATATATGTGTGTGTGTGTGTTATATAAAAATTTGACTTTGCAATATTCATTTAAATTATTCTAAGTTTGCAACATATTTATTAGTTCCCTATTTCTTAATAATATCTATTATTTATTCCTAGCTAATTTCCTTTAAATTAAAAATGCGCATATTAATAATTATGTTATTCGAAATCTTAATCTAAGCTTTTAATCCCTTCATAAATTTTTATCAGCTACCAAAACTATAATATTCTGAGAGAAGCTAATTTTTGCTTTCGAAAAGTCGCTGTTTTTGAAAGTCAAAGTTTTTAAAAGTCACTTTGGTATTTTTTTTCTAATCTTAAAATTCCACGAATCTGTTTCACGCGACTGTGAGACACAGGACTTTTCACCTCGAAATCCCTACATTACGAGATCTAGGATTCATTCTCCTAAAACATTTCTTCTCTCACGGCATTGGTTTAGCCCCCGCTGATCGAAGCTAGATCGCCGTTCACTGATTGGTTCGTCCCTGTATTACCTTGGAATCTGCCACCCTACGCGGTTGCTAACAAAAAGCCGATGCGATGATTTCGGAACTCAGAATTCTGTCTTGTTCCAGTGTTTTAAACTATGTTACTAGGTGTGTTACAGTTTAGTAGAATATCTAAATTTGTTATTTAAGAAGATCTTTTTAGCATGAAATAGTGATTCGTACTCCAGCCTGAGGGCTCTACGCGTGTTCTCATAATGTGAGAAATGTTTACGTTTTCATATTGTAATGAATAAACGTTTTAGAATGATATTTGGCTCTGTTTTTATGGAGAAACTACGTATGCCATGACCATCAGATTGTAATACGACTGCAAAAACCAATACTTGTGTTTCAGTTGGACTTAGCCGATCTCAACTAATACCAACAAATTCATGTAGTTGATTAGATTTGTCAGTAGCCAAGCTAATACTACCTGTCATCAGCATCTTATTTAATGCATCCAACGAATTTAATGCATCCAACTCCAATCTTTCACTAATTTTATAAGAATTTTATACAACGTTACAATATATATATACTAGCCGCCTTCGCCCGCTACGCTGGTCGGTTTTTCTGAAGAAATTTTGAATGAAACATAATATATCTGTGAATTTGATCATGCGTTTTAAAGCAATATGGACATTTACCTGGTGTATCCAACCGAATTGCTGAAAGCAGTATGAATATCATTACGCTATTATATCTTTTATTGAGTCATACAAAATTTAGACTGTTAAGAACCAATTTCTTTAGTTCATCTGTTAGTGTAGGATTCGGTAAAGAACAATAGAACAATATTTAATATACTAAAAGCGTTCATGAAAAATTATCAATGCAAGTCTCATGAGAATCTGTTAATTGGACTTACTGAAAAGGCTGATCGTTCAAATAATTGGGTTCGCCTGATTCTAGAACTTTCATCTATAATTCTACAATCAAGCAACCTAACAACCAAGCAACAGCAAATGATATGTGCTTTGTACTAAAACGTTCACTGAAAAATTAACTAACCGATCAAGTTGCATCGAAATCTACTTAGCAGAATCTTTTAAACTGGAAAATATACCGAAACCTTCCCTAAAAAGGATCTAATTAACAGTTTAAATTCCATAAAAATTCATTCAGTGGAACCTTTAAAAAAAGCAAATCTTTCAAAATTGGGTTCATCTGATTTAGAACTTTCCCCATAATTACTCGTATTTAACTAAGTAACGTAGAACGTTATGTTTTATACTAATATCTTTTCTAAAAAATTATCTAACTAACAATGTAAGTCCCGCCAAAATCTATTCAGCAGAACTCAAAACATAAGCGGCCGGAATTAAATTTCTCTTTGCATTATATATATATATTGAGATGGTTAAATATAACATTCATAATCACGTTAACTTCATTATAGAACTCTCTGGGAGGTAGGGGTAGGTATATACTGCATCACTTCTGAATTTTTTAAGGAACTCAGCTCAACTTCCATAACTATAGCATATATACTCTCTAGTATACCCTATCTCTGTAGCGTAAATTTTCCAATTTTCTTTACTATACCACTGAGAACTTTTTCCGCATAGCTACGTAACTAAACAACACAGAACGATATGATAAATATTGAAAAAAATCCCTGAAATATTATCTAACTTACTGTGCATCTAATTAGTTGACTTGAAATCTTTCATAATCGAGTTCACCTAATTTTAGAACTCCCGTAGCAATTTAGAATGATGGTTTTTACATTAAACCATTTATAAACCAAATTTAATATTTAACAATGCAAGTTCTACAAAATTCTGTTCAGTAGAATCTGAGTTATAGTCATATTTACAATATTTATTGCTCATTAAACATTTTTTTCTTTACATTTGAAATGAAATCAGTAACTGTTTTGGTATTTCCCTGTTATGCCAACACCATTGTCACCAAGCGTAATAGTTGCCACAAAAATAAAATGATACATTTGAAGAAAAAAAAATTTTTTTTATAAAAAAAAAAAAAAAAAAAATGAGCATTTAAAAAATATAACTTTTGAAGATTACAGACTTTGACCTACCATTTTCTAAATCAATAAAAATAATGGTACTACTTGGTTATCCCGTCGACCAAAAATCTATTGCCAAACTATAACATTAAATGCCAATATTGGTTGATCGTAAATGCTACATTCATTTGACTTTAAGCAAGTTACACGTATTTACGTCATCAGGTGATTTCTATTTCGACGTTTTAAATGTATTTTTATTAATGTTATACTAATTTATTTGTTCTTTCGTTATTTAAAAAAAAAATTATGTCAATTTGTATAATTTGGCGAGTGGTTTGGCGATTTATATAATGTGACGAAATTGGTCGACGGATACCAAAATAAATACTTAAAATATAAGAATAAATAAATATTTTTCAATTAATAAAATATAGTAAACTAGCCGCCTTCGCCCGCTACGCTGGTCGGTTTTTCTAAAGAAATCTCGAATGAAACAAAATATATCTGTGAATTTGATCATGCGTTTTAAAGCAATATGGACATTTACCTGGTGTATCCAACCGAATTGCTGAGCGCAATATGAATGTCATTACGCTATTAAATCTTTTATTGAATCATACATAATTTAGACTGTTAACCCCCTGACCGCCGAGCAAAAGGGTAAAATTGTAATGTTGTTTTCTCTGTAATTTTTTTAAAAATTTAAGAAATATGATTTTTCCAACATAACACAAAAAAATTAATTACGTTTAGGAATATAAGCCTTGGAAGTATTAATCATAACAAAATGTTTTAAAACATCATTATATTTGTATATTTATATTAATTTAAATAATGCTTCTGTTGCTGTGAAACCTGCAGCTTAGTGAACGGATATATCATTTCGCGGCGGTGAGAAGGTTAAGGACCAATTTCTTTAGTTGATCTATTAGTGTAGGATTCGGTAAAGAACAATAGAACAATATGTAATATACTAAATGCGTTCATGAAAAATTATCAATGCAAGTCTCATGAGAATCTGTTAATTGGACTTACTGAAAAGGCTGATCGTTCATAATAATTGGGTTCGCCTGATTCTAGAACTTTCATCATTCTACAATCAAGCAACCTAACAACCAAGCAACAGCAAATGATATGTGCTTTATATTAAAACATTCACTGAAAAATTAACTAACCGATCAAGTTGCATCAAAATCCACTTAGCAGAATCTTTTAAACTGGAAAATATACCGAAACCTTCCCTAAAAATGATCTAATTAACAGTTTAAATCCCTTAAAAATTCATTCAGTGGAACCTTTAAAAAAAGCAAATCTTTCAAATTGGGTTAATCTGATTTAGAACTTTCCTCCTTTATTTAACTAAGCAACATAGAACGTTATGTTTTATACTAACATCTTTTCTGGAAAATTATGTAACTGATAATGTAAGTCCCGTCAAAATCTATTCAGCAGAACTCAAGATATAAGCGGCCGGAATGAAATTTCTCTTTGCATTATATATATATTGAGATAGTTAAATATAACTTTCCTAATCGCGTTAACCTGATTATAGAACTCTATTTGAGGTAGGGGTAGGTATATACTGCATCACTTCTGAATTTTTTAAGGAACTCAGCTCAACTTCCATAACTATAGCATATATACTATCTAGTATACCCTATCTCTGTAGCGTATATCTTCCAATTTTCTTTACTGTACCACTGAAAACTTTTCCCGCATAGCTCCGTAACTAAACAACACAGAATGATATGATAAATATTGAAAAAATCCCTGAAATATTATCTAACTTACTGTGCATTTAATTAGTTGACTTGAAATCTTTCATAATCGAATTCACCTAATTTTAGAACTCCCGTAGCAACTTAGAATGATGGTTTTTACATTAAACCATTTATAAACCAATTTTACTATTTAACAGTGTAAGTTCTACAAAATTCTGTTCAGTAGAATCTGAGTTATAGTCATATTTACAATATTTATTGCTCATTAAACCTTTTTTCTTTACATTTGAAATGAAATCAGTAACTGTTTTGCTATTTCCCTGTTATGCCAACACCATTGTCACCAAGCGTAATAGTTGCCACAAAAATAAAGTGATACATTTGAAGAAAAAAAAATTTTCTTTTATAAAAAAAAAAAAAAAAAAAAAAAAAAAAAATGAGCATTTTAAAAATATAACTTTTGAAAATTACAGACTTTGACCTACCATTTTCTAAATCAATAAAAATAACGGTACTACTTGGTTATCCCGTCGACCAAAAATCTATTGTCAAACTATAACATTAAATGCCAATATTGGTTGATCGTAAATGCTACATTCATTTGACTTTAAGCAAGTTACACGTATTTACGTCATCAGGTGATTTCTATTTCGACGTTTTAAATGTATTTTTATTAATGTTATACTAATTTATTTGTTCTTTCGTTATTTAAAAAAAAAATTATGTCAATTTGTATAATTTGGCGAGTGGTTTGGCGATTTATATAATGTGACGAAAATTGTCGACGGATACCAAAATAAATACTTAAAATATAAGAATAAATAAATATTTTTCAATTAATAAAATATAGTAAACTAGCCGCCTTCGCCCGCTACGCTGGTCGGTTTTTCTAAAGAAATCTCGAATGAAACAAAATATATCTGTGAATTTGATCATGCGTTTTAAAGCAATATGGACATTTACCTGGTGTATCAACCGAATTGCTGAGCGCAATATGAATGTCATTACGCTATTAAATCTTTTATTGAATTATACATAATTTAGACTGTTAACCCCCTGACCGCCGAGCAAAAGGGTAAAATTGTAATGTTGTTTTCTCTGTAATTTTTTTAAAAATTTAAGAAATATGATTTTTCCAACATAACATAAAAAAATTAATTACGTTTAGGAATATAAGCCTTGGGAGTATTAATCATAACAAAATGTTTTAAAACATCATTATATTTGTAGATTTATATTAATTTAAATAATGCTTCTGTTGCTGTGAAACCTGCAGCTTAGTGAACGGATATATCATTTCGCGGCGGTGAGAAGGTTAAGGACCAATTTCTTTAGTTGATCTATTAGTGTAGGATTCGGTAAAGAACAATAGAACAATATGTAATATACTAAATGCGTTCATGAAAAATTATCAATGCAAGTCTCATGAGAATCTGTTAAATGGACTTACTGAAAAGGCTGATCGTTCATAATAATTGGGTTCGCCTGATTCTAGAACTTTCATCATTCTACAATCAAGCAACTTAACAACCAAGCAACAGCAAATGATATGTGCTTTATATTAAAACATTCACTGAAAAATTAACTAACCGATCAAGTTGCATCAAAATCCACTTAGCAGAATCTTTTAAACTGGAAAATATACCGAAACCTTCCCTAAAACGATCTAATTAACAGTTTAAATCCCTTAAAAATTCATTCAGTGGAACCTTTAAAAAAAGCAAATCTTTCAAATTGGGTTAATCTGATTTAGAACTTTCCTCCTTTATTTAACTAAGCAACATAGAACGTTATGTTTTATACTGACATCTTTTCTGGAAAATTATCTAACTAATAATGTAAGTCCCGTAAAAATCTATTCAGCAGAACTCAAGATATAAGCGGCCGGAATGAAATTTCTCTTTGCATTATATATATATTGAGATAGTTAAATATAACTTTCCTAATCGCGTTAACCTGATTATAGAACTCTATTTGAGGTAGGGGTAGGTATATACTGCATCACTTCTGAATTTTTTAAGGAACTCAGCTCAACTTCCATAACTATAGCATATATACTATCTAGTATACCCTATCTCTGTAGCGTATATCTTCCAATTTTCTTTACTGTACCACTGAAAACTTTTCCCGCATAGCTCCGTAACTAAACAACACAGAATGATATGATAAATATTGCAAAAATCCCTGAAATATTATCTAACTTACTGTGCATTTAATTAGTTGGCTTGAAATCTTTCATAATCGAATTCACCTAATTTTAGAACTCCCGTAGCAACTTAGAATGATGGTTTTTACATTAAACCATTTATAAACCAATTTTACTATTTAACAGTGTAAGTTCTACAAAATTCTGTTCAGTAGAATCTGAGTTATAGTCATATTTACAATATTTATTGCTCATTAAACCTTTTTTCTTTACATTTAAAATAAAATCAGTAACTGTTTTGGTATTTCCCTGTTATGCCAACACCATTGTCACCAAGCGCAATAGCTGGCACAAAAATGAAACGATACATTTGAAAAAAAATTTTTTTTTTTTTTTATAAAAAAAATGAGCATTTAAAAAATATAACTTTTGAAAATTACAGACTTTGACCTACCATTTTCTAAATCAATAAAAATAATGGTACTACTTGGTTATCCCGTCGATTAAAAATCTATTGCCAAACTATAAGATTAAATGCCAATAATGGTTGATCGTAAATGTTACATTCACTTGACTTTAAGCAAGTTACACGTATTTACGTCATCAGGTGATTTCTATTTCGACGTTTTAAATGTATTTTTATTAATGTTATACTAATTTATTTGTTCTTTCGTTATTTAAAATAAAAATTATGTCAATTTGTATAATTTGGCGAGTGGTTTGGCGATTTATATAATGTGACGAAATTGGTCGACAGATTACCAAAATATATACTTAAAATATAAGAATAAATAAATATTTTTCAATTAATAAAATATAGTAAACTAGCCGCCTTCGCCCGCTACGCTGGTCGGTTTTTCTAAAGAAATCTCGAATGAAACAAAATATATCTGTTAATTTGATCATGCGTTTTAAAGCAATATGGACATTTACCTGGTGTATCCAACCAAATTGCTGAGCGCAATATGAATGTCATTACGCTATTATACATTTTATTGAATCATACAAAATTTAGACTGTTAAGGACCAATTTCTTTAGTTGATCTGTTAGTGTAGGATTCGGTAAAGAACAATGGAACAATATGTAATATACTAAATGCGTTCATGAAAAATTATCAATGGAAGTCTCATGAGAATCTGTTAATTGGACTTACTGAAAAGGCTGATCGTTCATAATAATTGGGTTCGCCTGATTCTAGAACTTTCATCTATAATTCTACAATCAAGCAACCTAGCAACCGAGCAACAGCAAATGATATGTGCTTTATACTAAAACATTCACTGAAAAATTAACTAACCGATCAAGTTGCATCAAAATCCACTTAGCAGAATCTTTTAAACTGGAAAATATACCGAAACCTTCCCTAAAAATGATCTAATTAACAGTTTAAATCCCTTAAAAATTCATTCAGTGGAACCTTTAAAAAAAGCAAATCTTTCAAATTGGGTTAATCTGATTTAGAACTTTCCTCCTTTATTTAACTAAGCAACGTAGAACGTTATGTTTTATACTAACATCTTTTCTGGAAAATTATCTAAGTAATAATGTAAGTCCCGTCAAAATCTATTCAGCAGAACTCAAGATATAAGCGGCCGGAATGAAATTTCTCTTTGCATTATATATATATTGAGATAGTTAAATATAACTTCATAATCGCATTAACCTGATTATAGAACTCTATTTGAGGTAGGGGTAGGTATATACTGCATCACTTCTGAATTTTTTAAGGAACTCAGCTCAACTTCCATAACTACAGCATATATATACTATCTAGTATACCCTATCTCTGTAGCGTATATCTTCCAATTTTCTTTACTGTAATACTGAGAACTTTTTCCGCATAGCTCCGTAACTAAACAACACAGAATGATATGATAAATATTGAAAAAATCCCTGAAATATTATCTAACTTACTGTGCATTTAATTAGTTGGCTTGAAATCTTTCATAATCGAGTTCACCCAATTTTAGAACTCCCGTAGCAACTTAGAATGATGGTTTTTACATTAAACCATTTATGAACCAAATTTACTATTTAACAGTGTAAGTTCTACAAAATTCTGTTCAGTAGAATCTGAGTTATAGTCATATTTACAATATTTATTGCTCATTAAACCTTTTATCTTTACATTTGAAATAAAATCAGTAACTGTTTTGTTATTTCCCTCTTATGCCAACACCATTGTCACCAAGCGTAATAGTTGGCACAAAAATGAAATGATACATTTGAAAAAAAAGAATTTTTTTTTTTTGATAAAAAAAAATGAACATTTAAAAAATATAACTTTTGAAAATTACAGACTTTGACCTACCATTTTCTAAGTCAATAAAAATAGTGGTACTACTTGGTTATCCCGTCGACCAAAAATCTATTGCCAAATTATAAGATTAAATGCCAATAATGGTTGATCGTAAATGCTACATTCACTTGACTTTAAGCAAGTTACACGTATTTACGTCATCAGGTGATTTCTATTTCGACGTTTTAATTGTATTTTTACTTTCTTCTATCTTTACAAGAAGAAAGTATTGGATTCATGAAAATTTTCGAATTCCGGTTTTTGACGGATTTACACGTTTTAGGGGTCAGAGATTCCAAAAAACATGTTTTTACAAAATGTCTGTCTGTGACTCTGTGAGTCTGTCTGTCTGTCTCTCTGTGTGTATGTGACACAAACTTTTTGGGCGCTCTATCTCAAGAACTAATGCACGGAATTTAATAAAAATTCATATTCTGTTCGTCCCTAATACAGATTGATGCTGATTAGTTTTTGGTGTAAATCGCTCAACAGGTGGCGCTGCTATGCTGCATTTTTCATGATTTTTGCACAAGCTCTATCTCAAGAACTAATGCGCGGATTTTGATCAAACTTCAGATTTAGTTAGTCCTTTATATGAATTGATGCTGATTACGTTTTGGTGTAAATCGCCCAACAGGTGGCGCTGTTATGATGAATTTTGCAGGATTTACACGATTTCCCCAATAGCTCTATCTTAAGAACTAACGCACGGATTTTCATCAAACTTCAGATTCAGTTAGTCCTTGATATGACTTGCTACTGATTATGTGTTGGTGTAAATCGCCCAACAGGTGGCGCTTCTGTGCTGCCTTTTTCACGATTTCCTCAATAGCTGTATCTATAGAACTAATGAACGAATTTTCATCTAACTTTAGATTTAGTTGTATGTTGACACAAGTTGTTGTTAATTAGGTTTTGGTGTTAATCACCCAATAGGTGGCGCTGCTATGCAGGAATTTTCACGATTTTCGCTGTAGCTCTATCTCAAAAACTAATGGACGGATTTTCTCCAAACTTCAGATTCAATTAGTCCTTCATATGACTTGCTACTGATTATGTGTTGGTGTAAATCGCCCAACAGGTGGCGCTTATGTGCTGCTTTTTTAACGATTGCCTCAATAGCTGTATCTATAGAACTAACGGACGAATTTTCATCTAACTTCAGATTTAGTTGTATGTTGACACAAGTTGTTGTTAATTAGGTTTTGGTGTTAATCACCCAATAGGTGGCGCTGCTATGCAGGAATTTTCGCGATTTTTGCTGTGGCTCTATCTCAAAAACGAGTGCACGGATTTTTTCCAAACTTCAGATTCAGTCAGACGTTGACATAAATTGTTGCTGATTAGGATTTGGTATAAATCACCCAATAGGTGGCGCTGCTAGACAGCATTTTGCTGGATTTACAGGATTTCAGTGATAGTCATATCTCAAAAACTAATGCACGGATTTTCTCCAAATTTCAGATTCAGTCAGACGTTGACATAAATTGTTGCTGATTAGGATTTGGTATAAATCACCCAATAGGTGGCGCTGCTAGGCAGCATTTTGCTGGATTTACACGATTTCAGCGATAGTCATATCTCAAGAACTAATGCACGGAATTTCATATCTTTAGAATCCTCATGAGATGCATAGATTGCCATTTAATTCTGGCAGTGTGATAGCGAATTTTGATATATTAACATGTATGAGATAGAAGAAAGTTTTGGGATTGGTACATCCGACTAGTTATTAATGTTATACTAATTTACAGTGGGTTGCCAAATTATTTAGGACAGTCATGACGTATAGGTTTTTTGTACAATATTAGGATATAATTTGAAAATAAATATTGTTTTTAAGTTAAAAAAGCTTTCTTGTTATAGTTGAAGTATTTACGCAATAGTAGTATATGAAAAACCCCAACAAAAATATAATACAGTTAATTTACCAATGTTAAGTAAAGAATATTAGTATTTGGTGACATTTCCTTTGGCTTCGAGGAGTGCTTCGATGCGTCTCGGTATGCTTTCTATGTAATTTCTGGCACTTCCTTTTATTTTAGGGTTGTGATGCCATACATGTATTAGTTTTTCGATGAGTTGTACCTTGGTTGTAATCATATATTTGGCGATTTCCGCCTTTGTGATCTCCATTAAGTTTTCTATGGGGTTCATGTGAGGAGAATTGCCAGACCAAGGTAAAACTGGGATATTGTGGTCTGCAAAACTTTGTAACACTTCTAGCTTTATGACAAGGCGCTGAATCATGCATAAACATGAACTACTCACCTCCTGGGAACCATTCTTCAATTTGCGGCAGCAGCTGGATTTCCAGAACTTGCCTGTACTTGTCTTGGCTCATGGTTCCCTGGACAATGTAGAGGCGTCCAACACCTTTATCGCTTATGACAGACCTCACCATTATTTTATCATGATGTTTAACCATTTCCTCGATGCAGTCAGGGCAGTATTTTTCACCTGGGTGTCGCCTGACAAAGCTGCTTTTATCGGACAAAATCTCAAAGGTTGATTCATCTGAGAAACACACCTGAAAAAAATTAAATATGTTAATAATTTAGAAATAAATGATTTCAAATGACATAAATAATAATTATCTTAACAACTGACCTCACTCCAGTCATCTGCTGTCTTCTGGCGGTATTCACGAGCCCAGGCAAGGCGTTTCTTCTTCATCGCTTCTGTCAACCGGGGTTTCTTGGCTGAACGATGACCTGTCAACCGTTCCTCCTCTAATCTCCACTGCACAGCTCTCTTAGAAACTGGTATTCCAGATTCTTGAACGATCTGAGTAAGGAGTCCCACACTTTTCTTTCTATTTCCTAAGCAGATATCCCGGATTTTCCTATCGGTACGTGGAGTTGTAATGCGTTTTCTTCCACTTCTACCTTTTCGTTTGGGCTAAAGTGGCTGGTTTTTATCCCGATTTATTTTTATCCTGTTGACTACTGACTTGGAAACTCCAGCAAGTTCTGTTATCTTCCTTTGAGAATGATTCGTATGCAGAAGAAAGGTTTTTACCTCAGATTTTTGCCTAGGGGACATATCAACCCTTCGACTCATACTGAAATCAATAAAAATAAAATATAAATTAAAATCGTAAATAATTCGCAAAAAACAAATATTTAATCAATAAAAGAAAGATAATACTCACATATAATTCTTAACTTTTCCAAAAAAAGCCAAAGAATTATGTTTAAATTAAAGAAAAGCGTCTTCCACTATTGCGTGTCTAAAAGACTCAGCGTCTCTCCCGTTATTAAAATATTTATAGAAAGCAAACAAACTTTTTAACATACCAAAAGTACTTAAAAGTTGAATTATAGAGATGTTGAAAACGGTAAAATAGATTCCTGCAACACTTAAACGACTTAGAGCGTCAGTCAAGTGCACCCAAAGTAGAAAACTAACAAAAAATATGACTGTCCCTAATAATTTGGCAACCCACTGTATTTGTTCTTTCGTTATTTAAAATAAAAATTATGTCAATTTGTATAATTTGGCGAGTGGTTTGGCGATTTATATAATGTGACGAAATTGGTCGACGGATACCAAAATAAATACTTAAAATATAAGAATAAATAAATATTTTTCAATTAATAAAATATAGTAAACTGGCAGCCTTCGCCCGCTACGCTGGTCGGTTTTTCTAAAGAAATCTCGAATGAAACAAAATATATCTGTGAATTTGATCATGCGTTTTAAAGCAATATGGACATTTACCTGGTGTATCCAACCGAATTGCTAAGCGCAATATGAATGTCATTACGCTATTATATCTTTTATTGAATCATACAAAATTTAGACTGTTAAGGACCAATTTCTTTAGTTGATCTGTTAGTGTAGGATTCGGTAAAGAACAATAGAACAATATGTAATATACTAAATGCGTTCATGAAAAATTATCAATGCAAGTCTCATGAGAATCTGTTAATTGGACTTACTCGTTCATGTAGTGGCGAACAATAGCCCAGACCAGATGTCGGAAGAAGGCGAAGTCCATTTCTCACGAGAAGTTGATGAGCTAACGAAAACGGAAGGCCGAACGCTGGAGATTTGAGGGAGATGGTTTTCTGCGTTGGAGGAGAGCAGTGCTCTCTCCTAGCTGATTTTAAATTGGGTGCTGCCCGCTTTTACTTTTTTTTTGACGGGATCGCTGTAGACCCGTGCTAGAGATATCATTCAATTAAACGTTAAATGTCGTGCTGTTTTTTGTATGTCAGATAAATGTTAGTAGTTTAGTATCATGTAATCTAGAAGTTTAAAAGTTTCAATTAAACATTTTAACGAGTTAAACAGTAGTAGTTCCTGTTGTTACCTGTGTGAATTTTCCTCCCACAAATTTTTGTGGGCCCGGCCTGGATATGAACTGAATTACCGGACTCAACAAGTTTTTTTTTTACGATTTGAAATTTGAAATCAATCCCCTGGACAGTTGGACATCCTACAACCTGAACGGAATCTGAATCTCGACTCGGATTCGAAGGATTTGTTTTAAGCTGCTGACGAAAGATTCTGGAAAAGAACTTCGGGTTTTTCGGAAAAGGAAGAAAGAAAAGGTTGGTTCGCCGCTTCAAAAAACCTGTGTGCAACGAATGCCCGTAGTTTTTTTATTTTCACGGGTCCAAGGATCGCGTGTGTGAACGACTCACAGTGTTTTTTTTTTGTGTGAGTCTGTGTTTTTTTTCTCGCGAGTGATGTGATAGTTACTGGCTCACGGTGTGTTTTTTTTAGTGAGCTTTTGTGTGACTAAAACATTTTTAAGCAGCCTAGTGATTTATTTTTTGTGGGCTGTTGTTTTTTATGTGTTTTTAGTGCGATATACTCAGCCTAGTGATTTATTTTTTGTAGGCTGTTTTGGCTAAATTTTGGCTCACTGTGCTTTTTTTGTCGTGAGCTTTGATTCGTCTTTTTTTCCCTTACGCATGTGAAAAAATATATTCATTTTACACACAGCGAATGTACCGGTGGTGGTACAAGCTCGCACAAACCATTTTTTATTTTATTATTGTGTTTTATATTTTCAAGAAAGGATTTTCCCTTTAAAAGTAAGTGAGTTCCTTTTTATATGTTTGTGTTGCTATAAAAAAATTGATATTAAACTGGAAATAAAAATAATGGCGCATTTAGTACGTGCCAAGAAGGTAGACCTTTTAGGGGTAGTGCGGGAATTGGGGCTAGAAGCTCCAGAAAGCTCTACTAAGCCACAACTCTCGGACATGATCATTAAATCGAGCGATTATAATGAAGATGTTATAAAAAATCTTCTAGCCGGAATTGTTGCTGAAAGGGAAGAAGCCGAAAAAAAATACTATTAGAAGAAGAGAGCAAACGCGAATTCGAACTCAAAAGACTTGAACTCGAAATAGCCGCGAAAAATAAAATCGAAATACCAACATTGAGTAGCGGGATTAAAAGCCCCGATGTTTTGAAATTAATTACAAAGTACAACCACCAAGAAGAAATTAGTATTTACCTTACATTGTTTGAGCGCCAAATCAAGCGTTTGGGCGTAGAAAAGGAAAATTGGGTAACTTATTTGTTAGGTCTGTTACCGTTGGAAATAGTCAACATAATAGGTCGCGAAAAGGAGGAACTCTCCAATGATTACGATTACGTGAAACAGTTATTACTGAACAGATTCAAACTGAGTCCAGAACAATTTAGACAAAAAAAATTTTCCCATAGAAAGGAAAATTCGGCCTCGTGGCGAGATTTTTCATTTGAAATTGCTAATTTTTTGGAACAGTGGCTTACGGGTCTTAACATTTCGTCTTTTGATGATTTAAAAAACATTTTGGTCATTGACCAAATAAGGAAGAGATTACCGTTTGAGATAAGGGAATATTTTATTGATGACTTGCCTAAGTTTACGAAAGTCTCAGATTTTATAAATAAGCTTGATGATTATGAGGCGGCTCGCAATATTATCAGAAAAAACTCCGAACCGAGAAATCCGAATAACGATGTTAAAAAGCGTTTTACTCAAAATGTTGAAAACAAAAGTTTTAACAGAAATAACATTCCGCAGAGTAGCAAATATGAAAAAAATTATCTTAACACGAGGAATAACGCTAAACTTTCAAAATTAGATGCTTTTATTGTAATGAATACGCCTCCCATAAATCAAATCAATGTCCCAGAAGAAAAGAAGGGCCAACTTATTTTAGAGGCAAAGAAACCGAACATAGGGCTGAGCAAAGTAACTTCCATAATAATAAATCAGTAAACACTGCGAATAAAAATTCCTGCCCATCGGATAAAATCCTCAAAATTATTGAAATTATGGGGAAAAGGGTCAGCTGTCTGGTAGATTCCGGATCTGACGTAACAATGGTTAATGGTGGCATCTATAAGAGTTTAGGATGCCCTAAATTAAATGAAAACGTTGTGAAACTGACAGGAATTAGCGGAAAAGGAGTGAGTCCGAAGGGTTTTTTCAATACCGACATTTCAATTGATAATATTAGTATCTATTGTGATATTTACGTTTTAAATGATTTACAATATGATATGATCCTCGGAAATAATTGTTTAAGTAAATTAAATTTTGAAATATCTGGTAATGGCCTTAAAGTTATGAGTAAGCGAAATAAGGAGAAAAATTATACTGTTAATATGATAACTGCGGTTTCCTTAAAAATTCCGAAGTTAGACACTCCTTCAGATGTTGTAAACATTCCCATGGCCAAGTCAGTCTCGCAGTCGGATGTTGTAAACATTCCCATGACCATCCCAGGCTTGCGGTCAAATTCCATAGACACTCCCATGATTGAAGAATGCTTAACTGACACTCCTAAGTATGAATCTGTTTACTTAGCAGAAATGGTAAATTCGGTTAATATAAACGAAATTGATCTTACTCACATAATTGACTGCGGTTTAAAAAAGGAATTAATTAACTTAGTTGAGAATTACAAGCCTGAGAAAATAAAAAGTGCTAACTTGAAAGTTAAAATAATATTGAGCGATGAAATACCGATTACGCACCGACCTAGGCGATTAGCATTTGCAGAACAAGCGTTTGTTGATAAACAAGTCCAGCAATGGCTTGATAAAGGCATTATACGAGAAAGTTGTTCGAGTTACGCCGCGCCTATTGTTTTAGCCAAAAAGAAAAATGGCGATTACAGATTATGCGTTGATTACAGAGAGCTTAACCGAAAGATAATTAGGGATAATTACCCCCTTCCGGTAATAGATGATATTTTAGACGAGATCGGGCAAAATAAAGTTTTTAGCACATTGGACTTAAAGAATGGTTTTTTCCACGTAGAAGTCGATGAGGACAGTAAACAATTTACTTCGTTTGTTACAAATAATTCCCAGCTCGAGTATAATGTAATGCCTTTTGGTTTAAGCTCCGCCCCGCAGTTTTTCCAACGCTACATATATGCATGCCTCAGAGAGTTAATAAGAGATAAAACGATTTCCGTGTACTTAGACGATATAATCGTCCCTGCGAAGACTGAAGAAGAGGCGCTTTCTAAACTGAAACGCGTGTTTCAGGTAGCATCAGAGTATGGTCTCGAATTCAATTTTTCTAAATGCCAGTTTTTGAAAAGAAGGATCGAATTTTTAGGATACATAGTGGAAAACGGAACAATTCGCCCTTCAGAAACACAAACATTAGCCGTTGAGAAATTCCCTGAGCCACAAAATAAGAAACAACTCCAGAGTTTCCTAGGGTTAACTGGATATTTTAGAAAATATATAGCGAATTATGCTAGAATCGCTAAACCCTTAAGTGATCTCCTGAAAACGGAGAACGAATTTAATTTTGGAGCGAGTCAAAAGGAAGCTTTCCAAACATTGAAAAATAAATTATCGGATAAACCGGTGTTGCACATATTTAGACAAGGGGCAGAGACAGAGTTACACACGGATGCTAGCAGATTAGGTTTTGGAGCAGTCTTGTTACAAAAAGACGATTATGGAAACTTACACCCCGTTCATTTCATGAGTAAGAAAACAACACCCGCCCAAGCCAAATATAGTAGTTACGAGCTTGAAGCGCTGGCTGTTATTGAAGCATTAAAGAAATTCCGGACATACCTGTTAGGGAATAAATTTAAAATAGTAACTGACTGTTCCGCTTTTCAAAAAACATTAGAGAAAAAAGATCTTACGCCAAAAGTAGCAAGGTGGGCATTATTCCTACAAGAATTCGATTATCAAATTGTCCACAGGCTCGGAAGTCAAATGAAACACGTTGATGCGTTGAGTCGTAACACCGTATTACTCACAACACGTTCGCATGATGAAATTACAACAAAATTAACCAAAGCACAAAACGAAGACGATTACATTAAAACTATCAAAACACTAGTTGAGAAAAATGAAAGTAAAGATTATTTTGTTAGGAAAAATATGGTGTACAAATATGAAGATGGTAGAGAACTAATTATGGTACCGGAAATTATGCAGAAAGAAATTATTCGCGAAATTCATAATAAAGGACATTACGCTGTAGCGAAGACTGAAGCGATAATAAAGCAGGATTATTATATCCCTAATCTTCGAAAACAAATCGAAAGTGTTATAGGAAATTGTGTAGAAAGCATCCTGTACAACCGAAAGCGAGGGAAAGGTGAAGGATTGCTAAATCCCATTCCTAAACATGATTCCCCTCTCCAAACTTATCACGTCGACCACTTAGGCCCAATGCCCTCGACCAACAAAAACTACAATTTTATATTCTCTGTAGTGGACGCTTTTGCTAAATTCGTGTGGTTCTATCCAGTCAAGACTACATCTGCAAAGGAAGGAATTTCTAAATTAAAAATTCAACAAGCTACATTCGGGAACCCAGAGCGAATAATCAGCGACCGAGGTGCCGCCTTCACTTCTAGTGAGTTTAAAAAGTATCTCGAAGACGAAAATATTGAGCATGTTCTAATTACAACGGGAATACCCAGAGGAAACGGACAGGTAGAACGACAACAGGAAACACTCATATCAATCCTTGCTAAATTAAGTATTGACGATCCGTCAAAGTGGTACAAATACGTACCGGCTGTTCAACGAATAATGAATAGTACGATTTCCCGAAGCACTCAATACACACCCTTTGAGCTTTTAACGGGAGTAAAAATCAGAAATAGGGAAGATTTAAGAATAAAACAAATTCTTGATGAGGAACATGAAAACGCATTTGTCGAGGAAAGACTGAATAGCAGAAATATCGCGAAACAACATATATTAAAAATTCAGGAGGAAAATCGCAAAACTTTCAACCGTAAACGCAAAAAAGCGAAATGGTATAAAATCGGTGATTTAGTTGCAATCCAACGAACCCAATTTGGGGTCGGTATGAAGCTACGACCGAAATTCCTTGGTCCATACAAAGTGATCAAAGTGAAGCGCAATGATCGATACGATGTCGAAAAAGTGGGCTTTCAAGAGGGTCCAAGAGTGACCTCTACTGCAGCTGATCACATGAAGCCGTGGGCTTCTTAAACCTAAAAAATATAGTGCTAATCCAAGCTGATATTTTTATGTGTTTTTTTTTTTTTTTTTTTTTTTTTTTTTTGCATCGTCTCATCTTTTTTTTACTGTGTTTATCAAAAGTGACTGTACTGTCATCTGAACATATTTTTTTTTTGACTGTTTTATACAAGAAAAAAAAACTCTCTGTTTAAAAACTGTTCATAGGACTGTATCCACGTGATGAACTCACCTGCGCATTGTGTTTTTTTTTTGGACTATATTTAGCAAAAAAGAACTGAAACTGTGTTTTTTTTTCTATTTTTTTTTATGGAAAGACTGTGTTCGTCTGTATACGTAGTTTAATATTGCATATTTGTCATGTTGTTTGTTTTTGTGTGTGTTTTTCCAGTATTTTTCAGGATCCATGAAAGTCGGACGGTACCGATCCAGTCTATATGGTGGATGATCTGTGAGGACACAGAATGGTCAGGATGGACGAATGTAGTGGCGAACAATAGCCCAGACCAGATGTCGGAAGAAGGCGAAGTCCATTTCTCACGAGAAGTTGATGAGCTAACGAAAACGGAAGGCCGAACGCTGGAGATTTGAGGGAGATGGTTTTCTGCGTTGGAGGAGAGCAGTGCTCTCTCCTAGCTGATTTTAAATTGTGCGCTGCCCGCTTTTACTTTTTTTTTTTTTTGACAGGATCGCTGTAGACCCGTGCTAGAGATATCATTCAATTAAACGTTAAATGTCGTGCTGTTTTTTGTATGTCAGATAAATGTTAGTAGTTTAGTATCATGTAATCTAGAAGTTTAAAAGTTTCAATTAAACATTTTAACGAGTTAAACAGTAGTAGTTCCTGTTGTAACCTGTGTGAATTTTCCTCCCACATTCATAATAATTGGGTTCGCCTGATTCTAGAACTTTCATCTATAATTCTACAATCAAGCAACCTAACAACCAAGCAACAGCAAATGATATGTGCTTTATACTAAAACATTCATTGAAAAATTAACTAACCGATCAAGTTGCATCAAAATCCACTTAGCAGAATCTTTTAAGCTGGAAAATATACCGAAACCTTCCCTAAAAATGATCTAATTAACAGTTTAAATCCCTTAAAAATTCATTCAGTGGAACCTTTAAAAAAAGCAAATCTCTCAAATTGGGTTAATCTGATTTAGAACTTTCCTCCTTTATTTAACTAAGCAACGTAGAACGTTATGTTTTATACTAACATCTTTTCTGGAAAATTATCTAACTAATAATGTAAGTCCCGTCAAAATCTATTCAGCAGAACTCAAGATATAAGCGGCCGGAATGAAATTTCTCTTTGCATTATATATATATTGAGATAGTTAAATATAACTTTCATAATCGCGTTAACCTGATTATAGAACTCTATTTGAGGTAGGGGTAGGTATATACTGCATCACTTTTGAATTTTTTAAGGAACTCAGCTGAACTTCCATAACTACAGCATATATACTATCTAGTATACCCTATCTCTGTAGCGTATATCTTCCAATTTTCTTTACTGTACCACTGAAAACTTTTCCCGCATAGCTCCGTAACTAAACAACACAGAATGGTATGATAAATATTGAAAAAATCCCTGAAATATTATCTAACTTACCGTGCATTTAATTAGTTGGCTTGAAATCTTTCATAATCGAGTTCACCTAATTTTAGAACTCCCGTAGCAACTTAGAATGATGGTTTTTACATTAAACCATTTATAAACCAATTTTACTATTTAACAGTGTAAGTTCTACAAAATTCTGTTCAGTAGAATCTGAGTTATAGTCATATTTACAATATTTATTGCTCATTCTACATTTTTTCTTTACATTTGAAATAAAATCAGTAACTGTTTTGGTATTTCCCTGTTATACCAACACCAATGTCACCAAGCGTAATAGTTGGCACAAAAATGAAATGATACATTTGAAAAAAAAGAATTTTTTTTTGATAAAAAAAATGAGCATTTAAAAAATATAACTTTTGAAAATTACAGACTTTGACCTACCATTTTTTTTTAAAAATCAATAAAAATAATGGTACTACTTGGTTATCCCGTTGACCAAAAATCTATTGCCAAACTATAAGATTAAATGCCAATAATGGTTGATCGTAAATGTCACATTCACTTGACTTTAAGCAAGTTACACTTATTTACGTCTTCAGGTGATTTTTATTTCGACGATTTAAATGTATTTTTATTAATGTTATACTAATTTATTTGTTCTTTCGTTATTTAAAATAAAAATTATGTCAGTTTGTATAATTTCGCGAGTGGTTTGGCGATTTATATAATTTGGCGAAATTGGTCGGTGGGTACCAAAATAAATACTTAAAATATAAGAATAAATAAATATTTTGCAAGTAATAAAATATAGTCAATTTAAACTGCAGTCTTGAAATTGTAAATGTCTTTTACTACTGAAGCATGGCGTACGTAATAAGTATGTCTCACATTGCAGTAAACATTTCATTCTTTCAATGAAGATATTCATGGTTTTTTGAATAAAACATTTTTATATGTATCATTCCTAACTTCTGAAATAATTTCATTGTAGCTTCTTCATCATCAGGTAACTGCGAAATGGTAAAATCTATATCAGTATCAGTAATAAATATTTTTTATTCAAAAAATAACAAATTAAAAAGTTTTGCGAGATTATGATGAAATAAAATAAATTCCATCATTAAAAATTCGGTACAGATGTCATATTCGCCCCATATTGGCGCGATTTTTTTCGGTTGCCAATTTGGCGAAAACATCAACAGCATAAACAACATAATCCGGGTTACCACATCAAGCAAAATAACGACACTTTGGCGCAAGTTAAGTACCTGTTGCCTATATGATATTGGCGACAGAAAAAAATCGCACCAATATGGGTCGAATTTGACATCTGTTCCAAAAATTCCTGCATAAAAATATTCACGTTCAATAATTAGCAAATGTTAATGTGTGGCACGGTTTGCAATAAAAATCGTTTGCACGATTAGGGTTGGAAGAAATGGCGCGATACCAAACATTTTGGCATGGTATCGAGACGAAAATTAGAACGAAAAAGTACCACAGTTTTATTTTTTTAACTTTAGTTTTTGAGGCGTTTGAATTTTTTCTTCTAATTGACGAAGTAGTTTTTATTTAACCAAAAGGATTGGTTAAAAAATTATTCAGTTTGAATTTTTTCCATTGCTATAGTAACAGAATGAAAAGAATGAGTTTTTAGAAATTATCACTTGCAAAATTCAGGTTTTGGTGCCAAAGATAGTGCCAAATTAGAAAAATATGAATTATCTCTCGAACTATTGGGCCTAAAAGAATTTAGTTAGTACCATTCGATTCAGCATACAAAAATACACCAAAATATGTTAGCAGTTGAAAAATAACTATAAAATCAGATTTTTAAGGAATTTTTTTAAAGTTCGTTCTCTTTTTTACCCCCCTTAGGAGTGGAATTTTGGAAAATCCTTTCTTAGCGGCACTCTATATCATAAGAAGTATTTTTACCCCGATTTTCAAGATTTTAGGTTCAGTAGTTTTGGCTGCACGTTGATTAATACAAAATCCAGACTTTCTTTTATATATATAGATATATATATATATATACAGACAGGGTGTTCCAGGATTATTGGGACAAACTTTAAAGGGAGGTAGGGGACATCACAAGGATTCAGATTTACATAGCAACACATCGTCGGAAATGGCTTCGTTCGCCGTTAGGTGGTGTTGTTCAAAATACCCACGCTCTTAGCCACCACGCTCTCCTGATTTAAGCAGCATAGATTTTTTTTCTTTGGTGTGCACTGAAAAGTGCTGTTTACGCAACGCCTATGGATTCCGATATGGATTTGTTTGCAAAACTGGCTGTGCTGCTGCAGATATCCAACAAAATACAGGTGTATTTGAGCGAGTCCGTCAATCTATGGACCGACGGTGTAATGCATGCACTGCTAGCAATGGTGGAAACTTTGAACATCTTTTGTGACATTTTCACGTATCATCTACCACAGCACATGCAATATCTTTGACCAATAAGTTATTTCAGATGATCTCAGTCTTGTGTCTCTTCGTTACTTATACCTGTCGTACTACTTTCCCATGACGTTTCCGACCATGGGTTGCTGTGCATATCTGAATCCTTGTGATATCCACTTATTCAGTCATGAATACAAGATATCTTACTTCAAGCCGAGTCCGTATTTCGTTCACAACTTTACCAGTAATAAAAATATTGTAATGAAATGATATTTTCAACAGATTTACTTCGATTTCTGGGAACGGTATGACCTCACAAGAAGATACTGAACTAGACAATCTATATTTCAGAATGCAGCTGACAGTACAGTAGAACCTCTTTTATCCGAAACTCTTTTAACCGAAACTCTCGGTTAACCTAAATGCATTTTTAAAGTTTTTTTTTTTTTTTTTTTTTTTTTTTTTTTACTATCAAATTTCTTGTGTGCAAAATCCATTTTGAAAGCTTCTTTTTTTTTTCACTATCATATTTCTTGTGTGCAAGGGATCCTTTCCGAACTACGAGTACATATAAATATTTTCGATCCCTTTTTTTAAAGTTCTTTTGAATTTAACTTGAGCTTCCCTAAGCTGCGGAGTGGAACGAAGAAAACGAACAAATTAGCAATTCTGAAGCTTTTGAATGATTTGAGAAAGGTTTGGCATGGCTGGAGCAGCAGAAAGACTAATACTAGTGAACTAATAATATTAAAAAACCTCCGTGATAGAGCTTCAAAGCAAAGGCAATCGAAACTGCGACAACCAAAACATTTTTTCAAGCCCTTGTGATATATGTAAAAGGTACTTAATTACGAAATTAAAATTCTGGTAATCTATTCTCGTTTCTATTTTGCTATTGCTTTGTTTTTATTAAGCACTTCTTACCATAATAAGAAATATTGCACATATTTCACCTTAATCTTAAAATTAAAGCATTCTCGATTATCCAAAAATTTTGATTTTCCGAAAGATGGTCGGTCCTAATTACTTCGGATAATCGAGGCTCTACTGTAATTATTGATTACTTTTAGAATAGGATAAAATTAAAAACAAGAAATATTTATCTAAATAGGTTTTTATGTAATCATATCTGTATTTTATGACAGAGAAAAGGGTTTAATTTTTTGGACAATATTGGTAGGAAGAATGAATACCAAACACTGGAGTTCATTTTGGCTTGATCGGGAACTACCTCTAAAACATTTTATCAAAAAATATTCTGTCAAAAATTAACTCCCATAAACCAAAAAAGTAACATTTATAGAACTTTTTATAGAATGACCCTTATAATTATCGCTGTTAATACTATGACTCTTAAAATACAACTTAACTCCTTCGAGTCCGATTTTTCTTCAATTTTGACAAAAAAAATTACTTTTACTTTAATAATGTTAATCGTAGGTATCCAAATAGATTTACTAAAGTTTAAAGATTATCTCATTGTCTGAAATCTAATGAATGTACTTCTTTTGTGTACTATTTAATTTATATTTATATGATAATAGGTTAAGAAAGAGTTTTCGGAGACGTTTGGAAAATACCGTATTACAACAGGGTTTAACAGATATTACAACTTTCTGATGTTTTTTGTGTTTTATCACACATGATTCGTCAGAAAAGTAACCTACATTTTAAATTTAAAGAGTGAAATATATGCGTAAAATAAAAGAATCGCCAGCGGTGCAAAGAGAATTAAGCAAACTTTTATTATTATTGTTTTTACTAAATGTCAAAACATAAATGAAGTTATAATAAGAAAGGCATAGCCGCACATACTATCATTACTATATGTAAATAGTAACAAAATAATTGTTAAGACAAAATAATTCTCGATGAAAAGACATGTACTATTAATAGTACACCAAACCCGAAAGGGTTAAAATAAAATCTCTCAATAATTGTTAATTAATTACTTATGCACTGTACAAATCAAATTTTAGCTGTTTGAAAAATTATATTTTTTTAATTTATATTATTTGTCCTTCAATAATAACTTTTTAAAAATATAGAGTTGCTGTGAAGACCTAATTTTCCAAGTAAACAAGTTTTTTTTTTTTTTTGTTTAATGAAAGAAAACACTTTTATCAAATTCACAAGATCACAAGTGTAAATAAGATAAGCTTTCCGGAGTTTCTTAGTTGCATATTCAGTCTTAGACACAAACTGATACTGAATCTTTGAATTTATCCAGATGTTTAACATGTTATCGTCGAATATCGCCTGTTAACATATCACTGGCTAAAGAAAACTAGCATGTATGGCCATATAAATTCATTCCATATCAGTATGATATGTTAATTTTCATAGCGCAGTTAAACACCGACAATTATTCATAAGACGTATAGTCCATTTTTTTTAAATTTAACATGGAGTACCTAATGATAATTTTTAGAATAAAACTAATTGCCGACTGTGGCCATCACAAAACTCTTCTAATTAATTTATATAGTACAGTTGCACATCGACAATTATCCATAGAAAGTATAGTCCATTTCTTTGACTTTAACATGGAGTACCTAATGATAATTTTTAGAATAAAACTAATAGCTGACTGTGGCCATCACAAAACTCTTCTAAATAATTTATATAGCTCAGTTACACACCGACAATTATTCATAAGAAGTATAATCAATTTCTTTGAATTTAACATGGAGCACCTAGTGATAATTTTTAGAATAAACTAATTGTCGATTGTGGCCATCACAAAACGCTTCTAGTTAATTTATATAGCTATAGCTTCTATATACTGCATTAATTTGCATATAACACTGTTACACACCAACAACTGCAAAGTGTAGTGTATTTCCTTGAATGTAACTCGATAATATAATGATCACTGAATTTTTTAAAAAAAGTACAGTTCAACAGCCAACCCCAACCCTTTTTTGCAATTTACAAAAACAAAATTGGAATTATTTTTAATTAATCATTTCAAATATATATAGCAGCACCCATGTTGAATGAACAAAGTCAAAATTGAATCAACATATTTTTTAAATAAATATCTTACAAGTTAAATTTAGGGAAATCCCATCCCATAGCTGCTAAGACATAGCTATCTTGGAAATCATGAAAAGCGTTAAAAAAGCACCACCGCAGCGAAATCTATTGCATAAGATGAACCCAAACATAATCAATACTAATGTATGTCAAGGCCTAATTGAATACGAAGTTTGATAAAATTCCATCTGATAGATGCCGAGACAATATAAGTATCACATAAATATCGTAAAAAAAGTATAGCAACGTCACCTGTTGGGCGATATACACCCTAACGTATTCAACACTAATTTATGTCAAGTTCTAACTGAATCTGAAGTTTGATTAAATTCCGTGCATTAGTTCTTGAGATAGAGTAACCACAAAATTTCTGTCACAAAGAGAGTGACAAACAGACCGACATTTTCCAAAAATAGTCAAATCGTATTCAGGACGTCCCAAAACGTGTAAATCCAACAAAAGCGGAAGTCGAAAATTTTAGCGATTCTACTACTTTCCTCTTATGCATATAAAAGAAAAAGATATATAGCGCTACAGCGTCTCCTGTAGAGTATTCTAAGCCAAAATTAGTCTAATTAATATTTTTATTTAATAAGCTCGAATATAAAATTTGGAGCATTTTTACCTAACAAAAATGAGGTACAGCTATAACGCTCATCGTAAAAACATAGTACAGAAACGTCCCTTGGGTTGTCAAAAGAAAAATTAAATAAACTTAGATTTTCAGAAGAAACTTTCTAATTAAATTTGGTACAATTCCATCCTGTAGATGCCGAGATATAGCTCTCACGCACATTATATACTGTATAACACCGCCACCAATTGGACGATATACACCAAAATCTAAACAACGCCAATTCATCTCAAGATACAACTGAGTAGGAAGTTTTGTGGAATTCCATGCATTAGTTTTTGAGTTACAGGAATCATAAAATATGCTTAACACAAATAGACCGATATTGTTCAAAAATAATCATATCGTATTTAGGAGATTTTAAAACGTGTAAATCTATCAAAACCAGCTCGAAAATTTTCACCAATCAATACTTTCTTCTTTCAAATATACTATAAAACTAGAGGATTCAACCGTACCTACCGGGTTACCGAATATAAGGGAAAGCCATTTTTCTATATTAATACATATTTTTTAGACTGTTCTCCAACAAAACCAAAAAGCATCAATTTTGAATTCAAATAAACTTTCAAAATTTATTAAAAGCTATACTTTCGTATGAGTTAATAGCCGAAGAAATTGCTAAAGATTTCGTTACTTACAGCAGTCCTTTTTAATTCTGATCATTTCAGTTGTTTAAGCTAGTATGTAGTTCGAAAAAGACGTTTGTCGTGACTGTTTGTCGTGCAAAAAGACGCCCGTCTGACATTAGGCTTAGAAGTAGTAAAAATTACAGTAAAAACGGAATTTAATCGTCTGCTGTTGCCAACATCAAAATGACGTCAGCATTACAGACTGGCACGTTTGTCCTTAATAATATAGATAGATAAGAAAGCAAAAAGATTCATTTCTGCTTAACACTCCAAACTGGGGTGTTGGAAAGGGAGGCGCTCATAGGGCTCAAGTTATCTCCATTCAAATGAAGACTTTTTTTCAGTCAAATGAGTTACCCTTTAAAGATGATAAATTGACAATAAGGTAGGTAGAGATTTTAGATATAATCATTTTAAAAATAGCTACGAAAAGTAATTAAGCTATCTAAAAATAAATTACTTTCAAAGAGTGCGCAGAACAACAAGAAAGAAAAATCATGCGTCAAGCATGGATTATGAAACACTTTCAGAATACTGTAACAAAACTTCACCATTTAATAAGATGAAAGCTGGTGAGGATGTTGCCTGCCACTTTTCAACGATGTTGGAAAGTGTTAAAAATCATTAAAGTTACTATTAAATACTTCCAATTTAAATTTGACCCGGCTCTAATTTGAATATTTGCATTGTAGCTTGTTTTGTTAGATTCCGAATTATATGTATATAATATACAATAGATTATTGATTAACAGGAGAAAAAAAAAACGTTTAGAACTGATAACTCCCTTTAAGAGCCTACACTATTCACGCGGGGAAATTTGAACGTTAATGTTAAACCTACAAGAGAAAACTTTATATATTTCTCATTTGTATTTTAATATTTTTAAATTATTATTATTATTATTTTACATAGAAAACCTGAGCTTGATATCTATCGTTGTGCGTTTGTACTTTTTCGATTTTAGTTGCAGTTTGTTTCTTTTTTTTTTTTTTTTTTTTTTTTTTTCATATGTATGCGGGTACTTTCATTTTTGAAATCGGTCCCAACCCGTTCCGAAAGTGAAACTATCCTCATACAAAAAAAACTGTTATCAAAATCGTAAACATACAATATAAAATATCGACTTCAGGTATCCTATACAAAAAAAAAAAAAAAAAAAAAAAAAAAAAATCATTTAAAAATATTAAAATACAAGCGATAAATCTGCGAAGATTTCTCGCAACGTTTAACGTTAGCGTTCTCATTTTTTCGCGTGACTAGTGTACTAAGCTCTAGAGTCTAGAGAAACTTTTAATTTATTCATTATATAAAACTGGCGGTTTTAAATTGAAAAGTTGTCATTGTGTAAATGTCTAGAAGGAAAGTAAGTATTTCATTTGAAATGGGTATAAACAGAAAAATAGCATAAAAATCTATTCATTTCGGGGGAATAAATTACTTGATTTGAACATTCCGATTTGTATTAAAACAAAAAATTTCATTCAATATGAAATAGATAAACCAGCATGACATATGAATGTACAGATTGGATTTAATATGCTATTGCAGACTCAGCTAGACAAATTCATAAATAATGCATCTTTCAGTAGACGCACTTCACACCATACATCTTAGTGAAACAGTCTAAAAGAAAAACTACTGTTTTTGCAGTAATTTGACCTTCTTTTCCTTCCTTTTTCTAAAGTCAATAATATGTGTGACGTCACGCTTTTAAGTATTGAATTTTCCTCTGTTACGAGAAAGCTAGATCAAGCGATAGAATTTCTCCTCGAAACTTGCTTTGAAATTTTTCATATTTTTCCTTTACAATCATATGATTCAGGCAAAATTTCTGTTCCAATATAAATTACGTTTCGAAATATTCGTTTTATAACTCTGTAGGAATATTCAGATTTTCTTTGATGTTTTCTTTTCACTAAGTGATGTTTAAATCGTGACATTTTTCATTAGATATAATTTAAACATCTTTTTAAAAGAATAAAATAAAGTAAGGTAAAGTAGAAAATTGAGTGGCATGTTTTTAGTCTATTTATTTATTTATTTTTAGTTCACAGGCTATGACAGGCTAAACCTGAGAGCTAATGTGCCCGCAGGTTCTGCATGTTCGTATGTATGTATGTTATGTTTATGTTATGAATGTACGTGCGTAACGCGATAATTCTAAACAGTGGTGTAGTGGTAGAAAAAGCAGAGGGTATGCGCTCTAAGCAGGGGGTATACGCTCAAAGCAGAGAGTATACCCTAGAATGCATATACTATTGTTTTCTTTGAGAAACAGAGGGTATACGGTGTTCCTTAAAAAAATACAGAAGGTATACGCCGTATAACCCCGTATACCCTCCACTACATCCTGATTCTAAATAGAAATATCCCATTTGCTTCAATATTTTTTCTAGGTTCATTCCGATGAGGTGCTTCCTTGATTAGTTTTGGAGGCTCATTGGTTAAGTATAAAAGGAGGGGGGACGTTTGGCTAATCCCCCCCCCCTTAATTTAGATAAATGGGTTTTTTTCAAAATTGGTATCAAAATTGGCTTCAAATTTTGTATACCGGTTTATTCTGATAAGGCGCTTCCCTGATTAGATTTGGAAGTTCATTGGTTAAGTATAAAGGAGGGGAAACGGGTCTACGGAGGGGGGGGTCTAATCACACCCTTAATTTATTTTTTGAGGAGTTATTATTCTTTGAAATAAGAGTATAATAAGCCTGTGAGCTCAATGGCATCAGTTTAACTGGGCACTTTTTTTTATTAAGGCCCTACTTCAGTCAGGCGAAAAGACCCGTTCGCTAATGCTATTCCTACGGAAGAAATTTATAAAGACACTAGCAGCCTAACGCCCGCTACGCTGGTCAGTTTTTCTAAAGAAACCTTGAATCAAACTAAATATATCTGTGAATTTGATCATGTGTTTTAAAGCAATATGGACATTTACCTGGAATGCCCAATCTAATTGGTGAAAACAATATGGACGTTATTACGCTATTACCGTATATACTCGCGTATAAGTCGACCCCCTAACTTTCGAATGCAAATTCTGGAAAAAATCAAAAACCCGCGTATAAGTCGACCCCCTAACTTTTTGCTTCAATTTTGCACAAAATCAAACCAAAGATTTCACTTGCCAATGCAAAAAGGTAGTAAGTTAACAAAAACAAGTCATTGAAATTTTTTTTAATCATAAATTATTATTATTTGTATATTGTATATATTATTTTTCTATTCATACACATAAAATGCCATATTTTTGCAGTATTCGAAGTTTTTGTTTTTGCTTTTTTAACTGACTCGCGTATAAGTCGACCCCCCAAATTTGCTTACCGAAAATTGTCAGAAATTCCTCGACTTATACGCGAGTATATACGGTATATCTTTTGAGCCATACAAATTTTAAGCTGTTAAGGGCCAACTTCTTTCGTTGATCATTTAGTGTAGTATTCGGTGAAGAGCGATAGAACAATATGTACTATACTTAAAAGGGCTCATGAAAAATTATCAATGCAAATCTCATCAGAATCTGTTAATTTGACATACTGAAAAGGCTAATCGTTCATAATTTGGTTCGCCTGCTTCTAAAACATTCAGCCTTAATTCTATAATCAAGCAACCTGATGACCAAGCAACACCAAGCGAATGATATGTGCTTTATACTAAAACATTTACTGAAAAATTAACTAACCGAGCAAATTCTATCGAAATCTACTTAGCAGGATCTTTTAAATTGGAGAATGTACCGAAACATTTCATAAAAATAATCTAATTAGCAGTTTAAATCCCTTGAAAATTCATTCAGCGGAAACTTAAAAAAAAGCCAATCTTTCAAAATCGGGTTCATCTGATTTAGATCTTTGCCCATAATTATTTAATTAAGCAACGTAGAACATTATATTTTATACTAATATCTTTTCTGTAAATTATCTAACTAACAATGTAAGCCCCATCAAAATCAATTCAGTAGAAGTAAATTTAAAAGCGGCCGGAATGAAATTTCTCTTTGCGTTTTACATACAATGAGATAGTTAAATATAGCTATCATAATCGCGTTAACCTGATTATATAGAACAATCAGGGATGTACTGGTAGGTATACATCGCATCATTTCTGGATTTTTAAAGAAATTCTGCACAACTTCCATAACTATAGCATTCTAGTATACGTCCTTTGTCTGTAGCGTAGTATCCTCCAATTTTCTTTACTATACCACAGAGAACTTTTTCTGCATAGCTTCGTAACTAAACAGTTTTGAAAGATATGATAAATATTGAAAAAATCCCTGAAATATTATCTAACTAACTGTGCAACTGTCATTAAAATCCGTTCAGTAAAACTTAAAATCTTTCCTAATCGAGTTCACCTAATTTTAGAACTCCCGTAACTATTACTAAGTAACTTGGAACGATGGTTTTTAGATTAAACTATTTATAAACCAAATTTACTATCTAAAAGTGTAAGTTCTTCAAAATTATGTTCAGTAGAATCTGAGTTATAATCAATCGGAATGAAATAGGAATTTACGCTTTACATATAGTAGTAGAAGCCTTCGCCCGCTACGCTGGTCGGTTTCTCCAAGCGAAACTTTAATTAAACGAAATATATCGGCGTATTTGATCTTGTGTTTCATAGCAATAAATACATTTATCCCTAATGATCATACGCGTTGCTGAAAACAATATGAACGTCATTACGGTTTTATATCTTCTAATGTCTCAGACAAAATTTGGACTGTTATGAAGCAAATCTTTTAGTTGATTATTTATAATTCAATATAAAAAAGAACGGAAGAACGATATGTAGCATATTAAAATCATCCCTGAAAATTAAAAAAAATGCAAATATCATCAAAATCGGTTCAGTAAAACCTTCTAATAAGACTAATTTTTCATAATCGGGTTCATCAGATAATACAACATTCAGCTATAATTCTATAGCAAAGCAATGTAGAACAATATGTGTTATATACTAAAATCTTTCCTGAAAAAATATCTAACAACAGTGCTAATTAAGTCAGTAGAACCTTTTAAAAAAGCTAATATTTCAAAATAGGGTTCACTGCTTAAAGAACTTTCGCACATAATTCTATAACTGAGCAACGTAGAATAATATGTGTTATATATGAAACACTTTTTTGAAAATTTATCTAACAATGCAAATCTTCTCAAAATCCATTGAAAAGTAGTCAAGTTATAAGCGGTCGGACCGAAATTGCCCTTTTTATTTTATATTTGAAGTTGATAGTTAAATATATCTTTCATAATCAAGTTAACGTGATTGTAGAATTTTTAGGAATGTAGCATAGACTATACGCCGTAGACCTTCTGGTGCTTTTTAGGAACTCTGCACTGCATAGCTATAACATATATACTCTCTAATATATACCATGCCTGTAGATTTTATCCTACTTTTTTTTCAACTACACCACTGAGAACTTTCCTCATAGTTGCATAACTAAAAATGTAGAATGACATTTCAAATATTGCAACAATACCTAATATTACCTAACTGTGCAACTCCAATCAAAATACGTCCAGTAGAACTTTAAATAAAAGGTAATCTTTCATATTCGGGTTCACCTAGTTTTGGAACTTTCTCTCGTAATCTAATTTTCTGCAATCTGATTTGTTGCCAAGTTTGTGAATCAGAAAAACAATAACCCAGAAGAAAACTTCGCTACAGAGAAGTACCATCCATGCAAGAAGTACCAACCATCCACAAAAAATAATCTAACTAACAGTGTAAGTCCCATCAAAATACATCCAGCAAAACTCAAATTATAAACGGGTGGAAGGAAAAGCAAATTTGCATTTTATATAATTACAGTAGATGTAACTTTCATAATTGCGTTCACCTTTCTGTATAGCTTTTCCAATAGCTCTATAACTAAAACTAAGCAACGTAGAACACTGTGTGTTTACATAAAAACCGTTCCAAAAACATTACCTAACTAATAGTGGCATATCCTATCAAAATATTATAAAGAATAAGAATAAAATGCAAATTTCCGTTTTAAATATTTAGTAGATGATGATGATACGATTTTCTGTGATAGAATTCACCATGCATTCATACGTAAACGATACTTTCAACACTGTAATTAATACAGCGATTGAAGAAGTATCCGATTACGGAAGATTAACCAGAAATTCCATGAACAACTACCCAAAGAAAGGTGAATATATGGCTTTCGTGATACTTTTATGTTAGCCGGTCGCAAGTAATAAATCAACAAAGATTGTTTCCATATCTTATTCTTGTTTTATTATTTTCATTCAAAATAAAAACATTTCACTCATTTCATTTATAATACATGCTTTATACTAATATCATTGAAAAAGATGAAAAGTAAAACAATAGGAAATAATGCCATAACTTAAAACAAAAAATTGTTTTTAATTTACATACGCGAAATGTAACTACTGCTATTGGCAGTTTTTTAAATGCTATGGCGATATTTACATACGGATACGACTGACATAAAAGTACCCATTTTTTCTTCTTATCCAGGAGCAAGTGATAAATCCCGATGTATTATTTCAATTCCAATTTCTTCCATTTAAAAAAGTAATACGCATTATTCGAATCATGAGATAGATCGCCAAAAATGGTTGACAATTGCCAATCTTGTTTATCGTTTGCCAATTACGTTCAAAAAAGTAATTTAACATTCTTAAATACATAACCTTGGTAAAAATGGCAAATTGTTTAAGTAAATAAATAAATAAAATATATAACATAAAACTGCATACTATAAACTATAATAAATAAAAATTATAATAATAAAATTAATTTAAAACTATAGTAAATAAACTATCAAATAGACAAAAAAAAAGGGTCGCTATAATTAATGTAATTGCTTTGGCGCAGTTGTATCTGACATGGCCCGGATGTAAGTACCACAAAACTTTTTAAAGTCGTACAAACATTGTTTTCATTTTTTAAATATTTTCGTTTTATAATGTTAATTTCTAAGTGGATCGCTTCCCTGTATTTTAAATAAATTCAATATTTTTAGGTAGATTTCGTAAGGTATACTACGTATTGCAGTCGTTACCATGGTGCGACTTTTGAAAAATTCCTTCATAACTTTTCATTATATGACCCCAGGAACCCAAAACCACCCCCACCTAAAAAGTTTATATATATATATATATATATATATATATATATATATATATATGTATGTATGTATGTACTAAAATTTGTCCGCACGATAAAAGTCGCAATTATGCACGGAACGTCTTCAAACTCGCCAACAACTTTAAGATGGCTAATTTCTCGACAGGGATTGAAAATGAGCAAAATCGGTCCAAGGGAATGGGAATTGGGAAGGTTAAAAATTTTGAATGCAGTCTTAACATGATTCTGATAAAACCTGCTTTTACACAACAATGGCAGGAAAAAATAAATATTTTTCGTTATAGCTGTTGCCAACAATTAAAAAAAAAGCAATAAAATTCTCACCACAGCGATTGCTTTTCTAATGCAATGTTTTCACGTGAAAAATTAAATTAGATAAACAGTTTGACGAATTGAAAACAAATTGAATATTACGTCATAAGTTTTCTAGAGCAAGATTTCTGCATGAAAATTTAAAATGAAATAAACAAATTGAATATTACGTCATAAGTTTTCTAGATCAAGATTTCTGCATGAAAATTCAAAATGAAATAAACAAATTGAATATTACGTCATAAGTTTTCTAGAGCAAGATTTCTGCATGAAAATTCATAATGAAATAAATAGTTTGACGAATTAAGGGGACGAGGGACCTTAAAAAACCTTAAAATTCAATTCTTTATTTTTTGAAATTTTGACTTTAAATATTATTCAGGGGTACATTATATGCATTATGCATTTATCAACAAAAATTTTTTTTTTTAAATTATTTTTGAGAAAAAAATGGAGTTTTACGCGTCGTCTTAGAAATCTTCGAAATGCCCCATGCGCATTCCAAATCAATGAAAATCCCCAATATTTTTTATAAAAGTTTGGTTTATATATATAAATAAAACTGTGCATCGAATTTTATATATTTGAATATAAAGGTAAAAAAAAAAAAAAAAAAAAATTAAAAATTTCAAAAATTTTGATTTTTTTTTTTTTTTTTTTTTTTTTTTTTTTTTTTTTTTTTTTTTTTTTTACACCTTCATATTCAAATATATAAAATTCGATGCACAGAATTATTTATATATATAATCCAAACTTTTATAAAAAATATTGGGGATTTTCATTGATATGGAATGCGCAGGGGGCACTTCGAAGATTTCTACGACGACGCGTAAAATGCCATTTTTTTCTCAAAAAAAATTTTTTTTTGTGATAAATGCATGCCACAATGCATATAATGTACCCTTGAGTAATATTTAAATTAAAATTTACAAAAAAAAAAAAAAAAATTTTGAGATTTTTCATTTTTTTTTTTTTTTTTTTACCTTTATATTCAAATATTTAAAATTCGATGCACAGTTTTAATCTATATATATAAAAGAAAGTCTGAATTTTGTATTAATCAACTCGCAGCCCAAACTACTGAACCTAAAATCTTGAAAATTGGGGTAAAAATAGTTCTTATGACATTGAGTGCCGCTAAGAAAGGATTTTTCAAAATTCCACCCCTAAGGGGAGTAAAAAAGAAAACGAACTTTTAAAAAATTCCTTAAAAATCTGATTGTATAGTTATTTATCAACTGATAACATATTTTGGTGTGTTTTTGTATTCTGAATCGAATGGTACTAACTAAATTCTTTTAAGCCCAATAGTTCGCGAGATATTTCATATTTTTCAAATTTGGCGATGTCTTTGGCGTCAAAACCTCAAATTTTCAAGTTGTAATTTCTAAAAACTCATTTTCTTTATTCTGTTACTATAGCAAGGGAATAAATTCAATTGAATATTTTTTTAATCAATTCTTTTGGTTTAATAATTAAAACAACTATGTCAGTTAGGGAAAAAATTACAAACGCCTCAAAAACTAAAACTAGAAAAAAAGGAAAAAAAAACTGTTGTACTTTTTCGTTCTACCAGCATGCCAATATGTATGATATCGCGCCATTTATTTCAACCCTAACTGCGCAAACGATTTTTACTGCAAACCGTGCCAAATATTAACACTTGCTATTTATTGAACGTGAATATTTTTTATGAGTATTATTCCATCGTAATACCGTAAAACTTTTTTAATTTGTTATTTTTTGAATAGAAAACATTTATTATTAATTATAACTTATTTATTACTGATACTGACATATCTATTTTGCAGTTATCTGATGAGGAGGAACCTACAATAAAATTGTCTTAGAAGTTAGGAATTATACATATAAAAATGTTTGTTCAAAAAACCATGAATGGCTTCATTCAAAGAATGAAATGTTTACTGTAGTGTGAGAAATACGTATTACGTACGCCACGCTGCAGTAGTAAAAGACATTTACAATTTGAAGACTGCAGTTTAAATTGACTATATTCTATTACTTGCAAAATATTTATTTATGCTTTTATTTTAAGTACTTATTTTTATTGATTTAAAAACTGGTGGGTTAAAGTATGTAATTTTCAAAAGTTATATTTTTTAAATGCTCATTTTTTTATCAACAAAATTATTTTTTTTTCAAATGTTTCATTTCATTTTATAGACAATGACATTATTTATATTTCGCCTGCGTAAATTACAAAACATTCTTTGAGGCTGAAATAATTTTTTTTGGTTTAAGGTATTTTTTCTTATTATTATTTTTTTCTTTTCATCATTTTAAATTAAATTAGTTAGAGATATATTTTAAATGAAATGAGTAAAAGGCATATATTATAGGCATGCAACGGAAGAAATTAATGATGTCGATAAAACAAGAGGGCTTTTTTTTTTTTCATAGATATAATATAGTGTGACGAAATGTACACCCGCAAACAGTTTTTCCGCACGGACTGTCCATTGCTATAGTAACGTATATATTTTAAGAAATTAACAATTGTAATCTTAGAAACTAGCCGCCCTTGGTTACCAGTTTGGTCTCTCTTAAAAATTATTTTTGGGAAAGCATGCTAAGCATTATATCGTGTTACTTTTATTCATAATTTAATGTACTTGAACGTTGAACTCCCTTAAATATAATTAATATGATTCCTTAAGATAATATTAATTTTTGTTGCATTAGATATCTCAATTTGTTGATTTTCTGTAAACAAGTAAACGCTATTGGTTTACAATGGATGTCTGTGGGAATTTGGCGAAATATTAGAGAAATCGCCAAGTTGGCGTCACTGTTAGTGATATATCTCCAAGCTAGCGACAAACTTGGCGGCATTTGGCGACAGAACAGGGGGCCCCTATGGTAACCCACCTTATAGGTATGAAGATGCATTAAATGCTGTTCAATAACGAAAAATTAAGATACAAAAAGAGATAAACATAAAAGTCAGAATAATAAGAAAACAATGGTTGTTTTAAAACTGTTTTATAACTATTCAATGTTTGTTTTAAAAATCACACGTAATTTTTTAACCGAAATTCACGTTTGTTTGTTTTTTAATTCCGTTACGGTACATTAATCTTGCGTGGGCTTAGAACACGATTATAACTAATTGACTGCTTTTTCTGATGCTTGGTAATAAACGTAAGCAAATAAATTTATTTAATGATACATAATTTTTACTCTGTTTCTTTCTAAAGTTAGGACAACAGGAAAGAAAAAATTAAACATTATGTAATCTTTTTTTAGGATTTCTAAATGTATTACTTAGCATATAATCCTAAATTAATTAATTAATAATTGATAAAAATACATATTTTTAAAAATATTACAGTCTTCATTTTTTATTTATTTTCAGTATTTTTTATTTTAAAATGTTTCATTGTTGCAGTTTTAGTCATTTGGCATATTTTGGCGAGTGTTCATTGGCGCATAATTAAATCTATTGTTGTTTCAACTCTTATAAAATTGTACGAGGTACAGATAATATTTGGTAAGTTATCACCTGAGACAGGCTAACAGTAAAATGCAATAAAATTAATATATTAATTTATAATTAATTTTTTCTAATATTAAAGATGCATTGTCATTATTGACGTATAAACACACCTGTAAACATAATGTTTATAATTCTAACATATCAGGAAGTGAGTTAAAAATAAATTAATGATTGCAAAAATCCTCCTTACATATAAAAACTAGGTTGACTTAAATAAAAAAAAAAAGGTGCAAAATTAGAATTACTGATTGAGAAACAGTAAAAAAGACAAGCAATCGACCAAAATAGGAAGTTATGAGAGATGGAGAATTTGCCGCAGCGAAGCGCGGGTACTCAGCTAGTTATATATATAAACCAAACGTTTATAAAAAATATTGGTGATTTTTATTGATATGGAATGCGCAGGGGGCATTTCGAAGATTTCTACGACGACACGTAAAATGCCATTTTTTTCTCAAAAATAAATTTTTTTTTAAATTTTTTTTGTGATAAATGCATGCTGTAATGCATATAATGTACCCTTTAGTAATATTTAAAGTTAAATTTGCAAAAAAAATGAAAAATTCTGAAATTTTGAAATTTTTTCGAAAAATTTCAAAATTTTTCAAAAAAAAATTTTTTTTAACCTTTATATTCAAATATATAAAATTCGATGCACAGATTTTTTTATATATATAAACCAAACTTTTATAAAAAATATTGGGGATTTTCATTGATATGGAACGCGCATGGGGCATTTCGGAGATTTCTAAAACAACGCGTAAAATTCCACTTTTTTCTCAAAAATGACTTTAAAAAAAATTTTTTTTTGTAATAAATGCATGCCATAATGCATATAATGTACCTTTGAGTAATATTTAAGGTGAAATTTACAAAAATTAAAAAATTTATTTTTAAGGTCCCTCGTCCCCTTAAAACAACAACAAAAAATAAATATTGCGTCATATTGAAAATATAATGGACCACAGCAGGTTAATATGTAACGTCCTGTGAGTTTGAAGAAACGTATTAAAACAAGATAAAAACCCGAGTATGGAAATATTAACATATTTTAACACTTTGAGGTTCTCTGAATTTGATTAAGCCATTTTTTGATTTAGCCATTATTCCATATACATGCGTGTGTGTATTTGTGTATATTAGAATTTTCACAAAATGTTTAGCTCCCTAGAGCTCATTCTTAGCGAAGGAACTCGGTTTATTTTTAATCTTGATTTCAGTTTTGTTGGTGAATTTAGTACTTAACTTCGAAATTCACCTCCGCCTGTAGGCCCGAGCCGGCAGGGATTTTTTTTCTTTTTTTTCAAGGCGTTTGTATTTATTTATTTTTTTCAAACTCATATAGCCGGTTCAATTCTTTAACTAAAAGTTTTAACAAAAAGATTTAATTTGAATTTCTTCCGTTGCTACAGTAACGGATGTATAAGATGAATGAATTATCACTTATAATGCTAGGTATTTCGAGGTTTTGGAGCCAAAGACATCGCCAAATTAGAAATATATGAAATATCTCGCGAACTATTGGGCTTAAAAGAATTTAGTTAGTACCATTCGATTCAGCATACAAAAATACACCAAAATATGTTATTAGTTGAAAAATAGCTATAAAATCAGATTTTTAAGGAATTTTTTAAAAGTTCGTTCGATTTTTTACCCATCTTAGTGGTAGAATTTTAGAAAATCCTTTCTTAGCGGCACTCTATGTCATAAGAAGAATTTTTACCCCAAATTTCAAGACTTTAGGGTCAGTAGTTTGGGCTGCGCGTTGATTAATACAAAATTCAGACTTTCTTTTATATATATATAGACTAGGAGCCTAACGCCCGCTACGCTGGTCAGTTTTTTTTTTTAAAGAAACCTTGAATCAAACGAAATATATCTGTGAATTTAATCATGCGTTTTAAAGCAATATGGACATTTACCTAGAATGCCCAATCTAATTGGTGAAAACGATATGAACGTTATTACGCTATTATATTGTTTGAGCCATACAAAATTTAGGCTGTTAAGGGCCAACTTCTTTTGTTGATCATTTAGTGTAGTATTCGGTGAAGAACGATAGAACAATATGTAATATACTAAAAGGATTCATGAAAAATTATCAATGCAAATCTCATCAGAATCTGTTAATTGGACATACTGAAAAGGCTAATCGTTCATAATTTGGTTCGCCTGCTTCTAGAACATTCAGCCTTAATTCTATAATCAAGCAACCTGACGACCAAGCAACACAAAGCGAATGATATGTGCTTTATACTAAAACATTCACTGAAAAATTAACTAATCGAGCAAGTTCCATCGAAATCCACTTATCAGGATCTTTTAAACTGGAAAATGTACCGAAACATTTCATAAAAATAATCTAATTAACAGTTTAAATCCCGTGAAAATTCATTCAGCGGAACCTTAAAAAAAAAGCCAATCTTTCGAAATTGGGTTCATCTGATTTAGATCTTTACCCATAATTATTTAATTAAGCAACGTAGAACATTATATTTTATACTAACATCTTTTCTGTAAATTATCTAACTAACAATGTAAGCACCATCAAAATCAATTCAGTAGAAGTAAATGTAAAAGCGGCCGGAATGAAATTTCTCTTTGCATTTTATATACATTGAGATAGTTAAATATAGCTATCATAATCGCGTTAACCTGATTATATAGAACTCTCAGGGATGTAGGGGTAGGTATATGTCGCATCATTTCTGGATTTTTAAAGAAACTCTGCACAACTTCCATAACCATAGCATTCTAGTATACATCCTTTGTCTGTAGCGTATTATCCTCCAATTTTCTTTACTATACCACAGAGAACTTTTTCCGCATAGCTTCGTGACTAAACAATTTTGAAAGATATGATAAATATTGAAAAAATCCCTGAAATATTATCTAACTAACTGTGCAACTGTCATTAAAATCCGTTCAGTAAAACTTAAAATCTTTCCTAATCGAGTTCACCTAATTTTAGAACTCCCGTAACTATTACTAAGTAACTTGGAACGATGGTTTTTAGATTAAACTATTTATAAACCAAATTTACTATCTAATAGTGTATGTTCCGCAAAATTATGTTCAGTAGAATCTGAGTTATAATCAATCGGAATGAAATAGGAATTTACGCTTTACATATAGTAATAGAAGCCTTCGCCCGCTACAGTGGTCGGTTTCTCCAAGAGAAACTTTAATCAAACGAAATATATCGGTGTATTTGATCTTGTATTTTATAGCAATAAATATATTTATCTCTAATGATCCTCCGCGTTGCTGAAAACAATGTGAACGCCATTACAGTTTTATATCTTATAATGTCTCAGACAAAATTTGGACTGTTATGAAGCAAATCTTTTAGTTGATTATTTATAATTCAATATAAAAAAAGAACGGAAGAATAATATGTAGCATATTAAAATCATCCTTGAAAATTAAAAAATTCAAATCTCATCAAAATCCGTTCAGTAAAACCTTCTAATAAGACTAATTTTTCATAATCGGGTTCACCAGATAATACAACATTCAGCCATAATTCTATAGCAAAGCAATGTAGAACAATATGTGTTATATACGAAAATCTTTCCTGAAAAATTATCTAACAACAGTGCTAATTAACTCAGTAGAACCTTTTAAAAAGGCTAATATTTCAAAATAGGGTTCACTGATTAAAGAACTTTCGCAGATAATTCTATACCTGAGCAACGTAGAATAATATGTGTTATATATGAAACACTTTCTTGAATATTTATCTAACAATGCAAATCTTCTCAAAATCCATTGAAAAGAACTCAAGTTATAAGCGGTCGGACCGAAATTGCCCTTTTAGTTAAATATATCTTTCATAATCAAGTTAACGTGATTGTAGAATTTTTAGGAATGTAGCGTAGACTATACGCCGTAGACCTTCTGGTGTTTTTTAGAAACTCTGCATTCCATATCTATAACATATATACTCTCTAATATATACTCTCTGCCTGTAGATTTTATCCTACTTTTTTTTCAACTACACCACTGAGAACTTTCCTCATAGTTCCATAACTAACAATGTAGAATGACATTTCAAATATTGCAACAATCCCTAATATTACCTAACTATGCAACTCCAACCAAAATACGTTCAGTAGAACTTTAAATAAAAGGTAATCTTTCACATCAGGGTCGGACTGGGTCAGTGTAAAGGGCGCAGACCTTGGATTTTCAGAGGGCGCAAAAATTTTAACGAACTCAAGTCAATTTACTTGCTTGTATTGTATCTGGCTTGACAAGGTTTAACACACTTGCATAGCACCAAGTAAAGGATAATGGCTTAAATTAAATCTTTAACTCTAGGTAGAAGACTTCGCAATATTCTCCGTGCATGTTTAAAATTCCATCAATCCTACACAATATTACGCAATTTTTTAAACCACATCACATAACATCTAAAAGCTCCAGCAAGTTGAACACAGATTAACTTGTAGTAGATTACTGATATCAAGACTAGAGCTTTCTTATTTTCTTTTATCGATAGACACCTTGCAGAAAAAAAAAATCATCGCCTTTACCAATTTTCCTGAAAATCACTGTATGAAAAAGACATAGGACTGATTAGGATATCAATTGATTAGGAATAATATTTACTATTAAATACTTTTCATAAATTTTGCTTTGGAGGCTGTCTACATATTAAAAAATACACGAACGTTGATTTTTCAAATGGTAACATCCACTTTTGACACCCTGTTTCAGTTCCTTTCTAGCCAGGAAAGATATATAGTTTAAATGCTTTTCTTAAATCTTAATACTGTTATAAAAGAAAATGTGTTAGGGGTTTATCCCTAAACTTCGGAAAATAAATTGAAGATCTTACAAGAAAAAGTACCAAAAACTCTCAATTAGTCCCCAGTAAAATTTTACTAGAATAATAAATTTATTAAAAACTTACTTTACATTACAAAAAATCCTACAAAATATTTCTTGTAAATTTCTACGATTTTTTTTTTTGTGGCTCCTTTGATAGCGGAATACGAACCCCTTAATTTATGGAAAGGAAAAATTTCTCTAATATCTCTAAAACCAATTATTCAAATGAGTTGTACACATCAATGTTTTTAACAATTGTGGTTTTTTCTTAATATACAGGGTGTTTATAAAGTCCCGGACCCATTTTGATGTTTAATAACTCATACAATAATAAAGATAGATTAAAATTAATAACATAAATGGTTAGATAGACTCAAAAAGTTTCATGACCCTTGTCAATGAACTTCAACGTGTGCCCCCTTCGTCGCACGGAGAATATCAAGTCGATAGTCAATTTCACGCCAGGTAGCGGCAAGCATGTCGGCATCCACAGAGGCTATTGCGGTTGCAATTCTGGCTTTTAAGTCATCAATTAGACATGTTGGAAAACTTCGTATTTCCACAACTAGAATTGCTTCAGCCACATGTCATTTTGCAACAAGATGGTGCACCGCCTCATTAGGGTACCATCGTTCGTACTTCTTTGAATGACCATTTTCCAGGAAGATGGATTGGGCGAGGAGGTCCAATTCCTTGGCCACCCAGATCACCTGATATAACGCCGCTGGACTTTTTCCTTTGAGGATTTGTAAAGGACAATGTTTACAGGGGGAGAGTGTCGAACATTGATGACTTAAAAGCCAAAATTACAACCGCAATTGCTTGTGGGTGCCGACATGCTTGCCGCTACCTGGCGTGAAATTAACTATCGACTTGATATTCTCCGTGCGACGAAGGGGGCACACGTAGAAGTTCATTGACAAGGGTCATGAAACTTTTTGAGTCTATCTAACCATTTATGTTATTAATTTTAATCTATCTTTATTATTTTATGAGTTATTAAACATCAAAATGGGTCCGGGATTTTATAAACACCCTGTATATTTTTTAAAATGACTTTGTTAATCATTTCTAACTAAGAAAAGTTTTTGAATAGAAAAAAAGTTTGGAATAAGTTTGGATCTATTCACTATATCTCTAATGAATTAATAAAAAATCATCAGATAATTTTTATGAAGTTAAAAATTAAGTTTCTGAAATGGATTTATCTTTAACATCCTCAAATTTAAACCCTTCTATCCCTACCATGATTTAATTTAATGCATATAAACTATGCCTTTTCCCGGGCTGTCTCGATCCAAGAAACTCAAATAAGGTGTCAAAAATGGGGTATTATTGACTGAAAAATAAAAGTTGGTACAATTCTCAATAAGTATACGACTTCGGAAACATAATTTATGCATAAGAATAACTAGTAGATATTATTTTCATTTGATTGGTACCTACATATTTTTTTACGATTATTTTTAGCAGAATTTGTAAGTTGTAAACCACATTTTTTTCCACTATCACCATTGATGCACTGAGGATCCTTAGAAAAGCTAACACTGTTTTTTGCACCAAGCGCCAAATAGTGTTGCTGCGGTGCTGCTAAGGGTTTCAACCTTTTTTTTTTTTTTTTTTCTTTAATGTAATAGGAATTAGTTATCAAGCCAGTTTAAAATGTCATAAATTCAATTTCTATTGCAATCTGAGAGCCACTACTTTTTATTATCTACTGTTTTGTTATTATTCATATTATTAACCAGGTAGCATATTTACATGTGGTATCTACAAATATCTCCTTCAACACACAAGAAACATTCGGTATGCAAACTTCGTTTAAAAAATATTTATAATTAGAACAAGAATATACTTTCCGTTTGGAAATAGAAATTTTGAAAACTAAATCTCAAGCTTCTTTTGTACCACGTATTATAGGGTATTGGAATGCTGAAATATAAAGCTATTTGAATGTGAAAATAGTACTTGCTTGTGAAAATAATTGGTATTTTTTATCCTTCAAAAAATTACTATTATGTGTCCATAAAGAACTGAATTGATACCACGTTATGAAAAGGTTTCTACAGAAAAAGTACACCCTAAAACATTGCTTTGTTAGTCTAAAATCCCTAAAACAATTAAGTAAATTTACTATTCCCAGCACACTCTTCCCATGATTGCAAAACTTTTATCATTGTTAAAGATCAAGGGAAATATTTAAGTTTCCTTACTTGAGTGTAAGTGCCCCAGGGATTGTATTCATGCAAGCTGCAGGGTACATAGCCAGTATTTTTTAACCGACTTAAAAAAAGAAGGAGGTTCTCATTTCGACGCATATGTAATTTTTTTTCTGTATTTTCACTGATTACTCCTAAACTAGGCGCGAGATTACTATCCGAAAATAACGGCATATTTTGTGAATGAGAAAACGCTGTCTGCGAGATACCACAGCTTGCAGGATTGCAATCCAAAAGTATCCTCAACTTTGTATTCCCCGAAAAGAAAAATCATCATGTTTTACAATCAAAAACAAAATCCATACAAAAAGTTTTTTGACTTCTGATACGTCTCTCTTTTTTTTCTCTTTCAAAAAGCACCATCATATGTGCATTCAGGGGCGGCTATAAAGAAAGGCAAAAGGACCGAAAATATGCAAAATACTGGTTAAATTCTAAAGCATATCATGAAAAGAAGCGATGAAAAAAATTTCGTCCAGGGCGTAATGGCTACTAAAGCTCTCGTTGGTGCATATTTTCTCTTTCAATCGCATGCAAAGATGTCCGTTTTGGTTTCCGATCCTGAAATTGCTACTATATGTCTTTAATTTCTTTGTGATAATAATAAAAAATGCGTCTCTTGTGCTGTCTATTAATTCATGATTATCCCTAAACGAATTCTCGAAATTTAGTACACTAATCAGAATGTATGTATGCAACAAGTGAAAAAATATTGGAGCGGCTTAGGCACTTAGGGGCGCGACGTTTTCCCTGGGCGAGGGCGCACCGGCCCTCGGGCCGATGGACCGGCGGGCCAGTCCGAGCCTGTTTCACATTCGGGTTCACCTAGTTTTGAAACTTTCTCTTGCAATCTAATTTTCTGCAATCTGATTTGTTGCCAAGTTTGTGCTTCAGAAAAACAATAACCCAGAAGAAAACTTCGCTACAGAGAAGTACCATCCATGCAAGAAGTACCAACCATCCACAAAAAATAATCTAACTAACAGTGTACGTCCCATCAAAATACATCCAGAAAAACTCAAATTATAAACGGGTGGAAGGAAAAGTAAATTTGCACCTTTTATATAATTACAGTTGATGTATCTTTCATAATTGCGTTCACCTTTCTGTATAGCTTTTCCAATAGCTCTATAACTAAAACTAAGCAACGTAGAACACCGTGTGTAAAAGAAAAAAAATGTTCCAAAAACATTACCTAACTAATAGTGGCATATCCTATCAAAATATTATAAAGAATAGGAATAAAATGCAAATTTCCGTTTGAAATATGTAGTAGATGATGATGATACGATTTTCTGTAATAGAATTCATCATGAAGTTTTCGCTTCATACATAAACGATGCTTTCAACATTGTAATTAATACACCGATTGAAGAAGTATCCGATTACGGAAGATTAACCAGAAATTCCATGATCAACTACCCAAAGAAAGGTGAATATATGGCTTTTGTGATACTTTTATGTTAGCCGGGCGCAAGTAATAAATCAACAAAGATTGTTTCCATATCTTATTCTTATTTTATTATTTTCATTCAAAATAAAAATATTTCACTCATTTCATTTATAATACATGCTTTACACTAATATCATTGAAAAAGATGAAAAGTAAAACAATAGGAAATAATGCCATAACTTAAAACAAAGAATTGTTTTTAATTTACATACGCGAAATGTAACTACTGATATTGGCAATTTTAAAAATGCTAATGGCGATATTTACATACGGATACGGCTGACATAAAAGTACCCATTTTTTCTTCTTATCCAGGAGCAAGTGATAAATCGCGATGTATTATTTCAATTCCAATTTCTTCCATTAAAAAAAGTAATACTTACGCATTATTTGGACCATGAGATAGATCGCCAAAAATGGTTGACAATAGCCAATCTTGTTTATCGTTTGCCAGTTACGTTCAAAAAAGTAATTTAACCTTCTTAAATACATAACCTTGTTAAAAATGGCAAATTGTTTTAAGTAAATACATAAATAAAATATGTAACATAAAACTACATACTATAAACTATAATAAATAAAAATTATAATAATAAAAGTAATTTAAAACTATACTAAATAAACTATCAAATGGACAAAAAATAAGGGTTGCTGTAATTAATGTAATTGCCATGCTTGGCGCAGTTGTATCTGACATGTCCCGGATGTAAGTACCACAAAATTTTTAAAGTCGTACAAACATTGCTTTCATTTTTTAAATATTTTTGTTTTATAATGTTAATTTCTAAGTGGATCGCTTCCTTGTATTTTAAATAAATTCAATATTTTTTCTTCTTTTTTTCAAGGCTTTTGTATTTATTTATTTTTTTTCAAACTCATATAGCCGGTTCAATTCTTTAGCCAAAAGATTTAACAAAAAGATTTAATTTGAATTTCTTCCGTTGCTACAGTAACGGATGTATAAGATGAATGAATATGGATGAATTATCACATAATGTTAGGTATTTCGAGGTTTTGGCCCCAAAGACATCGCCAAATTAGAAATATATGAAATATCTCGGAAACTACTGAGCTTAAAAGAATCTAGTTAGTACCATTCGATTCAGCATACAAAAATACACCAAAATATGTTATCAGTTGAAAAATAGCTATAAAATCAGATTTTTAAGGAATTTTTTTAAAGTTCGTTTGATTTTTTACCCCCCTTAGGGGTGGAATTTTAGAAAATCGTTTCTTAGCGGCACTCAATGTCATAAGAAGAATTTTTACCCCAAATTTCAAGACATTAGGTTCAGTAGTTTGGGCTGCGCGTTGATTAATACGAAATTCAGACTTTCTTTTATATATATAGATTTCGGTCGCATTTCAATATTTTTAAATTATTTTTTTTTTCCGATTTCGTTTACATATATTTTTAATCAGGACACTTTCATTTTCAGAAACGGTTCCTAAAATGAAAGCATCTTCTTAAAGAAAATCCCCAATGAAAATCGAAAAAATAAAAAAAGACCTTTTTACAGATCGGCCTCAGTTAGCCACTGCAAAAAAAATTTAAAATTAAAAATTAAAAAAATCATCTAAAAATAGTGAAATGCGACCGAGATATCTTTATAAATTTCTTCCATAGGAGTAGCATTAGCGAACGGGTCTTTTCGCATGACTGAAGTAGGTTCTTAATATATTGAATACTACTGGTATTTAAATTTGAGTACAACTATTTCTGAATATTAAACTTCGCCTTAATTATTGGCAGAATTTCTGTCATAAAAGAAGGTAAATATTACTAATTAAAAATAGTGGTACTCAAATTCAAGAACCCGTTAAAATCGTGTATTCATTAAAAATTACAAAAATCGAGTATACAGCAGGTTTTATATTGCGATTTCTAATTTAAATACCAAACTCGTGATCTTGTTTATTTTCACGCTAGAATAAGTATAAAAGTAAAAATATCTCTCTATTCTAAAATTTAAAAAATAAAAAGTAACTAACGCTACTGGCGCTGCCGCCACAAATGAATTTTTTTGTGACCGGAGGTCTTTCTCGCCTAATATTAAGTAAACTATTGCACATAAAAATATGAAAATTCATAGATTTATAGAGAAATGTTCGATGAACAAGCTGAAGTGGACAGTTTTCAAATGTAAAAATAATTTTAAGAGCTATATAATGTTGAAGTCAACCAAAATACTGTTAAAAAAATTTTATAAGAACCAAAACTATGCATAGCAATTTAACCATCTTTTGCAGCGACATACTTGACAAGCTTGCGGTGTGTAATGTACAATTGGTTTTTTAATTTGTTTAATTTTTAGGTGTTTTTTTTTCTATTTTTATTCAAATTTTCGTTATTTCAGTAGAGATTTATACCCTTTTTAGAAAAGATCATTTGCTTAAATTGTTCCCAAATTCTAAAACAGCCTAAAGAATAATATTTCCTTTCAACAAAAAAAAATATCTATATATACATGTACGTAATTATTAAAAACAGAAAGAAAACTTTAAAATAATAATTAAATGACCATGTGTTGAAAGCAGCAAATTGGGAAAATTACGTGATAAAAACTGTTTTAACACGCGAATATTAAAAAAGAAAGAAAAAAACACACAAAATAATTAAATTATTACATGTGAAACGCACTTAATGGTGAAAATTAAGTCATACATTTAAACGATTTTCTTATGGGCAATATTCATGTGACATAACAGCGGAAACCACATGGCGTGAAAATAGGGCACGTCTAGCAAATTTGCTTATATAATTCATCATTTGTTGCAATATAAATACAAGTCAATGCATGCTTAAGATACTCTAGGTTTATTTTGTACGAATTTCTATTCGATAAATACATATTAGAAAATTCGTATATACTTTTTAATTAAAATAAACAATGTACATTTTTTTAAATAACATGATGAAAATATGCATGAAAGTGCATTAAAATAGTGATAATAATTTATGCATAACCTATTCCTGTTCTTGAAAATATCCGAAACTCGGTAGAAACGTAATATACAGGGTGATTTAAAAAAAGTTGACAAAATGACATGGTAAATCAGGCATACAACAAGGATCACATGGGAACATTGGGTCGGAAATCATTTATTGAGTCACAAATACAGGGTGTTTCATCCTTACTCAATTCGGGTTGACGGTCATAATTTTCAGAAAACTGAAGTACAGTCGTGGAAAAAAAAAGTAAACACCCCCTACTAACTCTTCAACAAATTATCGTAGACGGAAGTTACTGGTACCGAACGATTTGAAATAAAGTCTACTTTTAAATGATGTATATAAAATTTGCTTAAGGGGTCATCTACATATTAAAACGAACCCAAACCTCATTTTTTCAATAGCAATACCCAATTTTAACGAGATATTTCAAATCTTCGGTTCAAACTATGCCTAGACACCAAATTTCAAGTCATTTGAATGGTAAGTTTTTGAATTATAAGCATTCAAAATTTCGTGTTTCTAATGTTAAATTACATTTTCATATTTTTATTTATATCTCCTGAAATTATGCTCCTAATGTGCTATTTTTTTGTGTAGCTATAAAACTAATGTGCCCAAACATAAATAAGCCGAATTTGCAATTTTTATAATTTTATGATATGAATTATGAAGTATGAAATTAATATTCGAAAAAAATATGAATTGCAACCTACAATTTTTTTGATGGATTTAGATTTATTAAGCCCTTCTTTATGAAAATCCAAAATTTCACATTTTTCTTCCAAATAGTTTTCAAATTATGCTTAAAAAACGGCAAAATGATGGTTTAAGGGGCCGTCTATGCAGGCGCGGATCCTCGGGGGTGGGGGGGGGGCGATCGCTTCCCCCCCAAAATCCAACGATTATCGCGAATTTCGACAAATGGTCTCCGAAAAATAAAAACAACTTCTTGAATTGTTCGCAGGTGAAAGGTCTCAAAAAGCGCCAATTTCGTCAAAAGATCGCGCAAAAAACGCCAATTTCGTAAAATGATCGAGAAATAACGCAAATTTCGTCAAAGGATCGCGAAAAAACGCGAATTTTGTCAAAAGATCGCAGAAAAAAACGCGAATTTCGTCAAAAGAACGCAGAAAAAAAACACCAATTTCGACAAAGAATTACGGAAAAAGGCTAGTTTCGCGAAAGAATCGTGCAAAAAACGCTAATTTCATCAACAGATCTCTGAAAAAAGGCGAATTTCTTCAAAGAATCGCTGAAAAAGCGCGAATTTCGTCAAAGGGCCGCGGAAAAAACTCACAATTAGCACAGGGAAGAGATTCCCCTAGGTGCGCATTTACGAGGGGGGGGGGGGGTCGATCGGGGCAAAGAAGAGAAGAATAAATTTACCAAGTTGGTTTATAAGAAATCAACACACCATACGCTTTTTAACTGACTGGGATTAGGATATAATCCTCTTTTGTTCATTCATCAAATACCCTTAAAATTTACCAATGTGGGTGGCAATAACAGTACATTTTTTACACATTAGTGGCTGTCTTCAGAAAACATTAAGATGCTTGAATTTTTCAAAGGACCTTTCTTTTTCTTGTTTCTTTCTTTCTTTGGAAATTGTATGAATCCCATTCTTTTCTCAGACAATAAAGCACTCCACAAAAATATTGTTATACAGAAATTAGAATTGTAGCTTCTTTGAATGAACGAAAAAGTTTCAATACATTAAAGGGATCCGCATAACGTTGTCAATTTATGTTGTAGAGATTCAACAAAAGGTACACGAAGTGGCATCGTCCCCCACCTCAACCCATAGTGTCAAAAATTATGTCGCCATATGCCTTTTGACTGGACATAATCCTATTTTGTTCACTAATTGCCGAAACGTCAGAGAGGTTTAACATTGATACCCGAAAAGTGTTTGGTTTTCGTTTACTTGTCTGTGTGTTCCGCGAAAACTGACGTTAAAAGCATTGATTTTATATCATGGGGGGGGGGCGACCTCCCCGATCGATACCGCCCCCGTGGATGCGCTCCTCCTGGTGTTAATTGTGCGTCTTTTCCGCGTCTCTTTGATGAAATTCGCGTATTTTTTTCGCGATTCTTTGACAAAATTCGCATTTTTCTGAGATCTGTTGACGAAATTCGCGAAATTATCGTTTTTTGTACGATTCTTTCGCGAAAATTAGTGTTTTTCCGTAATTGTTTGGCGAAATTAGCGCCTTTTTCGCAATAGTTTGGCGAAATTCGCGTTTTTTCTGCAATCCTTTGGCGAAATTAGCGTTTTTTTTGCGATTCTTTGACAAAATTTGCGTTTTTTGCGATCTTTTTACGAAATCCGCAATCTTTTAACGATATTCGTGTTTTTTTCTGCGACACTTTGACGAAATTTGAGTTTTTTCGCGCTTCTTTGACGAAATTCGCGTTTTGCGCGGTCCATTGACGAAATTCGCGTTTTTTTGCGAGATGCTTTGACATGCGAACGATTGATGAAATCGATTTTTTTCGGCAATCATTTGCCGCAATTCGCGATAATCGATGGATTTATATTTTTTTAACCAAGGAGGGGGGGCGATTCGCGCCTATGAAAAGGTATACACACCACTTAGATGACACATTTTGATTTTCAAGGATCGCCTTCAGAAATTTGAAGGCGATCCTTTTTCAGAGATTACTCTCTTCCAGAAATCTGATATTAAAAAATAGATGTGATTGTTATGTTTTTCAGCTACGGTAATTGGTTCTTATGTATTTTTTAGTGCTGAATCCAAAAATGGCCTTCATTTTTTACCATACCATCACGTCAGGATTTTTCACAAATCGCAAATTTTTAAATAGTCGAAATATTGCGAAAATCTGCTGCTGTAAAATAGACGTAACTTTTTTTCATAATAACTTATTCATTTTTTTGCTTATACTATGGATTTTTACAGTTAAACATGTAACATTTTGTGTATTTAAAATCCTTATTTTATTCCATGCGTGGAAGTTTCTTTGAACCGCTCATGCTCTGCTTCGCACTTTTCTTTTAATCTTCTCTATGGGGTTCATCTCGGTATCCTCTTTTATTTTGGCGGTTGATAAAGCTGGAAAATTTGTGGCAGATGTATTTAAAACATTTACCTTCTTTTGTTGCTGTACTTACAAATTGCTTTGAGAGATTTTCGCTATTTTTAGCCCTCGGTACGGTATGCTATTTCTTTCTCACAGCTTATTTTGTGACATCTCCAAAAAATAACGTTACCTTACAGAAGCCAGCCGCGAAACAAAGCAGTACGATTAAATACTCTATAGCAATTTTTTAAACTTCTAAGCATCGCACATTTTCAATGTTTATACCGTCATATTCGAAAAAAAAAGTACTTTATAATGCAATTTGTTTGAAAACTGCATCTCCATTTATTTTTGAAATATTATTATTATTATTATTTTATTTTATTTTTTTTTTTTTTTTTGTAGTTTTTAGAGCCATTTGCTTAATATTGGCAACGGAAGAACTCCATTTCTGTAGAAAGTGAAAGAAAAATAGCAATTATATCTTTTTGTTGCCATTTTCCCATAAAGACTGAAAAAAAAGTTAAAATACGTGCTATTTTCAAAAAATATAAATGAAAGATTTCTGATAAAACAAGGAGCTTTTAGAAACTAAATTTCATTTTAAATATCTATAATGATAATACAAACAAATGAAGGCTTGTGAATCTTTAGATGGCCGATTTTTTGTCGAGTTTTTTGAATGAGGAAATCTCTTTTGTGTGTGTGTGTGTGTGTGTGTGTGTATAATTCAGCGATAGTGACGTCTTAAGCGTACTTTACTGTAGATGTTGTTTAACACTGGACCGCAAATGATGAATTCTTCAGCGGATGTGGATGGCGTCACTTTATGTAAAATAAAATCGCATGTTATAAGTCTTAAAACTGAACTACAGTAGAGCCCCGATTATCGGAGTTTCCGCTTTCACAGAGTTATTTTCTTCTGATGAACTGATGGATTCCATTTTTTTTCCCCAAAAAAATTATATCCATCCCCCCCCCCCCCTTCTGACCAGAAAATCAGACTTCTAACTTTTTACGACTGCTTTTTCATCTTCACATAACACTTCATTGATAACCACTGTTTCATAATAATGGAAGCCATCAGTCCATCAGAAGAAAATGATCCATTCCAAAGGTATAAGTTCGATTAACTCGGATAATCGGGGCTCTACTGTATCTATATTTATATACATATATTTTTTTGTCATCGGGGGTGACACTAAATTCTGAAAAGCAGAATTCCTGTTTTCTAGTTTTACTTTTTAACTTTGAAATTTACGATTTGCGAAAATCGTGACGTGATGGTTAAAAATGAAGGTCATTTTCGTATCCAGTGCTAAAAAAGACATCAAAATCAATTACCGAAAGTTAAAAAACACAATCATCGCAGGCTTGTGTTATTAATGTTGTTCACTATAACTAAAAGAACAAAAAATAAGATAAATAATTACCATAGTACAAGAGTAAAAAGAAAAAGAAAAAAAAATAAGACATTTAATAAATAAATTCTGTTATAACGTTTTTAATTTTACGACCTAATAAGTAACAATAAACCATATTTTGAGAGGGCGGATTATATAATAAGAGTGTTGGATAACCGAGTGTTTCGGTTAATCAAACGTCGGATAATCGAGTCTGTAACATTTTCAAATCGCAATAATTATTTCATATTCATTTAAAAATTAACTGCAAGGAATGATCTGAGCAACAGTAATTATGACTACGTTGATTATATGTCATTCGGGATCGCCCCCCCCCCCCCTAAAACGATTCTCTGGATCCGCCCCTGCGTCTATGATAGAAGTGAGTAGATATTTTGAAATTTTTTCTGCTGCCTTGTTATCTAACATGCTTCATTGACTGCTTAAGGTGCCTTGATCAAGAAGGGAGCTCTCTCGGTTAGCAATCGAGTACCCAACTTCAATTTGGATACAGCCCTTAAATTACGCTCTTTTTAAAATAATTAATTTCTCGGAAACTTATGGTTGGAATTGCATAGAAATTTGTTTTTAGGCTAATTGAAGGGTGTAGAGTTCATTTATGCTGTCAGAATTGGGTATTGCCATTGAAGAAAATGAAGTTATGGTTCGTTTTAATATGTAGATGGCCCCCTAAACAAATTTTATATACATCATTTAACAGTAGACTTTACTTCCAATCGTTCGGTACCAGTAACTTTCTTCTACGATAATTTTTTGCAGAGTTAGTAGGGGGTGTTTACTTTTTTTTTCCACGACTGTACATTATAACAAAACATTTAACAGTCATTCTCACCTTTGTTGTAAACGTGATAACATCAAACAAAATTGTTAGAAGTTTGCAATATACGCGCCATCAGTATGCACTGGATGCCCCACATTTTGGACTGTAATGATTAATTCATACGGTATCATCGATTGCTTGAGGAACGTATTTTTCCAGAACTTTTCGTGATGTTATCCCGTTTCAAACAAAACAAGATCCATATCGTTGTACTTTCATTGCAATGTTTTTATTTTTCTCGAAATCACGACCGTCGACCCGGGTTCAGTTAGGATGAAACACCCTGTATTTGTGACTCAATAAGTGGTTTGCGACCCTATGTTCCTATGTGATTTTTTATCCTTGCAGTATGTCTGATTTGCCATGTCATTTTGTCAACTTTTTTTTTAATCACCCTGTATAAGCTTAAATTTTCCAGACATAGTATACTTTTCAATGCCGCGGTTCTGAGTGTTACTCTCAAGCAGACAAATTTCATAACCTCGAACCAGGGTTCTCGCTGCCGCTCGCCTTTGAGCCAAATCGCGACAAAATGTTTCGTTTGGCGAGTAAACTAACAATCAGACTCGCCAAACTGCGAATGCTCAATTTCTGCTCTGTTTGTGTCTGTGCGAATACAATCGAGATTTATCCGCGTTTCTGAACGATTGATGTCGCTTTACATATTCAATCACACCGTGCCATTTACATTGCTCTATATATAGCGATACAGATTCAATATCAATTCAGTTTAGCAATAGCCAAAGACACAAAAAGGATTATGCGATAGGTTTTTGTCAGTTAATCACTGTCTATGCGCCGGCGTCGCTCTGGTAAAAACACAAACAAAATTACTCGCAACAAGTGCCAAATATAAAAAAGTTTTGCTGGATGTGGTGTTGAAATTAACCATACTATTTATTAGTTGTACCTAGAGTATCATTGTCCGGTCAATTTTTTCTATTGGTCGAAATCTCATAGCAATATTTAGTGTATGTTTTCACAACAGTAAATCAAAGACAGCTGTTTTTAACTTTTATTCTGACTGCTAAAAGAATGTCTGAAACATTTAGGAGGCATTTAGAATGTATTTATTTCTAATAGTTTCTGTAGCGGATAGTTGAATTTCTATTTTTTGAGTAATTACAAAAAATTAGGTTATTTCATTACATATTAAAAAAATGGATGCAATAAGGAGTTAAAGATAGATTTTTCAGTGTTTCACGCCGAATCTATTTTGCTAACATTTATTTTCATTTGGCTACTGTTTTTTAGTTCTCATTCGCCAAATCGCTAATGTTTGTCAAAAGCCAGCGAGAACACTGCCTCGAACACAAAAGAAGAATATTGTTCTTAGCATCGTTATAAAAGTCTGAGAGGCAGCAACATTTTTTACTTCGTTTTATACATGCTGATTTTTAAATTTGCATTTACCTTATTTATCAATCCCAAAAACAGCCATCAGCTGTCGCGTTAGACGTGGTTGAGGACAAGAGTACCGAAAAAGGACCCAGTCAAACGGAAAAATATGGCAACCCAATTACAGAACATCGTCGCCCTTCGTGATGATATCCTTCAGTCTTCCGTAACCGGATAATCTTTTTAAAACAGGGCACATTAGCATGTTTTTAGAGGCTTCGAAATCTGAATGAATTTTTTTTTTTTTAAGTTACTCTCTAGCTATTTTAGGGCGAAACAGACGTACAGAAAAAAACCATTCAAATGAGAATCATGTCTTCTTTAAATGTACTATAAATAAACTGTTATTTTAACACAATCAAACTGATTGGTAAAGGTATCACACGAACTGAATATTTCCAATCGAGCGAAAAAATGCCCAGGCTGGGGATCGAACTCAGATCCTTGGCTTACAAGGCCAATGTTGTACCGTTTAAGCTAACTGGGCCGACAACCAGCCAGAGCCAGCATATTTCGTTCAGATAACCTTATTGGTGGTTGTGTTAAAATAATAGTTCATCTACGTATCCATCGTTTATATGGAGTTCCTTTACCCGCGGTTTATTTTGTTGAGCTGTCTACGTGGCAGACCAGATGTTACTACCAATAAGGTTATCTGAGCGAAATTTTCTGAACGGTTGTCGGCCCAGTTAGCTTAAACGATAAAGCATCGGCCTTGTAAGCCAAGGATCTGGCTTCGATTCCCAACCTGAGCATTTTTTCGCTCAGATGGAAATATTCAATTTGTACTATAAATAGTGTAATAAATACAATTATGCCAGTTAATGAATAAAACACTGGGAATTCTGAATAACAAATATTACTTCAAACTGATACTTCATTTTAGTACACAAATTTAAAGTCATTTGGTTAAGTAGTTTAGGAAGCAGTTTTGAGCACCTAATGTTAAATTAAAATTTTTTAGTTGCAAAGTTTTGCTACTTTTTTTTTCAAATGTTAATTTTGTAATTTACGTATTTTAAAAATACTATTCGAAAACAATATGCATTGTAACCTATAAAACTTTTAAATGAAATCGATTTCTAGAAGCTTCAAATATGTTAATCCAAAATTTCAGTTCATTCCGCCAGGTATAGTTTTTAGCTCACAGGCTATCAAAGCATGAGAGCTAATGTGCCCGCCGGTTATGTATGTACGTACGTATGTACGTAATGCGATAACTCTTGATAGAAATATCAGATTTGCTTCAGTTTTTTTTTCTAGGTTCATTCTGATAAGGTGCTTCCCTGATTACTTTTGGGGGTTCATTGGTTAAGTATAAAGGTTTGGTAACGGGGGGGCTAATCCTCCCTTTCATTTAAATGTTTTTTTTTTTTCATGCAGAATTATTCGATTTGCTTCAAATTTTATGTACTGATTTATTCTGATAAGGCGCTTCCCTGATTATATTTGGAGGTTTATTGGTTAAGTATAAAGTGGGGGAAAGGGTTGGGGCTAGTCCCCCCTTAATTTAGATAAATGGGTTTTTTATGCAGAATTATTCGATTTGCTTCAAGTTTGATATATACCGGTTTATTCCGATATGGCGCTTCCTTGATTATATTTGGAGGTTCATTAGTTAAGTGTAAAAGGGGGAAAGCGGGAAAGTCCCCCCCCCCTTAATTTAGATAAATGGGTTTTCATGAAGAATTAACCAATTTTCTTCAAAAAAAATTTCAAATTATGATAAGGAGCTTTTCTTGATTAGATTTGGACGTTCATTAGTTAAATGTAAAGGGGAGAATGGGGAAGCTAATATACCCCTTAATTTAGCAAAATGTTTTTTTTCATGCAGAATTATCTTATTTGCTTCAAATTTGGCATGCAGGTTTATTCTGATAAGGCGCGTCCCTGATTAGATTTGGAGGTTCATTGGTTAAGTATAAAGGAGGCTAATCCCCTCAATTTATTTTTTGAGAGGCATTATTCTTTGATATAAGAGTATAATACACAATTAGTGTGAATAGACTATGAGCTAAATGTCATCAGTTTAACTAGGCACATTTATGCCATGGCCGCACAAAGAGACCACGGGCCCGGTAATAATTCTAATACCCCCTCCCCCCTCCACACACACACCATACGTATGATACAATAAAATCTGCTTAGACGGAAACACAAACGACAAGAGAAAAATTCCGTTAATTTGTTTGCATCTTAGAAGGTATAATTGCATAAAAAATTTGGAGTGGGTCGGATCACGATATTTTTCCGTTTATAGCAGGATTCTGTTATAAACAGGCTTTATTCTGTTAGGAAATAAATTTGCTGGGTATTTGCCTTTTGTAAAAATTTTATAGTATTTGCTTACAATTTTATTATTTTTCTTTTACGATAATACAATTTAGGATGCATTTGTATCCTTTTATCATCTAGAGATTTTAAATAAAAATTTAAAATATTGACAATATAATTAAATTTTAATTAAATTCATCAAGCATTTTTATATGAAAAGGTTAAGTATTAATGAAATGGAATGCGAAACCTTAACCTATGTGAATTTACCCAACTTTCCACCTGATTTCTGTTCGCGCGTCTAAAAAATCACCCGCATTATTAAAAAGGGGGGGGGGGGAGTCATTTCAAAACTTTCTTGATGTTAAAATAATTTTCAAATGTTTATTACGTACAAAGAGTATGGGGCCCAAGGTCGACCCCCGCTAACCGAGTTCGTAGACATTCTAGCAAATTCTGACTTTTGAATTTTCTTTGTGAATTGTTAGTCATTTTAATTTAAAATGTTGGCATAAAAACGTATGAGTCGACGTTTTCTGACAAGGAAAAAAAAAAAAAAAATAGGCCGAAGCCGGATCCTGGTAATTTGTACCGGTTCTACCCCCCGATCCCCTCTGTACGGGCATGGATGCTTAAAAAACTACCCGTATTGCAGCTTGCTTTGCAACTACAAAAACTAAATTTAACTTGAATTCGTTAACATTAGGAGTTCGAAACTTTACATCTGGATAACTCCTAAACTACCTCATCGATGGCATGCCGTTTGGTATCTCAATGTTCATAGAAGCCAAACACAATATCAAAATTAGATGTTCTTATTAAAATTTTCATACAATTCTTATATGAAAATGGACTCCTAAGCTTACTTTTTTAACATACGAATAAAAAGACTTAATTCCTTATCGAATGGCTATTTTCGTTTTCTCTGCATCTATTTGGCGATAAAATAGGAGAGTGGGGTACTTTCTTTTAGTTATAACATGTCTAATGCATTCATCAACATTTACAACTCATAGAAATCAATTACTTCAGCTGCTCATAATCTCTGAAATCATGGCGTGAAAAGATGCTGCGTAAATAGAAACTTCTCCATGATTCCCCACTATATTTATTCAGAGCGTCGAATCTTTTCCTTAAAGTAATAGTAATAAGAAAAATGAAACGAAGAAAACTTTATGTATGTCCATTGCGAAACGAATGGTGGTATTTCATCTGATGCACTGTAAAAAAAAAAAAAAAAAAGTTTCTTAACACTAGAACGCCCGCAAGTAGTCGATCCGACTCCGACCATATGATTAAATGTCAACTGGAACCAGAAATTCTTTCATAACATAAGTTAAGTTTAACATAACCTTTAACTGATGTTACCGGTCTCTCAGATCGCGACTTTTTTCAATTTTTATAGTTTAACTTGCAATTTTCAGTTTAACTACAAACTCAACCGAAATTTTGTTCTGTTTGAACTTTAGTACTATCACCAGAGACTTTTGAATAGGTGAATTTTAATTATAACAGTCCTGTACAAAACGTTTAGTAAAGAAACATCGCCCTATGAGTTAATCGTGTCTTTTATTCATCTTTCGATTTCGATGGAGCGATCTCACAGACCGCTTCACACTAGTTATGTGACAATTTCTGTGACATCAGTTAAAGGTTAGACCACGCAGATTTACGTTAAATAAATCAGTCAAATAATTTTAAATAAAAATTCTGATTTCAAATATTTTTATGAAATTTGAGTAAAATTTCCGGGCGTTCTAGTGTTAACCCTTTCAGGGGAAAGGTACTTGTATTCGTAAAATGTTCAAATAATTCACTGACACCAGTATTATCAAGAGATTTTATTTGTAAACAAGTAAAAGTAAATTTTTGTGTACTTAATAAAGATGACATTTTCATCATAAAATTCCGGTGCCAATGTGGTCATTTGGGATTAAAATTATGTGATGCCGTGGCGGCATCACCGTCCTTCAAGGGGTTAATGTAACGAAAATATAAAATAACCTTTTCTGCGTTGCCGACGATTCCGAAAAGCATTCGTTATCTTGAGAAACCTCAGAAACCAATATACTCGTATATTCGAAATTGAAAGAATCATTTATAAAAACAAAGTATTTTTTGCTGCTACTAATTTTTTGAAACGTTTCCGAGTATTTTATATGTTGTATTACAGTAGAATCCGGTTAAGACCAACACCCCCTAGATAAGAGTGAAAGCCGTGACGCGCTTTGTTCTGACGTCACGAAGCAGGGAAAACAAAGAAAAAAAATCGTACAACTTGCATGTTTCGATTTCGTTGGCTCGTGGGATTATTAATAATTAAATAAATCCACGAGCTAACAAAATCAAAAGATGCAAGTTTTTAGAATTTGTTTGTTTTCTCTGCTTCATGTGACGTCTCATGAAGTTAGAACAAAGCGTGTCACGGCTTTATCCCTTATCTAGGGGATGTTGTTAAGACGCGTTTCAAGGGACTGGAGAAAATTCGCATATGAAGCGGGATCGCCTATTAAACGTGATTTTCATAATGTTGAAAGCACTGGGCTTAGTTACACATATAGTCCTCTAAACGAACTTTAGAGCTTTCATTTATATGTTTACGGTCGAAAATGGATTTTTTTACGCATATTTAGATTACAACTTAACTATATTCTGTTAGTATTTGGAATGCATTAGAGCAGAAATAAACGAAAGATATTTGATTCATCTAGATTAACTTAAGTTTAATGATAATAAAATATATCCTAGACTACATGCTTCATGCTACTTAAGAACGGGTAAACAACAATTACACTGATGCCAATAATTTTAGCATAAACATAGTGTTGCCACATAGCAGAAGTAAATATTAACATAAGGAACATGGAGAGTACAATCACACAGTTAAGATATTTACAACACTTCCCCTTGAAAAGATCTCCATTGGTGTTTCAGTACAGCGTCTAGAATAAATAGTGTGGAAATCTGCTATCCAAATATTGCAAAAAGTTTGAATCCCTTAAATATGCAACTATACTGAAATCCGAAGAGCTGATCACAGTGGCATCTGCGGGATAGTTTCAAATGTCACTGTAAACATCGTATTACAGTGTCTAGAGCAATCGTCTTGCAGGTTTAAAAAATATCTTGCAAATGCCACTGTGATCAACTCCTTCGATTTCAGCATCGTTAGACATTTAAGGGATTCAATATTTTAGCACTTGTTTAGATATTACTGGGATAGCCAATTTCCACACTATTTATGCTAGACGCTATAGTTTCCGTCCACACTGAGTCTGTGGTTTTGCATAATTGTCCTGGTCACATTCTTGGTCAACGTATCAGAAGCATTCGATTTGGATGGCGCATATGTAAAGGTAAGCAGTTTTTCCTCTATCTTTTCGCGTAGAAAAAAGTGCCTGAGTTCGATGTGCTTGTTACGTTCTGGAGTAACCTGATTTTTGATGGACATAAATCACCAAGAGGAATAAATGTCCTAAAAATAAACTAATTTCTTCAGTTACATAAACAATATAACTTTTCAACTTAGCCATAAATCTCTTTAAATAATAATGTATTTAACCTTGAAAATCCTGTGATGAAGATAATGACTTTTGAATGGCTAAACTAGGCTCATAAACTACAGCAAGCTGTTTTATTGTTATTATTATGTATCTTATAATGTAAACATTTTATTTCATTCTGAAAAATGTAGCTAAGCGAAAAAGAGCATATAAAAAAGCTCTCTTTTTACAACTTAAACTCGTGTTAATTAAATAATTTAAAATGTTACTGCATATTCATTTGATAGTACAAAAATAATCTAGAATTTCTTTACTTAATGGAGGCTTAAAAAGTCATACATTGGAGAATATAATTACATCTAAAGTTAATAACATCGTCGACTAATACGTTTTGGATAAAAGGCAAAAAGTGGATTTATCCTTAATGGATAAGTGTCCTGAAAAAGTTTAAGTACCAATTTACATTTCTTACTCACGCCTATTTAATGGGATTCAAAATCCTATCAAGATTATGAGACTGATTAGAAATAAATAAATTAAATAGCCGCCACTGAAATCTGAAATATCAGATACTTGATAAATAAAGTTAAATAAACTTTTAAACTTTCAAAAAAGAAGAGTTGAAATAACTTTTTACGGTTACACGTAAATAATTAAAAGTTGAAAGAACTTTTTACGGTAACACGTAAATAATTAAAATTTTTAAAAAATGGCAGCTTCTAAAGACAATTTACCAATTGAAAAACTTACAGCTACGAGCTATTCAATTTGGAAGTTCAAGGCTGAAATGCTTTTAATTAAAGAAGATTTGTTTCATGTAATCACGGAAGACCCGCCTTATCCAATTGAAGAGCTGAGTGGAAGAACATGTTATGCTACATTTTCTTAAAAATTATTTTATCTTTTGGACGAAGGTGTTATCAGGTATTCTATCACATGGTAAAGCTAAAATACCAAAGTTCTATTTAGCCTTGAAGATTTAAGACATTATTCATTAATATTTAATATTTTAATATTTAATAATGCAAATAATAATAATAATATTTTTTAATATTTAAAAATTAAATATGAATACGTTTTTTTGATAGAGTTTAGTACCACACCTCTTAATATTTTAAACACATGGCATCAAACAGAAAATAAATCATTAAAATTGACAACAAAAACTTTCACATCAAATTTCTCCAAATTTAATTTTTGTTACTTAACATGTTCTTCCACTTATCTCTTCAATTACGGACGCTTGGTCCAAAAATGATAAGAAAGCTCGTGAACTAATTAATTTGACAGTTGATGATAATCAGATTACTCATGTTAAAAATTTACAGACAACCAGACAAACCTGGCAAGCTTTGCGCGAAATCCATGAGCGACATAATTTGTCTAGCAAGCTGTACCTTTTAAGAAAACTTTATGACATTAAATTAGCGGAAGGTGGCAACGTTGTTAATCATATTACAAAAATAATGGAAATAGTAGATAAATTAGCGGAGATAGGAGAAGTTATAAATGATAACCCCATTTCTGCACTGTTATTATGCTCCTTACCCCAGTCTTATGATACCCTTATTAGTGCTCTCGAATCGAGAGAAGAAAATGAGCTTACTCCATCATTTATTAAGTCTAAACTTATTGGTGAATATAGCCGAAGATATGATAACGAAGAGAGAGCAGAAAATACTGCCAGAGCATTCAAAGCCCAGAAAAGATACAATAAGTAAAACAAATAATAAATACTGCTCCAATTGTCAGATGAGAAACCATAGCACTTAGGAATGTTGGCATAACAAAGCCAAAACACAAAACACTCCACAAAATCAACATATTAGACCAAACAAAAAATATTACTCTACATCACTAGTTTTTCAAAAGTGTGAATACAATTTTGAAGTGAACAAACACCGCAATCGAACCGTAGGTACAGTCACTCCGAAAACGAAAACAATACCTGGAGGGCGAGCGAAAATAAAAATTATGCCTTTATAACACAAGGAATAAAAAACAAAACTTTTAAAGTAGACATGGCAGGTTAAGCCATATTGTATGTTTAGAATCTATGTTTACAGAAATAAAATCACGCGAAAAAACAAATGTATCCATCGCAAACGGAAGAAAACTTATCTGTTACGGGTCAGGTGGCGTAACTATAAGTACGTGAACATCAGACAACAAAGTTCATGAAATGACACTTAAAGATGTATTACTAGTACCTGAAATCGAAACAAATTTATTATCGGTTAGCAAAGCGACGCAAAATGGATGTGAAATTATGTTCAGAAATGACAGATGTATGTTCAAACGGAGAAATATGTTTAGAAGCGCGAAAAGTAAATAACCTATACGAAGTTCAGTTAGTATTCGAAAACTATGCAAACGTAGCACAAAGCTGCAACAACAAAAATTGCCTAGAATTATGGCACCTTAGGTAAGGACACAGAATTCTAACATCAATTAAAGAAGTTGCGCAAAAGGAATTAGCTAGAGGAATCCAAATAAACAACTGTAAACATAACATAGATTGCGAACCGTACATTAAGGCAAAATTAACTGATGAACCCTATCCGAAAATTGCAGAATATAGAGCAACTAAAAGACTACAGCTCATTCACTCCGGCGTGTGCGATCTTTTCAAACATCGACAATAGGGGGGAAATCATACGTATATTTTTGCTTTTATTGATCACTACTCACGATTTACGATCATATGCCTATTGTCCAGAAAAAGTGAAGTTTACGAAAATCGTAAAGAATTCATCGCGTTAATTAGCAACAAATTTGGAGAAAAACTCAAAGCAGTTAGAACGGATAACGAAGGGATCACGGAGGTCACATCAGATGAAATAGAAAATTACTTCAGGTTTAATGGGATAAAACATCAACACACAGTCCCATATTGCGCAAGCCAGAACGGTGTGGCAAAAAGGAAAATAGATCATTAGTTGAGATAGCAGGAACTATGTTAAGAGAACCAAAATTACCATTAAAGTTCATCTGCGGGGGGGGGGGACAATTTGTACAGCAAATCATTTCCAAAACAGACTACCGACAAAAGCAAATTAAAAAACGCCATACGATTTATGTACAAACAGATAGTCAAACTTAAGTTACGTTATGGTATTTGGCTGCAAAGCCTTCTCATATATCAATAAAACCAGAAGACAAAAAATAGATGATCAAGCTATAGAGGGAATTTTCGTCGGATATGATAATGAGTCCAAAGGATACAGAATATACGTAGGAGGAAATGAAATAAAGATCGACAGAACCGTTAAATTTCTCGAAAACAAATTTAAATATAGAAGCGAGAAAGTAGAAAACAAGAGGAAAATGAAAATCGCGATAACGAAAACCTTGTAGAAATAGAAATTTCAAATAGCAATGAGACACCATCCACGTCCAATCAACCAGTAATGGAACTTAGGCAATCAGATAGAATTAATAAAGGTGTACCTCCTGACAGGTTAATATAAATGGTTAAGAGCGAAAACGCTACTGAATCGAAAAATTACGGGGAAAAAATTTCAGGATAAACAAAATAGGATAAATGCAATGAAAAATAAAACTTGGTCACTTGTAGAACCTCCACCAAATAGGAAAATAATAGGTTGCAAATGGACCTACAAACTAAAACGCGACAACACAAGAAAAATCCAAAAATATAAAGCACGTTTAGTTGCAAAAGAATATTCACAAAAAATCGGGGAGAATTAGGATGAAACTTACGCACCAGTCGTGTCATATACAACAATAAGAGCATCATTAATAGCAGCATTGCATCAAAATTTAAATGTAAAACATAATGACATTAACACCGTGTTCTTACATGGAGAGCTTGAGGACGAGATATACATGTCACAACCAGAACTGTTTCGTTGAACCAAATCAGGTAAATAAAGTATGTAGTTTAAACAAAGCCATATATGGGCTTAAACAAGCCGCGGGAGCGTGGCATAATAAAGTTTCAGAAACACTAAAAAAGATGAATTCCAGTCAAAGCAAATTTGACTCATGCCTTTTTACATGAAAAAGGGGCGATAACACAACCTACATAATAACTTACATCGACGACATTTTAATAGCCGGAAAAGACGAAATAATACAGGAAGTAATCGCGAGCTTAAATAAAGAATACGATCTAAAGAATTTAAGTGACATCAATAACTACCTATCCATGAAAATTAAAAATGTAAATAAAAGCTACTTGATAAATCAAACTCAGAAAATAGAGGAATTAATCAATAAATTTTATTTGCAAGACGCAAAACCGCGTAGCACACCCATGGAGACAAATTACACATGCTTTAATGATGAGGATAACACTTTACCAAATAACACATATTACAGACAAGCAATAGGAGCACTTCTGTATCTAGCAAAAATAAACAGATCTGACATCTGTGCAGCAGTGAACATTTTTAGTAGAAGAAATGAATCACCAAGAATGGAAAGACTGGAATGCAGTAAAAAGAGCGATAAGATATTTAAAGACAACAAAAAATTATAGTCTAGTTCTAAGCGGAGAAAAGAAACCGATATTTGAAGTTTATGCAGACGCAGATTAGGGAGGAGATGTAGATTTACGAAAATCAACAAGTGGGAACCTATATATGTAGTGGCGAACAATAGCCCAGACCAGATGTCGGAAGAAGGCGAAGTCCATTTCTCACGAGAAGTTGATGAGCTAACGAAAACGGAAGGCCGAACGCTGGAGTTTGGGAGAGATGGTTTTCTGCGTTGGAGGAGAGCAACGGAAGGCCGAACGCTGGAGTTTGGGGGAGATGGTTTTCTGCGTTGGAGGAGAGCAGTGCTCTCTCCTAGCTGATTTTAAATTGGGCGCTGCCCGCTTTTACTTTTTTTTAGACGGGATCGCTGTAGACCCGTGCTAGAGATATCATTCAATTAAACGTTAAATGTCGTGCTGTTTTTTGTATGTCAGATAAATGTTAGTAGTTTAGTATCATGTAATCTAGAAGTTTTAAAAGTTTCAATTAAACATTTTAACGAGTTAAACAGTAGTAGTTCCTGTTGCAGCCTGTGTGAATTTTCCTCCCACAAATTTTTGTGGGCCCGGCCTGGATATGAACTGAATTACCGGACTCAACAAGTTTTTTTTTTTACGATTTGAAATTTGAAATCAATCCCCTGGACATTTGGACATCCTACAACCTGAACGAAATCTGAATCTCGACTCGGATCCGAAGGATTTGTTTTAAGCTGCTGAGTTGCTTCGAAAGATTCTGGAAAAGAACTTCGGGTTTTTCGGAAAAGGAAGAAAGAAAAGGTTGGTTCGCCGCTTCAAGAACCCTGTGTGCAACGAATGCCCGTAGTTTTTTTATTTTCACGGGTCCAAGGATCGCGTGTGTGAACGACTCACAGTGGTTTTTTTTGTGTGAGTCTGTGTTTTTTTTTCTCGCGAGTGATGTGATAGTTACTGGTTCACGGTGTGTTTTTTTAGTGAGCTTTTGTGTGACTAAAACATTTTTAAGCAGCCTAGTGATTTATTTTTTGTGGGCTGTTGTTTTTTTTATGTGTTTTTAGTGCGATCTACTCAGCCTAGTGATTTATTTTTTGTGGGCTGTTGTTTTTTTATGTGTTTTTAGTGCGATCTACTCAGCCTAGTGATTTATTTTTTGTGGGCTGTTTTGGCTAATTTTTGGCTCACTGTGCTTTTTTTGTCGTGAGCTTTGATTCGTTTTTTTTTCCCTTACGCATGTGAAAAAATATATTCATTTTACACACAGCGAATGTACCGGTGGTGGTACAAGCTCGCACAAACCATTTTTTATTTTATTATTGTGTTTTATATTTTCAAGAAAGGATTTTCCCTTTAAAAGTAAGTGAGTTCCTTTTTATATGTTTGTGTTGCTATAAAAAATTGATATTAAACTGGGAATAAAAATAATGGCGCATTTAGTACGAGCTTGAAGCGCTGGCTGTTATTGAAGCATTAAAGAAATTCCGGACATACCTGTTAGGGAATAAATTTAAAATAGTAACTGACTGTTCCGCTTTTCAAAAAACATTAGAGAAGAAAGATCTTACGCCAAAAGTAGCAAGGTGGGCATTATTCCTACAAGAATTCTATTATCAAATTGTCCACAGGCCCGGAAGTCAAATGAAACACGTTGATGCGTTGAGTCGTAACACCGTATTAGTCACAACACGTTCGCATGATGAAATTACAACAAAATTAACCAAAGCACAAAACGAAGACGATTACATTAAAACTATCAAAACACTAGTTGAGAAAAATGAAAGTAAAGATTATTTTGTTAGGGAAAATATGGTGTACAAATATGAAGATGGTAGAGAACTAATTATGGTACCGGAAATTATGCAGAAAGAAATTATTCGCGAAATTCATAATAAAGGACATTACGCTGTAGCGAAGACCGAAGCGATAATAAAGCAGGATTATTATATCCCTAATCTTCGAAAACAAATCGAAAGTGTTATAGGAAATTGTGTAGAATGCATCCTGTACAACCGAAGCGAGGGAAAGGTGAAGGATTGCTAAATCCCATTCCTAAACATGATTCCCCACTCCAAACTTATCACGTCGACCACTTAGGCCCAATGCCCTCGACCAACAAAAACTACAATTTTATATTCTCTGTAGTGGACGCTTTTACCAAATTCGTGTGGCTCTATCCAGTCAAGACTACATCTGCAAAGGAGGCAATTTCTAAATTAAAAATTCAACAAGCTACATTCGGGAACCCAGAGCGAATAATCAGCGACCGAGGTGCCGCCTTCACTTCTAGTGAGTTTAAAAAGTATCTCGAAGACGAAAATATTGAGCATGTTCTAATTACAACGGGAATACCCAGAGGAAACGGACAGGTAGAACGACAACAGGAAACACTCATACCAATCCTTGCTAAATTAAGTATCGACGATCCGTCAAAGTGGTACAAATACGTACCGGCTGTTCAACGAATAATGAATAGTACGATTTCCCGAAGCACTCAATACACACCCTTTGAGCTTTTAACGGGAGTAAAAATTAGAAATAGGGAAGATTTAAGAATAAAACAAATTCTTGATGAGGAACATGAAAACGCATTTGTCGGAGAAAGGCTGAATAGCAGAAATATCGCGAAACAACATATATTAAAAATTCAGGAGGAAAATCGCAAAACTTTCAACCGTAAACGCAAAAAAGCGAAATGTTATAAAATCGGTGATTTAGTTGCAATCCAACGAACCCAATTTGGGGTCGGTATGAAGCTACGACCGAAATTCCTTGGTCCATACAAAGTGATCAAAGTGAAGCGCAATGATCGATACGATGTCGAAAAAGTGGGCTTTCAAGAGGGTCCAAGAGTGACCTCTACTGCAGCCGATCACATGAAGCCGTGGTCTTCTTCAACCTAAAAAAATATAGTGCTAATCCAAGCTGATATTTTTATGTGTGTTTTTTTTTTGCATCGTCTCATCTTTTTTTTTTTTTTTTTTTTTTTTTTTTTTTACTGTGTTTATCAAAAGTGACTGTGCTGTCATCTGAACATATTTTTTTTTTGACTGTTTTATACAAAAAAAAACTCTCTGTTTAAAAACTGTTCATAGGACTGTATCCACGTGATGAACTCACCTGTGCATTGTGTTTTTTTTTTTACTATATTTAGCAAAAAAGAACGGAAACTGTGTTTTTTCTTGATGGAAAGACTGTGTTCGTCTGTATACGTAGTTTGATATTGCATATTTGTCATGTTGTTTGTTTTTGTGTGTGTTTTTCCAGTAATTTTCAGGTTCCAGGAAAGTCGGACGGTACCGGTCCAGTCTATATGGTGGATGATCTGTGAGGACACAGAATGGTCAGGGTGGACGAATGTAGTGGCGAACAATAGCCCAGACCAGATGTCGGAAGAAGGCGAAGTCCATTTCTCACGAGAAGTTGATGAGCTAACGAAAACGGAAGGCCGAACGCTGGAGTTTGGGAGAGATGGTTTTCTGCGTTGGAGGAGAGCAACGGAAGGCCGAACGCTGGAGTTTGGGGAAGATGGTTTTCTGCGTTGGAGGAGAGCAGTGCTCTCTCCTAGCTGATTTTAAATTGGGCGCTGCCCGCTTTTACTTTTTTTTAGACGGGATCGCTGTAGACTCGTGCTAGAGATATCATTCAATTAAACGTTAAATGTCGTACTGTTTTTTGTATGTCAGATAAATGTTAGTAGTTTAGTATCATGTAATCTAGAAGTTTTAAAAGTTTCAATTAAACATTTTAACGAGTTAAACAGTAGTAGTTCCTGTTGCAGCCTGTGTGAATTTTCCTCCCACATATATGTTAGGGGGAAATCCCATACAATGGTCGACCTAGAAACAATTCTGTATTACATTATCATCGGCTGAGGCCGAGTGTGTGTCAGCAGCAAAGGCAGAAATTTAAATAAAGTGGCTAGTCAATTCACTGGACGAATTAAACCTACAATAAACCCTACCAATAAATTTATATGAAGACAAGCAGTCCACAATCAAGATGATAGAATTAGAAAAGCACTCTAGTAAAACCAAACGTATTGAAATCAGATTTTACTTGATAAAACAACTAAAGCAAGAAGGGACTATCAACCTTAAGTACTGCCCAACCAAATCGATGATAGCAGATCTCTTTACTAAACCAGTTCGTAAGCCTGTTTTTCAAACCCAGAGAAGGAACTTAAATTTGTGTAACAGTGAAACTTCAGAAATTAAAGAGAAGTTGATGGACATGTGCTAATGATAAATAAATGTGCTAAAAATAAACTAATTTCTTCAGTTGAATAAACAATATAACTTTTCAATTTAGCCATAAATCTCTTTAAATAATAATGTATTTAACCTTGAAAATCCTATGATGAAGATAATGACTTTTGAATGGCTAAATTAGACTCATAAACTACAGCAAACTGTTTTATCGTTATTATTATGTATCTTATAATGTAAACATTTTATTTCATTCTGAAAAATGTAGCTAACCGAGAAAGAGCATATAAAAAAGCTCTTTTTTACATGTTAAATTCGTGTTAATTAAATAATTTAAAATGTCACTGCATATTCATTTGATAATATACAAATAATCTAGAATTTCTGTACTTAACAGAGGCATAAAAAGTCATACATTGGAGAATATAATTACCAAATAAAAAATTAATAATATCGTCGATTAATACGTTTTGGATAAAAGATAAAGAGGGGATTTATCATTAATAGATAAGTGTCCTGAAAAAGGGTAAGTCCCAATTTACATTTCTTACTCACGCCTATTTAAATGTGATTCAAAATCCTATCAATTTTTGGCTAGGGAAATAGCACCTTGATTATCCACAAATATATTTTGAGAAATATCCAAGATATATTTATTCAAAATTTCTTGCAAAAAGTTTTGATATCATAATGCCTCTTTTGCAGCATGGCACATTGAAAAATATTCTGCCTCAACTGTAGACAGTACAGCTGTCCGCTGCTTCTTGCTGATCCATGACACAGCCCCACCTGCACCTGCAAACAATACAACATAGCCACTGAGTGATCGCCGATCAATTTTATCCCCAAACCAATCAGAGTCGGAGAATATTTCTAGTTTCTTTCCAGTCTTTTGCAAAGTTAACGGTATTCCAGACCAGTGTTCCTTACTTGGACAGTTACTGAACTGTCTCATGTAGGTAGCAGCAAATGCTAAGTCAAGTTTTATTCCTCCTGCCATGTACAAAAGCCCTTCTGTATAGCCTGTCTACACTTTAATGCTTCTTCAGCATTCAACATACTATCCTCGGATGCTGGTACATATTTCATGGCAGGATCTAGAGTGTTGATGCTTCTTTAGAATTTAACATGCTAGTTGTTTGCAACAGCTCAGTTGCATAGCCACTTTGGTAAAGAGTGATGGAACCATCTATATTTCTATTTATTCTAATCGAAAGTAGGGGATTTATTTCTCCTAGATCCTTGACTTCAAAAACAGTTCCAATATTGTTTTAAAATTCTTCAATAGTGGAAACTTCATTGGACACAACTAGGAGATCATCTACATATACACCTACAACTAATTTCCTTTTCTTACCAAAGTAAACACGTGGATCTACTCTTGATCTTGTCAGTTTAGCTGATTTGAAAAATTTATCAAGGCACATGTTCCATTCTCTTCCAGATTGATGCAGACCCTAAAAGCTATTTTTTAATAAGCAAACTTCTTCACTTGGTTTCTCATGTAGATTCACAGGTGGCAGGTCCGTAAAAACTGTCTCATTTAATTTCTCATTCATATAGGCTGCAGTTATATCAAGATGATGGATCTGCCAATCTTACTCGACTGAGAATGTCAGCAAAGGTCTAATAGATTTTGATTTTATCACAAAGCAGAATGTCTCTCTGAATTCATTCTGTCTGGGTATAACCATGGACCACTAATCATGCTTTATATCTATGTATCCATCTTTATTATATTTTCTCTTGAAAACCCACTTGCATTTCATGACTTTACTTCCCTTTGTTCGAGGGACTATATTCCAAGTTCCATTTCTTTTTAAATTTTCTAACTCTTCTCCCATGGCTACCTTCTACATCTCTGCATCTGAACTAGTTAACGCTTCTTCCAAAGTTTCAGGATCATTCTTCTTGGATGCCCTTGGGTCTTCACACATGTGTTTTTTCAATTATCAACTGGACTTCTCTTCACTTGTGACTTTATTTATTTCTGAAGGATTTTCTTAATTTATCTCTGAGTTTTCGATGACATAATCTTTTGTCCACTTAGGTGATATTTGTCTTCTGGATCGTCTTCCCTTTTGTTGTAACTCGAACATTTTCTCGTCTTCCATTTGCAAACTTTCTTCCTCTGTAATTTCATTTTCATCATTGTAAGATTGATTTCTTTCAGAAGCTTCTTGAAAAGGCAATGTTATCACATTCTCTGACGTGGAGGGTTTCTCTTCAAATATGACATCTCTGGAACAGATGACAATCTTCGTTTCTTTGATATAGATGCGGTACCTCTCATTTCCATCATATCCGACAAGATATCCTTTAGTTGCTTTTTTTTACCTCCTTTCTTCTTTTATGGTCTGGGATATGGGCGGCATATGTTTTATTCATGGGCATATGTTTTATATGGGTTTCTTACACATCCTCAGCTCATAGGACTCAAGTTTGGCACTAAGGATTTGTCTGTCCTGTTCAATACACTGTTAAAAATATGCAGCATTTGCTGCATAGTCACTCCGCCACTATTATAGAGTATCTCTGCTCTGACCAACGAGAATGCTCCATAATATAGTCAAGTAACCGTTTTCTATAAAAGCGGTGGAGTGACTATGCAGCAAATGCTGCAGATTTTTAACAGTGTATGTAAATTTCAGTACTTCATAAAATAAGGATTTTATTAAATTTATTGCATTACATGAAATTACATGAAATTTATGTACATGTTAATGCAATGTTTCTTGAAAAAGTATTATTTAATAAAATATACATGTAGACTCTATATCTCAAGTTGAAACGTTATATAGGTGCAAATATTTGCACTTATTTAATAATAAATGCATTTTGAATCATGCATTCGAGTTGTTTTATTTATTTAGTTGAAGTATTCTTCCTTGTACTCTTTTTCTGCCACAGTAAACATTAGACTTGCTAGTAGATTTTTTTCAAATTCTTGATCCATCCCATGTATTTTGTTAGTTTTGCAAATGTAGATCTTAAGACCAAGATTAAATAAAACAATGCAATGTTTCATGCATATAATTTTTATTGTGAATGTTAATTTCCATTGCAATGGGAATTAGATGATTAAACTCATTAATTTACATACTTCTCCATTATCGCGTCAACGGCTTTCCATAAAAAAAAACTATTGCAAAATAATTGTAAAACTTAATAAACAAAAGAAAGAATATGGCTATTGGAATTTAAAAAAAAAAAAAAAAACAGAAAAGCTGCACTTACTAAATTGCTAGCTTTCAATAACTTTAAACTATACATTTTATGATATATTACTGAAAAGCAAAATAAAAATCTTGGATAGTTATTTATTACATTATTTTTCTTGACTATCGCTCTCCGCTTGTGAATGTTTGTCACATCAATTCAATTGAAACTGCTCTATTATACAGAACTGTGTATCTCTAAGTTTTTTAAATAGTTTTCCTCTTTTAATATAATTTTGTTGCTGTTTTAGAACGTAATTGTTATTTTAATCAACAAAATAACTAATAAATCAGTAAAACATCATTAAAAACAGATATATAAACGCATCTGACATCGAGTAAATGTAACGCCACGATCATGCAATTTTGGTATCCAATTTTATAGTTTAGTGGTAGGTTATTATTTTTTTTTCTTTTTTTTTTTTTTTTACTTCTCTATTATCTTGTTGACCACTTTCAATAAAAATAATTACGACCAAACCATAGGCTTTAACGCCGAAAATGCATGATTGTAGTATCACATTCACTTGCGTTGTATCTTATATGTGTTTATGTCATCAGGTGATTTTCAATTTGACCTTTTTCTGTATTTTTAATGGTGTTTTATTGATTTTCTAATTATTTCGTTAATTAAAATAACAATTATGTCTTTAAATGGTAACAAGATATTAAAGAAGTAAAAGGTAGAAAATTTTTGTAATTCATAAGTTACTTACAATAAATCAGTTTCAACTGACCATTAGAAACATTCACCAGCCGATAGAGATAATTAAGATAAATACAGTCGAACCCCTATTTAACGAAGTCGCTAAATCCCAGAAAAAAGTTCGTTATATGGAAAATTCGTTAAATAGAGGTTTACCTTTTAAAATACTTTAAACTGCATAAAACAGATTTTAAATTCATAAACGATAAATATTTTACTAAAAATAATTAATCACATTTTTTTAAATAAATTATGTCGGTTTGTTTTATTTATTGCACCCACCAATATCCATCATCAATTCATTTTTTCTATGTGTTTAAATCTTTGAAATCTGCAAGGAAAACAAAACATTGTCCGGGAATACACTGTATTTTCTGTTTAAAGTAAATAGTTTTACATTAAAATTAACGAATTTTAATGACATTATCGTATTTATTATTATTATAATAAATAATTTTTACCATACATTAACATATGCGTCCTTAAATTTAATTTCTGGAAAACTCTATTAATTTTGCCTTAGTTTTTTTATTTAAAAAACTGCTTTCTCTCATAATACGTCTCGCATATTTGCAATGCACCAAAAACCCCTTCATGCGTATTTTCTTCTAACTATAATCCGCATCGTATTGCTTCAAATAATTTTAGCATTTCATCATACGAAGTTTTGTTAATTCCTGCATAATGATCATTTCCATCATCATGATATTCCTCTCCATTGCAATTCATTGCTGTATTGTTTTTATTTTTCACGCTGTCGAAAATATCCAATTTGGATTAGTGTTTCCGAGGTCTCAATTTCAGAATTAAGTGAAATACAATCCTCAATCAGCACATCACGGTTAATTTCTTCTTTTTTTCTCACTGTATCCACATTTTTGTAAAGTTACTTTTTAAGGGATTATCGTCTTCGTCCTCCGTACTTGCCGAATTCTCACTGCTGACAAAGAATGCACCTGGTAAAACCAGTTCAAGGCCATTGAACATCATAAAATGTGTTTTAAGAAAGAATAAGTTTGAAATGTCCAGAAATATTTTGAGAAATGGGGAGAAAAAAATTTGATCACAAGAAAAAGTTCGTTAAATAGAGAATGCACTTCGCTATTTGGAGGTTATTTTACGAAGAAATTCTTGGTTCCAAGGAAAAGTTCGCAAAATAGAGAAATTCGCAAAATAGAGGTTCGTTAAATAGAGGTCCGACTGTAATATAAATAAATAAATATCCAAGCTTTCTTTTTCTGTTTTTCATTAATATATTGTTAAGATTGTTATTTAAAGTTAGTAATAGCTAACACTTTAGTGAGTGGGACTTTTCTGAATTTCTTGTTTGCTTGTTTTTAGCGCGGGGGGGGGGGGGGGGGAGTTGAAAAGCTTCATTCTTCCATTTGTTTATGAGCATTGTATACAGTTTGTTACGATACAATAGTTTTTACTTTTTTTATGAAAAGTAGTCGACAGGATAATGGGAAGTACTTTAATTTCTTTGAATTTGCTTAGGCCAAATGTAAAAATGATAGAAGCTCCCTAAATGTTATATGAGGTCATTTATATTAAATTTCATTTTAAATTGATTTGATTTTTGTATCTTCACTTATTTTATTTATTAGTTCTTGGATACGTAAATTGTTAGATCCAAAAAGTCCCAGCATTAATAAAAGAAAGTTAAACAGATAGTCCAAACATCCAGCAGTCGAAGTTCAGTTCTACATAAAATTTTCAAGATATTAAATTCTGAAATTGGTAAGTTTTCTTTTAGTATTTCTAAATTAGGCATCATTACAAAATAAAAATTCATATCAAATCTATGCATATTTGCATCAACTTCTGTTATATATAGTTTAATTATACTTTTCTGCTGCAAAATTATAATTGATATTCGTTAATAATATTCTTTAAAGTATCTAAGCAAAGATAATTAAATGCAAGTTCTCTTGTTGTAATTTTTGTTAAGGTAATTAAATTGCACCTTTTTAATAGAGGTAATATGCAACTTCTCTTTTTAAAAATAAAAATGCATGTGCAAAATTATTACAATAATACCAATTAATGGAAACGGTATGATTTAATCATTTATTTTTATTAGCATAGCTGTAATTTTAATATAATCAAATGGTAATTGCCAGTAACATTTATTTATTTTTATTTTATTCTTTTCAAATAACATGCATTTGGAATTATTTATTCTCTCTTGTTTTTTTCTTAAATATAGATCCTTATACTTGTTCAATTGTATTATTTTTAAAATATAAATGCATACAAATAAACATTGAAAAAAAAGTAAGCAATTTTCTATAAAAAATTAATTTGTAAGCAAGTTTTAGAAGTTTTTGTTTTATAACTTTCAATGATATATATACAGTCGAAGAGCTTTATAACACAGTTCTATGTAATGCAATTTTCTAGATAGTGCACAACTTCTCAGATGTAAACAATGAATTTTGCAGTTAAGATATTTCTGTATTGTAAAAAAAGTTCTATTATCTAGACCACAGGTTCCCAAACTGTGCTCCGTGGAGCCCTGGGGGCTCCGCTGCGCTTTAGGAAAATAATGAAAATTTGAACGAAACCAACACATTTAAAGCAAGGGTTTTTACTTTTTTTTTCAATTCCTACTATTAGTTCACACTCTCCCTATATTTATTTATATGTATATTTATTTATATATTTATACATCTTGTTCAAATTTTCAATCGTTAATAAAATACTCATTATTCATCCTATCAAGTTGAAATAAATTTTTCTAAACTTGTACTGGATGACAATTGAGGTTAATACAGTTTTGTCAAATATTAATTAATTTTAGTTTTGCATGGGAAACAAAATGGCGGCCATTGGTTATTGAAGATCAATGAAAGTATTTTTAATAAGGGGTAACCATAAGGGGGACACTGTTCTGTCGCCAAATACCGCCAAGTTTGTCGCCAACTTCGCAATACATCGTCAAATTTGGTGGCCAAAATGAGTCGCAAAAAGTGACGCCAACTTGGCGATATCTCTAATATTTCGCCAAACTCCCATAGACTTCCATTGTAAACCTACTTGCTTCTAGAAAATCAACAAATTGAGATATTTTAATGCAACAAAAACTAATATTAGCTTAAGGGATTATATTAAATATGACCTAAGTAGGAATTGACTTTAAAAACAAAATTTTTATATTACTTGTTTCTTTTTTTTTTTCAAAAATGGGAGCAGATTCTTTTGTTATAAAAGTATTTATACATTGATGGTAGCTATCTTGAACAATCTGAACTCTTTTAATTAACTAAATTGTATTATCTTTAAATTTTCCGGTGCAAATATTCATTTACGCTCTATCTTTTACGTTTTTCGATCAAAAAATGTGATAAATGTAGAAACAAATGTATATTTACTGTAAGAAAGCCAGAAATTGTATTCTGAAGGAAAATTTGGTTATTTGAATTTCCCAAGTCCTCCTCTTAGTGTGACTTGAGTTGAAGTGTTATCCAATGACTCCACGTTTCATACTCAACTACGACATCATTCCGAAAGAAATCAGTCTTATTTGAAAGATAAACTGCCTAATTTTTTTCAACATGAAGGACAAAGTAATGTATACATGCTTCAAAAGAAAATATCACAACATTTGTTAAATTAAATATGAAATGTTCCGGACATAGGTGCAGACTTACGTGCGCGAAATAGGCAATAAGATATACTCCTACAATTAATTTAATTTTTTCCTTTTGTCCTGTTAAATCACTGCGGTTAATTAGAACAAAAATATTGTTATATAATTATTGATAGAAAATTGCCTTGTTAGACATCATCGCCCCCGTTAAGTCGACACTTATGACCCCATGTCGCTTACCCGATATTTTAACAAGTCGCTTGAGTTTGATAAGATCACATAATTGCAAAGACTCGTAATAAACCTCCTAAAATTGATATTGTTATGACCTTGCTTTATGAAAAAGTTGTTAATTTAGTGTCAATATTTCCTTGTCAAATAGGTCATTTTTTTAATTAAGTCTATAACAGGTGACGTAAAAAAGCACTTAACAGCCTCTTCAGATGTACAAAGTTTGCACTACAAATGAATGAATCTACCGGCGTCACTGAATTAGCAGTTTTGTTAGTATTTTTCAGTTACATATACTAATATCCTATTCATACCAGGGAAGTTAAGAGTTTTAACTGACATTTTTGAAACAGGCACACGGAACTTAACTTGACTTTTCTATTATTACGGTGTTTGAGAACATTAACTTGATTAAAATTTAGCGCCTTACTAACACCAGTCTGATAGAGGTTTCACAACGCTATCAGGATCATATGTTTTGTAGATCACTACAAACCAACGCACTAAGGGACGAAATATTTTTTGATTAATACATTGTAAAACACATATGAACATGAAAGCACTGATGATGCGAAAGAAATGTTCGGTCACAATGCCATTGCAATAATTAAATATGATAAAGCATCATTGCACCATCAGTTGCGTTTTTTATAGATACACGCTATCCCCGGGAAAACGTCTTCTGAACTTATGAAAAAGTTAAATGCTGCCATTAAAAAAATAAACTATATAAAATCCCGAACTCTTAAAAGCAAATTTTTAAGTTTATGTATGAAGATATTGGATGCCAGCATCCGCCATTCTACTACATGCCGAAGTAAGATAGTATTGTCTATGAAGAGCGTTTGCACGATTGCACAGTGGGGCAAAATCCCAAAAAGCTGGCCAAAAATCGAAAAATAAAGTTACTATTTAGGAAATTTTGACTATACAGATGGCTAGAATAATGTTTGGAGAGTCAGAAACTATATTTATAAAAATGTTTTCGTTTTGATTTGGCAACCTGTATCATTTCAAAAGTGACGCTTGGAGGATTATCATCTGAGGCGAACAAAAAGAGCAAAACAAAAGTTCTTCTAAACACGTGCTACATTTTTCCGTATCATCCGATTTTAATGCTTTAAAAAGGATTCATTAAAAAGGATGATAGTGTGTACTTTTTTGCCCATGTTACAAAGATTATATTAAGTACATAAAATTTAATAATTTCATGATTATTTTTGATAAAAAATTTTAAAAAATTTATTATTTTTTTGCTTTTAAACATCAAAAAGTTTATAAGTTCCACGGTGTTCCGCAACGACATGCAATGGAAACAATAGCCTTAACTATTATCTAATGAATCATGAAAAAATAGCTGCCAAAAACTGCCATTCTGCGTTTCGTGCAGGTTTTTGCAACCACAGGTAAAAATACCATTTTTTTTAGTCGATTCAAAAGCTATAACATTTATTACTTTTCACAGTAATTTAGCTGGCAAACATTTTTGAAATTTTTAGATTAATCAGTTTTTTGATAGATTATGTATTATATTACAAATAAGTATTATAATCATAAGCATAAAGGAATTTGATAAGCAAGATTAGTAACAAAAAAAATTAAAAGAATTCTCTATACATAATTCGTCTATATATATATATATATTCTCTATATATAATTCGACGATACAATAGAAATACATTTTCTTATCTTCATAGCTAATAATTTTGTGTATTCTATCGTAATTAGAAGAATTATCTTGTCAACTGTAATCTTTGCCAGATCATACTGCAACACGTATTTTATTAATGCAAACGGAAATTATTAAGAACCTGACTTCCGAGAACATTAGCAATCTGAATTTCATTTTCAAGTGGGGATGTGATAGTACATCTGGTCAAAATACTTTTAAACGAAAATTTAGCGTTGATGATGGTAGAAATTAGGTTCAACTAGCTTTTTCAATTCTCTAGTGCCACTAGAACTTAAGTGTTGCGAATAATTCAGAAATCGTTATCTGGAAAAATTTCGAGATCTTCATCTCCTCTATTTTTTAGGCTCATCAGAATCCATTTTTTGCACGAAAATACGGAAGCTACTGTCAGTGAAATGGATTACATTACAGATCAGGAGAGTAAACTTATTCCTTTTAAAATAATCATTGATAGAAAACAAGTAGAAGCTGTTGTGTTTGGAGGTAGGAGGTGAAAGAATAATATTGTAAAGTTATTTTTAATATTGAAATTCTAATTAACAATCCTAAAAATCATTCTTTTGTTATCAATCGTATAGTGTATATTTAACATTGTGCTGTGGCCACAAAAGACCACTCTTGACATAACAGTCATTAATAAAAATAATTCTGTACTTTTTTATATATTTGATAATCAGGAACAAAAAATAAAAGCAAAAACATTACCTATATTGACCTGAAAGAACAGAAATGATGGACGCATTATAGACAGGAAATATACAGATGACAAATCATCCTTGAAAATTTTTTATTTATGAAGAAAATTCTCTTGAAAACATAGAGCATTATCGTAGAGTACACCTCTTATTCTTTTAGATGTGCTTTTTTATGATGAACACATACAATCGACGTTTATTATACGCTCTTACTAAAGAAAATATAATCATTTTTTTCCCTTGGGGAGTGTGGAGGCACAAGTCAAAAGAAGTAGCGCATTTAGATGATATTTTTAGCATCAGATTCTACGACTCTCAACAAGGGCATCATTTGAATAAAAAAAATAATAATACAGCCGTCAACAGGATTTCTATCCACATCTTACTGGAGAATCACTATTATAGGAACTGATCAAAGAATCTCGCCACAAAAAAAGACGAAACTATGCAGCCGATTACACAATCTTAAAAGAAATATTATTTCACTTTTAATATTTCTTGCTGTATATACGAAATCCGTTTTTTTTTTCTTGTAGAAGGGGGAGAGGCAGCCACCCATTTTCTGCGTTCGTTGACAGAACTCTCATGCTGGCGCGGACATAATTCTTCACAGAACGGCAAAATGGGAGCCATTCTGCATTGAAATCCCAACTCAACTGACTGCGCACAAACTCTCCGTAGAAGAGGGCGAAAGGGGTTGCTATAACACTTGAAACACGCCAACTTTGGCGGAACGAACATACAAGCGCCCTGCGTTGGCATAAAATGCAATGCTAAAACATATAAAAACTGCTTTAAATTAGAGGAAATTTTATAGATTTCACTAAGATAAGATGCCAAACAGTAGTAAAGTGCTACGAATTTTGAAATTACGTATTAAACTGATTTAAATATTATTGGCTCAGGGGCGGAGCTACAAAAGAAAATGACTTCACAAATAGAAAGTTATGGAATTTTCCAGATTATTCTTTTACCGGAAGTACAGATTTCAAAACGACGTTTATGATTTTAAATAAACGAAATGCAACGCCAGAAAGAAAAACTTACAGGGGAAGTTTGAAAAAAAGGGAATTAAAATAATTTTAGAATGCGGATATTAAAATTAAATGAATACAAGATTAATAAAAATATTTTCTAAATGAAATTAAATAAAAATATGGCAGTGGTTGTAAGTAACCACAATATATTACTCCGGCCTCCCCAAAAGAAAATATTGGTAAGATGGAGAAATTTAATAATTTTGACACTGAGCCAATATTTTCTAAACTATATACATACACATGTAGTGGCGAAACAATAGCCCAGACCAGATGTTGGGAGAAGTCAAAGTCCAGTTCTCATGAGAAGTTGGTGAGCTCAGCGGAAACTGAAGACTGGGCGCTAGAATTGAGGGAGAGGCGTTTCTGCGTTGGGAGAGAGAGGTGCTCTCTCTCTTGGCTAATCTTTCGATAGCGCGTTGCCCGCTATTATTATTTTATTTAACGGGATCTGTGAGCAGACCCGTCATACAATCTTTATCTATTAATGTCTAAATGTCGTGTTTTTATATGTCATATATAGCCTAGATGAATATCTGCAATTTTAGTAATAATCTAGAAGTTTTAATTGAACATTTTAACGAGTTTAATAGCATTAGTTCCTGTTGCCATTTCTGACCTATTTCCTCCCACAATTTTTGGAGGCTCGGCCGGGATCTTAATTACCGGACTAAACAATTTTTTTTACGATTTGAAATCTATCCCCTGGACATTCGGACGAATTTTTCTTGAGCTGCAAAGAACGGAATCTGAATCTACAGCCTAGCCATCCGAAGGATTTGTTTTAAGCTGCTGTGTTGCTTCGAAAGAATCTGGAAAAGAACTTCGGTTCTTCTAAAAAGGAAGGAAAAAAGGTTCGCCGCTTCAAAAATCCTGTGTGCAACGAATGCCCGTAGTTTTTTTTATTTTCACGGGTCCAAGGATCGCGTGTGTGAACGACTCACTATGTTTTTTGTGTGAGTCTTGGTTTTTTCGCGTGTGATTTATTTTATGCAGCCTAGTGATTTATTTTTTGTGGGCTGTTGTTGTTTTTTTTAAGTGTGATCTAATTATGTTCTCAGCCTAGTGATTTATTTTTGTGGGCTGTTTTGCTATTGTCTGGATCACTGTGCTTTTTTTGTCGTGAGCTTTGGTTCGTTTTTTCCCGTACGCGTGTGAAAAAAATATATTCATTTACATACAGCGAATGTACCGGTGGTGGTACAAATTCGCACGAGCCACTTTTTTTATTATTGAGATTTCATATTTTCAAGAAAGGATTTTTCCCGTAAAAGTAAGTGAGTTCCTTTTTATATGTTTGTGTTGCTATAAAGAATTGATATTAAACTAGAAATAAAAATAATGGCGCATTTAGTACGTGCCAAGAAGGTAAACCTTTTAGGGGGTGCAGGAACTGGGATTAGAAGCTCCAGAAAGCTCTATTAAGCCCCAACTCTCGGACTTGATCATTAAATCGAGCGATTATAATGAAGATGTTGTAAAAAATCTTCTATCCGGAATTGTTGCTGAAAGGGAAGAGTCTGACAAAAAAATACTATTAGAAGAAGAGAGTAAACGCGAATTCGAACTCAAAAAACTTGAACTAGAAATCGCTGCGAAAAATAAAACGGAAATACCGACATTGAATAGCGGGATTAAAAACCCGGATGTTTTGAAATTAATTACAAAGTATAACCACCAAGAAGAAATTAGTATTTACCTTACATTGTTTGAACGCCAAATCAAGCGTTTGGGTGTAGAAAAGGAAAATGGGGTAACTTATTTGTTAGGTCTGTTACCGTTGGAAATAGTCAATATAATAGGTCGCAAAAAGGAGGAACTCTCCAATGATTACGATCACGTGAAACAGTTATTACTGAAGAGATTCAAACTGAGTGCAGAACAATTTCAACAGAAATTCTTTTCCCATAGAAAGGAAAACTCGGCCTCGTGGCGAGATTTTTCATTTGAAATTACTAATTTTTTGGAACAATGGCTGGCAGGTCTTAACATTTCGTCTTTTGATGATTTAAAAAACATTTTGGTCATTGACCAAATAAGGAAGAGATTACCGTTTGAGATAAGGGAGCATTTTATTGATGACTTGCCTAAGTTTACGAAGGTCTCAGATTTTATAAGTAAGCTTGATGATTATGAGGCGGCTCGCAATATTATGAGGAAAAACTCCGAACCGAGAAGTCCGAATAACGATGTTAAAAAGCGTTTTACTCAAAATGTTGAAAACAAAAGTTTTAACAGAAATAACATTCCGCAGAGTAGCAAATATGAAAAAAATTATCTTAACACGAGGAATAACGCTAACCCTTTCAAAATTAAATGCTTTTATTGTAATGAATACGCCTCCCACAAATCAAATCAATGTCCTAGAAGAAAAGAAGGGCCAACTTATTTTAGAGGCAAAGAAACCGGTAATGGCCTTAAAGTTATGAGTAAGCGAAATAAGGAGAAAAATTATACTGTTAATATGATAACTGCTGTTTCCTTAAAGATTCCGAAGTTAGACACTTCTTCAGATGTTGTAAACTTTCCCATGGCCAAATCAGTCTTGCAGTCGGATGTTGTAAACATTCCCATGACCATCCCAGGTTTGCGGTCAAATTCCATAGACATTCCCATGATTTTAGAATGCTTAACTGACACTCCTAAGTATGAATCTGTTTACTTAGCAGAAATGGTAAATTCGGTTAATATAAACGAAATTGATCTTACTCACATAACTGACTGCGGTTTAAAAAAAGAATTAATTAACTTAGTTGAGAATTACAAGCCTGAGAAAATAAAAAGTGCTAACTTGAAAGTTAAAATAATATTGAGCGATGAAATACCGATTACGCACCGACCCAGGAGATTAGCATATGCAGAACAAGCGTTTGTTGATAAACAAATCCAGGAATGGCTTGATAAAGGCATTATACGAGAAAGCTGTTCGAGTTACGCCGCGCCTATTGTTTTAGCCAAAAAGAAAAATGGCAATTATAGATTGTGCGTTGATTATAGAAAGCTTAACCGAAAGATAATTAGGAATAATTACCCCCCTTCCGGTAATAGATGATATTTTAGACGATATCGGGCAAAATAAAGTTTTTAGCACATTAGACTTAAAGAATGGTTTTTTCAACGTAGAAGTCGATGAGGACAGTAAACAATTTACTTCGTTTGTTACAAATAATTCCCAGTTCGAGTATAATGTAATGCCTTTCGGCTTAAACTCCGCTCCTCAGTTTTTCCAACGCTACATATGTGCATGCCTCAGAGAGTTAATAAGAGATAAAACGATTTCCGTGTACTTAGACGATATAATCGTCCCTGCGAAGACTGAAGAAGAGGCGCTTTCCAAACTGAAACGCGTGTTTCAGCTAGCATCAGAGTATGGTCTCGAATTCAGTTTTTCTAAATGCCAGTTTATGAAAAGAAGGATCGAATTTTTAGGATACATAGTGGAAAACGGAACAATTCGCCCTTCACAAACACAAACATTAGCTGTTGAGAAATTCCCTGAGCCACAAAATAAGAAACAACTCCAGAGTTTCCTAGGGTTAACTGGATATTTTAGAAAATATATAGCGAATTATGCTAGAATCGCTAAACCCTTAAGTGATCTCCTGAAAACGGAGAACGAATTTAATTTTGAAACGAGTCAAAAAGAAGCTTTCCAAACATTGAAAATAAATTATCTGAAAAACCGGTGTTGCACATATTTAGACAAGGGGCAGAGACAGAATTACACATGGATGCTAGCAGCTTAGGTTTTGGAGCAGTCTTGTTACAAAAAGACGACTATGGAAACTTACACACCGTTCATTTCATGAGTAAGAAAACAACACCCGCCCAAGCCAAATATAGTAGTTACGAGCTTGAAGCGCTTGCTGTTATTGAAGCATTAAAGAAATTCCGGACATACCTCTTAGGGAATAAATTTAAAATAGTAACTGACTGTTCTGCCTTTCAAAAAACATTAGAGAAGAAAGATCTTACGCCAAAAGTAGCAAGGTGGGCATTATTCCTACAAGAATTCGATTATCAAATTGTCCACAGGCCCGGAAGTCAAATGAAACACGTTGATGCGTTGAGTCGTAACACCGTATTAGTCACAACACGTTCGGATGATGAAATTAAAACAAAATTAACCAAAGCACAAAACGAAGACGATTACATTAAAACTATCAAAACACTAGTTGAGAAAAATGAAAGTAAAGATTATTTTGTTAGGAAAAATATTGTGTACAAATATGAAGATGGTAGAGAATTAATTATGGTACCCGAAATTATGCAGAAAGAAATTATTCGCGAAATTCATAACAAAGGACATTATGCTGTAGCCAAGACCGGATGAAAGTGTTATAGGAAATTGTGTAGAATGCACCCTATACAACCGGAAGCGAGGGAAAGGTGAAGGATTGCTAAATCCCATTCCTAAACATGATTCCCCTCTCCAAACTTATCACGTCGACCACTTAGGCCCAATGCCCTCGACCAACAAAAACTACAATTTCATATTCTCTGTAGTGGGCGCTTTTACAAAATTCGTGTGGTTCTATCCAGTCAAGACGACATCTGCAAAGGAGGCAATTTTTAAATTAAAAATTCAACAAGCTACATTCGGGAGCCCAGAGCGAATAATCAGCGACCGAGGTGCCGCCTTCACTTCTAGTGAGTTTAAAAAGTATCTCGAAGAAGACGAAAATATTGAGCATGTTCTAATTACAACGGGAATACCCAGAGGAAACGGACAGGTAGAACGACAACAGGAGACTCTCATATCAATCCTTGCTAAATTAGGTATCGACGATCCGTCGAAGTGGTTCAAATATGTACCAGCTGTTCAGCGAATAATGAATAGTACGATTTCCCGAAATACTCAATACACACCCTTTGAGCTTTTAACAGGAGTAAAAATTAGAAATAGGGAAGATTTAAGAATAAAACAAATTCTTGATGAGGAACATGAAAACGCATTTGTCGAGGAAAGACAGAATAGCAGAAATATCGCGAAACAACATATATTAAAAATTCAGTAGGAAAATCGCAAGACTTTCAACCGTAAACGCAAAAAAGGGAAATGTTATAGAATTGGTGATTTAGTTTCAATCCAACGAACCCAATTCGGGGTCGGTATGAAGCTACGACCGAAATTCCTTGGTCCATACAAAGTGATCAAAGTGAAGCGCAATGATCGATACAATGTCGAAAAAGTGGGGTTTCAAGAGGGTCCAAGAGTGACCTCTACTGCAGCTGATCACATGAAGCCATGGGCTTCTTCAACCTAAAGAGAAAAAATATAGTGCTAATTCAAGTTGATATATTTATGTGTTTTTTGCATCGTCTCATCTATTATTTTTTTTATCTGTGTTTTACTGTGACTGTGCTATCATCCGAACATTTTTTTTTACTATTTTATACAAGAAAAAAAAACTCTCTGTTTAAAAACTGTTCACAGGACTGCATCTACGTGATGGACTCGCCTGCGTATTGTTTTTTTGGACTATATTTAGCAAAAAAAAAAAGAACTGAAACTGTTTTTTTTTTGTTTTTTTTTATGGAAAGACTGTGTTCGTCTGTATACGTAGTTTGATATTGCAATTATTTGTCATGTTGTTTGTTTTTTGTTTGTTTTTCCAGTATTTTTCAGGATCCATGAAAGTCGGACGGTACCAATCCAGTTTATATGGTGGGTGATCTGTGGGACACAGAATGGTCAAGATGCCCGAGTTGTAGTGGCGAAACAATAGCCCAGACCAGATGTTGGGAGAAGTCAAAGTCCAGTTCTCATGAGAAATTGGTGAGCTCAGAGGAAACTAAAGACTGAGCGCTAGAATTGAGGGAGAGGCGTTTCTGCGTTGGGAGAGAGAGGTGCTCTCTCTCTTGGCTAATCTTTCGATAGCGCGTTGCCCGCTATTATTATTTTATTTAACGAGATCTGTGAGCAGACCCGTCATACAATCTTTATCTATTAATGTCTAAATGTCGTGTTTTTATATGTCATATATAGCCTAGATGAATATCTGTAATTTTAGTAATAATCTAGAAGTTTTAATTGAACATTTTAACGAGTTTAATAGCATTGGTTCCTGTTGCCATTTCTGACCTGTTTCCTCCCACATACAACATGCATGTAACTTCAAATAATGAGAAACAAAATAAAAATAATAATCGGTTACATTCTTCTGACAAAAGGTACACAAAGTCTTTCAAAATAAAGTTGCTAAAAGTTCATTCACTGATATGTGAAATAGCAAATACAACACTGTAAAGTAAGATCAGTGTATATTAAAAGAGTGGGGGAAAATTGTAATAATGTACACATAGACAAATAATATTACATGATACAAATTGACAATCATATTAATAATGACTTTGCATCATTCAATATAGTACAATATATGAGTAATAAAACCTTTCTATTTTTGAAGGAAAAAATAGCAATAATTCAAATTAGTATCTTTAAATCACAACTCTATTTCAAGTCACAGTCGATGGTCTACATTTCAATTTTTCTGTCAATTCTTCAATAAATTACTCATCCGAGAATTTTCCATAACAAAAATTCAAAATGTAAGTAATTAGTCAAGAGAGAATGTTTACACTCTCATTAAAAATATTTATATATAAATATAGCACTTTTTAAGAAATCAACTTTTCTTAGATGAATAACTAATATCGTGTTATTCTACAATCACAATAATAATACTTTCAAAGAAAATAAATGCAAAGAGAGGATTTTTAAGCTCTCATAAATGTAGTACCACATAACTTTAATAACATTGGTCTTACAAAGAAAATTATCACACAAAGTATTTATACTAAATATTCTGAAATGCTTATTGAATTATGTTTAATTCAAACATCTGTAAGAATAAATATGTGATTATTTTTTTATGTAAAATACATAAGTATTTTTATGTAAAGACCTAAAACAATCTTTGTAAGTATAACCATGTTACTACTTTTTTTCATGTAAAATACATAAGTATTTTTTTTTTTTTTTTTTTTTTTTTTTTTTTTTTTTTTTTTGTAAAGACTTAAAATAATCTTTGGATCCAAAGTAAATAATCTTTATGTACATAAACATTTTTTTTCAATTTGTGAATTTTCAAACACTTGAAAAAAGCTTAATGTATTTTCAACCACTTTACATAATACACCAATAATAACAATAGAAGTATTACCATGCATAACTTTCACTATTTTTTTTTTAGATGTTAGAAAGAGGTTAGTTGTTAGAACATGCATGAATTATAATTAAGAACAAATTAACATTTTGAATTACTCTAAAAGTCACAATAGGGAAAGTGATGATATATGTACTCATATTTTATATCAATAACAATTTACTTTTCAAGATAAATACCATATCAAAATAAAGCAATCAATGAAACTTCATTTCCAACTAAAATACTGAATTATAAAAACTTTGATTTGATTTTTCTAAGAATCTTTCTGATTATTTAAATCAAATACTGAAATTAAAAATTCTGAGTTATCAGCACATTTTTTTTTTTTTTTTTTACAATAAATATAAATTCTAAAAAAAAAAAAAATGAATAAGGTTTTGATGAAAATATTTCAGTGAGAAACATAGTAAACAGGAAAAAAAATAAGATTTACATACTTTTGTAGGATGACAATTCCACAGTGTCAAGGCGAAGGCGACTTAAAAAAATAAATATAAAAAAATACACAAATGCTGCCTGCAGCTTTGGTAGAAGTAAAAAATAAAATAAACAGTCAGTCTTCGTATTTGACAATCCAATCTAGCTAGCATAGATGAGATTTTTTTTACAATGGTAAAGGCATCCTAAATAAAAATGAAAATTAGTCTACATTTTATAGTGTTTATGACTGCGAGGACGAACATCATAATGTTTTTTTACTTTGAGTAGATTTATTTAGAACTGTAGTGGAAGTTTTACTACCAGATGCTTGAGAATGCACTGAACTATGTGAATGTGAAGATGTTTGTTGGCACTTCGAAAAGGTGGGAATTTGAGGAGAATCACAATTAGTAGTATGAGTAGGCATATGTCGTTTCACAGGAGAAGAAGATGCATTATCAACAGTCGTTTGATCATGTGTTGCACTTCTAGATGAATCAGAAGGATGAAGCAATGCTTCATTTCTTTTCTGGAGTTTCAAGATTCTGTTAGTGTGAATTAACACAGGTGATGCTTGATTATTATTGCAATCTTGAATTTGAATAAGTACAGGTGAAATTATTTTCTTTACCATATAAGGTCCTTGTACTTTTTTGTTAAATACACTGGGAAATTTTACATAAACAATATCATTAACTTTGATATTAGCAAATTTTAATTTTTCCCTTGATTTTTGATGCACTTTTTGTCTAGAAGACTCGTTATTTTTATAAGCTTGATAGTATACTTTTCAATTACATCCATTAATTTGTGGATTTCATATCCAGTGTTAAGGATTTACCAGGAAAAATGGGTTTTATAATTGGCATAAATATCATTCACCTCCCTTCCAAAATGAAGAAGATTTGGAGTGAATTTTGTAGCTGGATGAGGTGTAGCGTGGTATATGGACTGGTGAATTTTTAAAGCAGTTGGAACATCAAATCCTTGGGATGCCATTGTATTCACAGATGACCTTATTTGAGTGTTACATCTCTCACTCAATCCATTAGCCTGTGGATGCGCTACTGTACTGTGCTCTAGCTTTATGCCAAGTTTTTTGTTGAAATAAGAAAACAAATCACTAGTGAACTGGGAACCATGATCTGTAAGAGTTAACTCGGGTTTTCCATGTATGGCTTCAAAATTAACATTCTTTATATCAGTAAGGTAAAAGACAGGATGAAAAAAAAATTTGTCTATTTTGAATGCAATCTCGATACATCCTTTAAAGAAAACTTTAGAGTTTATAGTTGATACAGAAACATTTCTAGATAAACATTTATAATGGATTTTGGATTTAATGCTGTTAAAGAATTCATGATCCAACAAACTTAATGTTGAGTCTGAATCAATGAGAGTTGAACATTCATAATTATACATGGAAGTGAATAAGTATTGTCAAAAGAGCTGCAAATTACGTGTCGTTGTTGTACACAATCCTCAATTTGAGAAGAAAATACTTTGAGGACAAAGAATTTTCAGAACAGCAAGTTCTGTTCATTTTTTGCACCACTGGTGATGTCTGTGTAACAGCGTTTGAAAAGGAAGTAATTGAAGAAGAATTTCTGTCAATCTGACATTCATTTGTATTGCCACAGGAGTGTACTGACCCTAACGAGTAAGACTGGGAGAGATGGCGGTCAGTTGGACCAATCTCCCTTACTTGTTTAAATGATAACTTTTATCATCATTTTTATTTTTAGAAAAAGAAGTAAAGTTTTTCTTTCTTTGAGAAGAATTCGAAGAAAAATTGGAGTTTTGAGAGTGGTTGGCATTTTGCCTAGAAGAGTCAAGTAGATTTCTAAACTTGTAACATGACTCCATAAGATGGTTAAAACGACCACAAAAAGCACATTGGATAACATTCTGCTAGCGAAAATACTCTGAAAAGTTTTTCTTGTGAGAAAACTTGTCAAACTTTGACCGAAAGCAAGATCGTTTTTGATCTGGCTTATGCTGAATGTTTGTGTTATTTCTCGAAGCAGCGTTATGTCTAACTGGTGAGGGATAGTAAGTTATACGCTTTTTTTAACATCTCTATGTCTAGGAGAATGTTCATTATTAGATTCAGATGGCGAGAATGCTATTTGCGAATTTCTATAGACTCTGTCCTTTTTATGTCTGATAGGAGCTTGTTCAACAAAACTATCAGAAAATTTTGAACTTTCACCATTATTTTCATTATTCAGAGAATAAACTTGCTCATAATGTTGATTAGATTTTTGAGTAGGTGGTGAATCATAGATATCTTGTAAAAATTGTGCTCGTTCAAGAGCTAACTCAAAAGTGGAAATGTTTTCTTCTAGAATTTTCCTTTTAATTTGCTTAGGTAAAGCTTGAATAAAATGAGTAAATTTCAAAGAATCTAGAGCAGCTGGATCTAATTTAGGATAAGTAAGTCGAAGCTGTTTAGCCAGACGATATGAAAAATTTTTTACTGACTCATTAGAATCCAATTTTAAATTTTGAAGAGACTTCAAAGTGTCAGATATTTTACTTGGCAGAAAATAGTTAATAAATTCTTTTCGAATGGTTTGAAGGTTAGAATTTTTGAATTGAAATTGTGTTTCGAGAAAGAAATGTAATGCAGTACCCTGTAATTTTGACTTGAAAAGAGCAAAAAGTTCTTTGTCAGAGTAATTATATAATTCCTGCAAATCTGACAACTGGTCGAAGAAAAATTCGACCGTCTGAGGATTTCCATCAAAAGGTTGAATACAAAGGTTTAAATTTGCTTTTGGAGGCATGGTGATAAATTTCAAAACAATTTTGAACAAATTTCAAGACAACTCCGAATAAATTTCAAAATAAATCCGAATAAATTTTAAAATAATGTGGTGAAGTAAAAAAAATTAATCTCATATGAAGTCACCTTTTAAAAATAATGTCAGTTCAACAGAATAATGTAATAATTGTTCTCGAAATATTATCAAAACAAAATGGCATGAATAAATCAATCATTTACTTATAAGTAAGAAAATTTTTTTTCTTAACTCATCTTTTTTGTAAATAACATCATAAGCAATCATTTTTCCTTAATAATAAACTGTAAATATTCCATGAATTCTTTCTCTTTTTTTTTTTTAGAAAGATTGTATAAAAATTTAAGGAAGCCACTTTTTCTAAATATCAAATATTTCAATAATAATACACTAAAACAAATTTTCATATCAAAATATAATTTAATAACTGTCATGTCATAAAGGTTTCTAAAGGTTCACGGTACCAGGAAAGAAGCTGTTGTGTTTGGAGGTAGGAGGTGAAAGAATAATATTGTAAAGTTATTTTTTAATATTGAAATTCTAATTAACAATCCTATTCTTTTGTGATCAATCGTATAGTGTATATTTAACATTGTGCTGTGGCCACAAGTAAAAAGAAGTAGCGCATTTAGATGATATTTTTAGCATCACATTCTACGACTCTCAACAAGAGCATCATTTGAATAAAAAAATAATAATACAGCCGTCAACAGGATTTCTATCCACATCTTACTGAAGAATCACTATTATAGGAACTGATCAAAGAATCTCGCCACAAAAAAAGACGAAACTATGCAGCCGATTACACAATCTTAAAAGAAATATTCTTTCACTTTTAATATTTCTTGCTGTATATACGAAATCCGTTTATTTTTTTTTTCTTGTAGAAGGGGAAGAGGCAGCCACCCATTTTCTGCGTTCGTTGACAGAACTCTCACGCTGGCGCGGACATAATTCTTTACAGAACGGCAAAAGGGGAGCCATTCTGCATTGAAATCCCAACTCAACTGACTGCGCACAAACTCTCCGTAGAAGAGGAGGAAAGGGGTTACTATAATACTTGAAATACGCCAACTGTGGCGGAACGAATATACAAGCGCCCTGCGTTGGCATAAAATGCAATGCTAAAGCATATAAAAACTGCTTTAAATTAGAGGAAATTTTATAGATTCCACTAAGATAAGATGCCAAACAGTAGTAAAGTGCTACGAATTTTGAAATTACGTATTAAACTGATTTAAATATTATTGGATAAGGGGCGGAGCTACAAAAGGAAATGACATCACAAATAGAAAGTTGTGGAATTTTCCAGATAATTCTTTTACCGGAAGTACAGATTTCAAAACGACGTTTATGATTTTAAATAAACGAAATGCAACGCCAGAAAGAAAAACTTACAGGGGAAGTTTGAAAAAAGGGAATTAAAATAATTTTAGAATGCGGATATTAAAATTAAATGAATACAAGATTAATAAAAATATTTTCTAAATTAAATTAAATAAAAATATGGCAGTGGTTGTAAGTAACCACAAGAGACGTTAATTACAAACTAGCTTTAACGATGATTGATTGTAAAATTTTTATTGTCATTACTAGTAATTTGTCAACTCAACGTTGATACCTATATCAGGCAACTTCAAACCAGTTTAATAATCTTGATGACATTTTGAAACTAAAAGTGAATGAAAATCATTTACAATTCGAGATATCCACTTTACATACCTGTATAAGATCTTTTGGGTGTAGCTTGCTAGCTTGCATTTAGCATACAAAGGGGATATAAAGGAATGGTAAGTGTACATTCATGACGAGAACAAAAAAATTAAAATTGCAAAACAAAATTTACAAAAAAGATTTCGTTTACAATTTGGACTTCTTGTCGATAAATCAAAGCTCAGATTTGGAAGCACAAATGATTACAACACAGCTCGTCGATTCTTTGAAAACGCAACTATTTCTGCTTCCATAAGGAGCGTAGACGAAGATTTGATCAAACGATTCCACGTCATATTACAGGTAATTTCTTAACATTCATTTGACCAATTTCGTGCATTATTGCTCACAAACAGCTTGTAAATTCGTCGAATTGTATTCCTAGTTCTATATACCAACTTCAGTGCACAAACTACTTATTTATGCCACAGAAATAATAGCTTCCCCATTATTGCCTGTTGAGCAAATGTCGGAATGCTCACGAATAAATTTTATCCAAAGGTATCGAAAAGATTTCTCTCTAATATGCAGTAGGACGTAAACAATGGAAGATTTTTTGCCGCTTTTAATGCTATCACATCCCTTTATTTCTAAGCTTACGTAAATTACCATCGAAGAAACTAATATCCTTGCCCCTAGAGGCACAGAAACTTCTGTAAAATATTTCGACACCTCCCCTTCTGAAGAGTCTACTTAGTTTACTACAGATGATTCAGAAGATGAATTTTAGAATATCTTTTCGTTTTATTTTAATAATATATAAAAATTAAACCCTGTATGGAAGAGGGGAGCCCCCCCCCCCATACTTTTTTGTTGGAGAGATTAACTGTGAATAAAACAGGCCGGTTCGTATGTGCTTTGTACACGACGTTTCTCGCAAACCCATTATTGGGTTCCAATCCTGAAACTGTAGGAGAAAATGATAGAAAAGGCTTCACATTTTAAGATGTGAAGCCTTGGCCTGTATAAGATCGTACTGATCGTACTTAGTCTGTACATGCCTGTATACGATCGTAAAGAAATCTGTCGCAATTTCCGATTCATCTATCAAACTTGTCTTCTTTTAACATGGAACACATGTATTGGTCGGATTCAGAGTCAATCGATGATATCGATTACGGCCCTGTTGTTAAAAAGGAATGCGAACAACACCAGATAAAAACTAGTTGTTGGGGGCCACCGTAATACTTACCCATCATGGATATACATAATATAAAATATGAAAATAAAACATGTAATACATGCTAAGTATTGTATCATGTTACTTTTATTCATAATTTACTTGGATTCCCTTTAATATAATTAATATAATCCCTTAAGCTAAGGGTGCAGAACCTGTGGCCCGCGGGCCACCCAATTTACCAATATTTTTATCCAGAAAAATTTTCCTAGTTAATTGACAGAAATTTTGCTATTAAATTATTCAAATGTTACTTTTAAATTTTTTGTGGTGGCAAACAAATTTCTGACAAAAAGATTGTGCAGCACTAACTTAAGCTAATATTAGTTTTTGTTGCATTAAAATATCTCAATTTGTTGATTTTCTGTAAGCAAATAAACACTATTGGTTTATAATGGAAGTCTATGGGAATTTGACGAAATATTAGAGATTCCGCCAATTTGGCATTACTTTTGTTGACTCATTTTGGTCGCCAAATTTGGCGATATATCGCTAAGTTGGCGACAAACTTGGCGGAATTTGGCGGCAGAACAGGGTTACTCCTATGGTAACCCCCTAATAGGTACGGGGATGCATTAAATGCTTGACATTTACGATAAGCCATTATTGGCATTTAATCCTATAGCTTGGGGATAGTTTTTTGGTCGGCGGGATTATCGAGTAGTACCGAATTGCGTAAAAGAAACATCCTTATAACTCGAAAAATTATAATCTTATTAACTAACAATTTACTGCGTCGAATTAAGCGTTTCATTTCCAATTAAAATATATCTTTAAATTGAAATTTGAATGAAATACAGGATTATTTAAAATCGAAGAGTGTGAAAAATATGATTACAAATATGTCGGCAACTAATTATCCGATCAACTTCATTCTTGGTGAAAAATTAATGTTTTTTTTTTTTTTATTGTCTTTTATATTCACTCCTTCAAATAAACAATTTCGAAAATTTTTGTATACCTTTTATCAGAACGAATATTTCGAGTCCGAAAAAAAATCCGGATAATCGAAGTTACTTATAATCAATAGGCCTCTTCCCATTATTACTTCCTAAGTACACACCGAATTTCAAATCTCTATCTCAATTTGTTTGGGAGACAGAGCGATTACAGACACACACACCGACACACACCCAGACGGACACCAAAATTTTTTTTCTAAAAATATGTTTTTCGGAATCTCCAGTGTCTGAAACGTGTAAATCCGTCGAAAAAAAATTTCGATTTTTAAAACGATTACAAGACTTACCCTATACTACGTATGATGGGTAAGTAAAAGTATACAAAAAAATATTCAGGGGCATCCTACAGCTTTGAAAAACTCTTTCAAACAACATTTTTTAACAGCTGAATTGAAGAGGCTTTGGACGACTCTAAATGAAATGATGAAAAAATGAAACTCAGCGTTATCAAAAAACATCCAGCTTAAACTCAGTGAAACCCTGAGGTCCACGTTGATTTGACATCTCATATCAAGTTACACTAAATATGACAACAACAACCGCTTATTTGGTGGTACCAAATGAAAATATTTTGATTTGAACCAGAAACTTTTAATAAAATAAATAAATAGAAATCAAATAGAAATAAGTTAAATAAAAGAGTTAGTTAATTTTAAATAAAAATTATTGGTTGAAATATTTTTATAAAACTTGAATAGAATTCCTGATACATGTAATATTCCTGCTATATGCGCTGTGTTCAAGATCTTATTTTAAAACCAAATAGAAATACAGAAGTCTTAAATGCTTAAATGCAGAACCAAACATTCGTCTGCAATTATCAACTGGACCTGAATTCAGACACGTGTGTAAAATAATCCAATCACATTAAGCGTTTATGCGTTATTGATCTTCACTCTAATAATGAAAAAATTATTGTAAAGCAAATGACGATTTCTTGAGTTTTGGAGGTTTTTTAACTGTAAGTTTGTAAACTTTTGACAGTTCCATCTGTATTGATGATAATTGAAAATAAATTCTTTATTACAGTAACAGTTTCAAAATATAATTTTATTTCTGGGACAATGCACAATTGTTTAGATTACTATTCATTCCATCTTCCTGTGCTCAGTAGCAATGGGACCTAAAAAAATTAACTTGTAACATAGGGTACGGTAGACTTCAGGGGCTCCGCCATAGAAATTCATTCTAAAAAGGGCTCCGCCTGTCAAAAAGTTTGGGAACCACTAATCTAGACCAACGCTTCTCAACCTTTGTTTTATCACACACCCCTTTCTTAGGCTTTTCATTTCGGAGTACGCCGTATCTCATAAACACGCCCCCCTTTTCTCCCTCTTCACTCAACTAGATAACGCAAACATGCTTTTTTTCATTAGTAATCTTCTTATCACAACCATATAATAAATCGAATCAAGTTACATTGTCATTTCTAATATTTTTTGATTTTACTAATCATTTTTGTGATTTCCGCCATTACTGATATTATTTCCACGTACCCCCCCCCCCCCAACAGGCCCGTCGCTTACTCCAGGTTGGGAACCGCTGATCTAGAGAACTAAATTTGATATATTAGTTAATCTTTATCTCCTCAATTTAGAGTTTTTTAATGAAAAAAATTTCTATTGCAATAAAAATGTTTTAAAATGAATAATATGAATGATTTGGTCCATATTTATTTCTACTATGTTTATAAATTTAACAATGTGTGAAATAATTTATAATCTGTGCAACTCTTAGAGGTCTGCACGAGCCCGGGCTTGGCCCAAGGCCTGTATCCGGCCCGGCAGAATTAGAACAATTTTTTCAACGGGCCGGGCCGGCAAAAAAATTTAACGGGCCTGAAGGGCCGGGCCGATAAAAAAATGAATCGGGCCTATCGGCCTGATATAAGAATTCAAGCGAAGCAGATAAAATACCAGCCATTTTCAATGAATGATTTTCTCGAGAAGTATAAATGAGCGTCACGAGTTGATGCGAGTTTAACAACATCAATACAGAATTGTAATATGTCTATCGTAGACATCGGCATCGTACAGTTACAAGATGTCTGAATCCTGGTTTAATTTTTTGCAGCAAACTCGTGCCGGGACGCAACTGGTCTTAATCGATCTCAGGATGTGTAGGACAGACATTATGTTTTGTAAAAGTATTAATAGTGATAATGAACTTCTGTTAACAGTGTCTTTGGATATATACCTTAAGGTGGTTCTCATATTTACTGCTCAACAATGCGAAACTTTCAGACACATTTTCTGACTCATTTTTAACTATAAAGACATAAAATTGACAGGCCTGACTATTGAAGGCATTTAGAAACGAATAGCTTTCTCCATATTTGATAAAATACTTACAGAGTTAACAGAGATTCTTGTCACGTGATTGTACGTTTTTCTCCTTTCCTGTGCAATCGCTTCCTGAAATTCGATTCAAAACGCCAACTTTGGCGGTATTTTCAGAAAGATATATCGCTTTTACCAATGAAAAAATGGCATTTACATAGTTTCTGAATAAGAATATCTGCCAATCTTACGCGTTTCCGAAAAGAAATGAATTCATAAATAATTCACAAGTCTACTTTTTATTATACAGCTTCAAAAGTTATCGTGTTTTTAATACTTTATTCTGAACTAAATTAATCTTTTAATGAATCTTTATTTGAATTTTAAAATGTCTGTAGGGACGATGACTAAAACACTGTAAGTAATCGTTAATGTTTACTATTGTGTGTTTTTTGTTTTGCGCACACATAAGTAATCTAAAATATGCTGTAAAATGTTCCCATAAATACGTATGTAGTATTATTATTCATTAAAAGAATCTTAATTCTATGTCGCGAAAAAACGGATTTTTTTTGTAGAAATTGAGTCGGGCCGGGCCGGGCCTGTTTTCACTGATTTTTGTACGGGCCGGGCCCGGGCCTGGAAATTCCGGCCCGTGCAGACCTATAGCAACTCTTGACCCCAAAGAATGCAACATAAAAATACTCTACTGTAATTTGATATGTTTCAGACATATTTGGTCATGTTTACAAGGTATGTTTAGTGATAATTTAAAAATGTGTTTTATATAACGCACAACCTCATGTTTTTAGGTTTGCGTTATAAAGATTTGTATGTATATATTATGTATATGAAATGATAATAAAAGAAATTGCCCATCTTAAACATATTAATGTTTGTGAAACCAATTTAATGAAGTAGAAGTTAATTGGCATGTTTATTTTTAGTTAAGTACTTCAAACCATAAATCACATTAAACTATCATTATGACAATTATTGGGCTCATACAATCAAACTAGAGTTAAAATAAACATTAAATGAATACTTAAAACTATAAATAGTGATTTACTTTTTCCAATTATGACAGTTGATTACATTTAGGCTGTAAATTCTAATTATTTTTCCTCAAATTTGACAATTAGTATACAGTTAAGTTAAAAATTATAATCAATGGCAAAGTAAATATTTGATAGGTTATAAACCCTAATTAGCTTTCTTCTAGCTAACATTTATTAAAGTATAAATAATCATTTTATTAAAACATAACCATTTCTGTCAAAGGTGGAAATTACCATTAGTGGCGCAATCAGGTTGATGTATTGGATAGTCTTAAAAAACCTATCATTAAAAGTAGAGTTAACCAATAAGGATTGAAGAAAACGCTCACTGTATCAATAAGCTGGAAAATATTCTAATTTCATATCAAATTCATGTGCTCAGGCTAAGAGCTCAGAGTTTTAGAGATTTGAACACCATCTGATACTTGCATCATGTGATACTACAATAAAAATGGTGTCTGGGGTCCTCCTGGGGACTTGCAAATGCTGTGTGTCATTTAATGACAAAATAAAAGAAAGTTATTTCAAAGAGTGAGGTCACGAGTCAAATTCCGTATTCACCCAAGTGCAGTTATTTAATATACCTAAGGTGTGACGGGAAAGAAACCCCCGAATCCGCCACGACTACATAATACATGAAGTAGAAGGAAATACAAGCAGATTCCTTTCATATATATGCATTGAAAATTTTAATACTTGTTTATCATATATATTGAGAACCTAAAACTTAAACCAAACTTGAAATGGATTTTTGGTTAGTTTAGATTTCAAAGGTATATCAAAACTAAATACATAGGAAATGAAACTTATAATAAAGTGAACTCTTGTTAGTGCGGGCTTCCAAAGGAATCCATTTTCATTTTCATTAAACTATGTCCTTAACATTTTTTATAATATGATGGTAGAAACGATGTTCGCATTAACCAGAGACTCATTAAGAAAAATCTGTTGTTGATGCTTTCAGTCATGACACCAGTTGTTATCTTGTATTTTCTATTTTGTTTATATATTATAGCTATATCTTACAGATAAATATTTTAATTCCTTATATACAGCAGAAACATTTTCTACAATTTATATTTAATAAATTGAAACTTAGAAAATGTTGTTTCGAGTCAAATTTCTAACCAAAACGTTATGACTGACATCATACTGAAAGAATCTTTTATAAGAGGGGGAAAATCTAATATATATATATATTTCCCTCAGATAACGCTAAAATGAGGTTGAATTTATAGCTTGCGATTTGGCAAAAACCACAGCAACAATTCTCGGTGGTTAATTTACCGTCCCATGACCCGACCAATTCAGCAAATCAAAATTCTGACATAAACTCTTTTTAAATACAGATCGTTTGATCTATATATGGCATTGGTTCATTTTACAATGACGTGAGCATTCAGCGAATCAGATTTCTTTTGTTTGATTGTCTTTGTCTTTTAGACACAGCGGGAAAAGCTTTGTTTACATTTCGTCAGCGTCAGCATGTCCGTAGTGTTTTTCAAAAAGTTTTAAATGAATGTAAGCCTTGCTGTGCAATATTATAGGCGAAAAAAATCATTTTTATTTACATTTGCAACGAAGTTTTCCATTACTTGTTTATACATTAAAAATATATGTAAATTTCGTATGTTAAAATGATTTATGATAATATTCATTCTGGCTAGAGTTGATGCAAATAGTGGCGTGCGAGCGAAGCCTGGGATCGCGTAGCTGTCACAATGTGAATTGTAGTAGTATTGTAACCCCTTAGAATTGTAAAATATTACCAATTTTTAAATAATGAAGATTTGAGAATAGTATTTATGGTAACGCAAGAACCACAATAATTTGTTTCTTTAAAATGGTATTATTTATACTTAAAAATAAATTCTTCAGGCACAGGTAGATTTCGAAGTACTAATTTCACCAACGTAACCTAAATCAAGATTATAGATAAACCCAATTTAACAATTTTATCTGGCCGCTTTTGACGAGCTTTTAATTTCATTTTTCTTTAAGAGATGTGAAATGTATCAGAGAATCAGTAATAAAATGATGTTAATATATGGTTTTTTTCTTCAACTTCTATACACACACACACACACACATATATATATATATATATATATATATATATATATATATATATATATATATATATATATATATATATATACATACATATTGTAAGAGTTGGTCTTATCAAAAACTTGCCAATATAAAAGTTGTAGATAAGATTAAGAAGATTTTTAATAAAATTAAGTGGATTTAATATCTTGTGAATTGGTGAATTTATGAAATTTTTCATCATAAAACCCTATTTTTTTCGCCCTTTGAGCCCATTTTTAATTATATAAAAATTCTGTTATACATAAATTTTTGACACTTTTCCTAGCAGTAATTATATCTTTAAACTGATTTTATATGTATTATGGTTAAAAAGCTATGTTTTTTTTTCTGTTTTCACAAATTCGCTCCCCATTTCCACCCTCTTGGTCCGATTTTTCCCATTAACGAACTTGACTGAGGTTTTCTGCTGCTTGATTTTATGTGTCAGGTTGGAAGAAATTTGTGCAGAATTATGAAAGTTATCGTGCCCATAAAAAGTGATATATATATATATATATATATATATATGTGGGTCGTCACGTCTAGGGGATGAATAATTTCTGTCAGTCATTTTAATTGACGAACACAATATTTAATGACAAATAAAACGCAATTAAAATACAACCAAGATCTCATTATAACAATCGCAGCTTCCTGCTGCCTCGAACAGACGCGACTACCACTACCCAACTGTTGCGCCACATGACGTTTTCTCTCTTTGATCGTTGCCAAAGAATATAAAATAAGAATGAAAATGAAACAATGCGAATGCGGTTACAGCCATAGACGAGTAATACAAGACAGAAAGAAATGAATACTATGAAAGCAATATTTCCTACAGAGATCGGCCATGCTGCGAGTCACTGGTCTCAGGGACATTTTACAATACAAAACTTTATAATATATAAAAGACATAACACACAAATTTCAAATGCTACTGAATATGAATAAAATGATTAAATACTTCAATACAAATTTCTAAAGATAATAATACTGTACAGTTGATGCATCAACGAAAAATTTAAACATGAAATTACACTAATAAGATATAAGTTTATTACATATTTGAGAAATACTTCATCATATCAACAGATGTAGTAGTTTTATTGGGACCTGGATGGTCACCAACTTTTCTACTTCATAACTATCTCTGGTATTGATTTTAGTTATTTTATACGGGCCAAAATACAGTGGCTCACATTTGTTTTTGGACACTTGTGTTTTTGAAACTTACCTATAAAAAACATCATCTAAATATTAAAGGATCTATTTAATTATTTTTTCATATAAACTTTATTTTCCGTATGATAAAACCTACATATTGTAATGAAAATATATTTAAAACTTTTTTTTTTCAAAAAATTAATTTACAGAGAAAGTGTTAAAAACAATCTCACATAAGTAATTGGACACTTGAAAGCTTTACTAAATTTTTTGACAGACGATATTTTTTGTTATTTATTTTTATTATAAATGGAAATATATGTCAAATATTATCGTCTGCACTTTGAAATTACTACTAATTCATGTAAATTTGTCTACATTTCTATATTTGAAGCGAACATGGCCGGACGCTACAAAGTTGCAACAAATTCCATTCGTAATTTAATCATAGAACATTTTAAAGATGGTAAAAGCATCAGAACTATCGCAAAACTTGTTAAAGTGAATCATTCAACTGTTTTTGCTATTATAAAACGATGGAAACTACGTGAAACTGTTGAAAAAGCATTAAAATCAGGAGCTTCTCAGAAGCTAACTCTCAGGAATCGAAGGTTTATTATGCATAAAACCAAGAAAAAAAACCAGGAATTTGTGCAGTGAAACTTACAAAGGAATTAGAAAACAGATTTGCAATAAAAGTAAACCCTGAAACTGTTAGACAAGTTATCAGATCATATGGATACAACAGTAAAAATGCCAGAAGAAAATTTTTCATCAATGAAAGAGGAAGGAACTTACGTCTGGATTTTACAAAATCCATCACTCTAAATCGAAATGTCTTAAATTCAGACACTTAAGTGTCTGAAACGGAGTGTTCAATTTTCAGACATTTTAAAATGTCTGAATTTTTTCAGACACTTTTTGCGTCTGAATTTTAGACACTTCAAACGTCTGAATCGCAGCCATTTTTTAAAAGCATTACACGTAGCCATGTTTGACCACGTTGATCCTGGAAAAGTATATGGCCATTATTCTGCCCTACTCCCCCCCCCCCCCCACACACACACAGCCTTATTTTAGGGGATCCAAAATATGGTATGCAATTTTCATAAAGCTGATAATCGAAATCTTTTTCGACTTTGTACTGATTATAATCAATATTTTGAATTTATAGAGTAGAATAAGATTAAAAATTAAAATATTTGTCACAATACAGTAAAACCTCTCAATAGTAGGCACCTTAGAACCGTGGAATTTGTTCGCTATTCGGAAGTGTCTGTTTTTCTGAGGTAAAAAATATAAAATATGTGCATGTTGTTAATAAAAAATGTGCTTCTTAAATAGTTGTGTCCTCTATGTAGGAGTGTCCGTTATGGAGATTTTACAACAAAACTTTCATAGGACAATTTTCTTCAGCGAACACTGACCTTTTTCAAGATAAATACATTTTTTTTACCTCATAAAAGCGAACACAATCGAATAGCAGGCAAATTCAACGTTCCAAAACGCGTTCAATTCGCGAGGTGTCCGCGATTGAGAGTTTTTACTGTATTTATTTTTTTATTTAGTTTTTAATCTAATTCTACTTTTAAAGTTCAAAATGCTGATTATAATCAATAGAATGTTGAAACACATTTAAAATATAAGCTTTAAAAAAAAATCCATATCGAATTTGGAGCACGTAAAATCGTAGGGGGGGGGGGGAGGGTCTGCCCATGCTTTAATCAGGCCCTCCTTCTGGAAAAAGTCCAACCCTGTGTTATGATTCGATAAATGTACGTGTCAGTTTTAAGTGCAAAATCTAGCTATATGCAAATAAATATTTTATAAAAATCTACCTCTATACTTTGTATTTATTTTTAATTTCAAATTACTTTTTAACTAAAAGTAATCAAAAAATCAATATTATATAATTATTTCAAATGAAATATATCTGTATATTTTTACCGCATTCTTACAATTACGTTAACGGTACATGATTACATGAATTTAAGAATCTAAAAATAATCATTAAAATTTAACAAAGTGACTACAGATAACGCGAGATCCTTTTTCTAAATCTTTGTTGACATCAACAAATTTTTTTCTGATTCAACGTCTACCTTAGTGACGTCAATTTCCGTTCTGAAGCTGTGGTTTTGACTTTTGAATCATAAAAAGATCATATGTTGACTATTCTCAGTATGGCAAATGGGATATTTCTAAAATACTCGGAAACACTAAAATTATAGCAAAGGGAAATCTTTTAATTAGAATGACCGGATTTAATGAGTTTTATCAGTCAAAACATTTTAAAATAAATAAATGAACACAAGTAATTCGCTGTATTAAATATATGGGGGAATCAATGAATGGAAAGATGTCCGAACTATATTCTTTTTTAAAATTTATGATGTACACACTATGAGGCAGAAGAAAACTTCATTAGACAAGAAAAGCATAAATAATAAATAAAAGCAGCTATTAACAGGAATGTTTACTATAAATGCTTTTGAATTCCAGTACATAACACATAATAAATCTATCAGAAATGTAAAAATCGATGTAAACATTACAAATGCTGCCGCATTAAATGCTTATAAAAATATTGTATACGTAAATAAATAATTAAAAAGGGTACTTCAGAGTAATAATTACACCAAAAAATACTATTAAGGTAGTCTTGATGGTAATTAAGAAGTATGAGCCAATCAACAGGCGATGTCACTGCGATTTTTAAAGTAATGGCTACATAAGAAAAGGCTTAGGAAGGTGTAAAATTAATAAATTCAGTAACCGCTAATATACACCATGCAGAGACACCAAAATTTATTTTAAAGATAACATTGGATAGAAAATAATACAGAAATATGATTGCAGATGATTTGAAGAGTAGAAATTTAAATATTAGCAAAATAAAATTTTAACATGGAAATACCATAGGCAAAATGCTTTGAACATATTTTGGCATAACTCAGGAAATAATAAAGCTATAGACTCGTGTGAGGTCTTCATTTAAAGATAAAACAATCACAGAGAGTTTTAAATACATAGTTAAGACCCCACTTACCTGGGAAAAGGTCTGATTATTCCAAAAGCACATTCGCCCAGAGGACGTCCGGATTGGAGGCTACGTTAGTATCCGTTAATTAGGCAGACTTGGATATTTAAAAAATAAAATCCCCTTGCACATCCGGCTAGCTCTGTTAAAAGGATGGAAAATTTCCATCCTGAAAACATAGCCCGCCAGACAACAGTTCTCTTTACAAATTTGACGAGATGAAGAACACTGTATTAGTTTTATAGATAAATATTAATACGGAGTACCACTATGTCGATAGAAATTAAATCCCGGAACTTCACATTCCGCAAAAAACAATCAAGTCAAAATAAATTATTAGTTAAAATGTACGCGTACATAAAAACAAGCATTCAGTTTGAATTACAAACGAACATCGAGTTCGAAAGGAAGACGCATGCGCAACTGAGAGTGCCCCCTGGTGAATGCGGAGCGGAGTTACAAAGTGTCTTAAAATTAGACACTTGCAGATTTTTTAGACACTTTTATCAGTTCGTGTACACTATGATCATAGTAAGACACTTAGGTGTTTTAAATTAAGACATCTTTTGTGACTGAATTTTCAGATTCAGACACTTAAGTGTCTGAAATTCTTTTTCAGTCACATATGTATCTTAATTTAAGACGCCTTTATTTGCAGTGATGGTAGACAAAGATGTATCGTTTTGTAAAAACGTGATATTTGTGGATGAATCAATATTTAACATATTTGGGTCTGATGGGGGAATAACTGTGTGGAGAAAGCCCAACGAAGAGCTCAATCTGAAAAATGTATTGTCAACTGTCAAACATGGATATGGAAGCATAATGGTTTGGGGATGTTTTGCTGCTTCTGGTATGTGAAATTTAGTTTCCATTGAAAATAATATGGACCAATATAAGTATATAAATATCCTGAAAGAAAGCTTGAAAATGTCTGCCCAAAAACTTGGAATTCAAAACGCATTCAACTTGTATCAAGATAATGATCTCAAACATACAGTCCTAAATGTTCGATTATGGCTGCTGTACAACTGTCCCAAAGTTATCAAGGCTCCACCACATTCTCCAGATTTAAACTCAATTGAAAATGTGTGGCATGAGCTGGAGAAAAGAACAAGAAAACATGGATATTTCTTCGAAAGAACAACTTAAAACAGTATTAACAGAGCAATGGAACAAAATTGAACATTCTTACACAAAAAACTAGTTGCACCCATGCCAAAACGTTTTAAAAGTGTGATTTCAGCTAAAGGATACCCAACAAAGTATTAAAATGTTTGATTATTTGCATATTTTTGTTTACATTTGTTGGATCTTCAAAGTGTCCAATTACTTATGTGAGATTGTTTTTAGCCCTTTCTCAGTAAACTAATGTTTTGAAAAAAAAAAGTTTTGAATTTATTTTCATTATAATATGTGGGTTTTATTATAGAGAAAATAAAGTTTATATGAAAAAAAATTTTAAGTAGATCCTTTAATATTTAGATGATGTTTTTTATAAGATAGTTTCAAAATCACAAGTGTCCGAAAAGAAATGTGAGCCACTGTATTTAATCCTTAAGTTTAACCCTGTACCAAACTGAGTTCGTTGAATGGCCACCAGATCACTAATTTTATATTTAGACGCTCTTTTTCTTTTTCTGTCATAAAGTCCTTTTATTTTCAGCTTGAATTTGCCTAAAAGAATGTGACCTAAATACATCACAATCTTTGTTTCTTAAATTTATTTCTTGGTTATTCAAACGCATTACATGATCATTTCTGTCATTGTGTGAAGCTACATTAGAAATACTATGGTTGACAGAACCAGAACTCCGTGTTAATCTCTTAGGGGTAACTAAATAGTTTTTAACATCCTTCTCCTTTGGATTTTTGGATATATTAAAACATTTACCCTTTCTTAGCTGAACATTAATTGATGACTGATGAAAAGATGCATCATCAATTTTATTCTGGTTGACTCATAGGTTTATCATTGTGTTTGTCCTACAAGCAAAGGTATGAAAACATGGAGGATACTTGTAGGACAAACACAATGATAAACCTATGAGTCAACCACTGGTTGTATTAATTTTTGGCCTATGTACCACTTCACTTCCGGCAGACATGGATCATTAGATTCTCCTACTTCTACTCTCCCATAAAATAAAGGTTTTTTTCCCTTGTGTTTGATTACATTGGTTTTTGTGCTGTCGGCTCTTGGACTATTACTTGAGAATGAAATATTTTCTTTCTGAGTCTACACTGTTAAAAATATCGTGAAAAATTACCTCTGTTTATAAACGCTATCAATGAGAACGCTACATAAACGCCTATGGACCATTCTCATTGGTCAGAAAATAGATAGCCTTTCACAACAGAGGTAATTTTTCACGATATTTTTAACAGTGTACATTATTTCTTCGCCATGTAGGTAATTACTTTTACCTTTCTTATCAATTTCTGTTTTTATAAAACGGATAATTAAAAAAAAGTGTGAGAAAATTAATATGGAAAGTTAACTTTAAAAAAAAATCCAATAAAGAATTTGATATTTTTTTTGTTAATATTTGATTTAGGGATACTCAAATTTTTCATTTTAAATAAAAACTCCTTGCGCATTCATAATTTCATTTCTGAAATTAAATGCATGAAATTTTCAAACATAACTATTTAAATGCCATTCAGTTTTACTTCATCTTTTAAATCTTTCAAATAAGACATGTCTTAATAGTCCAGGCAATAGGGAATTTTACCTAGCAAAATTAATGGTAGTACTGGAAATCGGCTTTCTAGATGTTTTTTGGGTCGCTGAATCCGAATTTGTAACTTCCCACCAAAATTTCCCCCGGCAACCACCCCCAAATTTTGGTAAAAAGCCCCCCAAAAAAGGTTTTTATTAAAAAATTCCATTTTTTTATTATTTTAGAGAAAAAGTAGCTAGAAATTCAGAAAGTAGACAAAATTTCTAACAAATTAGGTATATCACATTATTACTTAGGATGAAGGGGAAGGGGGATCTTCCTCGGAACATGCGCGCGGTGCTGCGTAAACTAAGTTGCGCAATTCCACTTAACCACTCACACGTTTACATTCGCCCTCCCATCTCCCCTCCGAACTTTCTCTATAAGGTTTACTTTAAGACTTTTGGGTCGCTGAATCCGAATTTTTAACTTACACCCAAAATTTTCCCCCCCGAAAACACCCACAAATAGTTGTTTTTAACTTAAATTTCTTATTGTTTTAGGGGAAAAGCATTACAAAATTCAGAAACTAGACAAAATTTGCAACAAATAGGATATATGACATTATGAATTAGGATGAACGGGGAGGGTGAGGGCTGCCTCGGAACATGCACTGCGGCGCTACGTGCACTAAATGATGAAGTCCAGGCAATAGGGGATTTTATCTGGCAAAATTAATGGTAGTACTGGAAATCGGCTTTTTAGATGTTTTTTGGGTCGCTGAATCCAAATTTGTAACTTCCCACCAAAATTTCACCCGGCAACCCCCCAAAAAATTGATTTTTTGAAAAAATTTAGTTTTTGAGAAAAGCGCGCGAGGAATGTTCCGAGGCAGCACCCTCTCTCCCCGTTTATCCTACGTCATAATGTCATACATCCTATTTGTTGCAAATTTTGTCTAGTTTCTGAATTTTGTAATGCTTTTCCCTTAAAACAATAAGAAATTTAAGTTAAAAACAACTATTTGGCGGGGTTTTCGAGGGGGAAAATTTTGGGGGTAAGTTAAAAATTCGGATTCAGCGACCCAAAAAACTTAAAGTAAACCTTATAGAGAAAGTTCGGAGGGAATATGGGAGGACTAATGTAAACGTGTGAGTGGTTAAGTGGAATTGCGCAACTTAGTCCACTGCGGCGCATGTTCCGAGGCAGATCCACCCTTCCCCTTCATCCTAAGTCATAATGTCATATATCTAATTTGTTGCAAATTTTGTCTACTTTCTGAATTTCTAGCTACTTTTCCCCTAATTTTTTAATAAAAACCTTTTTTGGGGGGCTTTTTACCAAAATTTGGGGGTGTTGCCGGGGGGAAATTTTGGTGGGAAGTTACAAATTCAGATTCAGCGACCCAAAAAACATCTAGAAAGCCGATTTCCAGTACTACCATTAATTTTGCTAGGTAGAGTCCCTATACGGTCTCTATTGCCTGGACTATAAATAATGGTTTTCTAAATGCACATGCACACATGAAATTTGTAGACATTCTTTGAATACCAAAAGTTTTTATAGTTTTAGGATTATGTGGGGCCAATATTGAATTGTAATCAACGTTTTCAGTGATGGCTTTTCCCAAAGGCTGTTGTATCATAAAAATCAGATTAAAATAAAAAATTTGACAGTGTTAAAAAAAATAAAGATGTTAGCCTTTTGTTTATTTTTTTTCTTTTAAAATATAGAAAGTGCTATTTGACTTTATTTTTATCTATATTAAATGAAAAAAAAAAAAGAAAAAAAACTGCAACTTTTATGTAATAAGAATGAAAATGACTTTGGAAAAGTATCAATGAGAAATATGAAAAGAATGAAATTTAATTTATTTTAATGTATAAAAATGTAAATTTATCTGTCCGTATGCCTGTAATTCTATACAAATTCACAGTTTGGAAGCCAGAATTATAAAGTGTTACGTACATGTGCATTAAAACACAGCCGAGGCAACTAAAGTAATCCAGGATTGAAATAATTTATAGTTAATTTTAAATTAATAAAAAAACACCAATTTAACAGCAATTTCCTATCAAATTGAAGCACTTTTCGTTATAGCAGTTGTCCAAGAATTAAAAAATTCACAATAAAAGTCTTACCACAACAAATACTTTTCTATTGCAAGATTTCCACGTGAAAAATGAAAAGGAAATAAATAGTTTGACGAATCTTAAAGAAAGCTAATATTACGGTATGACATTTTTATTGCAAGATTTCCATATGAAAAATGAAAATGAAATAAATAGTTTGAAGAATTTTAATAAAAAGTTAGTATTGCGTCATAACTTTTTTATTGCAGGATTTCCACGTGAAAAATGAAAAGGAAATAAATAGTTTGACGAATTAACAAAAAAAAGAATATTACGTCATGTTGGAAATGTAATGGACGTCAGCAAATAAATATATAACGCCGTATGAGTTTGAAAAAACGGATTGAAACATGATAAAAACCCAATTATGGAAATAGTGTCATATTTTCACATTTTGAGGTTCTCAATATTTCCTTTCGCCATTTTTAAATCTATTCCATATATATATACGTGTGCGTATGCATGTACATTAGAATTTACACAAAGCTTTAGGTCCCTAGAGCTCATTCTTATTGAAGAACTGAAATAAAGATGGCTTTATTGCTTTCCTTTATTGTTTATTTTATACTGTATGTTTAATTTTGAAATTAAGTTTTCAAAACAAACATTCTTAAAATTCCGGGCAACGCCGGGTGCTTTAGACATATACATTAGACATATACATTAGGGTGCTTTAGACATATTTTACATATCTAACAATCGGTGTTCAGTTTAGAAGATAGCCCAGGAGAGGATATCCTCACCTCAGGATGTTTGAGATTTTATGTCTTAATGAACAAAGATGCAATTTCCACATTGGGTCTTTAAAATATCACTCCCCTCCCTGGAAGCCAAAGAATCCATCCCGGAGAGAAAGTTTGGATTTAACACTGATAACAATCTTTATTTGTTAAACCATTCTAAGAAAATTATGATTTCTTTATGCATTCATTTATTATTGATCAAATTTATTTGTCCTTCAAAAATAAATTTGAAACCGGTTCCTTTTTCTTTCAAATTTTTAATATAGATTTTGCTTGGAAGGAGTGAAATTTATTCGTTAGAAAAGTATAATATGACGTCTAGACCAATGAACTTTACCCACGAATGGCAACAGCAAAGCCTCTTCGGGGAAAAACCCTCCGAAAAAGACTGTTTATTGGACGAAGAGGGGGCAGCGTTAATATGTTCTTCACGCCTATAGGTGTTTTTCTTCTGCTTATCCGCGGGGCTGACGTACTGGGCTACAGTGGTTGAAAGTCACGTGACAGTCGCGGTCTTACCCAATACGCACTGACGCGCAGGGCCGCAGCTATACACAAAGCAATTATATTACTTTGTTTTTTAACGGTTGTGTGTTTATTACCCTCTTATCAAACGATAGAAATAAACACAATTTTCATTGCGATTCTCATAATTTATTGTTTTTTTGTGAAACTGATATTATTCAGTAACGTCTCATCGATAAATTATGATTTGATTCCGGCTGTATTAAAGACATCAACTGAATGTAAGTATTAACCATTTTTCCATTTTAGACCTATGCATTGATATGATTATGTAAGTTTTGTATGCTTTAAATATACGTAAATAGCGTTTATTTTGAATGAATTTATCCTTTCCTACACTATTTATTTTAAATTAATTTGTCCTTTCCTGCACTATTTATTCTAAAAGCTGTTCGCTTTTGAATGTAAGCAATATAGAAACAAGGTTTTTCTCAAGCTCGTGTTATTTTTAAGTGTTCAATAAGTAGAATTAATCCGTCAGTATCAATATCATTGGTATACTAAATACCAATGATATTAATACGGACGGATTTTAATATTGTATATTAAAATAATCACTATTAAGAAGTCTGTGTAAAATTTTGTATTTACCATGATTTCTAGATTACAAAGAGCTCGGTTGATTTTTATTTGTTTATTTATTTTTGTACTTTCGATAACATTATAGTTGGTTACAAATAATTTTATTTAATATACTTAAAATGATGTCGGTGTTTTTAACTTTTTATAAGATTTTACAATCATAATCCTGCTGCCAGGGGAAATTTTCGGTGAATAAATATCAATTTGTATATATTCTCTGTGCTAAAACTGTTTTAGTTTTGTTTTTAACTATTATGCTCAGATGTAACTACTGAGCACGTTTAATATTTTTAATCAACGTTTTGCACGTTTATTAATAAAATACTCATTTTAGGACTAAACCTTTTAAAGCTTTTTTATTTTAAATAAAATAGATATCTGATGACCGTGTATAATTTTCGTGCATAAATACTGATAGGTACTTAAGTTATAAAGATCCTGTTCGTAAAAAAAAAATCTCCCATTTCTTTTTCCTTCTTTCGACAATCTTTTATTTTCTAACCCAATAATTTAAAATTGTGCTGTAGCTTTAAAATTTTTATATGTTAAATAAATAATTCTTACGTACTATGTTAAATCTCGGTGTATTTATAATGATTATTTCAATGATATAAGTAGTTCAGTTGATTTTTTTTCGCTTTTGAAAACATTATACTTCTCTACAATTTACTTTATTTAATATACTTAAAATATGCCAGTGCTTTGAAAAGTTTCCATAAGATTCGACAATCCTCTGCTTAGAAAGCAACGAATTTTATAAAATTAAAGGTTGAGTTGGATGTGATCGTGATCTAAAGCCGAGACAATAATGTATTTTGATTAATTTTAACACAATTATTTTAATTGGTAAATAAATCATATGAATTGTAATTTTCCAATTGAGTGAAAAAATGCCTAGGCCAGGTTTTGAACTAGTGACCTTTGGCTTAAGCTGTTAGTGCTCTGTTCTGAGCTATCCTGGACAAAGCTGGCGTCCACAATTCACTCGCGTAACTTTTTCATGAGAGCATCTTGTTTGTTATCTGAAACAGCTCAATACCAGGTGATGGAACTCTAAATAAATGCTGGATACATAATTACACTTGATTAACTTGGCGTTCATTGTTTTTGCTCTTATCAAAAGTTTACCCGAGTGAATTGTGGCCGCCAGGTTTGTTCAGGATAGCTCAGTTAACAGAGCATTGGCAGCTTAAGCCATGGGTCCCTTATTCAAATTTTAGTCTGGACACTTTTTTTTTTTACTTAGTTATAAAATTATAACTCAATAATCTACTTCGTAAATTGATTCGTTTATAAGAAATAAAGTGTTTTGTTCAAAACTGTCGAGGAATTCTTAGCCAAGTGCAGGGAAGGGGCCGGCACCTGGAAAATCTAAACCCCTGCACAATGAAGCTATGGATGAGACGCCAGGTGTCAGGTTCAAGTAACCGACAAAGGCCCAAAAAATATTTTGTATAATATATTATAATTTATAATATAATATTTTAATATAATTTATTTTAAAAAATAAATGCGTATATTTTTTAAAATAGTAATTTTAGTAGTTTAACAATTTTGCATATTCCATAGCTGTTATATTAAGAGTGTTCACAGATTTTAAATTTTCTCGTTCAATAATGCACTTCTTTCTCAAAAATTTCTGAAATCGTTTTTATATGAAGGAGTTGGAACTTATAGGCTGCGAAACATGAAAATTTCAGCCTATAAGTACAAAGAATTGAACATTTCTTAATTTAATTTAGGCATAATTCATTCTTGAATTATAATTGTCTATTCCCTGATGATTACCTTTCACTGATTAGCATATCGTTAAAAATGATTTAAAATGTTATACATGGCTATATTTTCTGAAAGATCGCATGCATTTGTTAGAAATTCAGACGCACTGTTTGTTTTCTTGTATCTTCATTAGATCAGCAAATGTTATGCATTTACGAATGAAAGTGCATTTGTAAATAATATGTCAGAAAGTAATATTTTTCTTTTATGATTGATTGCTTTTTATCTCATTTATACGATTATTAATTTCAGTATATCTCTGAGATCCCAAGCATCCAATGTTCATCTTGAATTTTTTGTACTACATTTCACGTTTTCTCTATAAAAATGCCTGCTGCAATATGTTCATTTGGTGTAGTCAAAGAACTCGATTATGAAAAATTCATTGATTTTTTTTTACGCTTTGTTGAAACCTCAAGCAAGTGAATTTATTAAAAAATACAGAATTTTTGCTCTGTTTGTTTTTTTTAAGAAAAGGAACAGAAAAAAATAAAGCATTATTTAACATATCTTTTTAGAATTTCTAAATTGATATATCAACGTATAATCGTAGATTAATTAATATTGAACTATTATTTGATTAAAAGTGTATTTTTGTAATATTGAAGTCTCCATTTTTTTATTTACAATTTATTTTTTACATTTAAGTCTTTAAAATGTTGCATTGTTGCAGTTTCACAACACTTTGGCATATTTTGACGAGCATTTATTGACGCATAATCTATTGTTGTTTCAACTACCATAAAGTTGTATGAGTTACAAAGAATATTTAGCGTTTTATCACTTGTGGCGGGCTAATTGTACATAATTTTACATAATACACCTTCGTAGGTAATTTTTTTTAATTCTAGCATATTAGGAAGTGGATTAAAAATCTGTTGCTAAATTCCATCTTTACATACAAAAATCAACTTGAGTGAAATAAAAGAGTGTGATAAGTACTTTTAATGTGAAGATATTTATTGATGGAATGACGAGGAATGGCACAAAAAAAAAAAAAAAAAAAAAAAAAAAAGAGTAATATATACGAATGAGCGATATAAGAGGGGATTATTGTACTTTGATCGGAATAGCTGACAGGCAAATATATGAAAAAAAAACATTAATAATATGTAGTAAACTCCTTTGCTCCTTGTTTAAGATGATAAAGTATCTTTGTCGCTGAAAAAATCATAGTAATAAGATTACTTAGATATTAGTATAAAAGAAGCATATGTTAGTATTTTCTTTTGACAGAAGAGAATTAAAACTAAAAGAACTCGCATAAATTATGCAGTTTTTTTTGTTTTTTTTTTTTTGTGTGTGTGTGTGTGTGTGTTATAAAAACGGCGTTTTAATGTTTTCATAGTACTGTAAAGTTATACATTCTATCAATTTAAAGAATGATTTGGATATAATAGTAATCTAAAGCCATCTGTTTTGTCAACTGACTTGCTCAGCTCAGCTGAGCTGAGACCGCCAGCGTCACGTGACTACTCAAAATCGGAGAAGCACGGTAGCCCGTCTTTTTCGTTAGCCCCGGCTTATCCGCGGCTGACGTCACATGGGTAAAGTCCATTTACCCTTGCAAGGCTTTCGCACTGTAATCTTAGTTTGTTTTCTGATACATTTTTTTCTAAATTGATAATTAACTGCATTTTTTTTTAACCAAACAACTTGTACTAATAGGTGTGTACTATGTCTAAAGCCTTTCGTATAAAATCCCATTCATCGTTGTGCATTTTGTATTTACATAGAAAGAGGGATGTTGAAATCAGAAATGTGTATGATGATATTAACCTAAAAGTGTAAAATCAATTCAGTATGTTATATCAAATATGGGCAAATAATCCCCATTCATTGTATATTACTTATTAGTTGAAAAAAGGGATGTTGACAGCAGAAATATCTATGATTCTTCACTTGAGATAAATTATAGTATTTTTCTATTATTCATTTTTAATGGTTATTTTTAAATTAATATTTCTATTATAATTTATTCACAAGGAATTACTACTATGTTTGCGAAAAACAACAGCAAACATAGCCATTTAAAAAGAAATCTAATAAAATATTTTTTAATAAGAAGAAAAATAAGATAATGATTTTTAAAAAAACAGAAAATGAGGAAGGTTGTAATTGCCCCGCATAGCCATTTAAAATGATGCTTCTGATTTTTATTAACTTTATCTTGAACAGTGGTGTACATTGCAACATTTATATTAAAAGATATTGGTAACCTACACAACATTTATCCAGACTATCGCTATTTTTAATAGAAATGCTTCAGTGTGCGGCATTGAACAGTTCAAGATAAAATTAATAGAAATCCGAGGTCTCATTTAGGAAAAGCAGGGTGGGACAATTGCTCTCCTCCTCCTAATGTTTTACACCACTTTATTTTTATATAAAGCGTCCCCTATCGAACTGAATGAATGCTGTATGCCGGACAAGCAGAGGATGCACAATTTTATTCATTTTATCTCGTCCAATGAGCGTCCTACTGTCAACCTATGACTGGCTTAAAATGACGTTCGAGGACGTGGTTAGGTGTCTCTTTTTGCCCCCCCCCCCCCCTGGACGTTCGCCGGATAACGAATAGATATTGCACGATGTTCAACGGACGAGGCAATATACTGCATAGGACGCTTATCGTATGTCCTCAGGTCGTGTTTGTGCCGTATGGGTAGCAATCGTCGTCAGTTTTAGGCTGGGATTACGGTGCCTCGCTATCTTAAATCTTATGCTCGATTGTAGGATGAGCGTTCCTACAATCGATCGTAACTTGGTATTACGGTGCCTCAGCGTAAGTCCTCGTGCTTCAGCGTAAGTCCTCCTGCAGTCAGCCAATCAGAGGCCGCAGTTACATTTGTTGTGGTTGCGCGCGCATCCTTGCGCTTAATCTTACGGCTGCTTCCAAGCTTTCATAAGATCACGAGGCAGTGTAAGACTGGGATACGGTGCCTCGCTATCTTAGATGTTACGCTCGATCGTAGGATGGGCGTTCCTACAATCGATCATAACTTGGTATTACTGTGCCTCAGCGTAAGTCCTCGTGCTTCCGCGTAAGTCCTCCTGCAGTCAGCCAATCAGAGGCCGCAGTTAAATTTGTTGTGGTTGTGCGCGCATCCACTTGCGTCTTATCTTACGGCTGCTTCCAAGCTGTCGTAAGATCGCGAGGCACTGTAATGCTGTTTATGTTTTGTTTATATCGTAAGTCTCTAAGTTGATCTTAAGTGAGGCACCGTAATCCCAGCCTTAGTTTCCTGCTTCGTTTCAATTATCCTGCAGATGTCTCTGCGATCAACTCTGTGTGGATTTCAGTATCATTTGGCATTGGAATTCAATATTTTAGCACTTTTTTAAGTATTAACGGGATAACCGATTTCCACACTATTTATTCTAAGCGCTATAACCTCCTATAATCGAATAGATTCATGCGAGTATTTGCCATAGTTTGGACAAACGCGTCCGCCTAAGCACAGTCTGAGCATAGTATGTTGCCTTTCTTATATCCTTATTTAGCCTGTACGACGTATGAATTCGACTAGAAAAGAGAGAAAAGCCAATAATCATTCGTTTGGTGCAAAGATGCTCTTTTGATAGTGATCTCTCAATGATCCAAAAATCGGTTCAATCAATCAAATTTTATTGCTCAATAACTTGTTAAATATAAAAGAAGAAGCATTATAATAAACTCATATATCAGGTTTCCTTCAGTTATAGAATAATATTAAAGGAAAAATGCTCCGGTAATTTTAATAAAGTAAATTAAAAGTTCTAGAGGATTTTTTAGAACGGTGAAAAGATGTAACTTCTGGCTTCAGGATAGTACAGTACCGTACAAGCGCATTGCATGTAAGTATCGTCTGCTGCATATTCCTTGGTTTCGTGTGCTCCGAATCTATACAAGTTTCTTGTTCTTTTTTTCCGCATGTGGCAATACTCTGTGTTTATTCTTATTAAGTTTAAATTCTGTTGTCACAATTTCTATTTCTACTTTGGCAACACATTTTTTGTATCTGTAGTTTGGCAACACCTATTTTGTTGTTCTCTTCTTGATGTGTTCCTGGCGTGTGTCGCCGTGCCATGTGCCATGTAATATTATATTGTACTTTTTATATCCATTAAACTCAAGTAATTAACCGAGCAATGAGTAACTTTGATAGGTTATGGCTACCAGTGCACTCTTCCAACCGCGTTTATTTTAAGTAAAGTGAATCTGTTTCGCTATTTTTCTTCAGAATAACTTTTCATTTCGAATCACGCTGTACTAAGCCTAACTGTCAGAATGACCGGCGTTGACGTTTCTGCGATAAATAAGTTTAATGGACTAAATTACTGTCAGTGGAGATTTCAAATCGTATGTGCTTTAAAAGCAAAATCAGTATTTACAACTGCTAACGGTACTAAAGTCAAGCCAGATACCGATGAAGCAAAAATAGAAAAATGGGAGAGAGATGACGCAGTAGCTATGTTCACAATATCTTCAGCCATGGAATTATCGCAAGTCACGCTTATTGAAAGCTGTTCTTCAAAAGAAATGCTTGAAAAGTTAGATTCTATTTTTAAATTGAAATCCGATTTCAACAAAATGCTTTTACTAAATAAATTTCATCAGATTAAAATCGAAAGTAATGAAACGGTCGTTCAGTATATTTCAAAAATTGAAAATCTTGCGCATCAAATAAAGGATTGTGGCGAAAGTATTAGCGATGCAACTATTATTACGAAAATATTGGGGACACTACCTCTGAAATACAGAAATTTCAGACAAGCTTGGTTATCTGTTGATGATAGTAAACAGAATTTATCGAATTTAACAGCGAGACTATGGCGCGCCACACACCAGAGAGACATGCGACAATAATCGTGAGACATGAGGCAAATTCTGCTGTTCAAACCGGTTTTTTCTTTGTCAACAGGGTGAAATTGTCGCATGCCTCACGCTTTTCTGCCTCATGTCTCTTTGGTGTGTGGCGCGCCTTATTGATGAAGAAACCTCATTATCTCAATCTGAACAGAGTGAGTCTGCATTTTTTTGTTTCTAATCGTCCAAAACTTGAACAAAAAAAGCCTGCAAACTACTCAAGAAATGAAAATAAATTCAAAACAAACAACAGAAGCACACATAAATCGAAAATAACATGTTATTCGTGTCAAAAAAAGGTCACTATGCAAGAGAATGCCGTTCCAAGCCTCGTGAAAAAGGTAATGATTATATTGATAGAAACAAGGGTTCATCAAGTTACAGTGCATTTAGCAGCGAAATAGGGAAAACTGCAGAAAAAAGTGAACAATGGATTCTCGACAGTGGTGCATCTGCTCACATGAGCTATAATATCAATTATTTCAACAATTTCACTGAATCAAATAATAATGAAGCTATTCGTTTTGGTAACAATCTAGAATTACCCATTAAAAGAAGAGGAAATGTAAATATTTAGAAGTTTATTAATGGAGAATGGCAAGAAGGAGAAATACATAATGTTCTCTATGTACCTGATCTGAAGAAAAATCTGCTCTCTGAAGGTGTGATAGCAAGTAAAGGCATGAAAATAACAAAAATGCAAGATCATGCTGATATTTACAATTGTAAAGATGAATTAGTTGGAACTGCAATACGTTCTGCAAACAACTTATATCACATGCTCTTTAAAACTGTAGTTCACTTGAAGCTAACATTTCTCAGAAGAATAATTTGAAAGTATTGCATGAAAGAACAGGGCATATAAATTTGAAAGCTCTATATGAACTAAGTAAAAGAGGCTTAATTGAAAAACTAGATATTTAAGAAAAAGATTAATTTTTCTGCGGGGGATATCAATACGGTAAACAACATAGATTTTCATTCAATGCTAAAGAATACAAAGCAACTAAACCAGGAGAGTTAATATACAGTGATATCTGTGGTCCCATGTCTGTTCAATCGGTAGGTGGAGCAAACTATATCATTTTAATGAAAGATGATTTCAGTGGTTACAGAACCGTTAACTTTCTCAAACATAAAAGTGATGCTCTAGGAGCTTTCTAAAATTTTGTTCAATTATGTGAAAATAAGTTTGGTCATCAAGTTAAAGCACTTCGAGTTGGCAATGGTAAAGAATACATCAAGCTACATTTTGATGAGTATCTGCGTAAGAAGGGTATTCAATTAGAGACAACAGCTCCGTATACTCCACAGCAGAATGGAAGATCTGAAAGAGATGTGCGCACAATAGTAGAAAGTGCTCGTTCTATGATCTATTACAAAGAACTGCCTTTGTACCTGTGAGCAGAAGCTGTAAACGCAGCTGTTTACATCCTGAACAGAACTCCTACAACACAAGTTCCAGATTCAACACCTTTTGAATTATGGACTGGAAAATCTTTATCACTTAATCATCTGAGAATTTTTGGTTCAGAAGCCTACATGCATGTCCCTGATGTCCTTCGAAAGAAGTTAGAACCCAAAAGCAAGAAAATGATATTTGTACGGTATGAGAAGGAATCGACAAACTATCGCCTCTTCGATCCAGTCACTAAAGCCATCAAAGTATCAAGAAATGTAATCTTCAATGAAGAAAATTGTAAATTGAATATCTCACCGCCAGCATCAACAATCTTTCTTAATATTGATGAAGATGATATGGTCAAAGATTCTATAGATAAAGTTCCAGATAACTTATGCAATAGTCTTCCTAAGCAAAATGATGATCATTATGGCCTTCGTCCCAGAGACACCCTAAGAGTTCCTGCTCGTTATGAAGTAAATGTAGCCGACATAGTAACACCAGAAACATATGAAGAAGCAATGAATTCTCCTCAAGCAGATAACTGGAAAGAAGCCATAAATGAAGAATTGAATTATCTTCAGAAGAATGAGACCTGGGATCTTGTACCCCTTCCAGAGAAAAGTAACATAATTGCATAGGCGTAACCAGCCTTTTGAACGGGGGGGGTGCCCAGACTTTTTAACCTGAATATGTTGGATATAAACAATATCTTATATATAGTAAAACCTGTTCAAACGGAACCCCATTAAACCGGTCGAATTTCCTTTTTAAACAGGTTTTCCTCTTAGAATTCATAGTTGTGTGGTATTTCTTTTAAAAAGGGCCAAACGCGATTTTTGTTTGCGTGAGGGGGTGTGAGAAGGGGTTCAAAACTAAATCTAATGGTAAAAGAAAAGATATGTAAATCTCCTTGCAGCAGTGAAATAAGACAGTGACTAAGTGTGGTCACAAGTGTAAAACCTTTTGGCACCCTAACTTCTTATAAAGATTAAAAAAAGACCTTTAAACATGCTGTAAACTTCTATAGGCACAGGGGAATTGCATGAGATCTAAAATTATCTATGTCAAAGTCTTGTAGATGAAATTTTGCCGGATGATAAATCTCAGATAATACATGCTATACACCAGTACATACCCACGAAAGTTTTTCAGAATCTGACTCCATGACTTCTTAGGGATCACCGAGGGGGACCCAAGAAATTTTGGAGGAAAGTTCATATAAATAATTATTATAATATTATAAATAATTACGAAATTCATTAATAATTCATGTTTTTACCTCAGAATGTATCCAATGTATTAGGTAAAGCAGGTCATGATAATACAGTAGACGCTCGATTTTACGAACTCGAGTGGACTCATATAAAGTGTTCTTAAATGGGAATAACATTAGTTCAATGGGATGCTGGTCGGGACCAGTACATCAGTTCGTAAAAAAGAAGTTCGCAAAATCGAACGTCTACTGTATACACTAAATTTTGTCAAGATGATAAAAATTATATTATTATGATGCGACTGTAATAATAGAGATAGGTGCTTGTCTGTCTCTGGGTGTGTGTGTGTATGCGCGCGCGCTGAACTCTGAAAAAAACCATGCGGTCCTCACAGCCTTCAAGATTTGACAGGAAAGTACCTGTTTGCCTGAAGTCGTGCATATCGAAGACAATTTCTGGAATTTTTCAATTAATTTTTTATGTGAATTTTTTTCAGATTAGTAAAAAAGAATCCGATTTATATATTTTATCCAGTAAACTTTGTCTTCTTTTCAATAAAGTTTTTTCGAGATTCTTACAGCGATTTTTCAATTTGTAACAATTTTTTAATGTTATTTTTAGAAGGGTTTTTTCGCTTTCCTAAAAGGAATCCGGTTTAAATATTTTACCAATTAGTTAATTTCATTCCCTGCTGTTTTTTAATCTTTTCTGAATTTTTAATGCGATTTTTAGCGGGGATTTTTGCACTTTCGAGGCGATTTTTTTTTTACCTTTTTTTAAACAGAAAAAACTCTCTGGTAATTTTTGTAATTGCCGTGATTAAATTCGAATTGAAAGAATGTCAAATCAGTTCTTATAAGAAAGCTGAAAATTTAATTTGGCTCGAAAAAAAAAAAAAAAATCACGATAATTCAGGAATCGTTTGTTTCGAGACGGAAGTGGTCGTAGCTTGGTCGGGGGTACGTTGCCGAAGGCAGTCCCCGACCCTCCCCCTCCCCCCCCCCCCCCAAAAAAAAAAAAAACTAGATTTCTTTAATTCTATGTTCGTTTAAAAAAAGCAACCAACGAAACTCCACTAGTAATGAAGTTTTCTTTGAGAGGCAGGGTTTGAAATAACGTGCGGGATCGCGCGATTTGTGCACAGAAAAGGAAAGTCCCGCATAATAAAAAATGCTGTGCAGTATTTCCGTCCTCAAAATTCTTTTACAAATCTGTGATTCTTCAGTGAGTAATTAAAAAAAAATAAGTCCGCGATTTTTATTTCTTTTGTGGAACTTCTCAAAATCAATTCGTGACTCGGTCCCGGAAAAATTTGAGAATTTATTCAAACGATCGTGGAAAGTACAGTGAATTTCGGTAAAAGAGTGCAGAAAGAAATCGGGAATTTCGTCAAACATTGCGCAAAAAAAATCATGAATTTCGATAAATGATTGACGAGAAAATGTTGCAAATTTCATCAAAAAGTTGCGGAAAAGAGTAGAGGATTTTGATAATTGGTACGAAAGATATCGAGAATTTTCCCGATCGGTCGCACAAAACTATCGCGAATTTAGACAAATGACCCCTGTAAAAAAAATCAGTTTCGTGAATAGGTAGCCAAAAAAAAAAACAAATTTCGTCAAAGGATCCCGGTGAAAACGAGAATTTTGTCAAAGGATCACAGAAAGAAAATGCGAATTTCGTCAAAAGATCGCGGAAAGATAAATGCAAATTTCGTCAAAAGATCGCGTAAAGAAAACACGAATTTCATCGAAGGATCGTGCTAAAGAAATCCCAATTTCGTCAAAATATCGCGGTAAAAAATGCGAATTTCCTCAAAGGATCGCGGTGAAAAACACGAATTTTGTCAAAGGTTAGTGGTGAAAAGTGCGGATTTCGACTAAAAAGCGAGTAGAAAGACGTGAATTTCTTATAAATATTCTAGTGAATATCGTCAAATGATTTTGGGAAAAATTGTAAATATCATGAAATGATCGCACAGTAAAATCGCGAATTTCGTCAAAATTTACTACACTGGGCTAAAAGCTTGAAACCGGGTCCTTTTGCTAGTTTCAAAAGAACTCCGCGAAACGAGAGGAAACTCCAAAAATCGCATACAAATTTTCAGAGGAAAAAAATTACTGTATTGACTTGAAAGACTGCAACTATATTCCTTTTACGAATGTCAAAATATGGTCGCGAAACACGAAATTCAACCAACCAACCAATTCCAGATTAATTTTAATTTTCTGTGCTATTATTTCCCATTTTCAAAGGAGGCAGGGTCTGTGCACCCTCACCTTTTCCCCGGCTAATCGCATTTTACAATTACTGTTTGACATCTGCATTCCCTTTCAAATTTTTTTGTTTCCTTCTAGGCTTTAGACTGCGAAATCAAAGAGACAAATAATTTCTGTTTCTATCCTCGTCAAGAACTTGAGTTAATTTCTCATGAAATTGCAGAAACATGCAAGAGAAAGAACGGCGTTAAAAAAAAATCTCCCACAAAAAAAAAAAAAGACGTCAAAGTTGGATTATAAGACCTCCTTTTTGACTTACTATGACTAATACAGATTCTTGTAAATATTCTAGTTTTAAAAAAGATAAAAAAAATTCTGGAATTCTTTTTTTTTTTTTTTTTTATCACAGTTCAATTCTTAAGCAGTTAGTTTTCTGAACTAAACTAATTTGCTAAACTAATTGAACTCTGCTTTCACTTCTTTTTTCTTTTGTAGATTTCGATTTTTTTTTTAATAATTGTGCTTGAGTCTGCGCAGGCGGGGGGGGTGTGCCCGGGCACCCAGGGCACCCCCTCTGGTTACGCCTATGTAATTGGATCCAAGTGGGTATTTAAAATAAAATATCTTCCCAATGGAAAAATCGACAGATATAAAGCCAGACTCTGTGCCAAAGGGTTCTCTCAAGTGGAGGGAGTAGACTTCGGAGAAACTTTTTCACCAACCTCAAGGTTTGACACTATAAGAGTTTTATTAGCTATAGCTGCACAAAGAAAATGGAAAATTCTACAAATAGATGTGAAAACTGCTTTTCTCTATGGCGAAGTTGAAGAAACAATTTTTATGCAGCCTCCTCCAGGCTTAGGTTTTGCTAAAGACCTAGTGTGTCGACTTAAAAAGTCTCTGTATGGACTGAAACAAGCATCCAGTTGTTGGAACAAGACCTTTTCAGATTTTCTCAAAGGTTTTGTCTTTAAGCAAAGTAATGCTGATCCTTGTGTTTTCAATGATAATTTTCAAGGTAAGAAAGTACTTCTAATTTTGTATGTAGATGATGCTTTATTATTTTCTGAAGAAAAGAAGATATGAATTGAAAATGTAGATGATTTTCAAAGGAAGTTTGAGGCAACTATTTGTGAAACTGGTTGTTTTGTTGGAATTGAAATAAACTATAGAGCAAACGGCACAATTTTCTTACATTCAGAAAGTTATATAAAGAGAATCTTGAAGCGATTTTATTTAGATAATGAAAGTCCAAATAGTATACCTGCAGATCCTGGAACAATTCTATCATCAGAATCTAATCCATTACCAGAAGGAAAATCTGTCCCTCACAGAGAAGCTATTGGATCTTTAATGTTTCTTGCCATCACAACACGTCCGGATATAGCTTTTTCTGTTAATCTTGTCAGCCGATTTCAAAACAACCCAAGCCAAGTGCATTGGAATGCAGTGAAACGTATTTTCAGATACCTGAAAGGTACGGCAGCCTATGGCATTGAATATTCCCCCGTGGATAATCATGGTTGTCACCTTGTTAGCTTTTCTGATTCTGACTTCGCTAATGATGTTGACACAAGAAAATCCACTTCCGGTTATGTGTTCAAAATTAGTAATGGTCCTGTTACTTGGTCTAGCCAAAAGCAGCCAATTGTTTCTACGTCTACAACTGTGGCTGAATATATTGCAGCTTCAACTGCTGTGAAGGAAATATTGTGGCTACGACAACTTCTACAAGATGTGAGTGAAAGTGAAATTTGTAAAGAGGGTGTTACTCTCTTTATTGATAATCAAAGTGCTATTAAGTTGATTAAAACCCAGTATATCACAAGCGTAAAACACATTGATGTTCGCTATCATTTTATTCATGAAAAATGTAATGATGGGTTAGTCATTGTGAAATCAGAAGAGCAGTTAGCTGATATTTTTACAAAAGCTCTTCCATAGGCGTAACCAGCCTTTTGAACGGGGGGGTGCCCAGACTTTTTAACCTGAACATGTTGGATACAAACAATATCTTATATAGTAAAACCTGCTAAAATGAATCCCATAAAACCGATCGAATTTCCGTTTTAGACAGTTTTCCATCTTAGAAGATATAATTCTGTGGTATTTCTTTTAAAAAGAGCTCAAACGCGATTTTTGTTTGCGTGAGGAGGGTTGAGAAGGGGTTCAAAACATTAAAACTAAATCTAATGGTAAAAAAAAAAAGATACGTAAATGTCCTTGCAGCAGTGATATAAGACAGTGACTAAGTGTGGTCACAACTGTAAAACATTTTGACACCCTAACTTCTTATAAAGATTTAAAAATGCCTTTAATCATGCTGGAAACTTCTATAGGCACAAGGGAACACTGCATGAGATCTAAAATTATACCAGTCTCAAAGTCTTGTAGATGAAATTTCCCGGATGATAAATCTCAGATAATACATGCGGTACATCTGTACATGCGCACGAAATTTTTTCAGAATGTGACTCCATGACTTCTTAGGGATCACCGGAGGGACCCAAGAAATTTTGGAGGAAAGTCTATATAAATAATTATTATAATATTATAAATAATTATAATATTCATTAATAGCGTAATTTCCTGCCTATAATCCGCGGCTCAAACAATCATGTTTCGACCCAGAAATTTTATTTCATTAAGTTAAATATTTATCGCGATTTGATAAGTTACGTTTTATGAAACAAGATTTCTGGGTCTGAACCTAATTGTTTGATCCGCAGATTATAGGCCGGAAATTACGGTAATTCAGGTTTTTTACCCCAGAGTGTGTCGAATATATTAGGTAAAGCAGGTCAAGATAATATAGACTAAATTTTTATCAAGACGATAAAAATTATACTATCATGATGCGACTGTAATAATAAAGATAGGCGCTTGTATGTCTCTGTGTGTGTGTACGCGCGCGCGCGCGCTGAGCTCTGAAAAAACAATGCAGCCTGCACCCGTAAGATTTGACAGGCCCTGTATGCCTGAACTCATGCATATGGAAGACAATTTCTGGAATTTTTCAATTAATTTTTTATACGAATTTTTTCGCATTTTGCGGCAATCTTTTCAAATAAGTAAAAAAGAATCCGATTTCAATATTTTACCCAGTAAACTTTGTCTTCTTTTCAATAAAGTGTTTTCGAGATTCTAACAGCAATTTTTCAATTTTTAACAATTTTTTAATGTTATCTTTAGATGGGTTTCTTTCGCATTTCGCGGTGATTTTTTTTTTTTTTTTTTTTTTTTTGACATTTCTAAAACGAATCCGGTTTAAATCTTTTACCCAATTAGTTAATTTCGTTCCCTGTGGTTTTATAATCTTTTCCGAATTTTTAATGCACTTTCTAGCGGGGATTTTCGTGCTTTGAGGCGATTTTTTGACATTTTTTGAAACAGAAAAACTCTCTGGTAATTTTTGCAATTGCCGTGATTAAATTCGAATTAGAATAATGTCAAATCAGCTCTTATAAGAAAGCTGAAAATTTAATTTTGCTCGAAATAAAAAAAGCAATAATTCAAGATTCGCTTGTTCGAGACAGAAGAGGTCGTAGTTTGCTCGGGAGTACGTTGCCGAAGGCAATCCCCCCCCCCCCCCCCCAAATCCTAGATTTGCTTAATTCTATGTTCGTTTAAAAAAACCAACCACTTCTCTAGTAATGAAGTTTTCTTTCAGGGACAGGGTTTGAAATAACGCGCGGGATCGCGCGATTTGTGCACAGAAAAGGAAAGTCTCTCATAATAAAAAATGCTGGGCAGTATTTCCCCTTTCAAATTCTTTCACAGACCTGTGATTCTTCAGTAAGTATTTTTTTTTTAAATTGGGTCCGCGATTTTTATTTCTTTTATGGAATTTCTCAAAATCAATTCGTGAATCTGTCCCGGAAAAAAATTGAGAATTTCTTCAAACGATCGTGGAAAAATATCGGGAATTTCAATAAAAGAGTGCAGAAAGTAATCGCCAATTTCGTTTAAAGATTGCGCAAAAAAATTACGAATTTCGATAACGGATTGACGAATTTTTTTTTTCAAATTTCGTAAAATGTTGCGGAAAAGAGTAGAGAATTTTGTTAATTGGTACGGAAAGATATCGAGAATATTTCCGAACGGTCGCGCAATACTATCCCGAATTTCGACAAATGATCTCCCTGTAAAAATATCAGTTTCGTCAATCGGTCGCAACAGAAAATAAATTTCGTCAAAGGATTGCGGTAAAAACGAAAATTTCGTCAACGGATCGCAGAAAGAAAGTTCGAATTTCGTCAAAAGATTACGGAAAGAAAAAGCGAATTTCATCAAAAGATCGTGGAAAGAAAACGCGAAATTCATCGAAGGATCGCGTGCTAAAGAAATGCCAATTCCGTCAAAATATTGCGGTAAAAAATGGGAATTGTTGGGATTTTGAATCCCGTTAAACAGGCGTGAGTACGTGATAAATTGTAAATTGGGACTTACCCTTCTTCAGGATACTTATCCATTTCGGTGTAAATCCACACTTTGTTTTAATCCAATATGTGTTAGTTGTCATATTTTTTAATCAACCACTCTTTATAACCTCCTTTGACAAAAGAAATTGTAGACTATTATATCAAATGAATAAGCGGCGGTAACACTTTAAGGTATTTAATTCACATTGTTTAAATTGTAAAAGAGAGAGAGCATTTTACATGCCTCTTCTCTGGATTAACTACATGTTCAGAATGGAAAAAATGTTTACATTATAAGATAATAAATCAGTAATAATAATTGTAATAATAATATCATAATAATAATAATAAATCAGTTTAATGTAGTCTGTGAGTCTTAATGCAGTCACTCAACAAGACATTATCTTTATCAAAGGATTTTCAAGGTTAAATACATTTGAAGAGATTTATGGCTGAGTTGAAACGACGTATTATTTATGTAACTGTAGAAATTATCTTTAGCACAGTTATTTAGCTTGATTTATGTCCATCACGAATTTCTTCAAAGGATAGTGGTAAAAAACACGAATTTTGTCAAAGGTTAGCTGTAAAAAACACGAATTTTGTCAAAGGTAAGTGGCGAAAAGTGCGGATTTTGTTAAAAAATCGCGTAGAAAGAGGTGAATTTCGTCACACGATTTTGGGGGAAATTTGTAAATATCATGAAATGATCACAGAATAAAATCGCGAATTTGTCAAAATTTATTGCACTGGGCTAAAAGGTTGAAACGGGGTTCCTTTTCCTACTTTCAAAAGAACGCCACGAAACGAGAAAAAACTCTAAAAATCGTATACAAATTTTCAGAGGAAAAAAATTACTATATTGACTTGAAAGACTGCAACCATATTCCTTTCAAGCATGTCAAAAAATGGCCACGAAACACTAAATTCAACCAACCAACCAACCTGTAGATTAATTTGAATTTTCTGTGCTATTATTTGACATTTACAAAAGAGGCAGGGTATGTATCCCCCCCCCCCTTTACCTCGGATAATCGAAATTTGGAATTACCGTTTCACATTTGCATCCCCTTTTAATGTTTTTTTTTTGCTTCTTTCTTAACTTTAAACTACCAAAGCAAAAAGACAAATTGTTTCTATCCTCGTCAAGAACTTGCGTTAATTTCTCATGAAATTGCAGAAACATGCAATAGAAAGAACGGCGTTAAAAACATCTACCACAGACAAAGGACGTCAAAGTGGGATTATAAAGCCACCTTTTTGAATTACTATGACTAATACAGATTCTTGCAAATATTCTAGTTTTAAAAAAGATAAACGACATAATTTTCTTTTTTTAAAAAAAAGAATGTGGGTTTCTTTTTTTATCACATTTCAAAACTTAACCGTTTAGTTTTCTGAACTAAACTAATTGAACTCTGCTTTCACTTCTTCTTCTTTTTTCTTTTGTAGATTTCTATTTTTTAAAATAATTGTGCTCGAGTCTGCGGAAACGGGGGGGGTGCCCGGGCACCCAGGGCACCCCCCCTGGTTACGCCTATGTCTTCCCAAGGTAAGATTTCAAAAATTAAGAGAACTGCTCAACATAAAAGAAATAGACAGTGTGTGTGACTCTGGTTGAACTTTATTAACTTTCAGCATATAACAATTTCTTTTAAAACGATATTTATTTTTAATGTTATAACTCATCTTTTATTTTATAGCTAGTTTTTTTTTTGTTTATGTCATTCATTCATAGTGATTTCATGTAATGTAATTGTACTAAGTGTTAAACTAAGTAAGTTTTATATATCTATTATGTTTATTCTAGTGACAACATAATTGGAGGGAGTATTAAGTTTAAATTCTGTTGTCCCAATTTATATTTCTACTTTGGCAACACATTTTTTGTATCTGTAGTTTGGCAACACCTATTTTGTTGTTCTCTTCTTGATGTGTTCCTGGCGTGTGTCGCCGTGCCATGTGCCATGTAATATTATATTGTACTTTTTATATCCATTAAACTCAAGTAATTAACCGAGCAATGAGTAACTTTGATAATTCTGTTTTGATTCTTGTTGTTGTGGAATGTGAAAAATGATAGAATCTAGTAAGCCGTCTGTTGGCTCGCATATATTTAGTGTTAAAATAAATTCGTGTTTACAGCCCGCTTTGGTGTTTATGTGAACGAACCAGTTGTGAAAGTGATTAGTAAAAGATGCAAAACCATTTGTTGGTACAAGTCTAGACGGAGCACTAGTGAAAAATGAAAGAGTACAATCGAACATTTTATGAACTGCCGAGTGATATCGTCTGTGATGAAAAATTACCTCAGCTTGTAAGGTAAGTTAACTTTGAATATTTTATTTCATGTCTAAAAAGAATTTATTGTGTTTAAAAGTGTAGAATTATTTTGAAAGTATACAGTTTGGATATTTTAGAACTAGTTTTGGGCTTGATTTAAGCAAAAAGGAGTGAACTGGCATCTTTAAAAACAAAAAGAATTGCTCTACGGAGAAGTGTAACAAATTACATTAAGAAAATCGAAAGTATAATCGCAAGTGATGACATTAATGTAATAGAATTAGAAGAAAATATTGAATTGTTAAAACAGAAAGAAACGGATCTAAAAAAACTTGATAGGGAAAATGAAGTTTTAATTACAGAATCTAAACAATTAGAAAGTGAGATAGTTAGCGCACAGGAAATCTCAGATAAAATTGATTTGTGGAAATTTAAGGGTAAAAAAATGTTGAAAATACAAAATGCTGAGTTAAATAAGAGTGAAATTAAATCTGAAAGCGTAATTTCAGAAAACGTGTTTGAGACTATTAAATTACCTAGATTATCATTACCTACTTTTGGAGGTAATATAACAGAATGGATAGCGTTTAAGGATCTTTGTAATGCATGCGTAAACAGCAATATAAGCATATCTAATGCTAAAAATTACAGTATTTGAAGGCTTCGTTGAAAGGTGAAGCGTATCGCGTCATTCAGTCTATTCAAATTTCGAATTCTAATTTTGAGATTGCGTGGAATCTATAAGACGAAAGATATTCAAATAAGCGAGAACAAATATTTGCATATATTAAACGTATTTTAAGTTTACCAACTATTCAAACAGAATCAGCTATTGCTATTTTAAATCTAGTTGACAACATTAATGAAGTCATTTACTCATTAGAACTATTGAACCAAACCATTGACAAATTTGGTGATACATTAATGACTTATGTTTTGCAAAAATTGGATCCTTCTACAAAATTGTGGTAGGAACGTCAGCTTAAAAGCGGAGAAATTCCGAAACATAAAAACTTAATCGAATTTCTTAAGAATTACGCAAGAACTCTTCAAAATAGCAAGCTAGTGGTAAATAAGGTACCTAAATCTGTAGTTCCGAATAAGAGTAATGCTTTTGTAGCTACGTTAGGTTGTGGTTATTGTAAGGAAGACTATAGTTTAGCTAAGTTCTCGAAGTTTCTTGATTTACCTGTTCAACAACGAATAGATTTCGTAAAACGTAATCATTATTGTTTCAATTGCTTATCTATACTGGTGTCCAAATTTAAGGACCAGTCACAAAGTGCTAATTTCTAAGTAAGCAAAAACTCAAAAGTAAATAATATAATTCAAATAATTACTATCCCTACAGCACAGCTAGTCCATATAGCATCTCATTCATATCACATATGGTCACAAGTGTCACGGTCACTACGGCGAAACAAAAAGTAGGAAATTCCACACTTCTCATTATGAGTCTCAAATGATCAATATATGTGACTCCACTGAGACATCAATGTGACTGCTGCTTTGTGACGCGTCACCAGGTGACTTTACAATGTAGTTGCATTGTGACTCTTATGTGACAGTCATTTTTAGACTCAATTTCAAAGTCATCATGAACATTGCATTATGATAAGTCACCAAATAATATCACATTATAGTCACATGGGGACTTTTCACAAAAGAGCACAATGGTGACTTCACAGTAGTCTCTCTGTCACCTGAAAGTCATCATGTGACTTTAATGTGACATTATTTGGTAACTTATCACAATGCAGCGTTCACGATGACTTTGAAATTGAGTTTACAGATGACAGTCACACGAGAGTCACAATGTACCCACATTGCAAAGTCACATGGTGACTCGTCATAAAGCATCAGTCACAGTGACGTCTCAGTGGAGTCACATATAGTGATCATTTGAGACTCATAATGAGATGTATGGAATTTCCAATTTTTTTGCTTCACCGTAGTGACTGTGACACTTGTGACCATGTGTGACATGAATGAGATGTTATATTGACTATCTGTGCTGTAGAGATAATAATTATTCGAATTATATCATTTCCTTTTAAGTATTTGCGTACTTGAAAATTAGCATTTTGTGATCGGTCCTTAATTTTGGACACCAGTGTAATATGCATTTCCTCAATAAATGTAAGAGTCTAAATACGTGCCATCATTGCTTTAAGAAACACCGTAGTATTTTGCACATGGTAAATTATTCTAAGGAATAAGAATCAGTCAAATAGTATGTCTCCACACGCACAAGAATTTATCCCTAAAAAAGTTGAGTCAGTAAGTGAAAATGTTTCGTCTACAGCCTGTGCCTCTCATTATGAGTCAAACAAAAATTGTAATCAAAAGAGCCATATTTTGTTGTGTACCGCATTAGTAAAAGTTCAAAATTCTAAACAAGAGTTTGTACAATGCAGATGTTTATGTGATACTGGCTCTCAGAGGTCATTTATTTCAGAAGAATGTGTAAATAAATTAGGATTAAAGGTCAAAGATAGTTCTATCTCTGTGTCATGTTTGGGAACATTTAATACTGTAAGTAATGGGGAAGTTGATTTATTATTCACTTCTCACTTCAAAAGTGATCTTAGAGTATCAACATCAGCATTCGTGATGGATAAGGTGACAGATAATATTCCCTATGTGTCTTTGCCTTCAATCATTTGCAATAATTTCAATGATTTAATGTTAGCTGATCCATTATTTTTCAAATCACAAAAAATTGACATTCTATTTGGTGTAAATGTATTTATGCATTTAATGACTGGAGGAATTGTCAGACGTGAACCTAACCTTCCATTTGCATTAAATTCGAGACTTTGGTGGATAATTTCGGTACTACAAATTTTGAAACACTGGCAACTGATCCAGTATGTGTAAATCATTTAAGTACAAAAACTGACGAGCTAGTAAATTCATTCTGGGAATTAGAAAAAATTCCAAATGTGCAACCTTTAACAGTTGAAGAAAAACTTTGTGAAAGGCATTGTAAGAGTTCTCATTTCAGAGAAAAAACAGGCCGCTACTCAGTTGCATTACCGTTTAAACAGGATCGAGACAATTTAGGTGATTCTCGCCAAATGGCACACAGAAGATTTCTTTATCTTGAGAAAACATTAATATCCATGCCAGAAATTTACAACCAATATGTTCAATTTATGAAAGAATATTTATCTCTGGGCCACATGGACCTTGTTTCTAATACAGATCGTGAATTAGAGAATAAACATTATTACATCACTCGTCTTGAATAGTTCTTGTTTAACCACCAAATTAAGAGTAGTTTTTGATGGGAGTGCTAAAACAACAACAAGTGTATCTTTAAACGACACTCTAATGGTAGGTCCCAAAACACAAGATGATTTAATTTGCATTTTATTAAGATTTAGATTTCATAATATTGCAATCACAGCTGATATAAGAATGATGTATAGGCAAGTAAAAATTCATGACAAAGATAGGGATTTTCAGAGAATATTATGGAGAGATAGTCGAGAAACAAATACAAGTTTTTCGCTTAAACACTGTCACGTATGGAACTGCTGCTGCTCCATATATTGCAACTAAAGCTTTGGGCCAGTTAGCAATTGATGAGGGTCTTAATTTCCCAAAAGCAAAGATTACAGTTTTAAGAGATTTTTTATGTTGATGATGTTTTAACTGGTGTTGAGAATAGTCAGGAAGGTACTAAATTGATATATGAATTGCAGAAAATGCTAAAAAAAAGTGGGTTTGAGTTACATAAATGGTCCACAAATGAACCACCACTATTGAAAAATGCTGGGTTAGCAATGACAGTTAATGATAATATACATAGTGTAGTGGGCAATAAAGCCATAAAAGTTCTAGGAGTGGAATGGCATCCTGATAAAGATATGTTCAAATGTAATTTGAGTGATATAGATTATCAAAGTGTCCCTACTAAAAGAATTATTCTGTCATTTGTATCAACGCTTTTTGATCCATTGGGATGGATTGCACCTTTTGTAATTCTAACTAAAATTATCTTTCAAGAACTGTGGAAATTACAATTATCATGGGATGACCCAGTACCAGAAAATATTGATCAAAAGTGGAAAATTTTGTGCCAAGAAGTCAAACTCTTAAATTCCATATATATACCTAGAAAAGTCATCTTGCCCAATTATTCTCGATGTGAACTTCACGAATTTTGTGATGCTTCAGAAAAGGGTTATTCAGCAGTTATTTACGTTAAAACTTGTGATAACTCTAACACTGATGTGAAACTTTTAACAGCTAAAACTGGCGTAACACCACTAAAACCTGTCACGATTCCAAGACTGGAATTATGTGCTGCAGTATTGCTGGCACACTTAATACAGGCGGTTAGAGATGCATTTCATATAAAACCTGATTCTGTGCACGCATGAAGTGATTCACAAATTGTATTGTAATGGTTAAGATCAAATCCTAAAAGATGGCAAGTCTTTGTAGCCAACAGAGTATCTGAAATCCAATCCATTTTACCAGCTGAGAATTGGAACCATGCGAACGGAAAAGAAAATCCTGCTGATTGTGCATCACGTGGGTTACTTCCTGCAGAACTACTGTCCCATGACTTGTGGGGGAACGGCCCACTGTAAAGCCGGGAACCCACGTGTGGAAAAATACGACGGAATTGGACAGCGGAACGGAAAAATTGACCCCATACTTGCCGCGTACAAATGCGAAAACGCAGCGGAATTGTAGTTAAACGTGTTTTAACTTTTTCCGTTTTCTGCGATGGCATCTGTAGAAATCAGACATGCGCAGTAGTTAGCGCGGAAGCGCCAGCGAAAAACGCAAGTGCGGTTCTCACCAAAAAGTAATCAGCTCCAATTTATATAAAGGTCTAACTAAATCTAAAGTTTCAACAGATTCCATGCATTAGTTCTTTAAATAGACCACCCACAATTTTTTTGTCAGAGACAAACAAATAGACAGGCAAACAGACAGACAATTTATAAAAATAGTCAAATCGTATTCCAGACAAGACCTTCTAAAACTATAAATTCTTCAAAAACTGGTAGTCAAAATTTTTCATGAATCCAACACTTTTCTTTTTCTAAATACAAAAGAAAGCATGAAAAAATGAACAAATTGATTCCACCCGTAACGTAGGATCAGAAATAGCAAATCGATTCAGTACACAGATTCGATGTCGATCTTTACATGCAGGTTGAATCGTTTTCAAGACGATTCTTTAGATGCGGGCAGAATCGTTATCCTTTAATTTACTTCAAATCGAATCGCGGTCGATCCAAGAGTCGGGATCAGGTTGAATCATTATATTTATTCTTCCAGTTTTACTGTTTTAGTGGCAGAATTGATGTAAAATTTCATATAAGGAAGGATTTTTTTTTTTCTTTCTTGGTCACATCAGTGTTGGATGCAGGTAATTTTCTACAATTGGGATTTCTGCGACTCCGGGGGAGAGCATATTTTAGAGATCCGTAAGGGGAGGGGGGAATTGCACATTTCCAATTAAAAAGCATATAATCTTAAAACTTCTGGGGGGGGTCTTCAATGTTCCAGGGGGAATGTCCCCACCGGACCATCCCCTGAATTCAACACTAGGTTAAATCATTAAACTTTTGTTTAGAAGCCTAGTTATTCGGGTTACTAGTTTATTATGTTGTATTTTTCAAGTTCGCCCCTTGTAATCCGTCTCCCCCCCCCCTTCCTCGCCAATCTTAATTTACAGGGCCGTTCAAAATATGCATGCAATTTTTAAAATGCCAAATTCTCGTTCTATTTTATCATAAATCCACATTTTGACCAAAGATATATTTGAGGTCGCCCCTCCGACCGTTTAGGACTTACCTGCCGCCCCAGGGGGCATACTTACTGTTTCCTCCAAATCATATCGTATAACATATCGTTGGAAAGCTTTCACAGTCCTCTTTTATTTTCTGTCCCTCCCCCCCCCCCCCCTAGTTACATGCTCTTGGCATTTTTTAGCTAACAGGCTATCAAAGCCTGAGAGCTAATGTGCCCGCCGGTTCTGTATGTATGCATGCATGTACATAACGCGATAACTCTTGATAAAAATATCTGATTTAATTCAAATTTTTTTTCTAGGTTCATTCTGATAAGGTGCTTCCCTGATTAGTTTTGGCGGCTCATTGGTTAAGTATAAAGGGGGAGGGGGCTAACCCCCCCCCCCTTTAACTTAGATAAATGGGTTTTTCATGCAGAATTATCAGATTTTGGTATACCAGTTCATTTTGATAACGATCTTCTCTGATTAGATTTGAAGGTTCATTGTTATAGTCTAAAGGGGGGACCAGGGGCTAATACCCTCTAATTTAGAGAGATGGGTTTTCTATCCGATTTGCTTCAAATTTGGTATACCGGTTTATTCTGATAAGGTGCTTCCCTTATTAGGTTTGGAATTTCATTGGTTAAATATAAAGAGGGGGGGACGGGCTAATAATACCCCTCTTAAATTTAGATAAATGGGTTTTTCTATCCGATTTGCTTCAAATTTGATATACTGGTTTATTTCGATAAGGTGCTTTCCTGACGACAATTGGAGGGTCATTGTTTAAGTATAAAGAACGGAAACGGGGGGGGGGCAATTTCCCCCTTAATTTATTTTTTGAGGAGCATTATTAGGAAAGAAGAGTATAATATACAGTTAGTGTGAATAGCCTGCGAGTTCAATGCCATGAGTTTAATTGGGCACTTTTCTTTTTAGCTCACCGGCTATGAAAGCCTGAGAGCTAATGTGCATGTTCTATACGTACGTAACACGATAACTCTTGATAGAAACATCCGATTTGCTACAATTTTTTTTTCTCCTAGGTTCACTCTGATAAGGCGCTTCCCTGATTAGTTTTGGGAATTCATTGGTTAAGAATAAAGGGGGGCTAGTCCCCCCCCCTTAATTAAGACCAATGTCAGACGGGCGTCTTTTTTGCTTAGGTATTATCCATTCACAATGCTATAGCATTGTGAATGGATTATAACTAAGCAAAAAAGACGCCCATCTGACATTGGGCTTAGATAAATGGGCTTTTTATGCAGAATTATTCGATTTGCTCCAAATTTGGTATACCAGTTTATTATGTTAAAGAACTGCCTTGATTAGATTTGGAAGTTCCTTAGTTAAGTATAAAGGGGGCTAGACCCCCACTCTTAATTTAGATAAATAGGTTTTTCATGCAGAGTTATCCGATTTGCTCAAATTTGGTATACTGGTTTATTATGTTAAGAAGCTGCCGTGATTAGATTTGGAGGTTTATTGGTTAAGTGCAAAGGGGGGGACGGGTGCTAGTTCCCCCCCTTTTTAGATAAATGGGTTTTTCATGCAGAAGTATTCGATTTGCTTCAAATTTGATTTACTGGTTTCTTCCGATATGGCGCTTCCTTCATTAGTTAAGTGTAAAGGGTGGAAAGTCCCCTCCCCTTAATTTAGATAAATGGGTTTTCATGCAGAATTATCCAATTTACTTTTTTTTTAGGTTTATTCTGATAAGAAGCTTTTCTGATTAGATTTGAAGGTTCGTTCGTTAGGCATAAAGGGGGAAATGTTTTTTTCATGCTGAATTACCTGGTTTGCTTCAACGTTGGCATACCAGTTTATTATGTTAAGGAGCTTCCCTGATTAAATTTGGAGTTTCATTAGTTAAAAATAAAGGGAGGAAAGGGGGCGCTAACCCCCCCCCCCCTTAATTTAGACAAATGTGATTTTATGCAAAATTATTCGATTTGCTCCAAATTTGGTATATTGGTTCATGTTAAGGAGGTGCCTTGATTAGATTTGGAGGTTCAGTATAAAGGGAGGAAAGGGGGCTAGAACCCCGCCTTAATTTAGATAAATGGGTTTTTCATGCAGAGTTATTCAATTTGCTCCAAATTTGGTATACCGGTTTATTATGTTAAAGAGGTGCCTTGATTAAATTTGGAGGTTTATTGGTTAAATGTAAAGGGGGGCGGAGGCTATTCCCCCACCCTTAATTTAGATAAATGGGTTTTTCATGCAGAATTATTCGATTTGCTTCAAATTTGATATACCGTTTTATTTCGATATGGCACTTCCTTCATTAGGTTTGGAGGTTCATTGGTTAAGTATTAAAGGGGGAAAGGGAGGGAAAGACCCCTCCGCTTAATTTAGATAAATGGATCTTCATGCAGAATTATCCAATTTACTTTAATTTACACCACCTTGCATGGTCAATAAAATGTGTTTCTCGCAGGAAGCGATTGTAGAGCTAGCCTTTTGCTCTGTACTAAAGATCTCACCTTCTGACCATGGGTTCTCTGGTTCGATCCTTGCTGCCATTCATTACCTGCATTAGTGACCTTAGACAAATGAACATATACTTCACCATCTCTACTCAAGAACAACAGATAGCAACACTGAAAAAACACCCAACAAGCTAAGCCTGTTAAGCACACATAGCATGCAAAAGCAATTATAGAACTGGTTCCAAACAGTTTTTTAAAAATGAGCGTTTAAATTACCATAGGTTCAATATTAGCTTGTGAATGTCTTCGCGTGACTAATGTAATCTCTTAATATTGTAATACAGTAGACTCCCTCAAATCTGCACAGTTTAGGACCAGAGGTTGTGCGGATTACTGGTCATTGATTTGTTTACATTTTTGAAACATTAATTTGATTGGTAGTTAAGCAAGGGAAATTATAATGAATGCTTACAATAAAGTGAAACATTAAAATAAGTAAAATATTAAAATAATTATGTAAAATAAAAATTTAGAAAAATATTAAATTGTTACCGACAAAATCGATTTCAAAAGTCCTATGCTGCCATCTATTGGTAAAGTGATAGTAAGATCGAAACGTCATCATATAGATATGCTAATTTATATAAAATCAAAAGTAATGTAAATTTATTTAGTAATAAATCAGCTGTAATAACCAAAAGAGAAGGATAAACAAAAAATTTAGTAAAAAACACATTGCAGTAGTCGCTGATTTTGACGCCATCTTGAATTTTGTTCCTGCAACTTAACTGTAAATTTCCTTGTTTACATCTGAAAAAAGACGCGGATTTAAGGGAGTCTACTGTATTGAAACTAAACTAAAATCTGTAAAAATAAAATCAGTCTATAACAGAATTCTGCCTTAAATGAAAAAATTTTCAACAAAAAGAATATCAACAATTATGTCTGCTAAGATGGAAACCTGTATAAAGTGAAATATTTTTCGGTTCCATTTGATTACGTTTTCAGATTTTAACAAATCAATATTTGACAAAGCTGATTATGTAGTTCAGTATTACGCATGTTATGATTACATATTTTAGATTTAAAAATAAATCAGCTATTAGTAACTTAATAAAATTCCATTTGTAAAGAAAGGGGAAGGGCCAAAATCCTTGTTTGCCCCAGGCACAATAAAGGCTAGTTTTGGCCCTGATAAAATTAGCTGGCAGGAAACTTTCCTCAACAGCAGCTTTTATTTTTTGTGTACATAAATTATAAATAAGACTTGTGCAGAAATAAAATGAATGAAAAGTTTATCTAGATTGTAATATGAATTTTGCTGATGGAAAATGGTATTCAGCCATTTATAATTTGTACTTTGCTAACATAAAAATACATAGGTTTCTTATAAAAAGTTAGGTAGCATTCAAAATACCTATATTTTAAAATAAATTAATAGAATTTAGCTTATTATATATCTAAATAGAAGTATTTATTGGTCTTTTTCAAATAAGCAGCCACTTTGAAATTATTAATATCACAGAAAAATTTGTTTGAATGCAAAATAGTTATTTCATATAGATTAACACGTGGAAAGAAAGTGATCATTTATGAGTTTTTAAATGTTTCAGGTACAAAATAAAGTTTAATAACTGACAATTTTGATTGACGTTCCTTTTAAAAACTAATATTATTAAATTTAATACTACATTGTATTTTTTCAAAAGAATTTGGATTTTAAAAAAAAGTCAGGCCTAGTGATACTTGAAAAAAAAAAAAAAAACACTTAATTTTCAAATAAAAAAGTTACAATTTAATAAATAAGTAACCAAATATATAGTTAACATTGATGAAAGATTATTAAAAATACTTACCATTTTTCTGTGGACTCAATAATTAAAAAATAAAGTATATAATAGTTTTGTTTACATTAATAATACAGTAGACTCCCTTAAATCCGCAAACGCCTAAAATCCGCGTATTTTTTCAGATGTAAACAATGAAATTTACAGTTAGTTTGCAGGAACAAAATTCAAGATGGCGCCGAAATCAGCGACTACCGCAGTGTTTTTTTTTTACTACATTTTTTGTTAATCATTCTCTTTTGGCTATTACAGCTTGTTTATTACTAAATAAATTTACATTACTTTTGATTTTGATATAAATTAGCATATCTATATCAAAACTTCCAGGGTTCGAAATGAAAAAATCCACGAACCGGAACGCTATTTTAAAATTATTTTTCGCGGAATATTTTTTATAAATTATAGACAAATAGATTTCTAAACATACAAAGCAGTATAAGAAAAGCATTCAAGACTCTAAATAACAATGAAAAAAGTTACAGTGAGTGCAATAAGCTATATATACTGATAATAGCATTAACACTGTTCTCCTTGCTATCACTAGATGGCAGCATAGGACTTTTGGAATCGAATTTAATCGATTTCATTCGTAATAATTTAATATTTTTCTAAATTTTTATTAATTACTTACTTTTAAACTAATAAATTATTTTATTATTTTACTTATTTGAATGTTTCACTTTATTGTAAGCATTCATTATAATTTCCCTTGCTTAACTACCAATCAAATTAATGTTTCAAAAATGTAAACAAATCAATGACCAGAAATCCGCAAAATTCTAAAATCCGCACAACCTCTGGTCCCAAGCTGTGCGGATTTGAGGGAGTCTACTGTACTACCACTTTCTTACTAACACTTCAAAAATTGTGATGCTTTGTTTACACTAAATAGGAAAAAATAATGCATCATTTAGCTTTATTATCAACTACAGATACCAAAACTTTTATAGTGTTTATAATAACTCCCACGAGATGCATAAAACACAGACATTAAAATTCAACTGTTTTATAAATATAATGATAGAAGAAATACTTGTATTCTCATATATTATACTGTATTGTCATAATATCCTACATTACAAAATCTAGTCTAGGTAAAAAGCTTTGGGAAGAACTTATTCAAATCAGATATTTTTATTTTAAATTTCTGTAATTTAAAATAACCTAACACTTAAATATACATAAACACCTTAAATACATTTCATTATAGTACTGATGTTGATGCATATGTTACATATCAATAAGATTTTTTTAAAACATTGAATATGTGTTCGAAGTTTAAAACATTAAATAGATATTGATCAATTTGAAAATCGTTCATTAATAATACAGATTTAAATTACTTTTATTCTTTCGATGGATGCTAGCATTTAAATTTTAAATACATAAATCACTGTTTATTGTTATTAAATATGCACATACACAAAAGGAAATAATACACAGGTGCTTAGAATTGTTCAAGAAAAATAAACATAAATTGACAGAAAAAGCTATGCTTACCAAACTTGAAATTGCTTTCTTTTCATCGTGGATCCATTTAATGAATTTTTACAGCGGGTTCTTCAGTGTTTGGCTAGCAAGTGCACACTTTCAAAGCAGAAGAAATTATTTCACTTACTGCTTCAAAGGTGACACCAGCTGGCCAATTAATTCATAAATTAAAATAAAATGTCCGTATTTTCTTTTATATAGAATAAGTCTTACATAAACAATCGATCTGTTTCATAAACAATCGACCCTGTTTCGCGAAGCACATGGCAGCTACATAAATTAAAATTACAAAACTAAAAATATCGCCAACTAAATTATGACATCTTTTGTTCAATGCATAATAGAAAAAAAAATATTTCACTTAATACAAGTAAATCATTCAAAAAATTAATATAAACGTATTTTTAAAATATCTATACTGTGTATCAAAAAGCATCTCGCGGTCGCGCTGAAAAGCAGTACGTTTTGTAGCATCGCTAGGGAGAAATACGCCAAATCCTTTGGCGAAATATTTTTCGCCAAGGACTTGCTGAAAGTGCATACACTTTGGAGTATCGCCACGTCGCGTGGGCAACAATCGCTCATTGGTCTAAGTGGGAAACAAAATGCTTGACGATTCAGCCTGTGTTATAGGAGCCCTAGCCCACTGTGGTTAAGAAGCAATGACAATGAGGTTCCCGTGCATGAACCTATTACCATAAATGAAGAAGAATTACCAGAAGCACGTAAAACATTATCATTTATAGTTTCTGAAAATGAAAAAAAAAACTTGATATTATATCAAAAATAACTTCGTTTTCCAAGTTGCAACGCATATTTGCTTGGCTATTGCAATTCATCTCCAATTCAAAGGTAACACGCGTAGAAAGAAATACCTCCTTTTTATCAAGCAATGTAATTCAAGCCGCAACACGCTGCATTATTCGAATAGTTCAACAAGTGAACTTCAATAAAGAAATTCAGTGTTTAGAGGCTGGAAAAGAGCCACCTGCAAATAGCAGTCTCGTTTGCTTGTGTCCAATTTTAGATGATAACAAAATATTAAGAATAGGAAGAAGACTGAAAAACGCACAGCTGTCAGAGAATGAAAAGCACCCAATCTTATTACCATCTACCATCAAAGCACCATGTGACTAAGATCATAATTAAACATTTTCATGAAAAATATTTCCATGCAGCTCCAGAGTTTCTTCTTTCTTTAATTAGACAGAAATTTTGGATCCTTACTGCTAGGTCTGTTATTCGGAAAATAGTAAGAACTTGTGTTACATGTTGCAGATATAGAGCTCAAACTGCAAAACAAATAATGGCTAATCTTCCAGCATCTAGAGTAACACAATCACGACCATTTCATCGAGTTGGAACAGATTTTTCAGGACCATTCATAATTAAATATCGTGCAGGACGCGGACTAAAATCATTTAAATCATATGTGTGTGTATTTGTCTGCTTCGTCATCAAAGCAGTCCATCTTGAAGTTGTAGAAGATCTTTCAACAAAGGCATTCTTAAGTGCATTAAAACGATTTAGCGCAAGAAGAGGGAAACCTTTTGAGATTTTTTGTGATTGTGGAACCAATTTCAAAGGTGCAGAAAAAGAAATCAACAATTGTCTATTGCAGTGCAAGCAGAATGAAGAAATAAACAAATTTTTATCGTCAGAGGAAATACGCTGGACTTTTAATCCGCCTTCTGCTCCACACTTTGGTGGACTTTGGGAATCTGCAGTAAAATCAATCAAATCGCATCTGAAGAAAACCATTGTTGACACTGTCTTAACCTATTCTGGGTTCCAAACCTTGATTACGCAAGTTGAAGCTTGTCTCAACTCTAGGCCACTGTGTCCCATATCATCTGACCCAACAGACTTAACTGCTCTAACGCCAAGTCACTTCCTAGTTGGATCTTCTCTAACCTGAACAAGATCTAAATCACACTCCTTTGAGTCATCTTGATAGATGGCATGTGAGACAGTTGATTCTTTAGTAATTTTGGAAAAGATGGAGCCGGGAATACCTGTCTCAACTTCAGCAAAGACATAAATGGCAAAAAAGCCAACGAGATTTAGAAGTCAATGACTTAGTCCTCATCAAAGATGACAACCTTCCACCACTTAAATGAAAATTAGGACAAATAATAACTGTTCATCCAGGTTCAGACAATAAGGTCAGAGTTGTTACGATCAAGCCTAGTAGTTGTGTCATCGATCGTCCAATAGTGAAACTGTGCCCTCTTCCTATAGAAACTAAAAATTGTGAACTCAGAACTGTCTAATATTTTTCTATTTTTTGTATTAATTTGTTTGTGTTATTAATTCTTCTTTCATTATAGTTATAAATTGTAAGCAGCTAACTACTTGTTGAAATCCCAAGGGATTTCAACGGGGGGCCAGAATGTTTATGTAAATATCGTCTGCTGCATATTCCTTGGTTTCGTGTGCTCCGAATCCATGTAAGTTTCTTGTTCTTTTTTCCGCATGTGGCAACTCTCTGTGTTTATTCTGTTTTGATTCTTTTTGTTGTGGAATGTGAAAAATGATAGAATGTAGTAAGCCGTCTGTTGGCTCGCATATATTTAGTGTTAAAATAAATTCATGCTTACAGTCCGCTTTGGTGTTTATGTGGACGAACCAGTTGTGTAAGTGATTAGTAAAAGACGCAAAACCAACATGTATTTTAAATTTGTTCAGAATGATCATTCTTTTGCACAATTTCAGATTTCCTGTGGCATTTGTGTTCTGTCTTGTATGACAAAGTAAAAATTATTCGAGTTTGAATATCTAAAACTTTCAAATGCATTTACAATAAAGAATTATTTCAATGGCACTTTAGGATTAGTTAAAGGGAAAGTTAAAGGAACAATTTTCCTGTAGCGAAAGCTGCGGTTGCGCCTCTATAGGCCGTTTTAATTCCCAGTAAGCCAGGATCCAAGCACAGAGTTCTAATATAAGTAGACACCTAATCGGCAACCTTTTCTTGTCCCCTACATCTCTGCCCTTCATCACGTGATGGAAGGCAGATTTAGCGCGCCAAACCGGTTTTTCTCCTCGGAATCTCTCTCCAGATTCCCGCCGAAACATCGTCTGTCAGCGTTTGTCTTGAGTTGACCGCACTTTTGCTTTGCCAATAAAGGGATTACCGCCAAAATACGGCACTTTTTTGGCGATGAAAGCAAAAGATGTTGGAGTCGAAACTTTCCCGAAAGAACAATGGAATTGGGTGTCTACTTATATTAGAAGTCTGTGGATCCAAGTAGATTTTGCGCTGTTAGCGAAACGAGATTGACCAATCAGAAAATTTGCTGACTTAAAACAGTAAAAAGTTCGCAAATATGTAGGCTCCTGAATGGTCAATCTTGTTTCTTAGAAATTTAATTACGATTACGAGAATGGCAACATAATAAGCGAGATCGCGAAATCGTCATCCCAAGGCGTACGTGTTCCAAATTCCTGTTTCGTCATTTAGAAACTACTAGATTTGCTGACAAAATAGCGTAGACTGGAGTTGTTTTCATAGACTTTTAAATTAATTTGGGTGTTTTACGTGTGAATTAATTCAGGATGGCTACTTCTTTTGATATGAATACGTTTTTGCGAACTTTTAACCAAAAATTGTGAGTATTTCAAAATGGCTTTTTTAATTTGTTTATTTTAGTTCCTTGTGATATGTCTATCAGATAACACCATTCCTTCTTTTAAATGTTTTGTATAGATATAAACGTATGAAAATATACGTACCTTCAATTTTCTTTTAATATTTCTAAAGGTATTCTCAGTTTCTTTTATAATTAAAAATTAATAGTTTACTATTTGGAAATTCTCAGTTTGTCGCGCCGTTGTCCTATTTATTTTTTATGTTATTTGTAACATCCTTGTAGTGACAGCAAGGCTTATATTAAGATTCTAAATAAGGCTATTCTTTATATAAAAAAAAAAAAAACACTTAATTGAATATTTTAAGGAAAAATAAAATAAATTCTCATTTGTATTAGCATTTTGGCTTTAGCAGGTTTCGCACAGACACCTTAGAAACTTCTTAGAAGTGTAAGTTTCTAAAGAGTGGTTAGAATTCCGTAAATAATCGAAATATTACGTAGGAACTCTTTAAATTATCGTGAAGTAAAATTCGCCATTGAATGATTTAGAGTTCTGTCCAGACTTTTTACCCGCAGGGTCCTGCTTTTGAGAAATTGGGAAAAGCTTTTTACATTTGTAAAAAATCTGGCCATGTGATCTAATTATGTGAATTTGAAATGATCGCGACATTCAGGTTTTTGTTATAGATTTTTAAGGAGACATACATATGTAAAATACATTTTCTTTATATAGGGTAGATGTGCCAGTAATGGACACCCCTTGAGGTTTTTGGTTCATAACAAAATAACTAATAAATATTTAGCTTTAATTATTTTTTTTATAATTCCCCCTTGTATGTTTTATAAAACTGGGTTATTGTTGACACTTTTAATCAAACCAATCAGGAAGCAGAAAATGTTTCAAAGTTTCGCTGTTTTTCTGTGAAAATCTTAATGAAGAGGCTAAGAGTTGGCTTCGTTTAATCAATTTATATATTATTTATTTTCTTGCAAAATTTGAATGTTTTTGTTTGAGTAGCAATAGAAAACTTTGAATTTTATATACCAATGGCCATTTACAAAATTTCATTTATTTTTAAGATTTTAAGAGGGGTGTCCATTACTGGGATGGTTAATTAGTCATTTTCCAGTAATGGACACCCCATGTAGACATTGCTAAAAATACAATTTTAGTAATGTTTATAGTGCATAAAATACTTAGGTTTAACTGCAAACCTGAATAATCAAATTTAATTTTTAAATTATACTTACCAAAATGTAATAACACCAAAACTTTTATAAATAGCTGCTTTTAAGTTATTTTATGAGATTTTATGAAATTTCAATATTTTATTTTATTTATTATTTTTTTATGTAGTACATATACCTTGCATATTTTATAATCCGGCAATCAAACCAGCCAGGAAGCAAAAAATAGTGTTTAAGAGCACAGTCAAAGAGGGGCTCATAGGGCTTAATCCCTCTCCGTTTAAATAAAAACAATTAAGTTACAGAAGCTATTAAAAATCTATTTTCTGTCTCAAATGTTTCCTTATTTTTAAAAAAATGTAATACTATTAATGAAAGTTACAGATAATATTCATGAAACTATAGTAAATCTGCAGATCACTGGCCTCAAACATCAGTACTACAGTTTTATTTTGAAATTATTTTATTTAGTTTTTAAAATATTCAACTCACAATATCATTTCTTTCATATTTGTAATATTAATTATTATAAATGATATATCAAGTAGAGCCTGGAAGATTGTTAAAAATAGTGACACAAAACTAAACATTTAAAAATAGTGGCACAAAACTAAACATTGATATTCCAAAACTTTTTTTTAATTACCCTTTAAATCCACCACTGTTACAATAATTTGATAGCTGTAATTGCCTGATATTTAGTATTTTAATCTATCCATCTAAAATAATTAAAACATGATCTTCTGATAATTTCAATAATTGATACAAACAAATGATTATCACAAATACTTTATTAATTACTGATATCCTAAATGTTAAATTTATTTGAAAATAACTATTTTGTTTCATTAGTATGTATTCATTAAATTCTAGTTCTAAATAGTCATAAAAACAATTATATTTATTACTTTTTATGGGGTGTCCATTACTGGAACAGAGGGTGTCCATTACTGGAACAGAGGGTGTCCACTACTGGGCCAGAGGGTGTCCATTACTGGGCTTTTGGGTGTTTTGATATATTTGTTATTTAAAATTAAATTTCTATTCATATTGGGAAATGAGGCTATAAGAATGGTTAAATATTGTCGATAGATTAATATAATATTGAAAAAACTGGAATATAATAATTTTAACTATTAATAAAAAAAATATTTTTTAAAGAAATTCCTTAAGGGTGTCCATTAATGGCACATCTACCCTACTACGATAGATGTGCCAGTAATGGACATCCCTTGATGTTTTTGGTTCATAAAAAAATAACTAATAAATATTTAGCTTTAATTATTTTTTTGATAATTCCCCCTTGCATGTTTTATAAAACTGGGTTATTGTTCCCACTTTTAATCAAACCAATCAGGAAGCAGAAAATAATCCAAGAACCGACAACACAAAAATGTATGTAATCAAGTACAAGAAAAAACTTTTATTTTATGGGAGAGTAGAAGTAGGAGAATCTAATGATCCATGTCAGCCGGAAGTGAAATGGTGCATAAGCCAAAAATTAATAATCACCAGTGGTTGGCTCTTAGGTTTATGATTGTGTTTGTCCTACAACTATCCTCCATGTTTTCATAACTTTTGTTTGTCGGACAAATACAATGATAAACCTACGAGTCAATCACTGGTGGTGTTAGTTTTTGGCTTATACACCACTTCACTTCCGGGTTAAAACGCCAGGCATTTCAGCTTGTATATACATAATGTTGCACATTAAAGCCAGTCATGCAACTATTTACTTAAAAGTGAAAACTGTAGAATGAAAAAATTATTTTGAAGAATATTTAGATGGTGTTGATGTTTATGATGGCTAATTATGTACACGAGCATGGTATGCCGATTTAAATTAGCTTGATTAAATCATGATTTAAAATTAAATCATTTGATTTTTTTATTTTAACCATTGATTAAAATCAATTTTTTTTTCATTAATTTTTAACTGCATTCTAAATTAAAATAATCTTGGAAATAGTACATGTTATTTAAATCAAACCAAAAAAAAAAAAAAAAAAAATACATTCTCAATGCTCTCTGAAAATGTAGGTATCTTTCATTTCAACAGAAATTTTCAATGCTTTTCAGTTTCGAAACTGAAAGTACCTTTTTTAAAAAAATCTGCTAAAAACCATTTAAAAATATTCGAATTGAAACGAGAAATTTGAAAATTACCTGCCCATAGGATTAACATTATGGAGCGTGTGTTTTCAAGTGCGTGAAGAATAACCTTGACTTTGAGGACACTTGATCCCCAGGATCAAGTCTCTTCATGCAATGTGGATCATGTGTCCCTAATGTGCATGTGTTGGAAAAAGAATTGTTAAATCAAAGGTAAAGAAACTGTATTGGATTTAAACATTTAAGCAGTAAGAAATGTTAGTATATTCTATCAATAAACTTTTTGTAAGAAATCTGATTTCTTTCTTACTACAAAAAAATTGCGAATGAAATTCTGTTGCCATATCTGTTGATAAGGGATCACTTTATTAGTGTTGCCAGTTTCATAGGCTTTAATTTTTTCTCTGCATTTTAGACCTAGGGATCAAGTCGTTCAGATTTATTTTTGTTACGACAATTAGTTTTATTCACAGTACATGTGACTGTGAGATTGTTTAAATATTGTTTATAGATATTATAAAATTATTAGAGTCAGGTGGGGCGGAATGGGTATAAAAATAAAAGTTTTTGAAATGATTATGGAATCATTCCTAATTGGAAAGGAATTTATAGAAAGCAAGGATTCAGGGTTTACATTGCATTTATATTTATAGACATCACATTTTCATTGTAATTGTTTTTCAAAAAATTATTAATGTTAAAAAAAAAGTTTTTCTGATGACTCTTTGGCACAGATCCCATATTGGCGCGATTTTTTCCAGATGCCGATTTGGCGAAAACATAAACAACATCCGGGTTACCATATCAAGCAAAATAACGACACTTTGGCACCGCTTAAGTATACATTGCGTATATGACATTGGCGTCAGAAAAAAAGAGCACCAATATGGGGTGAATGACATCTATGCCGACTCTTTTTAAACCCACCTCACCCTGGTGGGGTAGAATGAGTAACCAAGTTTAAAAGGCATTCAAAGCAACCAATAACCCAAATTTCAGTGCATTATATATTTTATTACATCAAATTATTTATTGACAATTATATTGGCCAATTTTTTTCTCATTAAATACGTAATGTCCCTGATTAAGTGTTGGTTGGTTAAGCTTTCTGAAAGTTGTTTACTGTCGATTTCTACCTTGTCATCTTTGTTAGGAAAGGTATAGAAGTTTCCTATTGCTGATTTATGCAGGAATTTTACAATGTAAGTAAGAGGATCTGATGTTTCAATCAAGGTTGCAAAAAAGCCAGGCCGGTGGCTTTTATTAGTTTTAAACGGCTTTTTTTGGCCAAAATTAGCTTTTATACAGTGAAGCATCTTAATTATAGACTATACATTTTAGTGTTTTTAATTAGTTTTAACGGCATTTAGTTGATTTAGAATACAACAAGTAACCCAATTTCTCAATAATCCCCGTGGCAGAATGTGCGCGACGCTGCGACGGCCGTCGCAGACTTTTCAGGGTGCCTGCAGACTAAAAAAGAGTATCTCGAATTTCGACAAATGATCGCCGAAAAAAAAAATCTCCGTTAATAGTTTGCAGAAAAAAAACGTCAATTTCGAGAAAGGATCGCAGAAAAAAATGCAAATATTGTCAAAGAATCGGGAAAAAACGCAAATTTTGTTAAAGGATCGCAAAAAAAACTCTAATTTCGCCTAAACATCGCTAAAAAACGCGAATTTTGTCAAAGGATCACACAAAACGCAAATTTTGTGAAGAATCACAAATTTCGTTAAAGAATCGCGGATAGAACTTGAATTTATTCAAAGAATTCCAGAAAAAACGCGGTTTTCTTTAAAGGATCGCGGGAAAAGGCAAATTTCTTCAAAGGATCGCGGGAAAAGGCGAATTTCTTCAAAGGATCGCGGGAAAAGGCGAATTTCTTCAAAGGATCGCGGGAAAAGGCGAATTTCTTCAAAGGATCGCAGGAAAAGGTGAATTTCTTCAAAGGATCGCGGGAAAAGGCGAATTTCTTCAAAGGATCGCGGGAAAAGGCGAATTTCTTCAAAGGATCGCGGGAAAAGGCGAATTTCTTCAAAGGATCGCGGGAAAAGGCGAATTTCTTCAAAGGATCGCGGGAAAAGGCGAATTTCTTCAAAGGATCGCGGGAAAAGGCGAATTTCTTCAAAGGATCGCGGGAAAAGGCGAATTTCTTCAAAGGATCGCGGGAAAAGGCGAATTTCTTCAAAGGATCGCGGGAAAAGGCGAATTTCTTCAAAGGATCGCGGGAAAAGGCGAATTTCTTCAAAGGATCGCGGGAAAAGGCGAATTTCTTCAAAGGATCGCGGGAAAAGGCGAATTTCTTCAAAGGATCGCGGGAAAAGGCGAATTTCTTCAAAGGATCGCGGGAAAAGGCGAATTTCTTCAAAGGATCGCGGGAAAAGGCGAATTTCTTCAAAGGATCGCGGGAAAAGGCGAATTTCTTCAAAGGATCGCGGGAAAAGGCGAATTTCTTCAAAGGATCGCGGGAAAAGGCGAATTTCTTCAAAGGGTCGCGGGAAAAGGCGAATTTCTTCAAAGGATCGCGAAAAAACGTGCATTTCGTCAAAGGATCGCAGTGAAAAAACAGGAAATTTGTTAAAGGATAGCAGAAAAAACGCAAAATTCGTAAAGGATAGTGGTAAAAAGGCGAATTTCTTCAAAGGATCGCGGGAAAAATAAATAAATTAGGTTATATTATAATTAAAATGTAGGTACACTGTTAAAAATTTTCCTGTGAAATTACAGAGAATCTACGGGTAATCCATTATCTTAAGTCTTATGTAAAATTACAGAGATTAGAAAAACAGATTCTGTTAAATAACAGAGAAGTTATTTGGTAAATTTACACAAGACTCTGTAAATTAACATCGTTAAAAATACACAAGACTCTGTAAATTAACATCGTTAAAAATACGCAAGACTCTGTAAATCAATTTATTTTTTTAATTAAAATAATTTAACTTAGTTTTTGAAATCAGCGAATTTTAGAACTTTGAAGTATCAGAGTTATTCAAACAAATTTGAACTGCTGTGCCATTTAATTTTTTTACACAACTTGCTTCTGGCCGGCCTGGGGTTTGAACCCGAGACTTCTGGCCAGGAAAAAAACATCTTACTGACTGCGCCATAGGAGCTCTTGCTGCGGAGTATAAAGGATGTCCTTTATAATAAAGCGGGGGAAAATCTATTGTACTTGTGCTTTTCTAAGATTTCGCTTCAAATATATTCGTTAGAAAATTTCTTAAACAGTTTATTTTAATTTAGTTTGGACCGAAACATAATACCTATTTTTTTAAATCAAATTTAATTTTTTAATCCTTTATTTACGGAATTATTTATCAAGAAATTACTTCCTCTCAATAATTATCTTCTTTAATATCTGAAGATATACTGGAATTTTTAAATAATAATAAAGTTAAATTTAGGTGTATTTTTTCATTAAAACTAGTTAAATATATTGGTAATTATAACATTTTTTGTAAAATATTTATAAAAATAATCAGATTAATTAACCAAAATTACTTTTAAGGTTATATCACAATTCTTATAAAATCAATGTATTTAAATGTATTATGATTCTAACTAAATGAATGAAAAAATAAATTGAAACTAATTTTTTTTTTTTTAAATAATTCTAATAAAATTGCAAAATAATTTGAAACGTGTGTATTTGAATTATAAGTTTTAACAAAGCTGAAAATATTTTTAAATAAAAACATGGAAATCCCTACAGGGGATTAGACACAAGATAAGGGAAATGTCTGTAAATCGATGACCGAGAAACTCAATCAAACGCATTTAACCGAGAACTAGTGTAAATTTACAGAGAGTCTTGACCGAGAAACTCAATCGAATGCATTTAACCGAGAACTGGTGTAAATTTACAGAGAGTCTTGACCGAGAAACTCGATCGAATGCATTTAACCAAGAACTAGTGTAAATTTACAGTCTCGATTTTTTTCTGTGATTTTACAGAAATTTTTAAGTGTATATTTTTATAATGTTAATCAGTAAGAATCCTATTTATTTTAACGCTTATAATGCTCTTGTTCATAATAAGAAAATTGAAACATGCTACTCCCGCAGACAATTTTCATTTCACTAAATTGCTGTCGCAGACACAACCATAATTTTCTGCCACTGGGTCAATAATGAAGACATAATACTGAAAAAAAAAAAAAAACTTAGTTGGATCTGCTAATGATTTGAAGTGAGAATTAGAAATATGTCAGCTAAATTTAAAAAGAGCCATGCCAACTGCTTTATCTGGCTTACACTGACCTTTAACCCCCCCCCCCCCCCACCCCTTCATTTTTACTGTTTTATAAAATTAAGAGACAATGATTACTAAGTTACATGTTTTATTACTTAAGAAATTTTAAGAGATATTAATATACAAGTCTTATTTTATTTCTCATTAATATTTAAAATCATACATAATCATATAATAAAAATACAATTTCTCACTATTAAAAACAGTATTATGAACAGCATATGCATGAATATGCACTCTTTTAAATAGCAACAAACTTTTCAAAATTTTATTTCAAAATTTTACTTGCAGAATGTATTTTATTTATTTAATTTACATAATTGCTAGATTTATTTTTATACAACACTTATTTACCAAACTCTCCCTTAAATATTATACTCTTTTCAAATTTCGCTTTTTACAATTATAACGTAATCTCTCCATATGGGCTCATAAGAATTAAGAATGTTTCCATTTAGATGTGCTACATTTTGTGATTGTTCAATGAAATATAATCTTTAAAATGTGTAGTACATGTGGAGCTATGTAATATACAATTTTAAAACACCAGTTTAGAGTCTTAACTATATTCTTTTCAATATTTATATATATATTTTTTACATAGATATGCCTTCACTGTTGCATTCTAGCAGTGATTAGATAAAATTTAATAGAAATTTATAATTCTTTTAGTAGAAAATATTTATAAATGTAGAAAAAAATAATCTAAATTTAATATGAATTAGCTGTAAACCAACTTTTAATAATAAAAACCGGCTTTTTGTAAGTGGTTAAAACCTAAAAAAAGCCGTCCGGCTTTTTTTGGCCTGGCTAAAAGCCGGCAACCCTGGTTTCAATATCACTTGGGCATTAAAATAAAGTATTTTTTCCCTAAGCCTAATCACATACCCATTTAACCCCACCTTACATTTTTAATTATAACTTTTTAAAAATAATTTTTCTTACATGTTTGTTTCAGTCAATAAAGGACACTATTATGTACAAACTGCAGTAAAAAAAATTATTTCTGCAATAAAATAAAAAAAAATACAATAAAGTTAATGTAGCAGTAAGTGATGTTGACATTCACCATGTGCCTTTCAAAACCGATTCTAAATGGGTTAAATGTTGCCAATATTTTTTTCTAAACTTAAAATGGAAGTTAAATGGCTAATAAATTATATACATGATTTACAAATATTTTTTGTACATAATGATTTTAATTCAGACACAACAGTATTATCCATTCCACCCCACCTGACCCTATATGTTGTTATAAAATTATTATATATTTATAAAAAATATTAAAGTATGTAAATTTACCAGGGTTGCTGGCTTTTAGCCAGGCCAAAAAAAGCCGGCCGGCTTTTTTTGGTTTTAACCACTTAAAAAAAGCCGGCTTTTATTAAAAAAAGCCGGCTTTTATTGGAAGAAGTCAGTTTTTATTTTTTAAAGTTGGTTTACAGTAAATTTGTTTTAAATTTGGATCAATTAATTTTTAATACATTTATAAATATTTTCTACTAAAAAAAATAATAGACTTCTATTAAATTTTATCAAATAAATAAGTCTTTATAACTTCTAGAAGACAACTGTGAACACATTATCTCTGAAAAAAAAAAAAAATATATATATATATAAACATTGAAAAGGATATATGTTAGGCTCCAAACTGGTGTTTTGAAATTCTATATTATATAGCTCCACATACTACACATTTTAAAGATTATATTTAATTAAAACTGTTCTTAACTGCTCTGCTCAACAAGCGCAAAATGTTTTGACACATTTACAAATTCCTTTTTTAACGGAAAGATGTAAAATTCGAAAGCCTGACCATGAAACATGAAAGCAATTTGGAATCAAACTGTGTTTTCCATTTTTTGATCCATCAATTACCTATTGAGCTATAAAGAGATTTTGATCATGTGACAAACATGTTTTTTCACCCTTTTCTGAGTGGTTTCTTCTTTCGTGTGGAAATTCAGTTCAAAATGCTCACTTTGACACTATTTTCTGAAAAATCTATTGCGTCTGCAAAAAAAAAAAAAAAAAAAAAAAAAAAACCCCAGAAAAAACAGTGCAATTACATAGTTTCTGAACAACAACATCTGCTAGTTTCATGCATTTCTGAACAAAAATAAATTAAAACTTAGGTCAGAAAGTTGCCATTTTGGATTTAACAGTCTTAATGACAAAATATAACATATCAAAATGGAAATGTGAAATTAGAAAAGATGTTTTATTTGAGGAGAGTGGTACATAAGTGTATTAAAAATAGAGCATTTAAACAAAAAAAAAATTCTCAAAATAAAATTTTGAAAAGCTTGTTGCTACGCATATTCATGCATATGCTATTCATAATGTTTTTAATAGTGAGAAATGGTGGTGTTTATTAATATGACTATGTATAATTTTAAATGTTTGCTAGAAATAAAATAAGACTTGTATGTTAATAGCTCTTAAAATTAAGTAATAAAACATAACTAACCATTGTCCTCTTTAATTTTATAAAGCAGTAAAAATAAAAAAATTGGCAGTTGGTATGGCCCTTTTAAAATTTAGCAGACATATTTGCAATTCTGAATACAAATCACTAGCAAAATCATCTAAGTTTTATTCCAGTATTATGTCCTCATTATTGAGAAATTGGGTTACTTATTAAACTGTTAATCAATTAAATGTCATTAAAACTAATTAAAAACACTTTAAAATGTGTAGTTTATAATTACAATGCTTTATTGTATAAAAGCCAATTATGGCCAAAAGAAGCCAATTTTGGCCAAAAAAAGCCGGTTAAAACCAATAAAAGCCACCGGCCTGGCTTTTTTTAATTTTAGCCGGCTTTTTTGCAACCCTGAAATTTACAGATAATATTGAAGAAAACTGAATAGTAATATTAAAACTAAACATAATATGGTACTTCTTAATTATCCCGTCGACCAATTTCGCCAAATTATATAAAACGCCAAATTATACACATTGACATAATTTTTATTCTAAATAACAAAAGAACAAATAAATTAGTAAAACATTAATAAAACTACAAACAAAACGTCGAATTAATGGTATTATTGGCATTTAATCTTACAATAAGTTAATGGCAACCATTATTGGCATTTGATCTTACGATTTAGCGACAGTAATTTGGCCGACGGGATAATTAAGATGTACCCAAAAAATGAGTCAAAGGCCATTTTTAATAAACTTTTTCCTTCCTAAAATAGTCTACATAGGTGTCAAATCAAAACAACTGTCTAGGATAGAGGAAAAAAAAATGTAAGGAAGATGGGTATCTTTCCCTTATCATTTCATTTTAATTATTTCTACATTAGTTTTCTCAATTTAAATGTAACGTGTATTTTCCTTAATATACATTTCAAATAAGTGTGTCAGGTTCATCTCTGTATATCTAAGATGTATGTTGAAGAAAATACACACATCAAATAAGTATACCCTTACGCCCAGCGGTAGAATTGATAAAAAAAAAAAGCCACTGGTCCAAAGGACCAGTAAACATCAGAGTTTACTAGTCCGCAGACATTGTCACTGGCCCGCTACATAAAATTCTATTACGTACCTTTAACCCTTCAAGTGACACCCCCCTCCTCTTCCTCCTAGAATATAAACCAAACTTCCTTTCAGTTACCCAAAATTTTCAGCATAATAAAATGTAAAATTATAATTTGCCAAAAATTAAACAGTACATGAACAAAAACTATAAAATTATTATGTATTTTATTTCAGATTATTTATTTCAACCGACTAAATATTAATGCAATTTTTTATTTACTTTTTTAAAGAAAATAAAATTCTGTAGTTTGTGTTTGGTTGTGGCTTTCTCAGGGACGGAAAAATTTACATTTACCTGTCGGGGGAAAAAAGTTACTGGTCCTGCAGACCACTAAATTTTTTAAATTAGTGGTCCGATTCAATTTTTAGTGGCCTCGGACCAGCGGACCACCAAGGATTTCGAACGCTGCCTATGCCTATCCTATAGCTTTTATAACCATTAAATTAAAATCGCTCAAATTTATCTTCATCACCACAATGTTAAAGTATTAACCAAAATATGTATCAATAATTTGATAAAAAATAGTTAAATGTACAAATTGTTATACCTTTAGTATTTGAAAACATTCTTATTCAATATATTTATAATTACACAATCAGTAAATCAGCTTGACAAAATTGTTTCTTTTTATTTGAATGATCTTTTGTTTTTCTGACAATCCTTATCCTTAATAATAGCCTATATAGTTTAATACAGGCCTGTAGGTTATTTTGGGTATTGACTAGTGATAAAATAATAAAAAATAAGTGATGGATTTAATGAATTTGTGAATGAAAATTGGAAACAAGTCCATTAAGATTTGTTATGTAATTAGATTTAAGAATAAAAATGTATCTGAATTGAGTTATTGAGAATTTAATTAAAGTTTATTAAAAAAGCTAATATATGCAAAAATGCGTATTAAAAATTTTTGAGTATTCCGCAAAATTGCTGCTTCGGTCAATCCTTAGTTATAAGTTTAATGTTGATTTATGATTCATGTTTGATGTCTAACATTTGAAAAATTATTTTAGGGAACCTTCACTTCAGTTGCACATGAAAAATGTATATGCTTGTGTGGCTCTATCTACATTAGCAGCTGGTGTTGGTGGATTTGTTCATCTTTTTACCGGACTTTTATCGGTATGTATTCATGAAGTGCCTTCTTTTTTGTGTATTTAGAAATGTCTTTTTTTTTTCTGTACTGTACGCAAGAAAGTACAGTAAACTCTGTGTTAGGCCAGGGTTCTGTCCAGGTTTTTTTTCCAGGGTCCTATTTTTGTGAATTCACTTGTTTTTGTGAAAAAAGTAATTCCGCAAAACCCCGTTATTCCTAGTCTTCCCCATTAACCCATTTATTCCCAGTCTTCCAAAATTGGAGACGTTTGAATTTTGTAGAAATAAACTAGTACAGTCGAACCTCTATTTAACGAAGTCGCTAAATCCCGGAAAAAAGTTCGTTATATGGAAAATTCGTTAAATAGATTCACCTTTTAAAATATTTTAAACTACATAAAGCAGATTTTAAATTCATAAACACTAAATATTTTTACTAAAAGTAATTAATCACATTTTTTTTATAAATTATATCGATTTGTTTTATTTATTTTACCCACCAATATCCATCATAAATTCATTTTTCTATGTGTTTAAATCTTTGAAATCTGCAAGGAAAACAAAACATTGTTCGTGAATGCAGTGTACTTTGTTTAAAGTAAATAGTTTTACATTACAATTAACGAATTTTAATGACATTATTGTATTTATTATTATAACAAATAATTTTACCCATACATTAACATATGCATCCTTAAATTTCTGAAAAACTCTGTTAATTCTGCCTGAGTTTTTTTCTTTTAAAAAGTGCTTTCTCTCATAATACGTCTCGCATCTTTGCAATGCACCAAAAACCCCTTCATGCGTATTTTCTTCTAACTATAGTCCGCGTCGGATTATTTCATGGTGATTTTAGCATTTCATCATACGAAGTTTTGTTAATTCCTGCATCATAATTATTTCCATGATCATCATATTCGTCTTCATCGCAATTCATTGCTGTATTGTTTTTATTTTTGCCACTGTCGAAAATATCCAATTCGGATAGTGTTTCCGAGGTCTCAATTTCAGAATTAACTGAAATACAGTCATCAATCAGCACATCATGGTTAATTTCTTTTTTTCTCATCTATATCTACATTTTTTAAAGTTACTGTAAGGGATTATAGTCTTCGCCCTCCGTACCTACCAAATTATCACTGCTGACAAAGAAGGCGCCTGGTAAAACCAGTTCAAGACCATTGAACATCATAAAATGTGTTTAAAAAAGAATAAGTTTGAAATAGCCAGAAATATTTTGAGAAATGGGGAGAAAAAAATATTTAGATAACAAGAAAAAGTTCGTTAAATAGAGAATGACTTCGCTATTTGGAGTTTATTTTACGAAGAAATTCGCAAAATGTTCTAGGTTCCAAGGAAAAGTTCGCAAAATAAAGGTTTTTTAAATAGAGGTCCAACTGTAATATATATTTTTTAGATGGTTGTTCTGATTAGTATAAAGCAATAATTATTGTGTATATATATATATGATTATTATATGTATTGATTAAAAGTTTTTTGCTAGCAAAAGTGCTATTTATGTAAACAAAAGTATAATTTACTATCGCCAGGGTTGCAAAAAAGCCAGGCCGGTGGCTTTTTTTGTTTTAACAATGAAGCATTGTAATTATAAACTACACATTTTAAAGTGTTTTTAATTAGTTTTAATGACATTTAATTGATTTAGAGTTTAATAAGTAACCCAATTTTTCAATAAATGAGGACATTAATACTGGAATAAAACTTAGATGGTTTTGCTAGTGATTTGTAGTCAGAATTGCAAATGTCAGCTAGATTTTAAAAGGGCCATACCAACAGCCAATTTTTTCATTTTTACTGCTTTATAAAATTAAAGAGGACAATGGTTACTTAGTTACATGTTTTATTACTTAAATAATTTTAAGAGCTATTAATATTACGTCTTATTTTATTTCTAGTAAACATTTATCCATAGTCATATTAATAAAATCACTTTCTCACTATTAAAAACATTATAAATAGCATATGCATGAATATACTTAGCAACAAGCTTTTCAAAATTTTATTTAGATTTTTTATTTCTTGTTAAATGCTAATTTTTTATACACTTATGTACCACTCTCCTCAAATATTATATCCTTTCTAATTTCTCTTTTAACATGTATTATAACTTAATCTGTCCATATGGACACATAAGAATGCTTCCATTTTGATGTGCTACATTTTGTCATTAATTAAATATAATCTTTAAAATGTGTAGCATTTCTGGAGCTATGTAATATAGAATTTCAGAACACCACTTTGGAGCCGAATTTATATTTTCAATGTTTATAAAAAAAAAAAAAAAAATTTCGGACAATGTCTTCACAGTTGCCTTCTAGAAGTTATATATAGACTTATTTATTTGACAAAATTTAATAGAAATCTGATTTTTTCAGCAGAAAATATTTAAGTGTATTAAAAATTAATTTATCCAAATTTAAATCGAATTAACTGTAAACAAACTTTAAAAAAATAAAACCTGGCTTTTTTTTTAAGTGGTTAAAACCAAAAAATGCCGGCCGGCTTTTTTTGGCCTAGCTAAAAGCTGGCGACCCTGTCAGGGTTACAAAAAAGTCACACCGGTGGGTTTTATTGGTTTTGACAGTTTTTTTTTTGGCCAAAATTGGCTTTTATACAGTGAAGCATCTTAATTATAGACTGCACATTTTAAAGTGTTTTTAATTAGTTTTAATGATATTTAGTTGATTTAGAATACAATAAGTAACTCAATTTCTCAATAGTGAAGACATAATACTGAAAAAAAAAACTTAGATGGATCTGCTAGTGATTTGAAGTGAGAATTGGAAATATGTCAGCTAAATTTTAAGAGCCATACCGACTGCTTTATCTGGTTGACACTGACCTTTAACCTCCCCCCCCCCCCCCTTCTTCAGTTTTACTGCTTTATAAAATTAAAGAGGACAATAATTATTAAGTTACATGTTTTATTACTTAACAAATTTTAAGATATAGGGTAGAATGTGCCAGTAATGGACAACCCTTGAAGTTTTTAGTTCATAAAAAAACTAATAAATATTTAGCTTTAATTATTTTTTTAATAATTTCCCCTTGTATGTTTTATAAAACTGTGTTATTGTTGACACTTTTAATCAAACCAATCAGGAAGCAGAAAATGTTTCAAAGTTTCGCTGTTTTTCTGTGAAAATCTTAATAAAGAGGCTAAGAGCTGACTTTGTTTAATTAAGTTATATATTATTTATTTTTTTGCAAAATTTGAATGTTTTTGTTTGAGTAGCAATGGAAAACTTATAATTTTATATACTAATGGCCATTTACAAAATTTCATTTATTTTTAAGGTTTTAAGAGGGGGGTGTTCATTACTGGGATGGTTAATTAGTCATTTTCCAGTAATGGACACCCCATGCAAACATTGCTAAAAATGCAATTTCAGTAATGTTTATAGTGCATAAAATATTTTGACTTAACTGCAAACCTAAATAATCAAATTTAATTTTTAAATTATACTTACCAAAATGTAATAACACCAAAACTTTTATAAATAGCTGCTTTCAAGTTATTTTATGTGGATTAATAAAATTTCAATATTTTATTTTATTTTATTATTTTTTTATGTAGATGTACCTTGCATATTTTATAATCTGGCAATCAAACCAGCCAGGAAACGGAAAATATTGTTTAAGAGCACAGTCAAAGAAGGGCTCATAGGGCTTAATTCCTCTCCGTTTAAATAAAAACAATTAAGTTATAGAAGTTATTAAAACTCTGTCTTAAATGTTTTCTTATTCATCTCTGACAAAAGAAAAAAAATTGTAATATTAATGAAAGTTATAGGCAATATTCATGAAACTAGTGAATCTGCAGATCAGTGGCCTCAAACATCAATTCTACAGTTTTATTTTGAAATTATTTTATTTAGTATTTAAAATATTCAACTCACAATATCATTTCTTTCATATTTGTAATATTAATTATTATAAATGATATATCAAGTAATCTTTGGAAGATTGTTAAAAATAGCGAGACAAAACTAAACACTAATATTCCAAAACTTTTTTTTTTTTTAATTACCTTTAAAATCCCCCACTGTTTCAATAATTTGATAGCTGTAATTGCCTGATATTTAGTATTTTAAACTATCCATCTAAAGTAATTAAAACTTCGATCTTCTGATAATTACAATAATGGATGCAAACAGTAAACGATTATCACAAATATTTTATTAATTACTGGTATCCTAATTTAAATTTATTAGAAAATAACTATTTTGTTTCATTAGTATGTATTCATTAAATTCTGGTTCTAAATACAGTCATAAAAACAATTATATTTATTGCTTTTTGTGGGGTGTCCATTACTCAGGGTTGTAAAAAAACCCGGGTTTTTTGTAAAAAAAAAACCCAGCCCAGCCAGGTGGGTAGCTGGATGGGTACCTGGGCAGCTACCCACTACAACCCTTAAAGTTGTAAAAAACCTGGTTTTTTTAGAAAAAAACCCAGCCCGGGTGGGTAGCTGGGCGGGTACCCGGGCAGCTACCCACTACAACCCTGCATTACTGGGCTAGAGGGTGTCCATTACTAGGCTTTTGGGTGTTTTGATATATTTCTGTTATTTAAAATTAAATTTTGATTCATATTGGGAAATGAGACTATAAGAATGGTTAAATATTGTTGATAGGTTAATATTGAAAAAACTGGAATACAGGCAAAGTTCTTTAATCCGCACAAGTTGGGACCAAGGGTTGTGCATATTATGGAATATTGCGGATTATGGAGTATTTTGGATTATATGTCATTTTCTGATTTCTGGACACTATTTTAATTCCATATTCAGTATAACATGAAAAGAAAAATATGAAACATAATTAATTTTTCTGGACACTATTTTAATTCCATATTCAGTGTAACATGAAAAGAAAAATATGAAACATAATTAATTTTTCTGGACACTATTTTAATTCCATATTCAGTGTAACATGCAAAGAAAAATGTGAAATATAATAATTAATTTAATATGCTATCTCAAAAAATGCATTTTTCAAATTCTTGTATTAAAAAATTGATTATATTCACTTTTATATTTAAAATTTTCAGATATTTCTTTAAAAAAATCATTTTTGGATCAAGAATTTGTAAATTTTGTTGAATTGTTTACATTCATTAAGCAATGCGAATTATAGAAAATTGCGGATTATAGATCCTTGACTGTATAATAATTATAACTATTAATAAAAAAATAATTTTGAAAGAAATTCCTTAAGGGTGTCCATTACTGGCACATCTACCCTATTAATATACAAGCCTTATTTTATTACTCATTAATATTTAAAATCATACTTTATTCCTCACAATTCCCTTACAATTCCTCACTATTAAAAACAATATTATGAACAGCATATGCATGAATATGCTCTTTTAAATAGCAACAAACTTATCAAAATTTTATTTCAATTTTACTTTCAGAATGTATTTTATTTATTTAATTTCCATAATTGCTAGATTTATTTTTATACACTTATGTACCAAACTCTCATTAAATATAATACCCTTTTCTAATTTCTCTTTTTATGATTAACATAATCTCTCCCCATATGGACTCATAAGAATTAAGAATGTTTCCATTTTGATGATCTACATTTTGTATTGTTTAATGAAATATCTTTTAAAATTCTATATTACAATGCCCCACATATACTACACATTTTAAACACCAGTTTAAAGTCTAACTTATATTCTTTTCAATATATATATATATATATATATTAGATATGCCTTTATTGTTGCATTCTAGCAGTCAAGACTTATTTATTTGACAAAATTTATTAGAAATTTATAATTCTTTTAGAAAATATTTATAAATGTATTAAAAAATAATTAATCTAAATTTAATATGAAATAGCTGTAAACCAAATTTTAATAATAAAACCCAGCTTTTTTTAGGTGGTTAAAACCAAAAAAAGCCGTCGGGCTTTTTATGGCCTGGCTAAAAGTCAGCAACCCTGATATAATTGGGAGCACTAGTTTAAACCCTTTATGGCCCGACGATACTTTAAAGTACTATTAAAAAAAAAACTTGTTCTAAAATTCATTGATTAGTAGTAATTCAATTTAGAATGAGTAATCGATACTTTATTTTATTTTGTACCAAATGCATTATTGGTTGCACAAAACAAAAATAGTTTTAAAAGGATGTTTCATATCTTCAGCTTTTGACGCTGGAAGATTGCAGAGGAAAAATTTCAGTTTGAAAATACTTCTATTTAAGAGCATTATATTTGTACATTTCCCAATTCTATAAAAAAAATGTTTTAAATAAGATTTGTGTGGAGTTATAAATATTGCACAAAATCTCTATACATTCAGATTTAGTTCATTAATTTTAATTGACAAAATTCTTCTAAAATTTATTAAATGATTGGGTATGTCTTCTAAAGTAGTATAAAAATAATAAACAACAAATTGATGGCTAATTAGAATTAATGTAACAAGAATGTTGTAACATAAAAACACAGGCATTGTACTCTATATGACAATACCTTTTAAAGCCTAAATATCAACTTTTGATGACATTTTTCTTTAATGCAGTGTCTTAGTGTAAAAGTAATAAACATCAAATCTTTATTAATAAAAGAAAGATGTGTTCCTCTGAACTGCACCATTTTCAATGCTAACTTTGGTTGTGCACCCAGCATAGAATGTTGAATGTATGAAATAAATATTATAGCTGTAATCCATTTTCTATTATGTAGAAAAAAAACACTTTTATATTTGAGATCAATTAAAAATATGTTGATCCAATTTCATATTTGAATAGCTTAGTGAAGAATCTGTTATTTATGGAGTACTGTATTTTATTTGCTGATTAGTTACTCCTTGTTAAATTTAAAGAAATGTGCTATATTTCATTTATAATTAGTGTAACTGCACCATTTAATATTGAATGACACAGAATTTTAGTTATTGCATGTAGTTCAAGTATAACTTATATAACTTTACACTTTAATTATCTCATTGATTTCTCATTTTTTTAAAAAATAGGGTGGATTTATTAGCTCATTTCTTGGCTTGGGTTGCATGATTGCTCTCATGAGCACACCTGATGATGGTAAAAACACAAAAACAAGACTATTTTACCTCTTGGCATTTGCATTTCTGTCTGGTAAGTAACTTTGGATATTATTATTTTAAGGTATTTATCTACTGGCAGGAGTGGAGAATTTATAAAAAGAGAACTTACCTGCCAAGAATTTTTGTTACCAGCCAGTAAAATTGAACGTTGTCAGAAATTATTATAAAAGATAACCATGAGTACAGAAGTAATTCATTGCAATGCATTTTCAGAACATTGTTGTAAAATATTTGTATAAAATTAAGAAATAGAGAAAAGCTTGTCTTTTAGATCTAAATTTAAGGTTTTGCTAGGAAATATTGCATGTAATGTATGATAAATCAAAATTTACTGGAAAATTAATGAAAACTTTCTTACAATTCTAATTGCATTAAGATGATATATACGACATCTGTAAAAACTGTGTGGGTGGAAGGGGAATTCAAATTTTATATTCTACAAAATGTAAAATAGTCAACACACAGTCTATTTCCAACTAGCTGACTTTCCCAGCGTAGCTTGGGCCAGTGGATTTTTCCAAACAAAATGCCAATATTTAAAACCTTTGTTAAATTTTTTAAATCAAAATATTAATCTGTCAATGAACCTTTGTAATGTCTCTGCAGCCTTTGGCAGTGTAGACCAGATGTGCTACACAGTATGTTCCAAACAAAAAACAAAACTCTCCAAACGAAGCTCTGACTCCAGTCCAAGCTGCCTACTGTACTATATAGCAGGTGTGCTGTACACATAAAAAAAAAAAAAACTGAAGAGAAATGTAAGCTGAGTTGAAATAACCAAATTCTGTTGAAATCGGCTCATAGAACCTGAGAAAAGAACGTTAATGGGTCATTCCATGTCAAATCAACCAGTGACTCAACCTGACCATTTCAGATTTCAATAAAACTGTCAGGAATCAATCTCCCTGATGATGTAAATGAGAATATAATTTTTTTTATCACATTAAATTTTCATACAATTATTTAAATTTTGAAAAATCATTTTTTGGGTTGCATAAATTTTTAAATTTTGAATGTCTCAAGTTGTATCAGGCATGCAGAATTTTATAACTCCTCATTTTAAAGAAAAATTTATAAGGTTTAATTTGATACCCAAGTTGACTATGCTCAGTTAAAAAAAATAAATTTTTTAAAATTTTGAAAAAAATGTATGTTGTAATATCATTAGCTTAAATTTCTGAAATTTTTAGAACGGGATCTCAATGGCATAAAGATTTATGTAATAAAAACTGAAAATTACCATTCAGATAACAATCTAATTCTAACTATTTTGTTATTTATTTATTATTTGAATGGTAATTTTCAGTTTTTATTTCATAACTTGATCACATTGAGATCCCACTCTAAAAATTTCAGAAATTTTAGCTTATAATATTACAACAAACATGTTTTTTTTTTTTTTTAAATTTTAAAAAACACTATCCGAAAATTTTTTTAATTAAAAAAATTTTTTTTATTTATTTTTTTAACCGAGCATAGTCAACGTGGGTATCAAATTAAACCTTATAAATTTCTCTTTAAAATGAGGGGTCATAAAATTCTGTATGCCTGATAGAACTTGAGAAATTCAAAATTGAAAAATTTATGCAACCCAAAAAATGATTTTTCAATTGTATGAAAATTTAACGCAATAAAAAAATTATACAAATGTATTCTCATTTATATTACCGGAGAAAATGATCCCTGCCAGTTTCATTTAAATCTGAAATGGTCAGGTTGAAAATTGAAATTTTTTGGTTGATTTGACATGGAATGACCCTAATCTTCTAAAATGGTGGTAACTGAAGTCTAAGATTAATATAATGTAGAAAGTAACTGAATTGTAAGCTAAGTTGAATAAACTAAGGGGGGAGAAACCCTTGTGACAAACTCTTAACTTTTTAAATGTGTTTTTTTAAATCAAAATTTGTCTAAAGTTAATCTTACAGCAAAATGCGCAGAAAAAACAAAAAGTGACTTTGTATTTATAAATCGTTACAATCCTTTTTTTCTTTTTTCTTTTAGGTCTTGGAATGGGACCACTTCTTGAAGTTGTTATTGCTGTTGAGCCTGCCATAATTCCTACAGCTTTCCTTGCAACTTGTCTTATTTTTGCTTGCTTTACTTTAGCATCCATGATCAGCAACCAGCGTCAGTATATCTATCTTGGAGGTAAAAATTGAATTTTGTTTATGTTTAAACTGTTATAACAAAAAGTTTAAAGCTTTATTCAATCTTAAAGGATGAGGGAGAAGGGGGTAGTGCATCTGCAGTTGCTGTGTTCTTTCTGTTGGATATAACTTTGTCTAATCTTGGTGGTAAATAATTGTGTCTGTTATAGTTTTATGTCTAAGTTGTTATAGTGAAAAGTTTGGAACTCTATCCAATCTTTATAAAAAAATATACTTTTGCATTTTACAAGTTTTTTTTTTTTTTGTTGTTCAAAAACCAAACACATATTTGTGTCATAACTTCAATTCTAAATGATGCAAGAAAATCATTAAGTACTTTGATTGTATATGGTTTGTGATATAACAAGTATTCTACACAGTAAAATCAAACCTCGGTAGCAGCACTTCAATTTTTCATATTTAAATAATCTCTAAAAAATTAAATAGTAATTGTCATAACTTTGAATGATTTTGATTAGACATAAATTATTAATAAAATAATGGGGCTTTGTTCAGCTAACCAGTTGTATCTTTCAAATGACCCCTAGATTCTTTTTTTACTCATAATATTGACATGTATTCTGACTTATAATGTGCATTTAAGCCTTTTCTATTTTTGCCATATAATGCAAAGCAATCCTCTTAAAATTTATAGCAAAAAATAAATTAAAGAACATTAAAAGTATATTTATTTAGTATTTTTATTTTCCAAACACAATACAGTGTAAAGAAAGTGTTGCAGTCATGATTTGTATGTGTGTGAGTAAACAATGCAACTCTGAAATGATACTTCCCATTAAACTTCCATTTGGCAAATACAGTAAACTCCCGACTATCCGGCTTAATGTGGCGGAAGAGTAGGCCAGATAACAAAAAAGCCGGATAGGCCGGAGTTCTACAAATATTTACTAACTTCGTGCCTTCCCCTCGCCATGATGTTAAAAACACATGTTACACATATTAAGATAAACTTTATATATACAGTACATAGTTTCACAATAAGCAAAACATTAACATAAAACGTAATCTTAATTCCAAAAAAATGAGTAAATCTTATTTTACTCTTTATTAATAAAGGATTGCACAAATATGAAAAGTTATGCATAAAATAACCCAGATAGTATGAACATTAGCAGCAAGTTTGATTTTTCTGATATTATCTTGATATCAAATTCGAATTGAGAAATTTGCAGCAAATCTCCTGCAAGGTATACCACCATCCACTTGCATGAGTAGTTTGCTGTGAAACGGATGGCAAGACTGTCTTTAATTCATTAAAGTAATGAAAGCAAAAAGTCCCTCTGTTGAGAGAATAGACAATCAGCACATATGCAGAAATTGTATTCGGTAGGCATCGCTTTTTCTAAACGCTATACTTATCAAATACCATTGAAAAGTACAAATATTACCTTAACTTTGTTTATGGTGATAATCTTTCTGGTGGTGCATTCGCATCAGTGGACCTTATCAGATCTATTGACCCCTTCGAAGGGGTTAAAATTATAGTGTAACAGTTGTAAACAGGTAATGTGGCATGGAAAGATTACTACTTTGCAGTATTTTTGATTACTTGTTTGCCGTTAATTTGCATAAATTTAACTTGCACGACAAGTTAGCTGCAAGTTCAAAGTGTGGCGACTTCTACGTTTATCTTGCTGCAGTCTTGTTATGAACTTTGTCTTATCATGCTGAGCTTACTGCAACTTTGCAGGTTTTCAAAGCAAGACTGTTGCAAATTTTCTGAAAACTGAAAATGTTATGTGGGAAAAGTCAAAACTTAGTTTTTAGTAAAAAACATAAAAAAATGGGGAAGGATTGTACTTTGTGCCAATATATTAAGAAAAGGTATGCTGTATGCTTTTAAACACATTTTATTTGTGCCCTTATACGTTGTTTCTTTTTCTTAATTAGTTTTTGAAAATGTCCTTAATAGTAGAGGACTGCTTCTCTGTGTTTGCCCTCTTCCACGACGTAATGTCCCTCCATTTATGCAAGTAAATGATATCAGGTGGTGCCGATTCTTGCTGACTAATGTGCGGCAATGCTGCCTCAATCGTCTTGAACCTTTAAGAATGTGGGATGAGATTTTTCCTGCAATCCTTTTAATATTTTATTTCTGATATTTCTCCCTCTACAGTATCGTTATCAATTAATTCATTAACTTCGTCGTTTGCCATATATTCTGTAATGTCTTCTGTATTGACATCGTCAGAGCGTGGTATATTTTTCAGCAATGATTGAAGCTAATCGAGCACATCTCCCGTTGCAGTTTCCCACCCGGGTTAATGTCCACCTTTTTAGTCTAAAAGAGTGTTCCAAGATCTTGCAATTACTATGTTTGGAATTTCTTTCCATGCTTTTTGGCTGCTTGCAATATTCCTAATTTTTCTTTTTTTTACTAGGCCGGATAGTACGGAGGGCCAGATAGTCGGGAGTTTACTGTATGTTATTAACCGCTGCTGCAAGAACTGTATAGAGTTTTGTAAAGATCTGCTGACAGATTAGATATTTAATCTATTTTAAATCATTTTGCAACAGATTCCAGAGAGAAAGTTACCAAGGAAATGTAACGGAGCATTATACATATTGTACTGATATAAATAAGCAACAGAAGTGCAGAGGTAATGTCTCCAGTTTCAAAACAGGAGGCAGGGTTGGCAAGTTTCTTCCAATGTGGAAAAATCGACCAGAAGGAATAGATTTCTTCCAAGTAGAAGGAATCTAAGAAACTGTTATTCTTTAAGAATTTACCATATAAGTTAATTTGTAATATACAATAAATGTATTCTTTATAACCATAAGTAAATTCTATTAACATATAAAACTGTATTAATTATGCATGCTAAATTAATAATTACATCAGTTTTTTAGTCAAGATCACACACCTGTCTAAAGCTTTGTAACGATTAGCTGCATGAAAAGAAATTTTATCCAAAATAACCAGATTCAATTAAATCTATTTCAATTAAACCAGCATATTTTCTTATTTAAACTTTTGAAACTAGTAGTAAATAGATCATTTACCAACAGTGTAATGAAACTCATTTAAATAGTGTTTTTTAATTTACATCAATTTTATTAAGGTAAGCAATATAACCTCCTGAGACCTAAGCAAAATGTAATGCATATATTTTTTAAAATAAGTTTTTTTCAACAAATAGGCACAAAAATGATGTTTTTAAAGAAATTAATAAATTTAGATTTTTTAATTTTGTTTTACAGCACATCCATCTAAATGGATATTCAGGTCATAACTGGCTTTAAAATAATTTAAAAAATGCTAAAAATATGAGAAAGAATAGAATTTATTATTAAGAACATAAGGCAAGTAATCTGCTATTAAAATTGAAAAAAAAAAAAAAAAAAAAAAAAAAAAAGTTAAACAAATTAAAATAACATAAAAACGAAACTTACCAGCAGAACATAGAATTCAAACTTGACTCATTTATTACGCCATTTTGTAAACAAAGTAGTTACGGTTGCCAAAATCCAAAAGCTGAATATGTTGATTTTTGATTCATACATTACCATGCCAAACTAGTTTCAGATTGCTGCAATGAAATTTAACACAATAGAAGGCGAAAGCAAAACATCCATTTAAATGCATGCCAGGTCTCAGGAGGATATAATAATTACTGTATTAAAAAATTTCCTTAAAATCAGAATTTTCCTTACTACAATGTTACATGGTATAACAAAACAATTTTTTTAGCAGTATGATTCTACAATCGGTTTCTCAACTTAGAATGGATGAATGCAGAAAAAAAAAATAAAAAATAAAAGTCCTATAGAACTTGGAGTTTAAAAGCATTGTGGCAATACCTATGGACATTTTCTTTGAACATCAGTCTTTTAAAATCAGCATTGAGGTATGCATGATGCTACATACCAGTACAAATGATTAGAAATTTGTTTATTTACTGTGTTGTGCAGTTTAAAATGATGCATTTTTATACAAAAAATGAAGAATTTATAGGTAGTTTTATCTTTTTACATAATTAGCATAATTAATGAAAAGATCCCTCTTTCTACCTCTAAAGTTGTAAAATCCATCTGTAAATGTCTGCTGAACATGAAATTTATTTTTTTAAAGTTTATTTTTCTAAAAATATTTTTAATATTAAATTTTGCTATTTAGATTTCATATAATTATAATTTGAGTTTAATTCTTTTACATAGTTAATATACATTAATTCTGAGCATCTGTTTTGTTTTAAGCTGGTTTCTTCCACTGTCCTAGAAGAAAAATCAGTCAGCATTCAAATCCAGCAGATTCCATTGTGTCGAATTTATAAAAATTCTTTTTAAACTTTCTGGACATATGTTAAACATTCTGATTAGTGTTTAAATAACCAAGTGAAGTTAATCCAGATTTTTTGTTATTTGATATAGCCAAAGATTAATAAATGAATAACATATGCAATTCTCGAAAAATAAGTAACGTGGATTTTGAAGTGTCAATTTTACAACTGGCATGTAATATGCACCCGTAACTTTTGATAAATTTTCTTGTACCAAACATATGCCAGAATATATATGAATTGTAAAATTTCCTAAAAATCTAGGAAAAAGCCACAAATGTTACCACATGAAAACCAGTTAACAATATTCCTATCACTTCCACCTTGCGTAAAACAGGTTTTGGGAAAAAAAAGTGACACAATTGCATCTGGTGGAGGGGGATTAAAATTAGCTATTCATACTACAGTAGCGCTCAAAAGTATTTTTACACTATTTTATTCACTCTTATTTTGTTTAATATAAAAATATAAAAGAAAACATTCACTATCATTAAGAACAATGACTGCAGTTATTCAAAGGCATCAAATTTCAACTTGTTAGTTTACATTTGGTGCCACCGACGAAAAGATTCCTCTTTAGCTCAAAAGTATTTTGACAATTAGTTTGCATTTAATTGCTGAAGGCATCAGTTGCTTTCATTAGTGTTTATATTGACTTATTGCAATTATTTTTAAGTGCCGAAACGCAAAGAATATTCTAGCGATTTTAGAAAAGCCGTTGTAAATGTAAATGCATTTAAGCAAGGAAGGGCGCAAGCAGAAATTGCTCATTCTTTTAACGTGTCTCGACCACTTGTTAGTACATGGAATAAAGGTTTTAATAAACGGAAATCTATCCAAAATTAGCCTCGAAGTGGCTGTCCAAAAAAAAAACTTGCAATGTTAACCGTATTATAAAAAAGCTATCTACAGTTGATTGTCGTAAGTTGGCTGTAGTAATAAAAAATGAATTGAAAGAAAATTACGGCAGAGACATACACATTTCAAATGTCAAACGACGCCTAAACCTGTATGGTTTACATGGCCAAAGACCAGCAATAAAGCCTTTGATATCTGCTAAGAACAGGAAGGCTAGACCTGAATTCGCAAAACGGCATAAATCGTGGGAAAGTGTAGTGGTCTAATGTTTTGTGGAGCAATGAAAGCAAGTTTAATTTAGTGTCTTCTGATGGAATCAAGTACATTCGACGTCCTTAAAAAAAAAAAAAAAAAAAAAAAAAACCCAAATACCCGCTGTCAAACATGGAGGCGGCAATGTCATGGTTTGGAGTTGTTTTTCTCGCAGCGGAGTTGGACCCTTAGTTTGAATTGAAGGTAATATGGATCGATTAATGTATGCTGATATATTAGACTCATGTACTACCATATGCTAAACAAAATATGCCTGCTAAGTGGCATTTTCAGCAAGATAATGAAATGAAGAAAAGTCAAGGGTCTAGAGTAGCCAAGTCAAAGTCACCTTTAGTTGTAAACGGCGATTTCTAGTAAAAAAAAAAACTTCTCCATGCCCACAGTAGTTCTAAGTCTGTGACCAAGACCTTGAAAAAATTATAGAACTTTATTTCTTTAGAGGGTGGAAAGGGGGATTAACAAATCATGTATTTATCTTTTTCGATTTGTAATTCATAAAATCGTTAAATGTCCATGTTAAAAAAGTTATCCTTTTTATTTCTTTTCTTCCACAAGAGGCTCTGTCCCCTACGAGCTACGCTTGCCAATCACCTATCACTCTAAAAATCCATTAATTTGATCAGCTTTAAAAAGATTATGGATGATTGAATTATAATTAAAAAACCAATGGCAATATCCCTGTAAATGGGTTTCCATTTATTTCTTTTACTGTGGGATTTTAAGGCCAAATCAGCTGCTGTGAATTGCTGTTTTCGTGTCAGATTAAATAAGATTAGTTAAACATTTGAAAATTAGCTAATATAGAATTAACTAAGTCAACGGTCTTTGCTTCCCGGTATTTAATAAAGCTACTAGAAAATTATTTTAAATCACACGTTTTAAATCTGACGAAATTTTCACCAAACTTTTCTAGTTTTTGTAATCACCTGAAAATAGTTTTATTGTTAAAAAGGAAATATTATATGCACTGTCTTATAATTGGCAACAATAGTTAAAAAGGTATAGATATGAAATAAATCTCTCGTGTACATGTAAATATATATTGTAATTTAAACTGTTTGGAATATTTTTGGCTGTTTGAAATAAGACGTGTTTTCACCCACATTTACTGCTTTTAACACATTAAATAATTATTTTATAGTTTTTTTTCTTTTTGAAATATTCATGTGTGTAAACAAGTTTAATGGCTGTCACGAGTCGTCTTCTCGTGTAATGGTTCCCGATAGTAATTAGTACTGATGAGACCAATGAGTAATCATGCCTCTAAACAAAACAAAGAACATTTAATAATTAAGAAAAAAAGTATTTACTATTTCTAATACGTCAACGGGCTAGGCTCATCGCCCATCTCTCTCGTGGTTTCAGATCATTCAATAATAAACAAAATCGCAGTTTTTGCAGCTAGTGGCCAAACATGTGTTCATCCTTCCAGGTCGAGGGCCTCTCTGCTCTCCCCCCAATGTTTATTTTCTTTCCAACCCTTGCATCTCCCATCCGTGGAGAGTCCACTTCAGAATTCCAGAGATGCATTAGGGGTGCGATGTTGTTAGTGTTCGGGAGCCACACGAATGTGACACCTCCCTTCCACTTTCTTTCATCTGTTTTCAACCGATGAACAGAAAGTCACTAAATAATCACTATCTGAAGTCATGGCGTCGGTCCATATCATGATATCAGTCCATAACACCAGTTTTTTTTTTTTTTCACCTTAATAAGTAAATATTGTTCTCAAGTGGAGGTTATCATTTAATTTCCCTTGTACCAGATCCATTTCCCCATGAGTGATAATAGGATCGAACCGCATAAACTTCTTACCTATCAGTGAACATTCAGTACATCATTCCAGTTTTTTTTTTGTTTTTTTTTACTTTCATTTAAAAAAACAGATATACAAATAAAAACACAATTACTATTAAAGAAATCTTCAATTTCATTACTCTTACTTTGTTTTTACAAACCTCAAATCCACTTTGATAACACATTAAAATTCAATGCAACAATCCTGCTTATACCTAGAATTAGTGTATAATTCCCATAAGCTCACACAACTATGTGATCTGTTACATTCATTCTGCCAAATTAGCATAATCCACCACATTATATTATACATTTAATCGCTGACTTACAATTTTACAAATCATACGACAATTAAATTTAATATTCATTAAAGAAGATGAGATTTCCACTATTATAAATCTCAATCTACTCATCTTCATTACAGTTTGGCTGCATAATTTCATTTCTACATCTTATACTTAATTATATTCACACAAACTCATCACTTATTAAATATTTTGCCCTCATAGAATATACAATTTAAAATGCATTAAATACCATTATTAACACACACACACAAAAAAACACAATAATATTTCATAACCTAAATTACCATTCTTAAAAATATTCAACAAATTCCCACTTAAATTATTCCATAGGCACCAGACGCGAAAGCGCATCTGCATCCTTGTTTGTAGGATCTGGTTTATAATTAATAACCGTGTCATAACGCTGAAGTGCCAATAACCATCTTTGTAATTTTGCATTCCTCGGAGCACTTTCCGTTAAATATTTTAATGGATTATGATCAGTATACACATATACTTTGGACCCAAATATCCATGTTTCAAATTTCTTTAAAGCCCAGGTTAGCGCAAATGCCTCCCTCTCAATAGCTGACCACCGTGCATGGGTCCCCGACAACTTTTGGCTGGCAAAAGTGATTGGCATTATTTTTCCCCTTTCATCATACTGGCCTAAAGAGGCCCCAATTCCCACTTCTGAGGCGTCTCACACAATCACAAATGGTTTTTCTATATCTGGTGTATTTAACGCCACCGCTCTGCATAATTTCGATTTGAGATTTAGAAACGCTTTCTCCTCTTTTTCAGTCCACGGTATCTCATTAGGGATGTTCTTCTTTGTCAAAGCCGCAGGGCTGTCTGCCCACCTACCCGCAAAAAAACCCACTTAATAAAACCCAAAAAACCCCACATAAAAGTGGGTTTATTGGGTTTTTTGGTTTGAGTTTTTTGCTGCACAGTATCATTTATTTTTAATTACTACTTATTTGTTATGATTCTCTTATACATGTAAGATAAAAATTTAATTAAATTTAGGTTTTCAGACATCTTTGTATAAAAAGATAAAAATGATTTGAAAGAACTGCAAAACCCAAACCTCAGCAAATTAAAATTATCCAAAAAGAAAAATGACTATTTTATCATTCATTATCTAATATGCAAAAATGAAAATTTGTCTGTCTGTACAAATCGACAGTTTAAAAGACAGGATTGTGAAATGTTACATCTATGTGTATTAAAACACGGCCAAGGCAACTAAAGTAATCCGGGATCTAAATAATTTATAGTTAATTTTTAATTAATAAAACATCACCAATTTAACAGCAAGTTCTATCAAATTTAAACATTTTACGTTATAGCAGTTGCTAACAATTAAAAATCCACAATAAAATTCTTATCACAACAATTACTTTTCTATTGCAAGATTTCCATGTGAAAAATGAAATAAATAGTTTGACGAATTTAAAAAAGAAGTTAATATTATGTCACTTTGGAAATGTAATAGACGTCAGCATGTGATATGAGTATATGACGTGATATATAACGTCATATGAGTTTGAAAAAACGCATTGAAACATCATAAAAACCTGAGCATAAGCTCGATAAGATAATTGGCATTTTAACATTTTGAGGTTCTTTGAATTTGTTTTCACCATTTTTAAATCTATTCCATATATATAATCTTGTGTATGCATGTATATTAGAATTTCCACAAAGGTTTGGGTCCCTAGAGCTCATTCTTAGTGAAGAACTGAAATAAAGATATCAATTTTTTTTCTTTTAATGAAGAATTTTTGTATTTGCCATTTTTCTTTAATCATGAAAAAATTATTTAAATAACAAAATACTCGGAAACAAATTTTCATCAAAATGTTTTAATCTCGGTCTCAATCTAGATCACAGATTATATTTACTAAGTAGGTAATCTGTCGTCCGGATTAAATGAAAAAAAAAAGAGTGAAAATTACGTAAATTAACACACAGTCCTTGATTTTTCAAAACATTCTTAAAATTACGTGCAACGCCGGGTACTTTAGCTAATATTATATATATTACATATCATTCATTAAGGTCCATAGAATTTATCAAACAATTTTTATAACAGTTGCTTAAAAATATGTTTATAATGTATTAAGTATTTTTCCAGTTGAACTGCATTTAATATTTCATTTTGTTTTACACTCAAAAATCTCAATTTTTGAATTTTTGTTATTAAAAGGTACAACTTAAGATAACAGATACGATGAAAATCAGAAAATGATAAAGGATGCATTTTTAGTCTGTACCTGTCTGAATAAGAAAACTTTTTTTCTTTAGACACTCTGCATATAAGTAAAATTGAAATATTTAATACAGCCCCAACTGCAAAAATACATAATACATTATGAACACATTTTTTATGTACTATTAAAGAAATGAATTAACCTATATACTATAGTCATTTATTCCTATGTAGTCATAAAAAATTAAAAACAAAAGTTCTTTGGATTATATTAATTTGGTGAAGGTTGGGTTTTGCAGTTAGCAGTTCTTTCAAATCATTTTTAATTTTTATGCAAAGATGTCTGAAAATCTAAATTTAATTGAAATTTTATCTTATATATATAATAGAATTATAACAAGTAAGTAATTAAACATAGTTGGCACTTTTCAAAGAAATGCACAGCAAAAAAATGCAAAAACCCGAAAGAAACCAAAAAAACCCACATGGGTTGGGTTTTTTTCAGCCCTGCAAAGCCGGTATAGCAATCTGAGCAAAATTTTGGACATATTCTCGGTAATTAAATAATCCCAGGGCTGATTTTAACTGCTTTTTATTTTAGGGACTCTGGAGAGTTTCAATAACTCTTAACTTCTCGAGGTCCGGCCCATGCTCTCCAGATCCTACTATATACCCTAAATATATAACTTTTTTTTTTGGACAAAATGACATTTCATAACATTAGCCGTAAAATTAAGCTCACCCAGAGTACCCACCACTGCTTCTAAATGTTCTAAGTGTTCGTCCCACGTTTTTGAGAAGACAATTATATCGTCAATATAACTATCAGCATATTCTGAATGCTCAATTAACACCCTATTCATTGTTTTCTGAAATGTTCCCGCACTCCCATTCAACCCATATGGCATCACTAACCACTGATATTGTCCCTTTGGACCTATAAAAGATGTCAATTCTTTGCTCTCCTCCTCCATTGGAATAGTCCAATACCCTTTTAAAATATCTAGAGTTGTAATATATTTAGCGGCCCCAGCTTTATACCTTAATTCAGTGGCATTTTGCATTGGGAATGGGGTCGTTTTAGTTGCTGCATTAAGGGCCCGGTAATCAACGCATAACCTGATACTCGCATCCTTTTTTGCTACACAAACTATCGGGTACGCTATCTCTGCTTGGGACGGTTCTATTAATCCTTTAGTTAGCAACTCCTGTATTTGTTCTTCCACTGCAGCTTTCAGTATTTCGGGCACCCTATAAATATGAGGTTGCTTCCTCTGCACATCAGGTTTTAATCTAATTACGTGACTTCCAACTTTTGCCTGCTTTACCTCCCCAATAAAAATTTTTTTATTCTTTTTTAAGATTCTCTCTAACTGTTCCCTTTTTTCTTCCTCTAAGTGGTTTAATTTTTCTGTTATCTCCTGAAATTCCTTATCATTCTCAGCGACCTCTCCCCCCGGAGCATGTTGAATATCCCCAAACTCTTCATCTGCCTCATATACTAATCCTATCGTATTTACTGGATGGATATACGGTCTTAACTTATTTTGGTGTAAATTCTTAATACTTCCATCTGGTAATTCTACAAAAAATAAATGTTCATTTCTCTGATCCACAATGACTCCTGGACCGGTCCATCGTGGGCATAACTTATTGGTAGAATCGGGAATTAAAATTATTTTTCCTCGACTGAAAATTTCCTAGACGATCTCAAGTTATACCGATTAGCATAATCGCTTTGCTTTCTTTTAGCCACATTAGATGCGAATTCTGCTGCTGATTTTAAATTACTTTTTAATTGCTTTAAATATTTGGTAAGATTATTTCCAACACCTTCAGGTATGACAGTTTCCCCTTCCCAGCCAGTCTTTAAAACTGACAACGGACCATTTGGTAACCTCCCATACATTAGTTGAAATGGTGAAACCCCCGTCATTTCATTTAGGACTTCTCTCATAGCCCGCAATAATAATGGCAGTATTTGATCCCAATTTTTGCCATGTTTTCTCACTGCATGGTGCAACATATTCTTTACTGAGCCATTGAAACGCTCCACAAGTCCATTGCTTAAAGGATACCCCGGAGTGCTCAATCTGGGAGCCGCCCCCAGGTGTTTTAAAAACTCCGAAGCCAACTCAGCTGCAAAATTCCTTCCCTGATCCATCGCCACAACTTGGGGAATCCCTGTTCGCACAAAAATTTGAAGGAATGCTTGACATGTTGCCTTAGCATAAAGAGATCGTATTGGGATTGCTTCCGGCCATCTGCTGTATTGATCTACTACCGATAGAACATATTTATGACCTCGGGCTGAATTTGGCTCAATAGGTCCAATTAAATCAGCGTTAACAACTTGAAACGGTAATTCAGGGCGGGCTACCGGTTGAATCGGTGACCTGTCACTCACTTTAATTCTCCGCCTCAACTGACAGTCCTCGCAAGCTTCGCAATATTTCTTTACTTCCTTCCTCACACCTTCTCAAAAAAATGATAGCTTAATCCTTTCTAAGGTTTTTACTGACGCCAAATGACCCCCTGTTGAGTGATTATGCGCAGTCTCAATATTTCTTTTCTTCTACACTGCGGAACCACTAACTGTTTAACGCTTTCATTAATAACTAGATTCTTTTTATATAATAATCCATCCTCCACAAAGTAGTTATTCTTTCCACTTCTACCTTCCTCCCAGGCTCTTTGCAGTGTTGGACATTCTTTCTGTTGTTCTCTAAACAATTTTGATTGACCCCCATATTCTCTAGGTTTCCGTTCTTCCATATTAATCTCGGCATTCTCATTTGAGACCTTTTCTAATGACTGAGAATCTTCCTTTATTTCTCCCACAATTGATAATCCTTCTTCCTTATTAGTTGCTACCTCATCCGTTTCCTTAGCTTGGATATTATTCACATTTTCCTCCCTTCCCGTATTTTCTAGATTCTCTAATCCTACAGTAATGCTATAAAGTTTTGCCTGTTTTATTAACTCATCATAGACCGCTGGAGTTATGAGTGCCGGACTGTTTAATTTCTCCGTTACCGCAGCGACTATATCAATTTCCGAGGAAATCGCCTGATTATCCTCCCATAATGTCACAGGTAATGTGATAAAGTCCGCTTTCTGCATTTCTCCCATTGTAGGAATTAAATGTGACCTCCAGTCATAAATTTATCCGGAATCAAGTCTTCCCGAAACATGCAAATTTCAGCCCCAGAGTCCAAGATCCTCTCTACTTTTTGTCCCCCAACATTAAGCTCTACCATCGGTAATAATTCTTTATCCTGGCCTTCCCTCATCTGATGTTTCTTAGAATTCACCGTGCTCAATCCCACTTTTGCCTTAACACAACTATTCTTTCTTCATTGCGAGTTGTTTCCTTTCGCTGTGGACACTGATATCTGTAATGCGGACCAGAGAAAAGGAAACATTTCACTTTTTGTTTCTCTTTCCCCGTACCATTCTTACTCCCTCCCTCACTGCTACTGGGGGGGCGAGCACTTCCTCTCTCCACTACTGGGGTTACCCTTTCCTGTCTGAATGGCTTAAATTCTCTTCTCTGATCTCTCTCACGATAAAAATCTCTCCCTTTCGATGGCGGGTTGGCCTCTGCATATATATCTAGTGTCTTAGCAAGATCCACAGGTGTCATCCAATTGGACCCCTCTTTCACTAGTATATGTGATTTCATGCTGCCTGTTAACGAGTCTTTAATTTTATCCGATATGATAAGATCTTTTAATGATTTGAAATCTTTCACCTCCCGGCTCTCTAAATAATATTCTAAGTTGGTTTTAGCCTTTGCTACCCATTGTACGTAACTTTCGTTATGTTTATAACATGCCTCAAAATTCTTTTTGTGTTGTAATGGAGTCAACTCATTTTCCGCTAAGATACACTCCTTAATGGAGGTATAATTAGGTAATTGGTCGGTTCCCAAACTATTCGTTAGACTTCTAATAAAGTTTCAAAGTCTGTTCAGAATTATTTTACCCCAATATTGCTCTGGTACTGAATAAATTTCAAACAGGTTTTCTGCCTGGTGGAAAAAAAACCCAATTTTCTGTTTTTTCTGGAATGCGAGGCATTTGATCTCTTACTATATGTAAATATTTTGCTAGTCCATTTCAGAATTATTTATTATTTCCCTCTGATTCCCACACGAGCCCTGTCGTTGTTGAATTTAGAGTTCCTTAAGTTTTATTTCATGTTCGCGGGCGCTTCGCGTTTTCTCCTCACCCTCAAGTTTTTTTCGTTCACTTATAATTTGTTCTAGCAATTCTTTTATCATGGCTTCCTCATAATCCGCGTGTTCCAAAATAATTTTACTGAGTTGGAGTTTCGTTTCCTTTTCAGGCACTTGTTCCCACAATTCCTCAACTACTTGAGCTAAATCTGCCCTACTACCTTTCATTAAAAAGGTCATTTTCCAACCCTTTTCAGTAACCAAACAGAACAAACAAAAGAATTCTACGGTACTTAATTAGCCCAAAATTTATATATAGTTATATATATATATTCTAAATTTCAATCTGACATAAAACTATTTTTTCCAGAGCATTAAATTTTCACAACATATAATACCATAATAACAATAATATAAAAAAAAAATACCTGAATACGTTTACATACAATTATGCCGGTTAATCCCACCATCACTCATTCCTAACAAACAACCACAACCACTTTTTTCTTCTTTTAACATTACCAATTAAATAACCCACTATTATTATAACCTTATCCTTTTTTAACAAAACATACCTGTTTCTGGTACAAATGGAAAAAAAAAATAATCTCCACTCACCAGTCATTCCCAGTATTCTTGCTTCCACCAGAATTGTGACGTCAGGTGATCTAAAAGGCTTGCTTCTATTTCTTCCAGCCTCTCACCAGCTATAGCATCTTCCATCTACGTCCATCAGCTTCACCATCAATACATCACAATGTTCTTTTTTGTTTTGCTGTCCTAACTGGGCATAAGCATCCATAGAGGCACGCAACGTGAATCTCATCAGTCTATCGGTACCGACTGCGCCAATGTCACGAGGCGTCGTCTTGTGTAATGGTTCCCGATAGTAATTAGTACTGATGAGACCAATGAGTTCAACAAAGAACATTTAATAATTAAGGAAAAAAGTATTTACAATTTCTAATACATCAACGGGCTAGGCTCATCGCCCATCTCTCTCGTGGTTTCAGATCATTCAATAATAAGCAAAATCGCAGTTTTTGCGACTAGTGGCCAAACATGTGTTCATCCTTCCAGGTCGCGGGCCTCTCTGCTCTCTCCCCCCAATTTTTTTCTTTCCAACTCTCTCATCTCCCATCTGCGGAGAGTTCACTTCAGAATTCCAGAGATGCATTAGGGGTGCGATGTTGTTAGTGTTCGGGAGCCACACGAATGTGACAATGGCGTAATTTTCAATATTTTCCTGTTTTTAACACCTAATCATTCAATTCTAATTTCATAGGGTTTTTTTTCTATTTATAATAGTCATGTGTAAGTAAATTTTTACTTTCTTCTATCTTCAGTAGAAGAAAGTATTGCAATCAAATTATTTTTTTGACTTCCGGTTTTTGACAGATTTACACGTTTTAGCGGCCCGTCTGTCTGTTGCCATTGTACCATCCGTAAGTGCATGAAGTTATGCATAGAATTGAACCAAATTTTTATTTTAAGTATTTGGCTATGGCAAGCAGGTCCTCCCTGAATTTAGAAAAAATTCACTGGTAGGGGGCGCTGCAATAGTGATTTTTGTAAGATTTTGAATATTGTACCATCAAAAAGTGTATGAAGTTATACATAGAATTGAACCAAATTTTTATTTTAAGTGTTTGGCTATGGGAAACAGGTCCTTCCTGAATTCGGAAAAAATTCACCGGTAGCAGACGCTGTAATAGCGATTTTTGTGTGATTTTGAATATTGTACCATTGAAAAGTGTATGACATAATGCATAGAATTGAACTAAATTTTTAAGTTTTTGGCTATAGCAACAGGTCCTCCCTTAATTTGGAAAAAATCGGCCGGAAGGGGTGCTGTAATACTGTTTTTTGTGTGATTTTGATTATTGTACCGTCGAAAAGGGTATGACGTTATGCATAGAATTGAACTAATTATTATTATTTTATTTTATTTTATTTTATTTTTTTTATTTCGGTCATGGCATGAAGGTCCTCCCTGAATTTGATAAAATTCTGCTGGAAGGGAGCGCTATAATTGCGATGTCTGTACCATTTTCATTATTGTACTATTGAAAAGTGTATGAAGTTATGCATATAATTGAACCAATTTTTTTGTGTATGTTTCTGACTATGGCAAGCAAGTCCTCCCTGAACTTGAAAAAATTCCGCCAGAAAGGGCACTATAATTGCAATCTCTCTGCCATTTTCATTATTGTACCATCAAAAAGTGTATGAAGTTATGCATGGAATTGAACCTAATTTTTTGCATATGTTTTTGGCTATGGCAAGAAAGTCCTCCCTGAATTTGAAAAAAATCTGCCGGAAGGGACGGAGGGGTCTGCTGTAATAGCGGTGTTTGTGCCATTTTCTATATTGTACCATTGAAAAGTGTATAAAATTATGCATACAATTGAACCAAATTTGTTGTGCATGTTTTTGGCTTTGGCCAACAGGTCCTCCTTCAATTTGGAAATATTGCCTGGTAAAGGGGCTCTGTGATAGCGATTTTTGTATACTTTCTTGATTTTTCGTAGTCCTATTTTCCATTGGTGGCTCGTGTTGCATCGGGAATTCGCTTCCTGCTAAGCCGGCTGTTCGCAAACAGTTGATAACAACAGAATAAGGAAAAATAATTACTTTTAACATATGACATAGATTAACTCGTTTTTAGTCCGTTTAATTGACTGAAGCAGAAATTTACAATGAAAATCAAAGTTGGTATAGTATTGAACTAATAATATTGAAGTATTAACATGTGTAACTAGTTTTTGAAATATTAAGATGTATAAGATAGGGGATTGGTACATCCAACTAGTTAATTTAAAGGAAATATTCTTTGAGCAATTTTTACAATTTTCAACAATTTAAAATAAGTTTTTCTAAAATATGCAAAAAATATCTCTGGAAATGCTGAAAATTTGAATTTAAAATGAAAATAAACTATCAAAAAATTAGTCATTAAAAAAACAAATGCTGTCTGCACACTGTGATTTTCCAGTGAATGTACTTGTATAAAATTATTAAATTCCTATGTATAGTTTTTGCTCTTATAAAACATTTTTAATGGAATGATTTTGACCAACTTTAACATTTAAATATCTCTTAAAGTAATTCTTAGTTTTAAAAACTACCTGCGTCAGCATGTTTATCAAACCTTTCTCGAATACCAATTTTCATATTTTTGTATGCAGTATTTTTCCTAATGTTAACAAAGAAAGATCTCATAACAAAATTCATTGGCAGCAGCCGTGACAGTGTTAGTTTGAATACAAAATTATCAATTTAGTAATTAAAACATAAAAATGCATATTTTCTTAATTAGACAGTTAATTTTTTAAGAATTATTAATTGTAAGCAATGTTAACAATTTAATATTAATTGCAATTAATAATTTTAATATAAATATCAGTAGTATTTAAAGTGGTTTTACATAATTATTACAAAATATTAATAGATGTAACATTGTGTACTACTAATGAAAATGTACTTCTTATTACTGTAATTACTAATAATTATAATTAAATCTTAAAAACATAGATTATCTTAGCAATTAGAGGTTTAATTGTTTTGGAAACCTAAAACAGGGTTCCTACGGGTCAGGAAAAGTCAGGGAATTTTTAAATATTTGAAATAGTCAGAGAAAAGTCAGGAAATTTTTTATGCATTACTTTACATCAGAATGTTATCATAAATGAGAAATTTTGAATTATTCATCAATTCTAAAGGGCTTAATCCAGGCAAAATTTGGGGCGCCCTTTCACAAAAATCTTAATAAAACAGGCCCCTTCACAAAATTCCTTTTAATAAAATAGGCCCCCTTCATAACATTCTTTTTCATAAAAAGTTTCAAAATGCGTAATTTGTAAATAAAACCAGGTCACGAAAAACAAACTTTAGCAAGGGGATTTAAAGAAGTTTTTGTTCAATTCTTGGTTCGAATTAGAGTAACTGGATTTCAACTTTCGTTATAAAACGTTATTTTTTGCAAAAATATAATAAAATTCACAAAAACGACTTTTACTTTTCACAAAATGGGTCCCAAAAATAAAAACCTGCATTGACCCCTGTTTTATATAAAATTTATGATTTTTTAAATATATAGGAAAAGTTAGGGAATTTACATTTTTTTCTAAAAAGTCATGGAAACATCAGGGGTAAAAAATGATGCAAAATCTGTCAAATGATTTAAAAAAAATCCAAAAAATTCAAAGAACGATTACAGTAAATCACTAATTTTGTCAAAGGATCGTGGAAATAAACAACGAAATTCTTTGCATGCCTGTTTGGTCATGAAATTTTTAAAGATTTCGCATCTTTTCCGCGGCTCTTTGACGAATTTTTAGTTTTTTTTCAGCAGTGCTTTTACGAAAATCGCGTCTTTCCCATGGGCTTTTGACGAAAATCGGGTCTTTTCCGCGGCTTTTTGAAGGAAATTGCATTTTTCCGAGATCCAAGTCTTTCTGAAAAATCCAGTCCGGAAACAGTTAAAACCAAAACCAAAGCATTTAAAGTAAACCCGATCTGCAACGGAAAAAAATTAGCGTCCGCCCGCCCTGGGTCAGGTTCGGGAAAAAAAATCTGGTCCCGACCCAAAAATCTTTACCTCCCCCCCCCCTCCTCAGCTTGAAATTTTAAAAAGTCGTCTGAAGTACTTTAATTAAATAGAACTTGAAAGTACATTTTAAATCAATCTGCCCATTGCAAACGTTTTAAAAGAATTTTTTCTAACTCTAATTATTTTATTCGTTTGAGATTGCAACAACCTAAAGCAATAAAAGAAAGAAAAAATGAAACCAACCTATGACCGCGCACGTGAATCCTCTCGCTTAGTTTACATGAGTCATGTATTTATGGTCTTAATCTCTGCACAGTCCAGAGAGAGAAAAAAAATAGGTCATGAGGTTTCTTACAGATAGACACAACGGAAGCTAGAAGTTTTTGTTTTCATTAGAAATTAATTTTGAAAGAAAATTACAGAAAATAAGGGTCAGGCGGAATAAAAGTAGAAAAAAATAATGGCGGAATCAAAGTAGAAAAAAATAATCTTAAAATATCTTCTAATGCTTAAGAAATTTATATTTAATCCTGCAAATTACTGGTTATATAAATGTTAGCATGGTGTTATGGGGAATTCTTTAAACTTGTCACCAAGACTGTACTTTTCAAAACTTTTAATGAATTAGAATTAAAATCCCGATTTTTCGTTAAATAAGTATTTACATCGAAAGCAAATACTTTCCGATACATTCATGAAATCATTTTAATCTTAGATGCATGGAATTAGCAAGTTCTTAGTTAGAAGCAATGAAATCGAATAGCGCTTTTATTTTTTGTCGCGATTGAGTAAAGAAAATCATAATTTTTTTCTCCAAGTGCTTAACAAAATTTACATATGTATATATATGTGTTTTTCAACAAGTTGGAAAAATCGGGGTTTTTTTTTTTTTTTTTTTCCCCCATCAACCGATTGGCATTTTTCAGAGATACATTGACGAAATTTGTGACCTTTTACTTTTTCGCAACCGATTAATGAAGAACTAAATGTCAAATCTTTTAAGTGACAAACTGGCGAAATTCGCATTTTTTTTTAGGGGGTGGGGGGCACACTTGACTATGCTCGCTGATTTTTATCAGCAACTGATTAACAAAATTTGCAATTTTTTTCAATGACTAATTGATGAATCCCATTTTTTTTAATTACCGATTGGCAGGGTTCGTTGATATATATCAGTGGATATATATCATGATATATATCCGATATTTATTTTTAAAATATCAAGATTTTTGATATTTTCAAATTCCTGGTATTTATTTTCAAAATATCAAGATGTTTGATATTTTGTATATTGATATTTATTTTCAAAGTATCAATGTGCAAAATAATTTTGATATTTGCTTCAGTCAAAGCAAGTGTAAATGAAATTTTCAACTGTTGCACAAAAAACTTCTGTCTCTGGCTTTGACTTTTTTAGGCAAAGAAGAAAAATATCTTTTCAAGCTTTACTTTTAAATGTAGAACTAATAATTATGTGAGACAATTAATTCAGAACAGCCATTGAAAGATGAACTAATTTAGATAATCATTTATATACAGCATTATTCAGGGGTGATTGTGTTCAGGTAATGTACCTGAATTCAGGTATTTATTTCATTTTCAATACAAGAATTCTGGTTTTCCTGATACTTAAATTCATAAGATAAGACTAAAATATCAATTCCATATGATTGCTAAGCATAATTAAAATTAATATTTTTCATAATCAGAGGATTGGACCTCCCTGCAATACATTATGTTTTCTAATCATATAAAAACTTTTTTTTTTCATAAAATTTCAGGTATTTTTTCATGAATTCACAATCACCCAGAAAAGAATCTTCTGATTTTTGTTTGAGTCTAAACTGTATACAACAGGTTAGAGAATAAAAAAAAAAGACAAGTTTACATTTATGTTAAAATTCTTCAATAAAAAAAAAAAAAAAAAATACCTTGTATTTAAAATTTTAAGTACTTTTCGAACCGAAAAGTACCAAATTTTACTTTATAAAATATAAAGCTTTCTCGATACTTGATACAAATCCTATAGTTTATATACATATGTAGGTGTATAAAGTAAGTTGTATCGGTTTTCAATTAGTATATCTTCAATTTTGTTCTAAGTAAAAAAAAAAGAAAAGAGAAATACATTTTTAGAATACTATTGTGTAAGTTTTTATGTTAATTGCAATATGTTTTAGTTTCTAATTTATATTATGCTTAAAAATATTCATTATTATCTGTAAGTTGACTATTTTGAAAATATCGGGTATATATCAAAATATCGGATATTTTTGATATTTTCGAAAATATGATATTTACGAACCCTGCCGATTGGCGAAATTAACAATTTTTCTTGCAATTCTTTTTAATGACTTGCCAATTAACAATTTTTTTTTCTGAGATACATTGACTGTGAATGTATCAAAATTCCGCATTGTTGAGTCGAGAAAAAACGTCATCTGCAAGCAGAAATAATAATTCATGAAGAACGGAAAGCTAACCTTTTCTTTTCCATACTATTAATATATATATTTTTTGTTAATTATCAGATTGCGTTCAAATTTTCAGAGTTCAAATAATAAATTAGGCTACTTGCCAAATTTCTATTAAAATATAATAAGTTTTCAGAAAATTAGAACCCTCTATAAAAGGTCTCAAAAAAACACTCAAATTTCGTCAAAAGGTCGCAAAAAACACTCAAATTTTGCCAAAAGATCGCGTAAAGCATGCAAATTTTGCCAAAAGATCGCGAAAAGCACGCAAATTTTGCCAAAAGATCGCGGAAAGCACTCAAATTTTGCCAAAAGATCACGGAAAGCACTCAAATTTTGCCAAAAGATCACGGAAAGCACTCAAATTTTGCCAAAAGATCGCGGAAAGCACTCAAATTTTGCCAAAAGATCGCGGAAAGCACTCAAATTTTGCCAAAAGATCGTGAAAAAAAAACATGAATTTTGTCAAGAGATTGCTAATTATGTCATAAATGAATAAAAAGGGATCAAAAGATTGTGAAAAAACACGAATTTCGTAAGATCCTGGGGGGAAAAAAATCAAATTTCATCAAAAGGTCGCAAAAAACCACACGTTTTGTCAAAAGATCGCGAAAAACATGTTGATTTCAGGGTCCGAACAATACGCATATTTGGTCAAAAGATTGCGAACAATACGCATATTTGGTCAAAAGATTGCGAACAATACGCATATTTGGTCAAAAGATTGCGAACAATACACATATTTGGTCAAAAGATTGCGAACAATACACATATTTGGTCAAAAGATTGCGAAAAACATGCAAATTTCGTCAAAGGATTGCGAGAAACACTCAAATTTTTTGAAATAGTTGCGGAAAAAAACACTAATTTTGTCAAAGAATCGCAGGAAAAACACTAATTTCGTAAAAGAATTGCAGAAGAAATGCGAATTTTGTCAAAGAATCGCAGGAAAAACACAAATTTTGTAAAAGATTTGCAGAAGAAATGCGAATTTTGTCAAAGAATTGCAAAAAGAAATGCAAATTTTGTCAAAGAATTGCAAAAAGAAACGCGTATTTTGTCAAAGAATTGCAAAAAGAAACGCGTATTTTGTCAAAGAATTGCAAAAAGAAACGCGTATTTTGTCAAAGAATTGCAAAAAGAAACGCGTATTTTGTCAAAGAATTGCAAAAAGAAACGCGTATTTTGTCAAAGAATTGCAAAAAGAAACGCGTATTTTGTCAAAGAATTGCAAAAAGAAACTCGTATTTTGTCAAAGAATTGCAAAAAGAAACTCGTATTTTGTCAAAGAATTGCAAAAAGAAACTCGTATTTTGTCAAAGAGTTGCAAAAAGAAACGCGTATTTTGTCAAAGAGTTGCAAAAAGAAACGCGTATTTTGTCAAAGAATTGCAAAAAGAAACGCGTATTTTGTCAAAGAATTGCAAAAAGAAACGCGTATTTTGTCAAAGAATTGCAAAAAGAAACGCGTATTTTGTCAAAGAATTGCAAAAAGAAACGCGTATTTTGTCAAAGAATTGCAAAAAGAAACGCGTATTTTGTCAAAGAATTGCAAAAAGAAACGCGTATTTTGTCAAAGAATTGCAAAAAGAAACGCGTATTTTGTCAAAGAATTGCAAAAAGAAACGCGTATTTTGTCAAAGAATTGCAAAAAGAAACGCGTATTTTGTCAAAGAATTGCAAAAAGAAACGCGTATTTTGTCAAAGAATTGCAAAAAGAAACGCGTATTTTGTCAAAGAATTGCAAAAAGAAACGCGTATTTTGTCAAAGAACTGAAAAAAAAAACGCGCATTTTGTCAAAGAACTGAAAAAAAAAACGCGCATTTTGTCAAAGAACTGCAAAAAAAAACGCGCATTTTGTCAAAGAACTGCAAAAAAAAACGCGCATTTTGTCAAAGAACTGCAAAAAAAAACGCGCATTTTGTCAAAGAACTGCAAAAAAAAACGCGCATTTTGTCAAAGAACTGCAAAAAGAAACGCGCATTTTGTCAAAGAATTGCAAAAAGAAACGCGCCTTTCGTCAAAGAATTGCAAAAAGAAACTCTAATTTCGTCAAAGAATACCAAAATATTTATTTTCTGCTCCAAAATGAGCATTTTTGCTGTTCCAAAATAGTTCTTTTCTGCTCCAAAGTGGCTTTTTGCTGCTCCAAAATAGTTTTTGTTGCTCCAAAATGAGCGTTTTTGTTGCTCCAAAATGGGTTTTTGCTGCTCCAAAATGAGACCCATGCTGTTCGATCACTGCACTTGCGATCACACAACAAATCATAAAATTTTGAAAAAATCTTATATTTAACCCTCTGTGCTCCAACCTGTGTATTTTAAGCTTTTTTTTCTAACTCAGCCCCTAATTAAAATGAAGACCCTGAAATTTTACATAATTATCGCTAAAGACTTACGCTCAAACGACAAATCATAAAAATTAAAAAAAAAAAATCCTATTTTTAACCCTCTGGGCTCTAACTTGTGTATTTTAAGCTTTTTTTTTTTTTTTTCTAACTCAGTCCTTAAGTTGAAGACTTAAAATTTTGCATAATTATCACTAAACACTTGCAATCACACGACAAATCATAAAAATTTCAAAAAGTCTTATATTTACCCCTCCGGTCTCTAACTTGTGTATTTTAAGTCATTTTTCTAACTCAGGCCCTAATTAAGTTGGAAACATGAAATTTTGCATACTTATAGCAGAACACTTTCGATCACATGAAAAATCATAAAATTTTCAATAAGCAATTTTTTATCCTTCCCCCCTTTTCACACGGGGGCACTTTTTAAACTTTTGCCGACACCCCTTTGACCACTCTTTCATATTATGCACCATAGACTTACATATTTTAGTTCCATTTTTTTACTGCCAGGGGGCACCTACCTATCTCGGGTGCTATGGGCTCAATTCCCTCGACTAATATATCTACAGATAGCAGCGGTAGAATTGATATAAAAAAGGCACTGGTCCCAAGGACCAGTAAGCATAAGACAGTAATCATCCCTGGCCTGCTACAGAAAATTCTATTAAGTCCCTTTAACCCTTTGAATGCCCCCCCCCCCCCTCCCTTCCTAGAATATAAATCAAACTCCCTTTGCAGTTATCCAAAATTTTCATCATAATAAAATGTAAAATTATAATTTGCTAAAAATTGAACAGTACATAAAGAAAAACTATAAAATTATTAATTAAGCATTTCATTTCAGATAATCTATTTCAACTGACTAAGGTTTAATTCAAATTTTAAAAATTAATTTTTTTAAATAAAATAAAATTAGGTATGTGATTTGTGTTTGGTTGCAGTTTTCTCAAGGACGGGAAAGTTTACGTTTACCTGTCAGAGAGGGGGAAAGTTACTGGTCCTGTGGACCATTAAATTTTTGAAATTAGTGGTCCAATAGAATTTTTGGTGGTCTCGGACCAGCGGACCACCAAGGATTTCGAACGCTGGATAGGTTGCAAAACAATTTCATTCGGGTAGAGGTTTGTGTAGAATAGAGTGCGCCCCTTGGTTGCGAAATGTTGAACTAACTGATTTTGCAAAAGGATGAAGTGTTTTGAAAGGAATATTAAAAGAAACCCTCTGTGCGATCTGTGATCACACTTACCCACTTGTTTCATATGCACTACCAGTAAATTTTGATGCATTTTTTCTACCAAAAGAATATATTACAGCTCATATTCAAAATATTAGAATTGCTTTTTTTTTACAAATTGAAAATATCATTTGGTAATTTAATGTCTTTTAATGCAAATATGCAAACAATATTTTTATTAAGAACTTATTGTTGATTAAACTTATTTATTATCTTAAAATTAATAATTTTTGAAAAGATTAATTGAAAAAAAAAAATATTTTGAGAAGTCAATGTTAGAATATTTATTAAAGTGGTTCAAAATATTAGAATATTTCACATTAATTTTCCTTTAATTATCAGCAATTCATAACTGGTGGCATCATTGATTAAATTCAGATGATTTTATTTAAAATCTGTATTCTTTTTGCAGTTTGTTTGCTTTTTTTCTTCTTAAAATGGGTCGTGTAAGTGATATTCCTGAATCTATTAAACTTCGTATGGTTAATTTGTATCGGTACAGTAAAAGTCAATGTTAAATAGTGAGAATTATTTACATTGTTTGCAATCAAGTGTTAGTAAAGTACTAACCCAATATTCAAAAAATGGAAAATTTCAAAATAATTGTCGAAAACCAAAAACATCTGCTAGACATGACAGGAAACAGAAGCGTATAGTTAAGAAAACTTATTTTTAAAGTGTGCAATTCTTGCCCCAAAAATGGAAAGGAGTATCGAAAACAAAAGCATTTAAGATTGAATTGGTGTAAATCAAGACGTTTATGGAGCGAAGAAGATTGGAAAAATATATTACTTAGTGCTGAAAGTATGTTGTGTTTCATATGGTAATCAAGTTAGTTTGAAGAATGGAGCAAGAAGCATTTGATAAAGAATGACTTAAATGTTCCGTAAAATTTGCTGCTAGTTTCATAGTTTGAGGTTGCATGAGTGTAGAAGGACTTGGAAAGTTATGTATGATCTACAAAAAGGTTAACTCTCAGATATATCAAGAAATTTTGGAATGTTAAACGGTTCCATCATCAGAAGATTTATTTGAAGATGATTTCATCTTTCAACAAGATTTAGCGTCACCGCATACCTCGGTGTCAACTAAGAATTGGTTCTGCCAACGCAACATTAAGGTACCTCCTTGGCCACCAAACTCACCAGACCTTTATCCTATCGAAAACTTATGGTGTATAATGAATAAAAATCTCCAAGAAAATCCTCCTTAAAATAAAACTGAATTAACGACACATGGGTCATTCTCAAAATAAGTACAATTTGGTGTCTTACTGTTCTAAAATTTTATATTAGGAATAGGTAAAAATTTCAAACCCATAATTGTTCTTTCTTTTTTTAATAATCCAAGTGTTAAATCAAGTAATGTATATAAAAATAAATTAGCTAAAAAAAAAAAAATAATAATAAATGATTGACTTTTCAATGGTAACCATGCTTGTCTCAAATCCAAACTTTGATTTTTAACATGTTATAATTTCTAATCAATAATCACTATTTTCATTGATTTCGGCAATTTTATTTTGAAAACAATATAAATTTTGAGTACTTATAGCAATATGTCTAAAAATTGATTTTAATATGGAATAATTTTATGAAATACTGTCTTACATGTTTTGTGTCACTGGTCTAACAATTAATATTTTTCAGTTTTAAATACTATTCTAATAATAAAAATAGAAGGAACTTGCTTTTTTATGCTAGCAACACTGTTTGTAAACAAAATGGTGGAAAAACTGCCTCCATGTGGTCTATTGTTTAAAAAGGGGAAAAAATATTCCTAAATCAGCTAAGTTCTTTTATTATGTGTCACTGGTTTAACAAATATTCTATTAAACAGATAAGTTAAATCAATTTAATAAAAAGATTATAATAATACGGTAAAAAAAGTTTTGTTTAACACCTTAAATCATATTACTAGTTTTAAATGAGGAATAAAAATGTATTTCTTTTAAGAAATGTCACTGGCCTAACAATATATTTGTTAAACTAATGACAAATCATGTTATGCCAGTGACAGATTGTTAAGCAATAAAATAATTTCATGTAAAAAATGTATTTCAAAAGTTATAATATGACTATTCACAACTTTAATAAAGAATGTCTTTGGTCTAAAACAAAAATGTCAACAGTCTAATGCAAAATGTCACTGGCCTAACGCATGTCATTTGTCTAACTAATACTTACTTTTAAGTAATTAATGTATTTGTGTTAATGAGAAGCTCAGCCACTGTATTATTTGAGTTACAATTACTTTTTATTAATCACAGTAAAATAATTTGTGGAAAAAATTATATTTTAAAATTTAAAAAAAAAAATTGCTGAAAGTGTACTTTATTTTGAAAATGACCCCCATAAAAAGTCTATTTGGGCTAATATTGATAGAAATGTTTGTGAACACCTTGTATATAGTATGCAAGATCGATTGTATGCTGTTATGAAAGCTAAAGGGGATGCTACAAAACCATTTACTTCATATTCATAAGGTAATACAGTAGACTCCCTCAAATCCGTACAGCTTGGGACCAGAGGTTGTGCGGATTTTAGAATTTTGCAGATTTCTGGTCATTGATTTGTTTACATTTTTGAAACATTAATTTCATTGGTAGTTAAGCAAGGGAAATTATAATGAATACTTACAATAAAGTGAAACATTAAAATAAGTAAAATATTAATATAATTTATTAGTTTAAATATAAGTAATTATTAAAATTATGTAAAATAAAAATTTAGAAAAATATTAAATTATCACGAATGAAATCGATTCAATTAGATTCCAGAAGTCCTATGCTGCCATCTAGTGATAGCAAGGAGAACAGTGTTAATTATATTATCAGTATATATAGCTTATTGCGCTCACTGTAACTTTTTTCATTGTTATTTAGAGTCTTGAATGCTTTTCTTATACTGCTTTGTATGTTTGGAAATAAATTTGTCTATAATTTAAAAAAAAAATTTCGCGAAAAATAATTTTAAAATAGCGTTCCGGTTCCTGGATTTTTCCATTTCGAACCCTGGAATTTTTGATATAGATATACTTATTTATATCAAAATCAAAAGTAATGTAAATTTATTTAGTAATAAATCAGCTGTAATAGCCAAAAGAGAATGATTAACAAAAAACTTAGTAAAAAAAAAAACATTGCGGTAGTCGCTGATTTCGGCGCCATGTTGAATTTTGTTCTTACAACTTAACTGTAAATTTCATTGTTTACATATGAAAAGTACGCGGATTTTAGGTGCTCGTGGATTTTAGAGTCGCGGATTTAAGGGAGTCTACTGTATTGTTGCATAAAATAAAATATTCTAATATTTTGATGTTTCAGAAAGCTGTATACCTAATTTATTGTACTGTATTTATATTTTGTAAATGTTAAAATCTTATTCTAAACATTCCAGATTTAATTTATAAGAAATTTAATTGCATTTACTTAGTATCAAAAATAAATGAAAAATTTTTTCGTATTACTTTTTCTCAATTATTCTAATATTTTGAGTATGATCTGTATATGCCAAAATACCAGCTAATTGATAGACTATTTTAATAATTTTTACTTGTGTTTTCTTTTATTGGAGTAACTACTAAAAATATACATTTTATCGTTTTTAGGTACTTTGATGTCTCTTTTATCATGTATGTTGGTTATGAGCTTTCTCAACATTTTCATGGGATCATACTTAATCTTCAAGGTGAATATTTATTTAACATATTTAAGTCATAATATTTAAATATCCTACAAGGATGTTAGTTATTTAAATATAGTTCTTTTACAGTGATGCCACTTTTTCACTTTTTGGCGGATTTCTGCTTTTCTTGTTTTAATAAAAAAAAAAAAAAAATAGATTAGCGATTTCCACGGAATGTTTTAAATAAATAGCCCAGTAACTCTAGCAAAAAATTTACTTTTGTCAACCAATATGCAAAACTCGCAAATTTCATCGATCTGTCACGGACAAAAATTTTAATTTTGCCAGTCGCAAAAAAAAAAAAAAAATTGCAGAAATTTATCAAATTTTGTCGAAGGATCGCGGAATAAAATTGTGAATTTTGTCAAAGGATCTTTGTAAAAATCTTTCGTCAACAGGTAGCGTAAAAAAAAAAAAACTCTTTCATCAAACAAGTGCAGAAATTTGCGAATTCCTCAAATGATCACGAAAGAAAATCCATTCTGTCGAACAATTGTGGGAAAGAAAAAAAATTGTAAACTTAGTCACACAATCATGGGAAAAATTACAAATTTCGTCAAAATCAAAAATTTCATAGTCGTGGAATAAATCATAAACTTGAACCAAGTTATGTTTTTTTGTGTATATAAAAATTATAGTTAACTATTTAATACTAGAAGGTAGCCTGTCAGAATGACGTGTTTGCATTTTCAAAAGAATGATATAGCATTGCACTATAAAAAGAATTATGAAGTAATAAATTTTATCTGACTAATAGGATCAGGTGGGAGTAAAATAGTTATAAAAACAGCCCATTTATAATTGAAACTTAATTTGCAAGAAAGAACTTCAACTTAAATTTTAAAAAGTTTAACTCTGATTAAATCCTCTTTTTTTCTTTTTTCAACATGCATAAAGAAACCTATAATAAATTTTGATCATTAAAAATGATCCTTTATCACTTAAGTATATTACAACTATTAACTGCATTAACAGATTTTTTTTTCTCAAATTCTTTTATTAAATTACAAATTTATTTTCCCTACAAAATACAAAAATGCAAAATTTTATTTCCATTGTTATATATATATTCTACACGGCATTAAGTATCCCTGATAGTCTAATTATATTTTATAAGGAATACTATTCATTTTTTCCCCCAATGTCTTCAGAGTTTAAAGAATTTCAAAAGAAACTTCTTTTTTATTTTAACTACCGATAGACGGTGCCAACAAAGCTCAAAATTCACAATGAATGCGATACAAATGAATGTTTACTTATGGAGGGAGAAGGCCAAACTAATTTAAACTGAAGTTATCTCAGAATATGTACATAATTAAATGTAAGTCATCTCTCAAATGTTAATTTATTTTGAATAATCTTTCTAAAAATGTAACTTTTATGAAGTTTAATTCGAAAAAATAATTTTCAATAAAAATGGCCGAATGGAATACGATAAAGTGAAGTGGAATCTGGATGAGTTCAACGCCGGAAGCATTATACACTTTGTGTTATTATATATGTAATTGACATTAATTGTTTCTGATTAGTAGAAATACATGAAAACCAAACTCTGCATTTGGGTGAAAGAATGTTAATATAGTATAAAACTGTACATGATTACAAGTAGTATTTTAACATAGAAATTTGTTAATGTATTTATTTTATATTCAACACAATTTACAAAATCTACGTATAAATGTGAAAAATGTCATACATTTTACTTTAAAGCAAAATTTCGTCTTTGTTATTTTCTGAGTGGCATCCCTGTATATAAGGTATTTCTTTTGAATTCGGTATTAAGAACTACTATAAGCTGCGGTACAATAAATTGTCGAACACAATGATTTTACAGATGGAAATTAATCTGCTGAACTCCCAATTATGAATTTTTTATTCAGCTTGGGATTAATTAAGAAATATGATAGAAAAAATTCAGATGCACATTCCATTTCCAACCATAGCAAATGAATTAATTTTATTTGGCATTTTCAATTAACTTTTAAATGTATGTAAGCATTATACTGTATTTCTTTTATTTTGTTTGTAGTAAATTTTCATCATATTTTAGGCCTACCTTTATTAAACAGATACTATTTTCATGAAATTTGTATTTAACATGACATATTTTTTAAATATGTATTATAATTGCTCGGATTTCTCATAACACATTAGTCCATATTATTGGAGTTTTGCTGTACATTTTAAAATATTATCACCCTTCAGTATTTTTAGGGTTTTGTTCATCTGACGAAAACCCTATTAGTCTTGTTTCTGTGTCTGTCTGTCACAGAGCCCTTTCTCAGAAACTATATGTTGGAGACTTGAAATTTTGCATACTTATAGCTGAAAACTTCACATGAAACGACAAATCATAAAATTTTGAAAACTTATTATTTAACCCTCTGGGCTCTAACTTATGTATTTTAAGCTTTTTTTTTTTTTTCTAGCTGAGTCCTTATTTAAGTTGGAGACATGAAATTCTGCATACTTATAGCAGAACACTTGCGATCACACGACAAATCATAAAATTTTCAAAAAAGTCTGTTATTTACCCGTCCGGGCTCTAACTTGTGTATTTTAAGCAATTTTTCTAACTCAGCCCCTTATTAAGTTGGAGACTTGAATGCGATCACACGAAAAATCATAAGATTTTCAAAAAATCTTACATTATTTACCCACCGGGCTCTAACTTGTGTATTTTAAGTAATTTTTTTTTAACCTCCCCCCATTGCACCTGGTGGGTACTTTTCTAACTTTTGTTGACACCCCTTTGGCCACTCTTTCATATTATGCACATAGCCTTACATTTTTCAGTTCCACTTTTTACCAACAGGGGTTGCCTACCTATCTCGAGTACTATAGGCCCGATCCCCTTGACTAATATATCTACGGATAGGTTGTAAAATGGAGTTTCATTCGGATAGAGGTTTGTGTAGAATAGAGTGTGCCCGCTGGTTGCAAAATGTGGAACTAACAGTTTTCGCAAAAGGGTAAAGTGTTGAAAGTAATATTAAGCGGAATCTTCTGTGCGATCTGTGGATCATACTTACCCACTTCTTATCTTCAAGTGCTGCCTTATGTAGAACTTTTTTTGGAAGCTTTGTCCGTTTTGAAAATCCCTAATATGACTTTAAGCTTATTGACCATATTAGTCTTGCTGCATAAACACTTCAGTTCATCTAATTATTTGATTCTTTTCTAGTAGTTGTATTGCAAATATTCTTTGTGTTAATTGAGAAAATTTATATATTTCTAGATTCAGATTTACATTGGCTTAGCTGTCATGTGTGCCTTCATCTTGTATGATACTCAGATGATCATGGAGAAGCGACGCAATGGTGACAAAGATTACATTTGGTAAGAAATTAGGTTTTAAATAATCATTGTTCTTAAAACTATTCTTATCTGTAAGTGCTTTCCTGGCTAACAGGATTAGCTAGAAATATTTTTTCTCTTGCCTTTTGAAAAGTATTCAATTATAATTGCATACTTGCCAACTTGTACGGATTGGCCATACAATGTACGGATTTTGTTCAAAGTGTACAGTTGTACAGATGAACAGTACGATTGTACGGTTTTGCGCGGGAAAAAATGATCACGAAGGATCATGGAAAAACACGGATTTCGTCAAAGATCGCGTAAAAAAAATGCTAATTTCTTTAAAGGATCGCAAAAAAAAAAAAACCGCTAATTTTGTCAGATGATCATGAAAAAAGTCGTAATTTTTGTCAGATATCTAAAAAAACGCTAATTTTGTCAAAGGATCGCGAATTTCATTAAAAATTGTGGGGGAAAAAATGCTAATTTCGTCGAAGGATTGGGGAAAAAACACTTTCTTCAAAGATCGAGGGAAAAAACACCAATTTCGTAAACGGATCGTGAAAAGAATGCGAATATTGTCAAAGTTCACGGGGGGGAAATGCTAATTTCATCAAAGGATCGCGAAAAAAACGCTAATTTCGTCAATGAATCGCCAAAAAAAAGTGGATATCGTCAAAGATCACATAAAAACAGGCGATTTTCGTCAAAGGATCGCAAAAGAAACCCTAATTTCATCGAAGATCACGAGAAAAATGCGTATTTCGTCGAAGCTCTCAGAAAAAAATGCTAATTTTCTCTAAGGATCGCGGAAAAAACGCAAATTTAGCAAAAGATCGCTGGAAAAAAATGCAAATTTCATCAAAAGGCCTAAAAAACCCACAATTAGCACCATCGGGGATTCCCCTCCCAAATCCCTCTGCTGTAACTTATCAGAAAATTTCTGTGAATTTCAGATTTATTTATTTTTTTACTTAGAATTATCCCTGCAAAAAAATTTTCTTTTGAAATCTTATATTTTTATTTCTTGGAAAGAAAAGACTATATATGAATATAGCCTAGAAAATGTTATGAAATATTACTTTTTTCATAGCATGTGCATATGTTATTTTTAAGCACGTAAGAATACGTCATAAAAATTGTAAGGATTTCAAAATTGACATGTTGGCAGGTATGTAATTGATCATTAATTAAAGCTGTCTTTATGTTGTATGAAGCATTAAGCATTTCTTAGTAATTTTTGAATCTGAGGTTTTCCAAATAGTAGGCAGTTTCCACGCTCCCAAGGTATGTTATTTAGAGATTTTACTGTAAATATATATATATATAACCATTATATATTTAGAAATCATCTATTTCCAAAAACTAAAGCTAAATTAATAAATTTAGCTTCAACTCATAACTCTGACATACATATATACACACACACACTGCTAAAAAAAAAATTAGGGGAGCAAGCAAAAAAGTGAAGAGAACAGTGCAAGACAGCCATGTATGGGCATAAAATGAATAGTACACGTGCATCAATGCGCAATACAGAAAAAAAGATTTAAAAAATTTTGTAAGGGAGCTGTTATTCCTTGAAAAGATGAAAAGGACGTGAAAAGATGGTTTAGGGCAACAAATTTGGTTTCATGTAAATGATAAAAGTTTTGTTTAGAAATGATGCAAGATTTTTAATATGGTGTGTGGTCTCATCGAACAGCTAAGACTGCTGCATACCTGTTTTCCATGGATGCAATGAGGTTATCGATAAGACTTTGGGGAATACTGTTCCACTGCTCAAGAATTGCAATCTCCAAGTCCCGGACAGTAAAAGGAGGCCTCTGTCTCGCAGCAATGCATTGTATGAGTATGTCCCAAACATGCTCGATCGGATTTAGGTCAGAACAGCATGCTGGTCATTCCATTCGCTGTATTATTTTAGCTTCAAGCATGTTTTCCACAAGATGAACTGTATGAGGTCTGGCATTATCGTGCATTGAAAAAAAGAAATCACTAATTGCTATAACATAAAGTACGACATGAGGTCCTCAGTATCTCGTCTGTATAACTTCAGACCGTCAAAGTTCCATTCCGAATGATATGCAGGCCCGTATGGTCCACCTATGCTGATTCCAGCCCATAGCAGCAACCCACCTTGTCTATGTGATCTTTCACGAACAAATGTGGGATTATTTTGAGTGCCTCTTTCTCTCCATGCCAAAACACATCAGATTTCACATCCAGACTGAATCTGAATTCGTCTGTAAACAGAATTCCAACAATGTTGACTCCAACAATCTTGCCTCCAAATTCGATGTTCAGTTGACCACCTTCTTTGGGCCGCACAGTTGCTTGGGGTCAACGGAATACAGACCATTGGCTTACGTGCATAGGGACCACCCTGATGAAGCCTATTTCGGACTGTTTGGCTGTTCATTCTTCGTCCTGTGGCCCAAGAACAACTGTGTTTGCAGCTGAATAGCACTGCCCGTTCAGTCTCGACGAGCTGTTACAGGTCATCAGTTTCTGTGTTAGCACATTTCCGACCTTGCGCTTGTCGATGCCTACCATTCCATGCATCTTGGAATCGATTCCACAGCTTTTCATGGACACTTCTTGCGACTCCAACAGCGTCCACTACACTTCGTTGTGTTTCTCCAAATTCAACTGTCCCATTAACACGCCAAGCCATGGATTGCGGTAAATCGTATTGTGACATTTCCAAGCCACCTTTTCTCAAAACACAAGCTGAGCAATTGAATTTTACAACTGAGACAATGAAACAGACGTTTCTGCGAAATCCCAATTTCTGCACTTATCTCCTTTTTCTAGTTTTTGACGTCATAAACTTTAATTTACATGTGAAGTTTTCTATATCTGTTTTCTACAATGCTTTAAATTATGGATGTTTTATTTTACGTTACTTATCGGTGTAAATATTTGTGTAATTTTGTTGAAACCATGTGCTCCCCTATTTGTTTTGAGCAGTATATATATATATACCTCAAACCAGAGATAAAAATAAGAGATTGGTACTTACCCGAAGTTGTTTAAATAGTTGCTTGGGTCTTCATGAAGCATAAAATAGCAAATGAAAATTTTTGTAAAAATTTCCAGGGTCATGTATCGCATGTGTTATACATCTGGACTGAAACGCTATAATAGAAAATTTTTTTAAGTTTTAAGTAAAATTAATTTAATCACCTTATTCTGAGCTTAGTCCTTGAAACAATTTCTTGTTGAAGTAAAACACAAAAAAATTGCAGTCTGACAATGTACAGTAGTTAAAGCTTAGCATTTCACATTTCATCACGGCTCTGTTAATCATCTTCATCTGACAGAGCTTAAATCAGAATCATCGTGATTCACGAGTTCAATTGATGTATGGAAAATACTTCCTTTTCAAGGACATGATAATATGAATAGATACCATTCGGAATATCAAAATTAAACTTTTTAGCACTGAAGATAATTTTAGACCAATTCATTTGTTGCTTCATGTGTTTCTCTTAAAAATGGAATGTGTTTTTGTTATTGCCAGATGGGAATGTGTTTTTTTTATTGCCAGATGTTAAACACGAACACAGAAATTGTTTTATTTTTAAGAACTCTCAACATTTTTGTCTTAGTCGATATTGATGCTGGCGTCTTTATCTGGCTTCCAATTTCCTTTGCTGTCATTCTTTTACTTAAATTGTGCGAACAATTGAACTTTCTTATTTCGAAAGAATTTCCAGCCTCCCTGTAGATTTTGTAATAACATAAATAGTTGGAATCTGTAAGAAGTTAAAAATGAGTCTTTTAAAGTTTAATTTGTTCAGGAATTCTTTGAAGTGACTTTCCGATGTTATTATAAACTAGAATTTCCCTTCTGCCAAAGGAACGAAGCATTTTGTCTCAACCTATAAACCAGATGTTTTGCAAACTAAATGAATATGCTCAATCTTTTTAAATGCGGTTTTAAGTGATGTGTAAAAATATCCGCCAATCATGTTCTGCAGTTTTAGAAATATTTTTTGCATTCTGATCGTTTTGCTCCTGCATAAATTTAGATAAATACATATTTTAAAATGGATTTTAAAAAATATATACAATTTTTGTAAACAATTGCACTGTAAACATTCGTATAGCAAATGTGAACTAATTTCTTTGCTTTTGTAATGTCCACGGTTCTCGCTGACTTTTTACGAACGTTAGCAATTTGGCTAATCAGAAGTAAAATATTCACCAAATGAAGAAAAAATTAGCAAAATTAATTTGTTGCGAAACAATGAAATTTAGATCTTTAACCCCTTATCGTATCCCTCCCCTTTTTTCAGTATGATCTAAAATAACCTAAGTTTTTGAAACTGTTTATAGATCAGTTTTTCATCTAAATTTAATTATCTGCTATCGCTACAGAAACTAAAAAAAAAAAAACTTTATACTAAACGTCTTGCGCAAGAAAAGAATCAAGAAAATTTTTTTTTTAATCTGATTTAACTCAATAAAATGTTATGAAATAAAACTTCCAATCCCTATTAACTCAGGGTTCCAATATATTACATTCAATGAATTCTGAAAAATTTTAAATATAAACAACAAAATGTGTCAAAAACTTCATTTTTCTAGAAATCTTCGGCTTTTCATTGAAGCTTATGCTTCAAAGGCTATTTCAAAATAGTATTGTTGCCTATTGGGCACATTGAAATGACATTTTTGCTTACCATGACTTTGGCTAGTGTTGAGTTAGTAGTATGTCTAAATATATTGTAAATTGTACAATACGATTGAGCATAAGTGAGATGAATCGTTCAGTAATGGAAGTAAGAGTATCGCCTGTACTGAAACACAAAATATGAACAAAAATTGTGCACTCGCAATTTGGCGAATCTAATCATCTGTTTGCTCGCCAAATGAAATATTTTGTCGTGATTTGGCACCATGGCGGGCAGCAGTGAAGAACCCTTGTATCCTCCTTATCATTTTGCACACCACTGTATAAAATTTGTCTTGAAGGAGATGCCTAAAATATCGGATTTTTTTTAAAAATTTTTCATTATTTCAGATGGGTTGAATGATTTTGCAGACTTCAATGTATCGTTTTTTAATTTACATTTTACTGTCATTGTGTTATTTTTGTTCCTGTACGTACTACTTTGTCCTTTTTAACATTATTTGTGTATCATTATTCTTAAATCAGCAGACTAAAATACTGATTATTTATCTTTCAGGCATTCCATTTGCTTGTTTCTTGATTTCATTCAGATATTTCGTTACTTGCTAGTCATTCTTACAGACAAGGTAATTGCAATTCTGGTCTTAAGGTTTTTTGTAAACTGTAATTTTTTTTTCTTTTATAATCTGATCTCAAAGTACATTATTGTTTTGTTATGTATGTTTGTCCTTATAACTCTCAACTATGATTATGTTAAATAACCCATATCATCATATATGCAATTGTTTTGTTCTATCTTAAATTCAAATTCAAAATTTTAAATGTTTCATTTAGAATTAAAGTTCATACCTGTTGTATTGGAATTCTAAAAATATCTGGATAGCGGTCATCTACTGTGTCTGGGTCTATCCTTGAAAAACAATGACAGAAAATTTTAATTAAATCCAAGATGCTGAAGCTTGAGAAATTATTCTATTTTTGAACTTGGTTAAATAAGCGAAAAACAAATTAAAGTGTTATACAATAAAATTAAACTATTTACATATGAATTTAGAAATTTAAAGTCTTAAAATTTAAATTAAATGTTCTATTTAACTTTCTTTAATGTCCAGTATGGTCAACAGGGATGTAGTGGAGGGTATACGGGGGTATACGCCGTATACCCTCTGGATTTTTTTAAGGTACACCATATACCCTCTGTTTCTCAAGAAAGCTATAGCATATATACACTAGGGTATACCCTCTGCCTTGAGCGTATACCCTCTGCTTAGAACGTATACCCTCTGTTTTATTTACGACTACACCACTGATGGTCAAAAGAGGTGTGCTCAAAAGGGACCTCGTTCTATCCTATTTTTCACAGCTCTGAAGTATGTGGGTGTGGATCGTTCTCACATAATCAAATGGGGTTTTCCATTGTGCAATCATTGGTGCAAGATATTGTCTCAGGACTGATTTCGGTTTTGGAGATATTTTTGACTAATAGTAAATTTTGCTTTATATGTGAAAATAACAATTTTATTATCAAACTTTTACTCTCTATAAAATACAATTTTAAACCATAATGCAAGACCTAAAAATCATCTAGCCCATTTCCATTAAGCTATTCCTAATATTCAGAAAAGTTTTCAGTCTTGGCTTGGGTGGACTTCTTGCACCAATGTGTGCAATCAGTTATCTGGGATGAGTACACAGGGATCTGTTTAAGAAGAAATTGAGCCTTTTAAAGGACCCTTCACAAAATTTCCATCTCAAAACAGGACCCTTCACGAAGCTTTTCACCTTAAAAAAAAAAAAGCCTTTTACAAAATTTTTCCAGCTCTAAATTAAACCTTTTACAAATTTAATCATTTAAAAGTAAAATTAACCTGCCACTTTTACATATAAAGAAAATGTGCATTATATATATATATATTCTTAAAAATATATAAAAAGGAACTTGAATACAACAATCTTTTCAAATTCACAAAATTAGGAGTAGATTTTTCACAAATATAAAAAAAAAGCTTTTCAGAGTTTTACAAAAAAGGACCCTGAGGGTAAAAGTCTGAACAGACCCCTGGTACAGTATCTTTCTATTCTAAAAAAAAAAAAAAAAAAAAAAAGGTATTGCTGTTAATGCTGCTGTTAAATTTTTTATGATTGGAGGTCTGTCTTTAATATTAAGAAAACTTCTGCATACAAAAAATGAAAATTGGTGGTATTATAAAGAAATGTTTAATAAACATGCTGATGCAGACATTTTTCAAACCGAAGAATTGTTTAAAAAGATATTTAATGTTAAAATTGATCCAAATCATTCCATTAAAAAAAAAAAAAAAATTATAGGAGCAAAAACTAATATGTAGGAATTTAATCATTTTTAGATCATTCTTATACGGGTTATTCCACGTGAAACAACCATCAACCAGTGACTCAACCTGACCATTTCAGATTTCAATGAAACTGCTAGGAATCATTGTCCCTGATGACATAAATGAGAATATATTTTTATAACTTTTTTATCTCATTAAATTTTGAAAAATAAGTTTTTGGCTTGCACAAATGTTTTCAATTTTGAATTTCTCAAGTTGTATCAGGCGTAGAGTTCTAAAACCAGTCATTTTAAAGAGAATTTCAAAAGGTTTGATTTGATATGCAAGTTGACTATGCTTCATTAAAAAATTTTTTAAATATTTGAAATTTAAACATTTTTTAGATAGTGTTTAAATTTCGGGGGGGGGGGGGGGGAATGTATGTTTTAAGTTTTATGTAATATTATAAACTTGAAATTTTTAGAGTGGGATCTCCATGCAGTCAGGAGTTATGAAATAAAAGCTAAAGTTTACCATACAATAAATAAATAACCAAATAAGTTAGTCAGATTATCATTTCTATTGTAATATTTAGCTTTTATTTAATAACTCCTAATCCCATTGAGATCCCACTCTAAAAACTTTAAGCTTATAATGTTACAGTTACATAAAACATACATTTTTAAAAAAAAATTTTAAGAACACTATCTAAAAAAATTTTAAATTTTAAAAATGATTTGTAATGAAGCATAGTCAACTTGCATATCAAATCAAACCTTATGAAATTCTCTTTTTTACTTTCTGATTTTACTTTCTGATACTAAGTGGTAAGTTAAACAGTCAAGTAGTTAAAGGAATTATTCAGGTTTGAAATTTGGAGCTCTTAATTTTAATGTTAAATTTCTTTTTATTTGTTGCAAAATCCATTGTTGTAATTTTGGATTTGCGTATTTGAAGCTTCTAGAAATGTTTAAAGTAATTCATAGGTATATTTTTAAAAAATAATTTTAATCTTTGAAACAGTTTTTAATTGTAACCTATAGGTTTTGAAAGCAATAGATTTCTGTACACGTTAAGTGGGCTAATCCAAAGATACAGCTCATTGTGGCAATTGGTTTTTGAGTTATGCTTAAATTAATCACATTGCAATTTGTTTTGATTTAAAAATGAGTTTAACATTTGGAGTTCTAAATTTTATGGGGCTGCACATCTTTCGTATAAAAATAATTGGCTTTCTTTACAGTACGTTTCTTGGAAAATAATTAAATATCTATTAATGTATGTAGTCCAAAAATACAAATTCACTGTATATATTTAAAATATATATAACCAGTTTATATATAAAAAATATATTGGTTTCTCTTCAATCTGTTCGACAAAAAGCTTAGAGTCTGAATCGGTGCGATTTTAGGCATTTTTATCAGATTGACTAGGACTGCATAGCCCTGGTTTTTATAATACTAGAAGGCCCGCCTGACTTTGTATGAGCCCATGATAACCTTAAATATACCTAAAATCAGTGTCTATTAATTTTATATTTTTAAATGAAAATCTATATGAACAAAACTAGATTAGGAGAGAACTACTGTCTTCAGCAGTGTATACTGCGGATGCTACTCATGCTCCGGTCAGTTTTAATTTTACTTTCTTAAAGGAACATCTTTGTAATGTTGAAGTCTCACTAACTTCAGCGGGATGCACACTTGAATTCATATGATTAAGTTATACACATTCAAGGTAGGGATGTAACAAATATTCGGTATTTGGCCACTGAATATTGAACAGATATTCGGCCGAATATTTTTATGTAGGTGACATGTGGTTAGCTATATAAGCATGTTGCATATAACTTTGCTGTTAATTTAAAATAGGCTGAAAATTAATATCTCAAGTTTATTCAAAACAATATAAAATATTTTTATTTAGTACATAAATTACCTATTTACTCTAAACTTACATATTTTTAAATTAAATATTCAATGCTAGAAATGTACTTATTGGCTACTAAAAAAAAATCAACCTACAGACCAGTGGCTACTAAGCAAAATTCTTTATTTTCACCTTTATATTTGGCCGAATATTCTAAGATATTTGGTTAAATAAATTCCAGAAAATCAAAACAAAATGTGATTTTTAAATATTTTCTGAAAACAATATTAAAAAATATCTAAATATATTATTTATAAGAAAAAGAAAACCTAATACTTATTCAATTTTAAAACTTCGTGGCAACTTAGGACACATGCAAGTTCTTGTTTTTGGGAGGTGAAATGATTTTACTAAAATAAAGTTTCATTTTTACAGAGGTAATGAGTTTCTATTTTAGATAAAATACATATAACTTATGGACCATCCACAAATGATGTCACGCTTGGAGGGGGGGGGGGGGTCATGAAATTGTGACAGTTTGTGACAAGGGGTTGGAGGGTGTAAGAAGTGTGACATCACACATTTTTGTTAACATAAAAGCATTAAAAATCAGCAGATTAAATTTTAAAGTTATTTTGAAATAAAGAATTTTGTGTTCATACAGTAAAGATAACATTTAAAGCTAAATATATTAAATTGCATTTCAAATTCCAAAAAACTACTGTTTTTAATTGTTCTTTCATATTATTTTATTAGTATTGTATATTAATTATGTCTTTTGTTGTAAATCTTAATCTTATTTCATTCAAATTAAGTACACGAATCATTTTTACTGTTATGCTCACAAATGTCATTAAAACACATAGTTAAAAGCTTCAAAATAAAATTTGAAATAGGATCTATAACATAGTACTTTGTTTTTGAACTGCAAGTATATGTTTATGTAATATAGCGTGACATATGACCATGGGGGGAGGGGGTATGGTGAAGTGTGGCACTCGATGACAAAAGAGGGGAGGGGTGTAAAAAATATTGAAAAAAAAGTGTGACATTATATATGAATGACCCCTTACTAGAACTATCTATGGATTAAATAAATTATGAATTATTTACATTTTTGAAAGTCATGTTATCTCATTGGCATCAAAGTATTTAAAATATTACAAAAAATACATTCAGTTATGATTTTTGAATACTCAAACAAAAAATTAATTTCATTTAGTCCTTAATTTAATTTTTGATTTTAAAATTGAAAAATAAGATAAACAATTTTTTTAAAAGTCTGTATTCGGCCTAAAACTTGGCTGAATATTTGGTATTTGGCCAAATCGCTATTCGTTAGATCTCCTCAAGGGTGCGTGCTGCCCCCCATTTGTTTAAAAATATATAATCAAAATAGACCGTAGTGTGCATAGGATGCCTGTTTTGTATGGTACCGAAGGCACCCGCCTCCCTACTTCAAGTTCATTTTCATAGATTTTCATTTTAAAATATAAAAATGAGCTTAGATTTAGATGTTTTAGACCTCACTGCCTTTGGCAACATGCACCAGGTGTCTTTCGTATTCTTCAGTGCATCCAGTGCTTTTACATTTTTAAACAAAAGACCGACATAGCCCACTCCCATAATAACTTTAAATATACCCAAAATCAATTGTGAATGAATTTATATTTGTAAATGAATCTAATGTTGGGTAGCCCCACTGCCTTCAGCAGCGTACATTGCCAAATTTGTAATTTTTAAATGAAAATCTACCCAAATGAACTAAGTGGAACTCATTTGAATGATTTTTTTTTTGTTGTTGTTGTTTTTTGTTTTATGTTTAGATGTATTAAACTTTCATTCTTGACCAATATTTCCTGAGAAAACCCAAATATTATAAAATGCCCCCACCTCTTTTAAAACTCAAAGATATCTTTCACCTGAGAGGTCTCATTGTTGAAAATGTAGAGGTTTTCCTTCCTCATTTCTACTTCAATTTTTTTTTTTGTTGTTGCTCACTTTAAGATTTTTGTTATGTTTATTCCTTTTGAGCTTGGTTTTACTTCGTTTAGCCCCACCAGTGGCTGAGAGGTTCTGCTCTCGAAGCTGGTAAATGGGGGGTGCTGGGCTCGATCTCAATTGCGTCCGTCGGCCTAACCATTTCGGAGTTTTCTTCGAAACCTTGGATTTCCATGCGTAAATACAGATTAGGTTCCCTTAGAAAGACCGCCACAGAGGGCATTCCCCTAGGGTCTGTATCCCAAGAGTAGATAATCGGCCGTCAAAAATCAATCCATTTACTTCCTTTATGAATGAAGAATTTGTTTTTTCTCTTCCCCCCCCCTCCCCCTTCTATGTGTTGCATATTTTCCAAATATTCTATCTTTTAGTATAAACTCTAAATGTTCTTTTTTTCCTGAAATGTTTATATTCTTTCTCAATGCAGCTTTAAGAAACGGACTTACTTTCAGAAGTAGCTGGTAGTCATAGAATGTTAAATGATTTATTTTCTCGCAAATCATTTTTATGGAGGTCTTTATTTTCTTGCACACAAACATTTTCCCCCTGCTATTTACAAGACTTTCTGTTTCATCTTTAATAGTGCCTGGGCATTCACGGTCGATAATTAGCTAAAAAAAAAAAACATAATCATCTCCAAATGCTAATCTAATGGGATAATGCCAGGTTTTTGCAAATCCTGATATAATATTACTTAGTGTAAATAATTTATAATATGCTTTCGCTGTTAAGGCAGGAATATCAGACTGATACTGTTTTGCCGTGATGCTTTAACATCCAGTTATTAATCATCCAGTTTTAATCTTTTCTGTACATGAATAAAGTTTTCTGGTTTCAGAAAGAATGAGCCGAAGACTAGAATAAAAATAGCCTGAGCCCTGAGCCTCTCTCATCTCTAGTGTACATGCAAACATCTATCCTTATTATTATAGATTTTAAAATATATTCTTATCATTAAAATAGGATTGATAGGTTGTTATTGAAATTAGTTTCATTTTTTAAAATATGTAGAATATTGCATGTTATTTTCAAATAAGTACCCCCCCCCCCCCCCAAAAAAAAAAAAAAAAAAAAAAGTTTCAGTGTAATAACTTCAGGCACTGTGGCATTATTCACGCTTATCATAGAAAGGTTGTCATGAAATTGTCACAAATTCTTAAATAAGCTAATTTTTTTAGATAAAGAACAAAACAAAAATAAAAGAAACTATTTTCCGTATTAGTATTGAATTTTTATAATAAAATCATTATTAAAAGCTCTGCAAGAAATGCACTATTTAATTAAAACTAAATTCTGTTAATTGCTAATACTAATTGTTGCCTTAATTAACTAAATTCATCTAAATTTACATTACTCATTAATCAAGTTATTGTGGGTGGATTATGCTTCACTGGTTTTGACTATTGGTAATGCATAAATAGATTTGCATGATTAAAAGTGGTAATCCATAGTTTCCATAAATGTGGTAAACAATGTTTTTTTTTTTTTTTTTCATTTCTATTTGATATCTTTTATTCTGCATGATTTAATACTGCTTTCTTTTCTATGCTCCCATGCTAGGAAAAGAAGGTATGTTTAATTTAATTTTTGCAATTACAAATTTTGCCAAATAAAAAGAAGATAATTAAGTTTTTATTTGAATTTTTATTTCAGGAGAGCAACAAAAAGAAGAAATAGTCAACCAAAGAAGCAAGAAGTGTGTAGAAGTGATGTTTGTTGTCTTGGAAATGTTTCATTTTTTTAGCCCTAAATTTTTTGGCAGGATTCTTGTCAGAATTAGAATGGAAATGAATAGTCCGGAAAACATTTGTGTGTGAATATTTGTATTACTTGAAACAAAGGACAATGATTTAGGAAGATGTTATTTTGTAATTGCTGTTTAGTTGATTCACAGTCAGATCTTGTTGCAGCATATGTAATTAAATTTTAGCAGCCAAAATGAGCTGCATAATGTAAACAGTTTGACTTTTTTACAACTGTGTGTTATTACTTTTTGATTTTCAAGTCATGTAATTGTTCTATTTTATCTTGTTGATGCATATTTATCATCCTTAATGTTCAGTATAAATCTTTTTTGCATTCAATTTCCTTTCAATATATCAGTAGATAATACCTCTAATTTTTACTATTCACAGGTTGCTCAACTGGAATTTTCATAACTATTCTACTTTGCTTTATTTTGTCCTTTTATCAATAAAATAAATTCTTTTCCTTTTTACTTGAGTTTTGTCAATTTTTTACATCAATAAGAACTACTGAGTAAAAAAAAAAAAATTGTCATTTTATCCTTTTTCCTAGTCTGTGCAGTTGGTTTTCAGCCAGCTCAGATATATTTTTAACCAACTGGAATGAAAAGTAGTTACTCAATTCGTTTGTATGTAATAAATACTGTTAGAAGAGAATCCACCATATTTCTTGCCTACTGATGTAGAAATATTCATGCAAATCATGATAAAAGAAACTACCAAAGTTGTCAAATTTCTGTAATAAGTGAAGTTGTCTAAAAGTTCCTAAATGATTGTTCACCTTATTATTTTTATTTAAACAATATTTTTATTTAAACTTCATTAATATATTTGGTTAATAATGTTCATCAAATAGGGATTTTGGCTGTATATTTGGCACACAGGTATACTAAATATTGGGCTGCAGTCAGTGTTTCTCAAGAAGGGACTAAAGTAAAAAATAATACAATCTGTTTAAATGGTGACCACTCAGCAAGAATTATGTTACCATTCCTTTTGATTTAGCAAGGAAGTTTTAAATGCACCAAATAGCAGTGTCTGGAATGGGAGATCAGAGGTTGTAAGCATACAAGTTGTTCCTAAAATCTTGGAACAAACTTTGAGGGAAGATAATGTGGTTAAAACAAACATTTTTTGAATAAGAAACATCCCAATCCTCTTATTTCATCAAAAATATAGGCTGTGTCACTATAAGCTGAAACTGAATTTTTATTCGTAGCTTAAAGGAATGTCTAGCTCAATCTTGTCTAGATATGAATGGTGGCAATTTCCAGCACTTCTCGTCATTTTATCATATTTTACAGATATCGAAGTAACTATTGAAAATATAGGTAATGTTAAAAACTTTACACAGCTAGCAAAAATACATGGAAGATCTACACTCTGCTACCGTTATTCGAATAGAATTCACCATATCTCATGTCAACTAATATAGAAATAACTCTTCATTTAATTTTATTACAAGTAAAAAAATATTATCTTTATAATAAGGAATAGCAATTATTGAAAATTAAATGTATCTTATACAATTCAGTAAAACAATTTGCTTACCATCAGTATCGAGGGTTCTTATTTTCATCTGCCATATTCCTTTAGTAACAACTAAACTCTTAACAGTGAAACCCAAATTGCCTGAAAGTCAGACTATATCAAATGTTCACAAAATGTAACGTAACAAGAAATACCTATCCAGTGACTCATGCTATACATAACACCTTTGTCATTCCTGCGTCCAGCTATGTGGACATCAACAGTTACAAGTGTGCGTAGACCCCTTGCGCTCCGTGCTTTTCAAGGTTTCGGGAAAGAGGTTGCATGTATTTTTTTTAAGTTGTTGACCTCTAAAATGCAGCACATAATTAGAAAATCACTTCTTTATCTCTAAGTAAATAGCCTTATTTCCAGATTACCTGTGTACTGAGCTCAGTTTATTCAATTTTGTCGCTTATAACCCTTGACTTCTGGAATCCTCATATTATGTAGAGTGCACTGTTAAGCTTCCACTTAACCCCTGAAGATGGCAGTATTTGACAGAGGTCATATGAGCATACTTCATATGGAGCACCAGGTCTGTGCATATATAACCACTTTAGGGTGCGGGGTTAACACTTGATATTGTTATTAATTTTTATCCAACCAATTTTTGAAAATGTTGCTTTTTGTTTTAGTCTGTTATCTACTTTTATGAAAATACAAAGTTATTATCAAGGCTGTTCTCAACTGCTCTGCTCAACAAGTGCAAAACGTTTTGACACATTTACAAATTCATTTTTTAACAGAAAGATGTAAAATTTGAAAGCTTGGCCATTAGGGTGGAGCGAAAAAAATTAATTTTTTAAAATCAAAAACGGGTAGGTGCCAAAAGTTGCCTTTATACTAGTACATTATCTGCGTGCAATATTACCGCTGAAAAAAAATGGCTTGAGTCTGCGCTTTTGGTCCAAAATTCGAAATTTTGGGTAAAATTTGACATTTTTTCAAAAAATTAAAAAAAATTCTATAGAGATGGTTATTAGTTAAAAGTGTTATTTAAACCTTTATTATTAATGACTTAACATATTTAAACTATAAAACGATATCTTTGTTCTGTATAACTGGAACAAAACTGACAACTTTTGGTGAAAAAAAGGCGTTGCCACTCTGTTGTGTCATACAACTAATTGTTGTTTAGAATACAGCTCTTACCTGGTTGCTTTCAAAACTACTCAGAAGCTACCACGGGGAGGTGACTGCATTTCATGTCACAACAGTGCATAGCTCGACCACCCTACCATCTTAACTCAATGTTTTATTTATACATTGAATTGTGATTTTTTTATCAAAGACTGGCATGAGTTTTCTATGTATAAGCCTAGTACATCTCTTCTTTGGATCCACAGACTTTGGATGCTGCTGCTGTAATCTCCTTTACGTATTTTTCTACTGTTTGTGTAAGAGAAGACAAACAGTGTAATGCATTGCGGATGATATTAATGCAATCTATTCAGCCGTTTATTATCTTCAAGATTGCACCCGATAAATGCATATTGATTAGAGGTTCTGTTACCACAACTTTTCCAATGAATTAGATTTATATAATTATCCGCTTCAAAGTTGATCGTCGATATTTCAGATTTGCATATGCCATCATTTACTCTCATTTTTCAACTATTATGTACTCAGCAGCTAGCTGTTTAATATGATGGCAATCGTCAGAGAGCATTGAAATAAGAATTTCCTCTGCGTATGCAAAGCGACCATTGTCCTAAGTAACCTTTTTTTAGTATTTGTTTTATTCTGTTTTGCGTGTTTAGTAGCCGAGTAATTTCCCATGAGTTTTTAGATCCCTTCTTTAGCTGTGGATTATATTTGATTATAAATTATCCTGGGGCCAAACTTTGATAGCATAGTACATTTTGAGTGAACGTAGAGACTGACGGGCGGTGAGTGTCCATCGAAGGTGGATAAATATGTTAGTCGTTGTCATCCATTCTGCGAGGGACATGTTTAAAATGAACCATTACAATTGATCATATGCCACCTCCAAGTCCAGTGAATTTCCTCTGCATCATTTATTAGACAAGATCGTTGGCAAAAATTAGATTGTAACCCACAGCAATTCGCCGGACCAATAGGAAAATCTTTGTCCACGTGCTTATTTCCTTCTTATTTCAATTTTTGAAGCCATAGACAGTAATTTTCAAACATTATTTCCTGGATTCGAGAAAAGGGTACTCGGCACATACCAGAAATACCTGCTAGACATTTGCAAAGTTATTTCATCAAGATATTGCTCAGAAGAACTAGCGAATAGGAACACAAGAAACTTGTCCTACGCAAGATGGCTCACAAAGGCGCATAAAATTATTCGCCTTCATATAAGCGCTGATTGATCATCAGAGTCTGGCTCACTCACAAAGTATGTAATCCAATTTTATGCCGCAGGATGGTTTACACCAAATATAATCCACATCTAAAAAATTGATCTAAAAACTTATGGGAAATTACTCAGCTACTAAACATCACAGAAAACGGCAAAAAAACATATACTAAAACAATTTATTTAGGACAATGGTAGCTTTTCACATCGAGAGAAAATTCTTATTGCAATTTTGATGACGATCGACATCACATTAAACAACAAGCTTATCAGCACATAAAAAATGTAAGTAGAGTAAATGATGGCATACTCAAAGATGAAACACCTAAATGTTGTCGGAATAGAACTCCCAATCACTATGCAGTAACTGCATGCAATTTTGGTGAAGATACTAGAGGGCTGAATAGATTACATTAATTACAGTGCATTATTCTGCTTACCTTATCATACACAAGCAGTAGAAATATACGTGAGGGAGTGTCACAGCAGCATCAACCAACATCTGTGGATACAGAGAAGAGATGGACTAGATTGATACATAAAAAAAATTATGCCAGTCTTTGATAAAAAATAGCAATTCTATATACAAATAAAACATTGTGCTTAGATGGAAGGGTGGTCGAGCTATACACTGCTGTGCTATGAAATGCAGCCACCTCCACGTGATACCTCCTGGGTAGATTTGAAAGCAACTACGTATTCCAAACAACAATTAGTTGTATGACACAACAGAGTGGAAATGCCCTTTTTTACCAAAAGTTGTCAGTTTTGCTCCCGTTATACAGAACAAAGATATCGTTTTATCGCTTAAATATGTTAAGTCATTAATAATAAAGGTTTAAATAACACTTTTAAATAATAGTGATCAAAAGAAAATTTTTAATTTTTTTGAAAAAATGTTAAATTTTACCCAAAATTTCGACATTTGGACCAAAAGCGCAGACTCAAGCCATTTTTTCTCAGCAGTAATATTGTACGCAGATGATGTACTTGTATAAAGGCAACTTTTGGCACCTACCCGTTTTTGATTTAAAAAAATTCATTTTTTTCGCTCCACCCTACTGGCCATGGAAGCGATTTGAAATCAAACTGTATTTTCCATTTTTTTATCAGTTACCCATTGGGTTATAAGCAATTTTGATCACGTGATAAACACGTTTTTCAACCTTTGACTGTTTTTTCTCCTTTTGTACGGAGTTTCGGTTATAGACTAGCAATTTCTTAGTTGTTGAAAATATCCTGCAGATGTCGCTGCGATCTGCATATTGCAGCAGTATCATAGCACATTTAAAAGATATATTTTAGCGCTTTTTTATGTATTACAGGGATAGCAGATTTCCACACTATATATTAGTGATGGGCGATTCTCGACAATCGAGAAAAATCAAAATCGATATAGCCATCGATTAATTCCTAGAATCTAAATCGATTATAACGAGAAAAGCTAAAAACAGCTGTTGGAAAACTTAGCTATTATTCTGGCCGATAATTTCATAGTAGTGATGGGCGATTCTCGAAAATTTACCAATTGAAAAAAATCGTTATCGTAAAATACACAATCGATACAGTCATCGATTACTTTCGAGAATCTACAAAAGATATGTTCTAGAATCGATTGTTGAAATCATTGTTTTTACATATATATATAAGGCAGATTTTATTAAATATAGGGTAACCGAAAACAGATGGAATAAAAAATCAACAAACTAAAGGGAGGCTATAATGGAGCCACAAGACTGGGAAAGTCTTGTGAGGGTGCCCCCTGGTTGAAAAAACGCGAGTAGCTATGAAGCGGTAAGGAGAGTTTAAGTATCAAAAATTAGAATTTATCGGCAATTAGCACCAAAATGGCCAAAGAAATAAGAATCAAAAGCACCCCCTAGTGGCAAAAACATGAACTAAAGGATGATAAAAGGGATCAGTATTTTTTATTGATTTTTCTACGTCATTTGAGATTGGATCTTTAATTTCTCCATTTTTAGAAAGTCTTCGACTGGAATACGTTAAACGAACACCCGTCACAGGACTTTCCAACGATATGTCACATGAGAGGGGTGTCGGCTAAATTTAGAAAAATGCCTCCGCGCGGGGGATATATAAAATGAAATAGTAGTCACAGAGCTTTCCAATGATATATCACATGAGGGGTGTCAGCAAAAGATAGAAAAGGGTCCCAACTCCCAGGATACCAATTATCGTGCCCCCCGAAATATACCCTGCCCAGCCTTCTCTTTGAAATTTTCATATATTGAAAATTATTTATCGGAGGGCTCCGTAAAAAAATTCGATCTAAAATGTTTAACAAAGTTCGAAAAGTGCCTCTCTCCGGTCACCAAATTAGGGAGGGAAAGGTTCATAATATGAAAGAGTAACTTTCCGATGATATATCAAATGACTGGTCCAAATAAAGTTTGAAATCTACCCTTCCCACGTGGGTTCACCCTTTTATCCCAGAATATACCCAGAAATCACGCAGCCCCATTTTTAAAATTTTATATTTAATAAATAATATTTATCGGATTATTGGGATGAACCGATTTTTCAAAAGGAAGATCTGAATATTTTTAAAATGAAAAAGTTATATATCGGGGTATTAATGGGTGCATATGTGTTCATTTTTGTATATAAGCTATAAAATTATGGACTACTTTTCCATAAATGTAATTAAACATAGATTCATTTTCTTCCACTTTGAGTTTGGGTATGAATATTTCGCAGTTTGTCAGGCTAGAGTTGTTTCGCGTTAACGACTTTTGTCAGGTTCGGATAGGGAGAACCCGATCCTTGCAGAACTCTTGTATCAGGCTGAGGAGAGTATTAAGAACATACTGCATATAATATGATTTAATAAAGCAAATGATTTGATAGCATTGTAATGACTGCAGTAAAAATAATGTGACACTAATAATTCAAAATAAAAAATTCAAATAATTAAGAGCTTGAATTAACCCCCTTTCTTAAAAAAAGAAAAATCCTCTCTAAATTTCTGACTAAAGGGGAAATTCACCTCGAAAATTGTAGCCCTGAGGGGGACGAGTTTTCTTTGATCATTTTGCACACGGCTGGGAAGCAGTTAATAGGATTTTTTCTCGCATATCTTTTTGAAATTAGCCAAAATATTCATAATGAGAAATGTCTCACCTTGATAGTGTTGGAATAGTAAAATCTTTAGAAAATATTTTTGATAATTATCAGTTTCTGTGCAACTTTAGCTTTCAAGGAATTTATGAAAAAAAAAATGTTGAGTCTGACCTGTGATGACAGATAGGGATGCATCGAATATTCGGTATTCGGACATGCTACCGAATATTCGGTTTGGCTGGATATCGAACTATTCGGCCAAACCGAATACTTAAAAATATCTTTTGAAAAATATTTTTTAAATTCTTATACAACTTCTACTTTTAACTGTCAATTTATAAAGATATTCAGAATAATTGGAAATAGGATCATATTTAAATCAAAGAGAATGCTGTTACATTATTTATTTGCTGTTTGATAAGTGTCACTTAAAAAAATTAACCATTAATGATCAGGGCCGGCCCAGTGCGAAGTGTGCCACCACACGGGGCGCCAAACAGATGAAAGGGCGCCTATAAGAGCACCGATAAAAATTATTTTATATTCTGCGTTTCTTTTTTTTTACATATTCTATAGCTAGACTGGGGCCATCTCGAGAAAGAATTCTTCGTTCTGTTTAAAAAGGAGTTCAATGGCGCCGAATTTTTGCATGCAGACATCGGCTTCTGTTCTTTATCTGAATGGAATTACCTTTAAGGTACTGAGAAAAGAAACAGAATCACGAACCCCAGGATCCACCCGATTCAAATCTGCTTCCCTTGAGCGATGCTAATCAATTTCGACTTTGACAGATTCATGGTGAATTCTATCACTTCCGGCTATTTAAGCGCATTATTCTAGAGTCCTCTTATCCCACAGGGAATCTGAGACCCCCCCCCCCCCCCCAGATGACCGGAAAAAAGAAACCATTAGAAGCTTAAAAGGGCAGAAATTTTAAAATAAAAAACAGATGTCTTTGAAAATGTTTTTCTTCTAGCAGTGTCTTCTGGATGTGAGCTTATCTTCTGTAAATAGTCAATAGCGTTTACTTAGTGTCAGAAATTTTGCCGAAAATGAAACATGAAAAAAGGGCATGTAACCAAAAATATATAGGTAAATAATTCTTATTAAAATGACCGGAGTATCGAGACATTACAATTCGGTCGTTTCACTAATTATTTTATTAAACTGCTGTAAATTGAATATGTAATAGGTAAAAATGAATCAAACCAAACATTTTTCAAGTAGCTTGATTCATTTATTTATTTTGCTTAAATGAGTAATTTTCATGCAAATGTGAAACATAGTAGAATATTTAAAGTTACAAAGCATGCTCATAGTATTTCAAAGCTGTCAGTTCTTGAAATTACGAAGGACGTTGCGCCCTAAACTCAGAGCCGCGGAACAAGGGCCTATATGGCGCCCTGGTGCGTGAGGAAAAGATTCAGATGGGTCCCGCTATAACATGCTTTTAGCCACAATTTGCACTTATTAAAAAACGATTTTGGGGTTTAAGGTGGGGTGTGGGTGTTTTAGAGTTGAGAGCAGTGTTGAATCCAGACCTTTACCTCCGGGGGGGAAATTTTGATCCCTGGGGGGGACACTAGTATTCCAACATGAAATTTTCTCTGATTTCATTAATATACCAAAACCTTCTAAAGCGGAATCTCTGAGGATCAGAAAAAGTTTCTGTCTTAACAAGTATCCCACCAGTCGGGATTTTGAAAATCTTCTGTTTCCATAGATTATGCTATATATAAGTTTCTATTTTTTAATTTCAAATTGAAAATTTAAAAACTTTTAAAAATTCTATTTAATTTAAGATACTCTTGTACTTTATTGTGCCCAAACCATTATTGAAAAGATAAAAAATAAGTGTTGCATTCTTAGGTTACTGTCACTCTCACTCCTAAATATAACTTATATAAGTTATGGTCATTTGTTTTTTATTTAATCTCATTATACCCTACAGTTTAACTTGCCATACAGGATTTGAATATCCCATTTCATAAAAGTTTTGAATCAGCATTGCTACAATTTACCTCTAAAATATTTCTATTAATATACAGTTATTCATGAAACAGCACCGAAAAATGGCAATAAATCACAATTAAATAATAAACTTCGTTGAATAACAAACAGAGTTTACGAATAATACAATAACAAATTTTTATTATTTGATATTTACTTATTATTTAATAATAATGCTTTCAGACACAGACGCGGACAGTATTAAATGGAATAGGGAGATTATTCTCCCTTTTTTCGTGGGGGGAGAATATAGTTGGGCAACGCCCTACTATGTTAAAACCTTTTACTGTAGATGAAATTTATATTTTTTTTCCTCTTAATTTTTTAATTATTTTGTAACGTCCGCAATATTTTCAAACTTATGAAAGATAAAAGTCATGTAACGTTTCAAAATTTAAAATTGAAACCCCATTTGTATACTTCTATCTGCGTCTATGTTTAAGTATAACTTCTTAATATTAATGAAAACAAATCTTCCGTAACATTCATGTCCACTAAAGAAATAGAGATTTCACTCTTTTTTTAAAATACTTTAATTTTATAAAATATTAATAGCAATTTAAATAAATTATACCATATAATGTGTATGTACTAAATAGTAATTATAATATTCTATATGTAAAACCATCAAATTTACCTTGTGTATAAAACTAATCCTTACTTCTTATAAAGCACTGTTTTTGATAAATCGCATAAGTTCAGTATTAAATTTGTAATTGCTCACCTTTAAATTAAGCGAATGCGTCTTGGTTTCGAAGGTGCATAATGTGTGATCACTGCATCGATGAATTCATCTGTTGGCTCCTCATCACCTTCGATAGATACTTTAATAAACGATTGTAAAGTATCCTGCCCCATGCGATTTCTGAGTTTTGTCATAATTCTATTCATTGTGCTAAATGACCTTTCTACACTCGCTGTTGAAATTGGTACACACAATACACACTCGGCAACTTTTTTCAAAACTTCGTATCCAATATCAGCTTTTAAAATGAAAGAAGCGACATCTGTACTGGTATCATCTAAATTACTGTGTGCAACGTACTTAAAAGAACGGAGATCTGCCACTGCTGCATCCTCTTCCTGAATTCCAAAAAGATGGCATAGCTCCTTACACTGCTTTTCATTTATTTTTACAAATTCTCCAAAGCTTCGAAAATATGCACATAGTTCTATTAAGCGCAGTGCTTTATCATTAAATCTTTCTTTAACTTGATGAATCATTTTTTCTATAAAAGTTTTTGCACTTTTTAAGCAATTTTTTTTCGTGTCATTAAAATTTATGCTCTTAATTTCTGATGCATCACTCTCGAGACCTTTAATTTTAATGTGCAATTCGTTATGATCATTGTCAGTATCACAAAAGTTGGCAATTTCTTGCAAGTGATCAACTGTCCCAGAAACAAGTTGAGGAACAAATGAAATGCTAAGAGTTTTCTTTTGAAGAATTTTGCTTAAATCCGATACAGCATTAAGTGTTTCATCCATAACGACTAAACTGATTATAAAACTAATATTAATCATTTCCAAGAGAATACCACCAGCTAAACTTGCTAAATCAGCACCATCCTTGTGTATGTGTTCGCATGCAATGATAATCGATTTAAAGGATAAAAATACAGCATGAACAGTACGGTAATTGCTAAGCCAGCGTATATCCGTTGCCTCAGGTATGATTTGAACGGGTTCTTCTAAAGCTTTCTGTATTTCGTGCAAAATTTTTCCTCTCTTAGGAGAACTATGAAAAAGTTTATAAATATCTTTAACTGTGTGAAAAAATCGTTTAATTATTATAGTCTTGTTTCTTGAATTAGTGACAGCTAATGACAGAATATGAGATCTGCAATGAATGTAAGGCACTTCGCATTGTTTAGCTTCTGAAATACGAGCACGAACACCAGTTATACTACCACTAAAGTTCGCTGCACCATCAAAAGAATATGAAACCAATTTATCATATGACACATTTCTTTTTTTTAAAGCATCATCTATAGCTAAAAATATTGATTCAGCATCAGTTCTTTCTAAGTATATTATGCACAAAAATATTTCTCTTATTTCGGAAACTGGATTATGGACGACGTGCCGCACCATTAGTGATAATTCACTTTGATTGTTTATGTTCGTCGACTCATCTCCCATTATATAATAATACTTACCATTAAGTATTTTGTCATCTGCTTTGTCTAAGATTGTGCCTATTGAGCTTAATATTTCAGAAGCAGTTGATTTACTTATGTAAGTCGATCTTTCACTTTGAGACTTAACCCAGTCGCGAAGAGTTTCATTTTCTCTCATTAAAATTCTTTGAACTAAGGTTTCATATTTTGTAGTATGGGGTATCTCCTCTTTAGCTAAAAAATACACACTCCTAATTAATGAAGATAAAGCTTGTCTATTTTTATCCCTTTCGTCTTCGCTGCATTGGATTATTTGTGTGTGTATAGGAGCATTTAAATTCTGTAATCTTTCATTTTCCATAAAAACAGATTTGCAATGTTTGTCTGATTTTGAGTGTTTTTCAAGTTTGCCTGTACTGCCAGTTGCTTTCCTAAAATTTGTGAAGGGCACTGATATGAATACTCCACTTGTTTTTTGGAATACCTCTACATCATTTTTTAAATGCTTTTCACACAGCTTGCAAAATGCACCACCACGAGTTCGATCAAAATACAGCCATTCATATTTATCTTTTCACTGTTTTTGATATTTGAACTTGCGTCCAACATTTTTATCTTCCGGTTGAGGTTGTCCACTATCAGTACTACACGAAGGTATCGAGGGTGGAACTATCGCATTGCAGGTTTCACTTTCATTCAAAGTTAGTTGAGAATTATTATTTTGATTTTCAACAGATGACTGTACTAAAGGTTCTTCACTACGTCTTTTTTTTTTTATTTGGATATAAGAAAATAATTTCGACTGTTTTGACATAATTCAATATCAAGAATAATTCCTATCTAATATTCAATTTAAGCTGTAATTTTTATCTGTAACAATCAAGACAGAAAAGCGCAATAGATTAACCAGACACAGTGTCGTCTAGAGCTAGCGTCACCTAATTGCTTATTGGTAGTCTTTGAAAATGAAATTTCCCTAGCATTCTACAATAAAATAAGAAAAATAAAATATTTTATGTTAGCGAACAAGTAAATACCGGATGTAATTTATAAAGTTTGCATAGAAATATTTAGACATTTTCAGTAACTAAATCTTTTTAAAACTATTAAGTATGAAAACATTTCTGTGTCTTTAATTCAGTTGTCCATACCCGCTCAAAATCTATTATAATAATGTTTTTGACAGCATAATCAATTTATCATTCGATAAATGAATTTGGTTTTTCCAAGAGAAAATTACAATTAGATAAAGCAGTTATTTGTGTTATACGGGATAAACAAATGGATTATTACTGAAAGGATTAACTTTCAAGATATTTTATGAGTGAACGGAATAATAACAATATATCATATTTTAATTAAGAAATGCACAAATTTAGAATTTCACAATAAGGAAGTAATAATATTTAATTTATGGGCTAGTACTTTGTAACAGAAAAAGTTTTATTTATGATACATGAAATTAATATTATAACCTCAAAAATATAATGAATAAATATTTCACTGGATAGGAAAAGCTTATTTAGATAAATTATTAGCGTGATATGATACATTCAATGAATTATTATGTTTATTGTTAGGATTGAATAATGGATATTAAGCGAAAAAATACATTTTATGGTATAATTTAAATACATTTTAGAGAAATTGAGAGTATAATTAAAAATATCTAAATAATTTAATAATTGATGCGATTAGAGTAAGTAAGCCAAAAATATGTGATTTGACATCACACCAGTCAATAATGGAATCTTCTCCTAACCAGAAAACTTTTACGGTCCCAATGAAAGCAATTGTAGTATATTAAACCGCAAATATAAAATTGAAAGGGGTGGAAGAAAAATTCCGTTACAGACACATTTCCGTCTTAGAAAGTATCACGCAGTGCACTATTTTGCTGGAACCGTATTTTTTTTTTTGTTTAAGAGAGGATTCCGCATTCCGCTATAGACAGGTTCTGTTTCCCAGACTTTACCGCATTTAATTTTTTCGAAAATGTTAATGAAATAAATTTATACCAGTTATTTTATAATTTTACAAAAAAAAAAAAAAAAAAAAAAAAAATTGGAATTAGTATTTAACATCAATTTCTTACAGTTTAATCTCGTATATGGCACCAAAATTAAAATTTAAGTTTTACTACCGGTATGCTTTAAATAAATATTATGCAAGTATTAGCGGTATGCTAATTAATAATTATGTAATTTGTTTCTTCTTCTTCTTCTTTAAAATCGTATAACTTCTATTGCACACAAAAATATGACAACACCTATTGTGCAAAAAGTTAGCTGAAAGGTTAAATATTAATAAACAGAATAAACATTAATTTCGTAATTTTCTTTTAATTTGTACGATTTTTCGAATAGCTTGTAAGACTTACTTATACAAAGCTGTTATATGTCGTAAAAACTGAACCTATCTGTAACAGAATAATACCTTAGAAGGAACATTTCCTTGTAATTGACGACAAAAATGCTATGCAAGTATATCTGTTAAGACAGAATTTTTTAACGGTATCTTACGATTCCATCTTAACAAGTTTTTCGGGAGGATTCGAAGGAAAATATCACTACTAGGAAAAATAAGGAGAAAGTCAAAAATTTCCTCCGGGGGGGACATTTTTGAATCCCGGGGGGGACATTCCCCCCCGGGCCACCCCCTGAAATCAACACTGGTTGAGAGCCTGGGCAGCTGCCTCTTTTGCCCTTGCGATAATCAGGCTCTGACCAGTGTTTCTTTCAGGCACATATCGTGGAAGGTAATGCTTCTCCAGCTCAAGCCTCCCTCTTTCCTACTAGGGAAAATTTTCGTGCAACAGTACAATTCTTTTAGTGTTTAATTATTCCAATATTTCTCATCTTAAACAGAGAGGAGGGGGGGGGGGGCGGTCGGAGCTCAATTCAGGAGTTTGGAAGAGACAGGGCAAACTCGAAAAATCGATTTTTGTTGTTGTTTTTTCCGCGTCAGATAGATGTAGGCAACACGTAGGTAAGTCGTTTTGCCCTGGTTCGCCCTTAGTATTCTCACAGTGTCGAGCTAAAGTTAGTAGTACCCTTATTCTATAATACTTCTTGCAAAATTTGAGCTTGATTTTCCAACACCCCAATTTCGAGATTCGCCCTTTCTCTTCCAAGGTCCTGAACTGACGGAAAGAAATTAACCCCTTAACCTACAATGACGGGCATAGCCCGCGTACGATGATCGAGCCAAATGTAAATTCTTCTTACCACTAAAATTTCACAGTAAATATAGTTTAGTTTAATCGTCGAAATTTTATGATTAAACAAGGCGAAAATCTCTATTAAATTTTAGTGGTAGCTATGGATTTGCCAAACCGTGGAGCTGTTAAAGTAAATCGTAGGTTAATGGGTTAAACTATTTCTATTTTTGCTACAGGCACACATTTGTTACAAAATCTTCCCACTTCAGGGGTTTCGTTCAGCCGGCGTCCATGCCATATTCTTTGAATTTATGTATTGCCTCAGTTTTCCGAAACGTGGCCTGAAAGGAACACTGAGCGGAAAGCCATGTAAAAAATAACATCATAAAAATATATAATTGCTTTATAATCATGCACTGTTTCATTCATCATTAGGGGTTATTTATTAGTGGAATATAGTCTTTGGCCCATTACACAATAAATATTTCGCAATACTGAAATTAAAATAACTGAAATTTTAAGCAATTATCGTTAATTTAAAAATAAAAATTGCTGGAAGTTTACCTAAAAGGGAAAAAAAGACTTTTTTGGAATCAGATTATGTACAGAGTGACAAGAAATAACTTGGACGAAGTTTCAAACCAAAAATTTGTAACTACCATTAAAGTTATAAAGTTATTGTCATAGGGAATTGATTCTAGAAATCTACTAAATGGGTGTAAGTTAGTTGTGATAACCATTATGGTTAACAAACGATCTGCCATACTTGAATTACATAAGCAAGGAATGAAACAATGTGAAATTGTTCAACGATTGAAAGTACCTAAGCAGATGGTTTCATACACGATCAGGTTTAAAGAACTCGGACATGATGGTGATAGGCCAGGAAGAGGAAGAAAGCGCACAGTTAACACATCCAGAAACCCAGGCCTTAATTTGCGCCGGAGCCCACCGGAGCTCAGCTCCGGTACTTCTCTGCTTTCAGTGCATATTTCAATATGTGTCGGAATTCACCGGAGCTCATAAATACAGGGCTCCGGAGCCCAGTACAATAGCACTACCGAAAGACCGATGCCTAAATGAACCTCCAGTTCGATTTTATTTTGTGACAGTAGGATATTTTTTAATTGGATCATTTTTTTTTTTTTTTTAATTGAGATATCTAACCTGAAAAGAATATTTTATTTTGTTTTTATTCAAGAAGCATCAGTTTGAGGTTTTGTTTGTTTGAGGTTTTTAGCCTTCTATTGTGTACGAGTATGAAAAAAGGTTAGTGATTTTTCTATTTATTTTCATTATGAAAGCTGCCCATGCCAAGGCTCTGCTCTGTACATTTACGAAGTCATTTTCATTTGTAAGTAGATATAACTGCTATGTATTGTTTGTTATTCTGATTGAAAGCAATTGAGCAGTGTTTCGCCTTTTCTATAAAAACATCGAATCTTTCTTTTTTTTGTGTGTTAACACTATTTCCTAATAATTCTTACTTTGTTTAATTGCAGAATGTTGCTATTCATTAACATTAAAATTAGGCAACGATTTCTATTCAGAAGGAGTGATAAATTAAAAAAAGGGCAGTTTTGTATGTGCAAGTACATATATTTAAAATTTTTATTTTACTAAAGCAAAGATGATTTAAATTTTGCCAATAATATATGATATATATATATCTCTGCGGATCGGAGTGAAGGCGGGGGGAGGGGGGATGGAAGGATCTACGCTACGGTTTTAGTACTGCAGAATTTTAGGGCTCCGGTACTTTTTTTGGTAGAATTTAAGCCCTGCAGAAACCGGACAGTTATCAAAAAGAGAGTTCAACGAAATCCTAGGATTTGAATGAGAAAGGTTGCTAGAGAGATGAAGATCAACAGAGAAACCACACTTTTGATGGCAAGAGTAGAGCTTGGTCTTCACCCTTACAAATTGAAAGATGCTCAAAAGCTAACAGTAGAGAACAAACGCACAAGACTTTAAAGATGCAAAAAAACTGTTAAAGCGAGCCGCAGGTGATCGTTGGCAAACATTTGTCTTCCCAGATGAGAAACTGTTTTCGATTGAACAAGCTCATAATAGCCATAATGTTAGAGTTTGGTCAACGGAAGTACCTGGACCTTCTTGCATTGTTGAATGGCGTCATCGAACACAATCTGTAATGGATTGGGATGGGATATGTGCTAGTGGGAAAACACCACTTGTTGTTTTGATCAAGGGATAAAGATTAATCAACAAACATATCGCAAACCCATTTTGGAAGGTGTCTTACCTTGGTCACAAAAGTTCTTTGGAGACAAAAGATGGACCTTCCAACAGGATTCCGCACCTGCACACAGAGCTAAATCAGGGGCGAAGCTACTGGGGGGGGGGGGGGCGTCTCCCCCCCCCCCCCCAATGTCGGCAACTTTGATTACAGTCGGCAAATTCTAGGTAGTCAGTGTCGATCAATACAACTCTGAAACAAACGATTTTTTTCCAATTTTCTACGTTTTTTCTTAAAACATACACTAAAAAAAACACCAATTTGTCTTAATTTCTTCCAAAAATCCGAAGTTTTCCTCTCCTTTCTTCGACTTTGGGTGACTGCTGAAAATAAATTGAGAAAGAACTAAGAGAGACTAGTTTTTCAATATTTAAAGGGGTCTTTCTGAGAGTCCGCACCGGATTAGTAGGGTTCTAAACATTTCGATGATAGACTAGCACTGAAGATGATGAAGACTTCGATGAAGGCATTCATATTACTCATGGTGTATTGAAATGTGCTCGACAATTGAATCATTTAGTCGATTGTTTAAATAATTGCAAGCCAATTATTGAAAAATAGACCCCATCTGATGAATTACGTGTTTTCTTGTTCCTTAAGGACACCATAGATATAACTGACAGGGAAAAATAAAATTGTTCGTCTGTGTCAAATATTTATAGTAAGATCGTGGAAGAAATCGAGAAGAACCGTGGAGAGTTTAGCATTACGGAAAGTGGGAACGATTCCATCATTGAACATGACCCGGGGAAAAGGTCTAAAATTAAGTCAGACAATCAGAGACATATTTGATCAGTTTAGGTCTGTATCAGACAAAACTCAGCGTATATCCGATAACCGATTCCATCACGCAAGATAACAGCGACATTTCAACAGCGCTTGGTACAAAAAAGCATACGTTTTTGGACAAATACGTTATAGTACAGAACTCAATGCTAATTTTTTGCGTAATTCATGATGGACCGGGGAGAGAAAAAAATATAAAATGCTTCATTTGAGAGTGGTGTAAGCAAAGGACACAAAATGAAAAGCTTAAGGAAAAGAAAAGAACAGAAAGTTCGCACAACATTTCTCTTCCAACTTCCACCAAATTTACTGTTTCCTATTTTGTCAGTTCACGATGATGGTAATCACTTACTCAACGAGAGCAAGCGCAAACAGATTGTTCTGGAAGAGCAATAGCAACATCTTGCGCTCAGCACAGAAATTGTAGCAATCTTAATGGACATTATGTGAATGCTGAGTAAATGGAAACTTTTGAAAAACTGTGAAATTAATTTCCAGACATAACCCACAATTGAAGAAATGTTTGAGGACATACGTTTCAGCCCTTACCATATAACTTACCTTTCCGCTTCATCCCAAAACGAGATGATTGAATTTTTTGCTACATCAGTGCGCAAAATGATAGTAAGGGATTTCAAGAAGCATAATTTTATGGAATTATGGCAGATACGACACCAGATGCTTCGCACCAGGATCGATCAGCTGTTGGGTTGAAATTTGCCGACAAAGATGGAAAAACTCCGATCGGCTTTTGGAAGTTTTAAAAGTCGTCAAAACCACTGTCGATCTTGCATGCTAGATATCACACATCTTTACAAAGAATGAGCTCGAAATAGAACAGGTAGTTTCCAGTCATACGATTTTACAAGCAGCATGTCTGGAGAATTCAACGGCACTTAAGTGATGTTTTCAGAAATCGTGGGTCAAATTGTGCCCTATATTCCTTGTCAATGTCACAGACTCAATGTCACTATATGCAATGCCAGCAAAATTATAGGTGATGTGTTCGACGTGCTGGAAGATGTTTGTGTTTTTCACAGCAAGTACTAAATCAAAGAAGCCATCAAAGACAAGCTCCAAGAAATAGAAAATGCTCTTCTGCTGCGGAATATTTATAAGGCGACATGGACTGCTCGAGCGGAATCATTGCAAGCGGTTTGGATCTCATTTGAATGTATCCTACAAATTTCGAAAAAGTTTATTCCTCTACTCCTGTTAGCAAAAGGAGTTTCAGAACGTACTAGATACTCTTACAGTGGTGATAGCTGAAAGTCTTAATTCTTGCATCAGCATAATCTCATTACTGGATAAAATATGTATCCTCTCATTACAAGAAAGAAATAAACACTAAATCTGGTTAAGAAAGCGGTAAATAAATGTCTTTCGTGAAACAGTGACAATTTCTGATATGGAAGCATTACACACAGAGCTGAAAGTTTTGTCAGACTTCTGCGCAGAGGTTGAAAGAAGGGACGATATTTACATGAAAACAATCTTTGAGATATTATTCTGCCACTTTCAAACCATGTCAATCGTCTGGCTCTAACTTCTCTAGTCACAGTTGCCTCGAATGAAAGGACACTGTAAATTAAAAATTGTGAAAAAATATCTAAGAACAACAATGACCGATCCACGTTTCAATACACTCATGATGTTAGAAGGATATTTCGAAATACTTAGATTTGGGCACTGTCGTGAATAGATGGGCTTGTCTAAAAAAATGGTGAGTTAAAATGCATGTTATGCAATGGATGAACAAAAATGTAATTAAAATAAGTTTTGATTTCATCCTTTTTAATGTAAATATAAATAAGATGATTCTGTATAAGTTCCACGTAGCATCTTACTAAAAACTCCAACTTGTGTAATTAATCCGAATTGCAGATTTTCATCTGCATATTCAGCAAAAAATATCAAATACTTTACTGGAACATTTGCAACAATGTAACGTAAGTGAAGGGGTGGTGTATCCATCTTTAAATCTGCCTTATATTCTTCTCAATAATCTAAAGTGTAAAATATTCGATATTCTAAAGTGAAAAATTTTATCTCGATGGGTTAATAATGTTCAATTTTATATAGAACATACCGGGTGTCCTAAAATGGATTGATTGATTTAAAATTAAATAACTTGCAAACGGTGGCAGCTATATAAAAAAATTCTTGCAGGAGGGTTATGTAAGATGCCAGGAGTTTTTTACAGCTATTCTCGATTTTAGTTTAAAATAGCAGCGATACATGGTGCTGTTAGCAATAGGTGCTAAATCGGGGCCTGATGTTTTGTTTCTCTTCTCTTTCAGTATTGATGCGAAAGAAGGAGATTAAATATATGAAATGGTTCTCAGTCGCCAATGCAATTTTGTTCTTAGGGTCCCACTGCATATATTTAATCTCCTTTTTCCACATCAATATTGAGAAAAGAGAGAGGCCAAAATCTGGCCTCGATTTAGCGCCTATTTCAAGCAGCGCCATCTACCGCCACTACTTTAAACTAAAAACGACAATCGCAGTAAAAAAATTCCTAACATCTTACATAACACTCCTGCAAGAATTTAATTTTATAGCTGCCACCATTTCCAAGTTAATGAATTTTAAAATCAGTCAATCCATTTTAGGACTCCGGGTAGATACATATATACAGACACAGAAACGTACTTTTAAAGATATATATATATATTTAAGTCAGTCGGCAAAATCGTCATATACGCCCCCCTAATGAATTCTGCTTAAATACGCCCCTGAGCTAAATCACTCACTTTTGGTGCAAGACACATTTTTCTGACTTCACAGGAGCTCAAGAATGGCCACAGTATCCCCCAGATTTAAACCCAATGGATTAATCTGTCTGGTCCATCTTGGAGACAAGGGTATGTACTAAATATCATAAAACTTTGGCATCCCTAAAGAAATCCTTTTGTAAGGAATGGGATAAAATATCAATAAGTGAGTTGCGTCCCATAGCCGAAAATTTTGTGACACGTTTAAAGCTCTGTATTAAGGCTAAAGGCAGCCACTTTGAAAATTTGTAAATATATTAGACGAAATAATGTATTCATATTTATTTTGAAGTTTGGTCGTAATATTTTCATTAGCATTAAAGGTATAACGTATCATGTGTGTCCAAGTTATTTCTTGTCACCCTGTATTTGATATTGAGTCAAAGGTTGTCTAAACCGAAAGGGAATCTATTCAGTATTACAGAGATTCTTCATTATTTTGTGAAATAATTTGCAACTTAAGTACTGGAAGAACGAAATATGCTTAAGGGTAAGATTTCTTTGGTTTGTTGATATTGTTCTAAGCCTTCTAATTATATATACAGAGCGCAACTTTTCTCTTAGTGATTTATTATTTAAAATTAAGCGAAAAAAGTAAATTTTACCCCCCCCCCCTCCTTTCTTTTAAATCATCCACGATGACGAATTATTTTTTCAAAAGGGTGATTCAAAGGCCGTTCCTTCCTCCCCCCCCCCCCTCCCTCCCACCAGCGCTCATGACATGCACTTTATTATTTGTAAATCTACTAAACAGAAGTTGATAGTAAGATGACTTTACTTTTGATTTCTCATTAACAGGAGCAAAGAGCTCGATGAATAAATCAGCATAAGCTTGACAATGCAGAATCGTGAAACTGGAGCCTATTTTTTTAAAAAAATAATTTATCTGCATATAAATTTTATTTTGTAATCGTCCTGAAAAAATCGTTCATTTAATACATTTATCGTTAAATAACTTTTTTCCCCTTTAGTGCCCGATATGTTGATTTTTTATGATGTCCTACACCTATGATATTATAATGACACTTTCTTTATCCAATTTCAGTGCAGCGCTAAAACGTAAATTCGGAATACTTAAAGATTTTCTTTGGGATGGTTTGTTTAATTCTGCGTGGGCATCAGTAAAACGAAATCCAGGAAACTTTTTTTTTTTTTTGTGTGTGTGTGTGTGGGGGGGGGGGGGGGGATATTTTTTGTTTATCGTATTCCTTATTATTATAAGTGCAACTCTTATTCTCAATCATAGTTTTTTACTAGTGTTTAATTATTTTAGATTACTTAAAAAAATTAATTTTAGTAAGTTTTTTTTTTTTTTTGTAAATATCATCACAAACATATTAAAAAAACATTCAAAAAATGAAAAGAAAGAATAAGGATATTTATGTTTCCGGAATTAGCTGAAGAGAAAACTGGGTTTTTCCAATTTTTCGAAAGTTTTCACCATGAAAAGTGAGCCCTTTACGAAAATCGATATTTAAATATGAAATTTATTCGTACTTTTTATGTACTAATTAGCCAGACAAGATTACAGTTTTCATCTTTCATAGTTGCTATTAACTAGTAGTTCTGCTTCCTTATTTTGCAATATTCCAAACAGTATTCTTCTAAAAAAGTTTATTTTAATTAATTAGCTTATTATTGTTATTTTCGCCCAATACATGTGCTGTGGCCTTGTGTTTTACTTTTGTATCGTAATGTCACACATTAAGACTGATAATTACTATAAAATTGAAATTTCCCTGATTTTACAATTTACCAAATACAAACTCAAAGATGGGATTAAATTAAAAAGTGGGATTAAACCTTTTATCTGTTTTTGAAACACACTTTAAATTAATATCTTAAATAATTAGTAATAGTATGTATAAAAAGTATGAATATTTAAAAAAATTAAGACCATAAGTCAAGCAATTTTCCTTGTGTGTGTGTGTGTGTGGGGGGGGGGGGGGGTGCCCCGATGGGTGCTCGCACGGGCGCCAAAATGTCCTTGGGCCGGCCCTGTTAATGATGACCTGCATAGAAATAAATGATAATCTGTCTTTTGCTTTTTCGCAAAAAGAGTGTTTCTAAAGAAAATGGGACAAACTTTCAGATGTGATAAAAGACATCAAGGCAGACCATTTTTGCCCAAGAAACCAGTATCGCAATCCACTTAATCAGTCAAAATCAAAAATACACTGTGTCTCATCACATTTCAGGTCAAACTTAGATTTTCATTTGTTACTTTAACAATAATGAAGATATCGTAACTATATTTTCAAAAGAGTTACTTTGATTTCTGTGACATATGATATCATTAGAAGAAGTGCCGGAAATTGGGTGTGTGTATAAAGTTTACTTGTAAAAAGGTCTTGTTTATCAAAATGGAAGTATCTGTGTTAAGTATTATGAAAAATTGTTTTAAAATTTAATTTTTTAATATCTTTAAACTTTGAATTCGGCCAGCCGAATATTCGGTATTCGACCTAACAGTCAGTATTCGGCAACCCGAATATTCGGTATTTGGTTTACCTGTAGGCCGAATATTCGGTATTCGTCCAAAATCACTATTCGGTGCATCCCTAATGACAGATAAATTTTCTGAAACATCAAATTCCTTGGGGTTGGGAGTGCCCCACTAGCCCCCCTCAATGGCGCCCCTGGTATTAGAGCTCCTATAGCACAGGCTGAATCGTCAAGCATTTTGTTGCCACTTAGACCAATGAGCGACTGTTGCCCACGCGATGTGGCCAATCGTTCTTCTCCTACCGGCAATTAAATGGCGGCGTGAGTCAGCCCGAGTTAAGGAGCCTTAATGGGTTCTCTATTCAACATAGGACATTCCGTTCACAGGAATTGGAAACTGTTTAATGTCGGTATGAATTACGTGAACGGCTGGTTCCGACTCGGTTTAATTTGCGTTTAGGGCAGAATACTGCCACTGGTGTTAAAACGATTTAGCAGAATCCGATTTAAGCAAACATCGAGCCTCAATGTTCTCCAATTTAAGAAAAAAGATGATTTAACCCCTTCGGGACAAGCGTCTTTTGCAGGATTTTTAATCTTTAATCCCCGGTTTTTCAAAACAGAAATTTTTGTCTAATTGGATGGGAAAATGCTCGGATTAAATAAAGCAAAATTTACAATTAAAAATTACTGGTGAGAATAATCAAGGATTCTGCGCTCCTTACGTGGCATGAATGCCGGTCGCTTGTCCCCAAGGGATTAAGAAAACGACGATATAAGAGGCTGCTTCAGACAGGCGAAAATCCCCGTTCTCTAATTCTAATCATATGGAATTTATAAAGATATCTCGGTTGCATTTCTTTTTTTTTTTTTTAAATAATTTCTTTTGCATTAGATAACTGAGATCGATCTGTATGCAGGCTGTTTTTTACTTTTCGATTTTCATTGCAGATTTTTTTTATGAGGATGTTTTCACTTTCGAAACCGGTTCCGAAAATGAAAATGTCCCCATAAAAAACATTTGTAAGCAAAAATCGAAAAAGTAAAAAGCAGCCTTTGTACAGATCAATCTCAGCTATCTAATGCAAAAGAAATCATTTAAAAATATTGAAATGCAACCAAGATATCTTTATAAATTTCTTCCATGGGATTAGCATTAGCGAACGGGTCTTTTCGCTTGACTGAAGTAGCCTCTTAAGGGTGTATTCCGATCCAAACTGCTTATTTTCTGATTCATTTTCAAATTCATTTTTGCTCTCAAACACATCAAACTGGGAAATTCTCTTATTTAAAAACTATATAATGTGCCGTGCTTCTTACTTTTTTGATAAATGCAGAAAATACTGTAATAAACGCTGTCAAAGTTGGCGTTTTGAACCGAATTTTCCGAAGCGGGCGATCTGGGAATGAAAAAAATGGTCATACTGAGAAAATAATTGTTTAAAAATCAAATTCTAATTAATTGAGCTGAAAATGAAATCACACGGCATGTTAAACATGCCTTCAGAAATCACCCCAGCAAGTTTCATGTTTTTACTTTTAAAAATGAGTCTGAAAATGTCTCAGAAAATTTCGAGCTGTTGAGGGTGGAAAAATATTTTTTCGGATACACCCTTAAGTAAAAATTGATATTTATTTATTTATTTTGTAAACGAGATTCAGAGTTTTTAAGATTGGAATATTTTTTAGAAATTAAGAACTTATATGGTTGAAAGTTGAAAAGGAAAAGTAAAGTTTAATTCTTAAAATCCAAATTCATCGAATTTTAGTCTAATGCAGTGTTTTGATGAAAAAATAAGTTTTCACCTATTTGAGTAGTATTTTAATGTATTTTTTATTTTCTATTATTCTGTAATTAAAATATTTTAAAATTAAGTAGAATCCTGCATTGTTTCAATAAGATGTTTTTTTTTAAATTGATTCAGTATTTATGATTAAAAAAATAATAAAATTTAATACAATAAAAGATCTTTATGCAATCTTTTGCAATCTAATGCAATTCTACATAACGCACAACTTCTCTGACGTAAACAAGGAATTTTGCTGTTAAGAAACACCTGCATTCCCACATTGTAAAAAATTGCTACTCCCTAGAGAACTGAATTTGATATATTAGTAAAACTTTATCTCCAAATTTAAGGCCTTTTTTATGAAAAGATTGTTATTATTACAACAAACATTTTTGAAAATGAGTAATATGTGATGAATGATTTGATCCAGGTATATTTGGACCTTATAAAATAAATTTAACAATGTGTGGAATGATCTATATTATGCAAAAAAGTATAATCTCACAACTCCTACTATACAAGCAGGGCTTTATTTCTAACAAAAAAAGTACCGGAGCCCTAATATTTTGCCCTAATGCTAATAACCGTAGTGCCCCCCCCCCCCTTTCCATACCATCACTCATTGCCGTCACTCTTTGACATCGTGATAGGAAAGATTCGATCGATGCTTTTATAGAAAAAGGGGAAACGCTGCTCTGTTGCTTACTATAAAAATGACAATACATGACAATTATAGCTACAACTTTGTAAATCTGCAGAGCAAAGCCGCATTCACAATGAAAAATAAATAGAAAATTAACGTTATTTTCGTACTCGTACGCAATGGAAGACTAAAAACCTCAAACAAACAATATCTCTAGCTGATGCTCGTTGACTAAAAAAAGAAAACATTCTTTTCCGGTTAAATATCTATTTTTTTTTTTAAATGATCCAATTAAAAAATATCCTAGTGTCAGAAAAGAAAATCAAACCGAAAGCAAATTCATTGTTCGTGCTCTTGAATGGCGCCAATATACATGTCGCCGAAATGAATGCCAGGTATAAATCTGCAAATATCAGTACGATAAACAAAACACTGTTTCTGTTTCTCCTATTCTGATCAAAATAGCATTAAAAAGGGGGAAGAGTTATTTTATTTTTTCTATATCTGAGTAAATAAAATTTTTAATTTACAGACACATTGAGTTCGAGCGCTTCAGTCTATCGGAAGCGCTATTGCACAAGGTTCCGGAGGTGAATTCCGATCAATATTTAAATATTTACTCAAAACAGAGAAGTGCCGGAGCCAAGCTCTGGTGGGCTCCGGCGCAATTTAAGCCCTGCTAACAACACTGTAAATTTACGGCAAAAACTGCTGGCAGCAATGTTGCCAGCAGTTTTTACGTAAAAATCAAAGTAAAATTCGTGTACATTTTGTCACAGATCTGGGTCCATATACCGACACCGACTTAACTACCCAGACATACACGGGATTGGGGCAAGGGTAAACCCTAATCTGGAAAATGTGGGAAAAGAAAATGGGTATTTGTGCATTAATTACCCTAGTAATTGTAGGTTAACTACTCCTAAATTACTGTACCTGAAATATTATAGTGGGTATTTAAAAACATTACAATTTATAAACAAACATTTGTGATCGTAATAATTGAATAATGGTCCTGGCTACTTCTGATAATTAATCTAACCATAATTATCTTAAATTGAGGAGGGAGGAAACATATCTCCAAAACTGCCCCAAACTGCGTTGTGTAATTTTAGTGAAGAAATAGCTTGTAGACCGCGCAGTTATATCTAAATAAAACCTCTCGAAACTACGCATAATAACATACTAAAGAAGTTTATAATCTGAAATAAAACTTACATTAAAGTAAAACAATGGACTCATGTTGTATTAAAAACATAGACCAAAATTTAACAATTAATAAAAAAGTTTATTTACAGTTAACTTACATATTTACAAAAACAAAATAGAATTGTGTCACAAGACACCAGCGTTCCAAAGAACGAAATTGAATTAGCATTTGCATTAAGTTTACCTTTCAAATTATTATAACAAAGATTAATTAATTGCTTGGTTACCATAAATTGTATATCCCTAGCACAACATAGACTATTAAAACAATGGGAATACAAAAATATTGAATAACACATACCTCCTGCACAATATAGTAGAAGCTTCCTCATATATATCCGTTGCTCATTGAGTTTTTTCACACTCCCGATAAACTTCACTAATTTATTTAAACGGGTGATGATATCAAAGTCCAAGAGCTGCCGATCTTAGGGTCGTCCCTTAACGGGAAAACACGACCCGATAGACTCGTAGTCATCTCCAAAAATTACCGTTGAGAAAACTTAATAAATCTTGGTTTAACCATCACTGTTGAGAACTAGGACTCATCTTAGAAAAACTTTAACAACCAAAATCTCTATTAAACCATCGCAGTTGAGAATTATTTCCAATCTCTTGTTTTTTTTTTTTTTTTTTTTTTAACCATCGCTGTTGAGAGTTATTTCAAATCTGACTATAACTTAATTCTGTGCTTACGAAATCACCTCGTATTAACAATATGAAGGATGGTCCTTTGCCCCCTTCGTCAAATGATAGGTCCGTCTTGCCGACCCCCTCTTCTTCCGTCATCTCGCAAACCTCTGATTTGATACCCCACTTTTTCGGGGTATAAAGCACTCCGCCCACTAAGCGTCAGTGATCGTGGGATCTGGGAACCCCGGGCTCTCTTCCTCGCCCGTGTGGTCCATCTTTTACGACTTCTTTATGAGGTCCAATAAATATTCTTACGTCCAGTTGTATATTCTGCTTGGCATTTTATGTCAACCTTTTGTTAAGCTTGGAGACTTCGTGTCTGTCTAAAAAGATCCCCTTCAAAGATAAAATCCAACTGTGCACTCGTTCTCTTACTAAGGCTTTACAACGTAAATACATATATCAGCATTTTTATATCAAATAACAATAATAATAATCAAAATAAATACTTATAAGAACACACTCTATATATACATACACACTTTATAAAATAATAATAATAATAATAATAATCAAAATATATAGATAATAGAATTTTTTTATGGCATTAAAAAAATAACAAAAACCTGCTGAAGTGATATCAAGGGTGTTTATATCAGTTATATGATATTACTTCTAACACATTTTATCGCATATTTTCCTTCATTTCAAGGGTTATAATTGTAGTAAATTTCACAGCCATATTTCCGTACAAATTACCACGATAAATGCTGTAATTTTAACAGCAAATTCTCCGTAAAAGAACTAAAAGAATTAAGTGATTATAGCGGCAAAATCTCCGTAAAAATACTGAAGGAATTGAGATTTTACCTGCAGGACGCCTAATTTTATGTTACACCTCACTCGGGGTGACCCAGGGGTGAAAGAACGGCACCTCTAATGCAGAGCGCCAACACAAACTCCTCCTACTGTGCAAGAAGAAATTTATGCTCAACGGAACTCTATTCTCGCTATATTACAATGCGAGATTTAAGAAATCCCTGGCTTCTGTTTAAGCATGACAATAAAAGCAAGCTGTAATATCTGTTTATATGAAGCTTCTAGCTAAAAGTGGTGGCAGTTGATTTTTTTGTTTGTGAGCAAAAAAATATCCAACAAAATTGTGATTTAAATCTCTCATACCATTCCATCAAAATCGATTTATATTTTTAGTTTGTTAGAAATTTTGTAAGAAATTATTTGTAATGCTGGTAAAAAATTGAGAGCAAGTAAGAAATTCCAAAGCTTCCTGTTTTAAAAATCATGTATTCCACTTACATAAGGAAAGGTCCACTAAAGAAAGGTTTTAAAAGTTCCATTATTTTGATTTTTTTTAAATTAAAAATATATTTTTTTATTAAATTTAAGTCATAAATATGTGTACATTTCTTCAAGTATTGACGCACTACAAACATGTTAACATGAACATAAATTAGCTATATAAGTTTATTATTGTTATTGTATATATATATACATATATGTGTGTCTAATTAAAAACGAATACCCTACTTTTGAAACTATACTTTTATTATTTTTATAATGAAAAATAAAATACCTAAAAAAGCAGTACAAAAATAATATAAAAGGCACAGTAGGTGACAGTTATACACTTTGAGGATTAAAAAAATAAACAAACATGTGTTATAAGAAAAGAGCTTGTATTAGTATCTAGTAATAAATAAACAGTATTAAAAACAAGTTCCGACAAGAAAGATGAAACGTATTCAAGGGCCCCGAGAGCCGTGATGAGCCCAGAATCAACCACACATTCCCCCCCACACACACACTCTCGAGAACTAAAAAAAGCACGCGAATCTTTAATAATACCTAGCCGACTTCGGTGACCAATTTATAGACTTTTTTTTTTTTCTTTCTTTTAAATTATAGTATACATAGAAAATAAATATAAACAAGTGGGTAAGTGTGATCACAGATCGCACAAAGGGTTTCGTTTAAGATTCCTTTCAAAACACTTTATCTTTTTGGAAAATCTGTTAGTTCCACATTTCGTAACCAGGGGGCGCACTCTATTCTAAACAAATCTCTATCCGAACGAAACTCCGTTTTACAATCTATCCATAGATATATTAGTCGAGGTTATCGGGCCCCTAGCACCCGAGATAGGTAGACGCCCCTGGCGGTAAAAAGTGGAACTAAAATATGTAAGTCTGTGGTGCATAATATGAATGAGTGGTCAAAGGGGTATCGGCAAAAGTTAGAAAAGTGTCCCCCGTTTGAAAAGGGGGGAGAATAAAAAATTGCTTAACCCTCTAATGCATGATTTTTTATTTTTTCTTAAAAAAAATATATTTGCTTCCTTGACGGCCATAAATTACGGGAAAAATATTGAAAAAATTTTCACTCTTATATTTTTTAGTATTTTGAAGTTTTTTAAATTGTTACCAAATGGCAACACCATGCATTAACCCCAAAAAATGTTTGAACTTTGCCAACTAGCAACACTGTGCTTTTTTGCTGTTTTATTGCAGTTTTTTTTTTTTTTTTTTGTAAATTATAAGATTTTAAATGCATATAATACTTTACATACACTTAGAAAAATAAAATTATATATAAATATATATGTATGTATGCATATACGTATATATATACATATACTATATGTATAATAATTTTAAATAAAAATTTAACTTACCAGTCATATAACAATATTAACCAAAATTCTAAATAAAGACGGCATGTAATAATATTATGCATTAATTGTTATATGCTACAATAGAATCATTTTTAATTTATAAATGAATAAGAAGATATGCTGTACTGATACAGAACACAATAGAAGTATTGTAACAAATATAATTAAATAAATACATAATAAAATGCGGAAAAGCAGCAATATTTATCCTGTATTTTAAACCAATTGAAATCATTTAAAATTTAAAAACCAAAATGGGCTTATAAAGGGTAATATGACATGCAAAATGCAATGAAAAAATCGTAGGCTAATAAAATATACTCCATAAATATAAGGGCAATGCAGCAGAATACTATAGAATTTTTTATCAATAATATTTATCAAAGTTACAAATTGTAACCAGGCTCGGACTGGCTCGCCGGCCCATCGGCCCGAGGGCCGGTGCGCTCTCGTCCAAGGAAAACTTTGCGCCCTTAGTGGCTAAGCCGCTCCAGTATTTTTTTCCCTCGTTGTAACATGCATTCTGACTAGTGTACTAATTTTCGAGAATTCGTTTAGGGAATAATCCTCGGTTAACAGAGACAGCGCAAGAGAGGTATTTTTTATTATAACAAAGAAATTAAAGATACATCGAAACAATTTCAGGATCGGAAACCAAAGTGGTCATCTTTGCATGCAATTGAGAGAGAAAACATGCACCCAGGGAAAACTTTAGTAGTCACGGCGCCCTGGGCTGGATTTTTTTCATCTCTTCTTTGAATGATATCTTTTAGATTTTAACGAAACGAGGCGGAACCCGTCGAATTTCGACGAAAGAAAATGTTTACAAAGGAACTGATGCATCAAATTTATAATACATCGCCAACAATAATTACAATAAAAAATCCATCTTACACTTGTTAGTTTAACTCTCCAAAGACATATTTTAACCTAAGATTAACAAAGTACTTTTTTCATAAACTTCAACTGTTAAAATTATTGAAAAATTAAATTTTATTCATATACGTAATCAGTAACATATAATCAAGATAAGTAATTTTGATTAAGTTATCAATTGATGCTTGGTATTATGGAATGGAAAATCAGCAAAAATAATTTCACCTTGACATAATCATAGAATCCCCCCCCCCCCTTTAATTCTAAACCGAATCAAGTCATTTTCCACGTTTCACATCCATATTAACCATTTAAAAACATCTTAACCCGCAATATTTCGCGATTAATAAAGATATTTTCAAGCTCGAAGTCGCGTTTGTCAACTATTACAACTTTCCATGTTAAAATTCCCACTCGTGATTTGAGGTCTTAGTATAATCTCTGTACCTGCGCGTAAAAATTCCAGAAATTTATATCTTTTAGACGTATTCAAGGGGAAATATCTCGTTTTATCAAATAAAATTACCATTTTATTTTAACTATGACGCCCTTTTAAGTCGCTGAAATATTGCCCATTGTCTCAAACTCAATATCAGCAAAATGAAAAAATAGTGAAATATAACAGCATCATCAGGGAAATTGTATCTTTTTTAAAGTGTTACGTCATTTTCTGTTTAAAATTTTAAAAAAGATATTTTTAATTGTAATGAGAAAATGGCATCAGTAAGAATAAAATCAATAAAGAAAACTAAACAACTTTTAATAGAAATGAAGTACTTCAGTTGCCACGATTAGAAAATTGGTATAAAAAACTATAAAAATAATTAATATCTCAAAAATAAATTGAGATACAGCTTTCAAACAAATTGCATTTAAAAGTGCATTTTTTTCTGCATACGTCGGTGTAAGCATTTAAAATGTAGGATGTTTAGAAGCTTAAAAATTTGCAGTAGCGAAAATTGCAAAACCGAAATTTCATTTCAAATTTCAAAGTGTTGCCATTCGCAGAATGACGTATGCGTTACGCACAGATATGTTTGTCCTTTATAATATAGATATTTTGCATACTTTCAGTCCTTTAGCTTTTAGTACTTTGCTCCTTCCTCCTTTTTTAAATCGAGGAATGCAAACTTTATGACACTTCTGGATTACAATCCTGCAAGTTGTGAAATTCAACGGCCAGCATTTTTTTTTTTTATTCACAAAATCTACAACATAATTTTCGGTTAGTAATCTTCGCTTTGTTTAACGACAGACTTTCCGTGGTTAAATAACTATTAAGAAATTCTAGTATGCATTTTAAATAAAAAAATATTTAATTTAATCATGGAAAAATCTATTATTAAATAAAGCGATGATTATATTGAGAAAATATGATAGATTTGATGGATAAAAAAACGCTGACCACAGGATCCTGCAATTTACAGGATTACAATCCCTGGAGCATTTCTCTTAATTGTCGAAATTTAAATATTTCCCTTGATCTCTAATTATGATAATAATTTTGCAAATCATGGAAAAAGTATGCTGAGAAGAATAAATTTAGAAAATTATTTTAAAATTTTTGACTAATAAAGTGAATTTTTTTGTGTCTCTTTTTTTTGTGAAAACCTTTTAATAGTAAAGCACCAATTCAGCATTTTATGAATACATAAAGTTATTTTTTAAGGATACAAAATGTCTCTTCCTACAAGATACCTATCTCGTAAACATAATTGCTGTCACATTGTAACAGATATTGAATTTATCTCATTTTTAACTGGCTGATAACTAATTCTTATTACATTAAAGAAATATACTTTAAAAAAGGGTTGAAGCCCTTAGCAGCACCACAGCAATTCTATCTGGCGCCTATTGCAAAAAACCTTTTTAGTTTTTCTACCATTTCTAGTGTATTAATAGTGATTATTCCTTACTAATTCGCTAAAAATAATCATAAAAAATCTCTAGATCCCAATAGACTGGATATAATTTCTACTAATTATTGTTATATGTAAATTACATTTCCGAAAGTGGTCTACATTTAAAAAGTTGTACCAACTTTAAATTTCCAAACCCATTTTTGACATCATATTTGAGTTTCTTGGATCTAAACAGCCAGGAAATTACATTGTTTATCCATATTACCATCTTAAATCTTGATAGAGCTAGAAGAGTGTAAATTTGAGGATGCTAAAGTTAAATCCATTTGAAAAACATTAATTTATATCTTCATAAAAGTCATCTGATTGATTTTTTATTAATTTATTACAGAAATACACGGAATAGGCCCAAATATATTACAGACCTCTATTCAAAAAATTTTTGTTTTAATTACACTGTACAACAGTGGTTTTGTCCTAAAACTAAAATTAGTTGATTCTAGATCAGTTTTTGGCTCTGATTCCGAATATGCTTTCCGTTTCCGGTCCAGGTTTTGAGAAATTTGCATATTTAAATTTATGCAAGTTTAAGCTTTTTTGTGCTATTTTATGCAAATTTTAGATACAATATATGTCACATCTAATTACGTTTTCTAGATAATGACTACTTGACTATTTGCTTCAGATAAATGTCATGATTTGCATATTCTTAACATTTATTTATCGGTTATTAAGTCTAATTTGCATATTTTTCAATGGTGTAATGTTTACATCACTATCAACTTTAAAATAGTTGCCACAGAATTGACGTAATGTTTTTCTAGACTAGATTTTTATGCTGATTTCAAATCTGCAGTCTGTTTTCTTATGTCATGTCTAGTTTTTTGAGTAAGATGAATTTCTGCTTTTGCACGGCATTAACACAAGTTCCATATAAGATGCTTTTTAGGGGTGTGTAATTCATTGACAAGAAGGTGAACAGGGTCAGATTCATATCAGAGACAAACAAAAATTTATATAATCGAAAAAAAAATAAGTAGTAGAATCTATTCCAACTAGTTGAAGTTTATCCAACTAGTTGACCAAAAACTAAAATTTCACTTTTTTCAAAAACTAGACGTGATAGAAGAAAACAGATACAAGATTTGAAATCAGCTCAAAAAATTGGTTTAGAAACATATTAGCGTACTCGTGCGGCAGAAATATTTGAACGTCAAAAAACATTATTAGAAAAACATGAAAAATATGCAAATTAGGTGCAATATTTCACAGTCACATGTCAGTATAATCTCATAAACAACGTTTTTGTGAAGTAAATTAGGTAGTAATCATAACATAAAACAAAAAGCACTGTCTGATATTGCTTTATACCTTAAATTTGCAAATAATTGTATAAAATTTACTAAATTTGCATAAATTGAAATATGCAAATATCTCTCAAACTTGACGTGCTGGAGTAAATATAAAACTAGATTCGGAATCAGCGCAAAAAACCGCATAAAAAACAATTAATTTCTGTTTTAGGACAAAGCAAAAGTTCAAATTTGTTGACCAGTGTTATTATAGCTATTAATAAATTCATATTTAAAAAATATGAATTATGACCAACGTTAGTATTGGAATACAACAAATCATAACTGTTTAAAACATCGATGTGTACGTTTACAGCTCATTTGAATAATTATTTTTCGAGATACAGAGAAATTTAACTTTTCCATAATTCAAGGAGACCGTCTTCTTTTATCAGAAGAGCCACAGGAAAAAAGTCGTAAAAAGTAACCAGAAAAACTTTGCAAGATTTTCTTTAATGTAAAATAAGTTTATTGTAAATTTAAAATTACTGCATAATTTTACTGGTGATTAATTGAGTTTTTTTTTTCAGTACTTTTTCTTGTAAGATCGTCATTTTATTTTCCGAAATTTATGGATAAACTCCTAACACTGTTTGTTTTATAACTGTATTAAGATTTAAGAAAATTATCTAAACTATATATCTTTCTTGGTAGGCAAAGAATTCAAATAGGGTGTCAAAAATGGATGTTACCATTTGAAAAATCAACGTTCGTGCATTTTTTAATATATAGACGATACCCAAAGCAGAATTTATAAATAGCATTTAATAGTCGATATTATTACCAATCAATTGGTACCTGTGTTTTTTTTACGGTCATTTGCAAGAGAATTGGGAGGGGTAATCGCTTTTTTCCCCATGATTCTTATAAGATATCTAATGAAAAAAGAATAAAATAAGAAAGCGACAGCCTTGATATCAGTCATCTACTACAAAGCTAACCTGTGTTCAGCTTGCTGGAACTTTTAGATATTACATGATTCGTTTTAGAAAATTGTGTAACATTCTGTAGATTTTATGGAACTTTAAACATGCACGTTGAATATAGCGATACCTTCTATCTATTTAGACTCAGAAATGTTATTTTAAGTCAGTTTCATATCCGGTGCTATGCGAATGTGTTAAACATTGTCAAGCTAGATACAACACAAGCAAATAAAATTGACGTGAGTTCGTTAAATATTTTTGCGCCCTCTGAAAATTCAAGGCCTGCGCCCTTTTCCCTGGCCCAGTCCAACCCTGATTGTAACCAATAGAACATTTATTGTTTTCGTATTTTGTTAGAGGTACCAAACACTTATTGCAATTTACTCTAGTGTAACCTATACAGCCCAGAACTTTACACTGTTGTTTTTTATCTCAGTGTTGTAGCCAGTGATCAGTTTTATTCTTCCTGACATTTTTAGAAGTTTCATAAAGCTGAAAACAATGGACTACTAAGTTGTTACTATAAAATTTTAATCATTGACTTTTTTCAAGATGTAACTGGTACCTTCAGGGGGGCATGGGCACGGAAGCACAAGGAAAGGAGAATAGAGCCTCTTTAAATCTGAAAAAGAAATATTTTGGCCATTTTTTATCATTTGGCTCCCGTTTAACAAACAACATGTATCTGCCATTAGGGGGGACCTCAAATCGGGAGTCCCGGGCAGCTGCCCGCACCGCATGCTTCTGCATTAGCCAGGCCCTGGTTTTATAGTAAACTGAGAAGATTTTGTATTTAATAAGAGTCGTTTATCGAGTTAGGGTGACATATGGTGATAAAAGTTAACAAAAATTAAATATCATGCGAACCAGTTGTGAAACAAATAATGCTGAAAATGTTTACAAAAGCGGAACTCAATTCATGGTGTTGCCAAATGGCAACAAATGTATATTCATGTGCATGCAATTTTTGTTCCAATAAACATTACTGAAAATTATTTAAAATAACTTTTAAAAGTATATTCTTTTCAGAAATATTTTTTTCAAATGAAATTTTACATGTTAAATATTTTTTTATATGAGTTAGAAATCAAACTATGGCTAAGAAAATGGAAGGTATCAAAAGTTGCTTTTTATTTGTAATTTATAAACAACTAATGCCAACTATGATACTTTTTATGAACTAAACCTAAATATAGGACCAACATGAATACGTAAAGCATAAAGTTGTCAAGAAACAACGGTAAATAAACAATAAAGAGGGAAAAATTAATATGTTGCCAATTGGCAACAGTATTCGCTAGAGGGTTAAAATACACAAGTTAGAGCCCGGAGGGTAAATAATATAAGATTTTCCTTATGATTTTTCGTCTGATCGCAAGTGTTCTGCTATAGGTATGCAAAACTTCAAGTCACCAACTTAATTAGGGGGCTGAGTTAAAAAAAATTGCTTAAAATACACAAGTTAGAGCCCGGAGAGGTAAACAATGTAAAACTTTTTGGAAATTTTATGATTTTTCTTGTGATCGAAAGTGTTCAGCTATAAGTATGCAAAATTTCAAACCTCCAACTTAATTAGGGGCTGAGTTAGAAAAAAAAGTTTAAAATACACAAGTTAGAACCCAGAGGGTTAAATATAAGACTTTTTCAAAATTTTAGGATTTGTCGTTTGATGTGAGGTGTTCAGCTATAAGTATGCAAAATTTCAAGTCTCCAACGTATATAGTTTCTGAGAACGGGCCCTGTGACGGACAGACAGACAGACAGAGGAGCGAGACGAATAGGGTTTCGCCAGATGAACGAAACCCTAAAAATAATAATATACAGTGTGTATTGTAAGAGCTGTGCCCGTTTCAGCTCCTAGAGCCCCGAAACAATGTACCTACTGTAAGTGTTTGCGCGCAGACGCCGGTCAGTAAAATCCACGGTGTGATCTAATTGGTTGTTCACAAGAAAGGATGTTGAAAGCGGAAACACCCGTTAAATCTACTGTTATATTTGCGGTATTTTTACATACGGAAATATTACGTTGCAATCTACTGCAATAAATACAGTGAATTTGACAATCATTTTTTACAGTGAGGAATGTAGAGATAAAGATACTCTAATATATTTTGATATATTTCAAACATATTGGGCTATGTTTACAAGGTAAGTTCAATGATGCATGAAAGGTGATCTATATAACGCAAAATTCTATATAATGCACAACCTAGTGTTTTTAGGTTTGCGTTATAAAGATCTACTGTATTTTGGATCCAAATTCATCGACTTCCAATTTATATTTTTATGCATTCTTATGATGAAAAAATCACTTTTTACATGTTTTAGTAGCATTTTAACACATACATTTTTTTATTTTCTATTATTTTGCAATTAATGTAAATATTATATCTTCCTGCATTGTTTCGTCTATTTCAATTTGGCAGTGGTCCGCATGAAGTAACTTATTTTTCAAATAAGATTTTTCTCTGAAATTGAGTATCTATGGGTGAAAAACAAGAATAAAGTTTCATATTAGGTAGATTTCATTACAAAAAGCTACCTATTGCAGCCGTTCGGAGGAAAGCGATTTCAAAAAATTTTGGTATATTTTCATTGATTTTATGAACCGATTTGGATGTACCTTGGCGTATACATAATACGTACCAATGTCTCGACCGAGTTCGTTGGCCAGCTTCATCCGCCATCTTGTTTCAAAATTGCGGCCATTTAAATTTTTTAAAAAAGTTTAAAATTTAAAATGTGGTACCGAAAATTGAAAATTGAAAAATATTTTTTCCTTATATCTTTGACCTTGATATGAAGATTCCGGAGCAGTTTTTGTTTCGTCTATATCTTAAAAAATGGCTGAGTTATAGCACTTTGAATTTCTAGCTGACATTTTGAAACTACGTGATTTTTGTCACGCGATAACAGGCGTATTTATGAACCGATTTGGATGTACCTTGGTGTATACATAATACGTACCAATGTCTCGACCGAGTTCGTTCGCCAGCTTCATGCGCCATCTTGTTTCAAAATGGCGGTCACTTAAAATTTTTTAAAAATTTAAAATGATGTACCAAAAAATTAGAAAACGAAAAATATTTTTTTTATATGGGTTTGACCTTAATACAAAGATTCCGGAACAGTTTTTGTTTCGTCTATATCTAAAAAAATGGCTGAGTTATAGCATTTTGAATTTATATTGTGGCTGACATTTTGAAACGACCTGATTTTTGTCACGCGATAACAGGCGTATTTATGAACCGATTTGGATGTAACTTGGTGTGTACATAGTGCATACCAATATCTCGACCAAGTTCGTTGGCCAGCTTCATTCGCCATCTTGTTTCAAAAGGGCTGACATTTAAAATGAGTTATCAAAAAATTGAAAAATGAAAAAGATTTTTTTTATGTGTTTGACCTTGATACAAAGATTCCGGAGCAGTTTTTGTTTCGTATATATCTTAGAAAATGGTTGAATTATACCACTTTGAATTTCTAGCATGGCTGACATTTTGAAACGATCTGATATTTGTCACGTGATAACACGCGTATTTATTAACATATTTCGATGTAAGAAGGCATGTGGGTAGTATATAGTAATGTCTGGACCAAGTTCTCTGGCCAGCTTCATCAGCCATCGTGTTTCAAAATGGAGGCCATTAAATAAAAAAAAAAATTATATTTAATGTGAGGTGCAAAAAAATTAGAAATTGAAAAAGATTTCTTTCTTAAGTATTTGACCATGATATAAGGATTTCGGAGCATTTTTTGTTTTGTCTTTATCTTAAAGAATGGCTCAGATATAGCAGTTTGAATTTCTAATGTGGGTGACATTTTGAAAAATCTGATCTTTTGCCTGCGACAGCACTTGTATATATCAACCGATTCCGATGTGAGTGAGCATGTGCACAGGAATTACTAAGGTCTCGACCAAGTTCACTTGTTAGCCTCATCCACCTTGTTGTCTTAAAATGGCAGGAAGTTCAAGATATCGCCGAATTTGGCAGCCAAACATAAGTTACTTTAAATAAAAGCAGCTTGGATAAAGCTGACTAATTTCGCGAAATTCTCATTCATAATGATTTAGTATTGATAAAAATTAGTATTGAATCTCCTATAATAGGTTTCCACTAAATTGAGCTTCGTGTGCTTGAATAATATAAGCTTGCTTTTTAAAAATAAGGAATATGAAAGCTACCTCTTCCTCCCGGCACTGGCCGGAAGGACTTTTTAAAATCTAAATTCATCGAATTTCAGTTTTCATTTTTATGCATTTTTTTAATGAGAAATTAATTTTTCATATTTTTGGGCAATATTTTAATATATATTCTTTATTTTCTATTATTCTGTAAATAAAATATTTTAAAATAGTCCTGCATCGGGTTTGACATCCAATTTCAATGACAGTCACGTGGATTGAGTATCTTGCTGAATTTGATTCACTATTTATGTCTGAAAAGAAAAAATCTTGAGATTAAAATCCAAATTCATCCATTTTTAGTTCACATTTTTACGCATTATTTTGAGGAAAAAGTAATTTTCATATGTTTGGGTAATATTGGAATATTTTAGTTTTAATTTATTATTTTGTTATTAATTGAAAATACTTCAATAAAGTTACACTGGGTTTCAAAAAGATATGAACACCCAGTTTTTCAAGCATAAAAAAGAAGAAAATTTTACAAAACAAACTGAAATCTTAGCAATGTTAGAAATATAACAAATCGTTTTATTTTATAAGAAAATATAACTGAAACGGCGATTTATACATAAAATAAACTGCATTTTTCCATTTTGAGGTGTTTCATAATGATATGAACATTGACCAAAAATATAGATTAATAGCCAGTGTATGCACCAGATCTTTTAATTACTGTAAAAACGCGGTCAGGCATGGAGTAGACCAAGCTTTTTAATATATTTTGATCGATTTTATTCCAATGGAAGATGATAGCAGCTTTTAATTCTGAAATTGTGGGATATTGTTTTCCATTTGCGTAACTAATAGGTTCCATACATTTTCCCTTGGATTTAAATCAAGTAAAACATATGGCCATGGAATTACATGTACACCTCTATTAAGAAACCATTACCAAGTGCTGTTTGCCATGTAGATGAATGTATTATCTTATTGGAACATCCAGGAAGGTCCGCCAATTTCCTCAGCAAATGGCAGCAAGTTTTCTTCAAGTAGATCTTGGTAGGTTAATGCACTCATTCTGCCAGAGAGAAACGCAACGCTGATGTTACCATGAAAATCCAAACGCATCCCAAACCAAGAGTGAACCTCCACCCTGCTGCCGTTTTGAAAACGTTTCTGGTTTCTTGTGCATATCGTGCCAGTAATAAGAAAAACCATCCGGACCATCCAAATTTATTTATTTTTTCATCGGAAATTATTACTCTTTCATATTCTAACTTCCAGGACATGTAATATTTTGACCAATCTAGGCGATTCTGCTGGTTCATTTTAGTCATACGTGGTTAGGGCTTTCTTTTCTTGTACCTCATCATCTTGAAGCTCTTCACTACTCTGGACAAGATACTTTTTGACACTGTTATCAGTGAATCTCTTGAAAGTTCACCTAAAGTTGTTTTCCCATTGCTCATTTTTTTATAATGGCTCTTTTTTCCCTTTTGGACAGCTTTGGCGGGCATATCGGAGACTTCTTTGCTCTATAATCCTCTTTTAATCGAAGAAGGAAGAATATTTAATATTACACATGAAGATCTTTTAAATTTGTTTGAAATAGCTCTGGTGGAAAGCCCTTGATCCTTAAAAGCTACAATTTCCCCTTTCCCAAAACATTTTAAAGCGCTTTAACGACCCGTACTTTTTGATCTCATTTTGTGATCAGGTTTGGAAATTTTCTGGTCTGCGAAGTATCATTCTATGCTTAAACTAATTTGCATATTTCGATTACTTCTTCTAAGAGTGGCATTCAATATTCCTGTACAGTTTCCATGCTCGTTTATAGATAATTTCGATCAATGTTTATATCATTTTGCAACACCATTTTTTTAGATAATTCGTATTTTCAATGAATTTAAAGTTTGATATTTCTTTTACAGCTATGTATTATATAAAATTACTGTATTTGTCTCGAGAATGGAGTTTTCTGATAATTAATTATGAATTTTTGTTTGGCTATCACACAAAATTACTAGGTGTTCATATCATTATGAAACCCAGTGTATCTGTAATGAGTCAAGTATTTTCATTTATGATATGCGTTTTAAATAAATTTTTGCTTACAATGTGGTGTGTATAAATGCTGTAGATCATATGCAGGGGTATATAAAAGAATTCGTAAGCCTTTGGGAATATCAGCGTGAATGTCTTAACCCTTGCGAGAGCGGTATCCTTAAAAAAGGATACCTAATTTTAATTCCAAAACTGACAAACGGCACCAAGAATATTTAATTAAATATGTCCTATTATAATGTACATGAAAAGAAGCAAGTTCGTATTTCCTTATAACTTCGTTTATAAATTCTGGTGCCAGTCCATTATTTCATCAGTTTATAAACAGAATTGCTCCGTGCCGTAAAGGGTTAACCCTCTCGCCGCGTAATTGTTTTATCAAAATAGCTTCAAAAATTGTGTATTTAAGAATTTTTATTCTTTTGTCACCGGTTTTTCAAAATAAAATTTTTTGTCTAATTTAATCGAGAAAATGTTCCGATTAAATAAGGCAAAATTTACAATAAAAAAATAACTGCTGGGAATAATGAAGGAGGATTAATTAGATAGAAAAGTGCATCCCCGAGGAAATCTCGGGTTCCGCAGCGAGAAGGTTAAAGGTGGCTGTTAATTGAGTTATACACTTTCAAGGTGAACTGTATTTAATATACTAAGAAATGTTTGTATACTATAATATAAGACCACACAAAGACCTGAATACATGGCCTTCTAGTGATGACAATGTCTGGAAGTGTGATTTCAGTAGTTTTAACCTGAATTAAATTTTAGCTTAATTTGTGGCGCATATAAAAGTCTATTGATAATACACAGGGCTGTACAAAAGAATTTAAGTATGTTTTCGTGTATTGATAAAAATTGGTGGAGATGAACTTTCCTCATTTTATGCATTTTCTTACTAAACTAAGTTTTAGCATACTGCGTAGAATATGTACAAATCTGTAGGGGAAATACAGGGCTGCACAAAAGACTTCTGTGGACGGTAATTGCTGAAATCTGGTTTTCAAATGTGTTATGCGTTTTCTAAAATGTTTATTTGGGTATCTTATTTAGGGTAGGTAAGGATAATTAGGATCATTTTTTTGACAATTAATTGCCAGAGAATGAAGAAGATTACAGACTAATGTTGTGTATAATTTTACTCAGTAGGTCATTGTCTCTTGAAATGTGTAAAGAATTATTTTCAATGTACAGTCGTGAAAAAAAAAAAAAAGTAACCCCCCCCCCCCCCTACTAACTCCTCAACAAATTATCGTAGAAGAAAGTTACTGGTACCGAACGATTGGAAATAAAGTCTACTTTTAAATGATGTACTATATAAAATTTGCTTAGGGGGCCATCTAGATATTAAAACGAACCATAACTTTGTTTTTTTTCAATAGCAGTACACAATTCTGACAGCATAAATGAGCTCTACACCCTTCAATTAGTCTAAAAACCAATTTTTATGCAATTCGTACCATAAGTTTCCGAGAAATTAATTATTTTAAAACGAGCGTATTTTAAGGGCTGTATCCAAATTGAAGTTCGGTACTGGATTGTTAACCGAGAGAGCTCCCTTCTTGATCAAGGCACATTAAGCAGTCAATTAAGCCTGTTAGATTACAGGATAGCATAAGAAATTTCAAAATATTTAGCCCCTTCTATTATAGACGGCCCCTTAAATCATCATTTTGCCGTTTTTTAAGCATAATTTGAAAACTACTTGGAAGAAAAATGTGAAATTTTGGATTTCCATAAAGCAGGACTTAATAAATCTGAATCCATAAAAACATTGTAGGTTGCAATTCATAATTTTTCTTAATATTAATTTCATAATTCATAATTCATATCAGAAAATTTTAAATATTGCAAATTCAACATATTTATGTTTGGGTATATTAGTATTATTGCTACACAAAAAATTAAAACATTAGGATCATAATTTCAGAAGTTATAAATAAAAATATGAAAATGAAATTTAACATTAGAAGCACTAAATTTTGAATGTTTATAATTCAAAAACTTATCATTCAAATGACTTGAAATTTGGTGTCTGGGCATAATTTGAACCAAAGATTTGAAATATCTCATTAAAATTGGGTAGTGCCATTGAAAAAAGTGAAGTTTGGATTCGTTTTAATATGTAGATGGCCCCCTAAGCAAATTTTATATATGTCATTTAAAAGTAGACTTTATTTCCAATCGTTCGGTACAAGTAACTTTCGTCTACGATAATTTGTTGAGGAGTTAGTAGGGGGTGCTCACTTTTTTTTTTCCACGACTGTACAATATTGCCTGGTACAAGTGTTTTTTTTTTTTTTTTTAATAAACTTTTTTTGTCCCAATTACCCCATGGAATTAGTGGTATTTTCTCTCATGCTTTACAAGATACACAGTAATGAGTAAATGGGATTAAAATATCTCGGTGTGGGCTTTACAGCAAGATATTTTTGGTTTTACAACTACAACTTTTTTCAGAGATATATTATTGGAAAGATAAGTACGTTGGAAAAAAACTTTTTTAAGCGAATTTCAATATTCATATATTTTACATTCTGCCTGCAAAACAAAATCAAATGCAAAATTCTCGATTGGAAATTAATAGCCATGTTGTATTACTAAAGAAATAATTTTTAAAGTTATTAAATTCTGTTCATTAGTTCTTCAGATAGAGCGCACACAAAATTTGTGTCACAGACAGACAGAGTCACAGACTCACATTTTCTAAAGACATGTTCTTTGGGACCTTTGACCACTAAAAGGTGTAAATCCGTCGAAAACCGGAATTCGAAAAATTTCACGAATCCAATACATTGTTTTTGTAAAGTTAGAAGCAGAGCCTGATTACTGCATATGCCAACTAGGCCATGGCCTTGGGTGCTGATGGGGGCCCTAAAATGAGTAAAATAATTTAGAAACGAATTCTTAAAAATGCACTTTTTTGCAATTTGCTCTAAAAGAAAAAAAAAATTGGGAACTGTATCGCAATATCTAATTAACTTCCAAATATTATCTATAGAAAATTTTAGCTACTATTTTGATTTTGAGGGGCCCTCGAACAGATTATGGGCCTTGGGCCTCAGACACTTTCAATCGGGCTGTGGATAGAAGACAGAAAAAAGAAGAGGATCAAGCGGTGGGAACGATTTCATTATAGACTTGACCTAGAGGAATAAATAAAAGAAGAAAAATAACTTTTTTAATCCAAAGCTGCTAAATTACATACCCTAAAAAAAAAAAAAAAAAAAAAAAAATGCAACTTTAGTGAGATAGCATCAATTCAAAGTAAAATAAATTTTCAGCAGAAACGTACATTACTTACAATAGAAAAAAATTATTATAATTACCAGAAGAAGGATCACTCGTCCAGTTTGGTAGGCAATTAATTCCCATAGTGGTAACTTTTTCCTTAGTTATGCATATTTAATATTTATTATATATATTACTGCATATCTTTCTTTACATTAATGTCATAAACAAATGTTTATTGTTATGTTACGTACTGATAGGTTAAAAAAATATAAAATTAAATTTAATAAATCAAGTTACCGTTTTCAAACGAAAATTATTTTAAAAGTACATTTTTTCTTCTTTTCAGTAATGTAAGAATTTTAAATTGTGCAATATTTTGAAGAGAAGATATATGTGGCTACAGCAAAAGCGACAGCGTATTTTCATGATACATATCTTTATAATGTCGCTTTATAATGTAGATTATAATTTTAAGAAAAGAATGAAACAATAGTAAAAAAAAAAAAAAAGTTTTAATAGTACAATGATAAGGATTTTACAAAAACATATTAACTTCCTTTAACTAATTTAACGGATATCTTATTTTTAAAAAAAAAACTTCTCTCCTCACCAAACAAATTTTTAATATTTCTTTTAGTTTAACTGCAGATCAGAACAGAAACTGATACTTCTCATGTTTTCACAAGCATACGTAAGCAAACACCCTTGGGTATATTTTCAATGCTTTTTTACATATTTTTTTGCCTTTTTCTTTATTTCCCCCCCCCCCTAAACACTCTACTATCTCATATTTTAAAGGAAGAAAAAATTTGAATTTACCTTATAATATGTATTCGTATATGGCTTTTTCAATCAAAATTATAAGCAGATGTATAGTACTTATTTCAAAATGTACAAATCAGTAAGTTTATTTTATATTTCTAATAGAAGAAAATCTGCTTATAACGAATCATGCTTTAAACGAAAAATTTTCATAATCTTGACAAATGGAACACCATGCAATTATACCTTTAAGAGTGTATTCAAATCCAAACTACTTATTTTCTGATTCCTTTTTTAATTCATTTTTGTTCTGAAACGCACCAAATTTGCAGATTATTTTATTCAGAAACTATATAATGTGCCGTACTTGTCGATTTTTTTTCATAAGTGCATATCACTTTCATTCTGTTCGAAAGGCTGTAACATCATTAAAATGCACTTGAAATAATTTTTTCCCATTGGCCTTAATGTAACGGAAAACTTTTGATTGTCCTTGTAATTAAACTATACATCCGATTTTTATAAAATTTGAAATGACTCGGCAAAATTTTGGAACAATTATATATTTAAATTTTCAGACCATTCGGAAGGCTATAACATCATTAAAATGCACTTGCAATAATTTTTCCCATTGGCCGTAATGTAACGGAAAACTTTTGACTGTCCCTGTAATTAAACTATACATCCGAATTTCATAAAATTTGAAATGACTTGACAAAATTTTGCAACAATTATATATTTAAAATTTCAGACCATTCGGTTAGGTAGTTTTTTTCTCTGTTATATGCGGAAGGACGGACGGACTGAACGACGACTATAGGTGCTACGTATTTATATAATTACGAACGCACCTAAAAATGGTCATACTGAGAAAATAATTGTTTACAAATCAAGTTCTAATTTTAATTGAGCGAAAAATGAAAACACATCTCTTCAAAAATCATGTCAGCATGTTTAATGTTTTCGCCTTTAAAAATGAGTCTGAAAATGTGTCCGAAATTTTCGAGCTGTTGAGGGTGAAAATGTATGTTTTTGAGTACACCCTTATAAAAGCTATACAACTTGTCTAAAATGAGATTTTTCTCCGATCCGTTGCATTATCAACTTAGCAGGTTTTACTGTATCATACTTATGGTGTGTTTGTGAAGGAAGGAGGGAGTGGATCGAATTCGAATTACTACCGGGGTACGCAGTCTCTCTCTAAGGCCCTGACTGAATGGAACGAGTAAGCAACACGCGGAACATTGGTGAATAATCATTTTTCTGAGTATTTTAAAAAGCCGTGTAAAGTCCAAGTACTGCGAACAATTATTTTTAGAGTGTTCTGATTGGTTGAGTTCGAGATGATATCTACTGTAGGAGATATAAATGATAAATTAATCACCGACGGATTTACATGAGGTAAACTGTCACACAATGCCTTTTCGACCGTTTTCTTCCTGAAATAACCCATTTATAAGAAAATATCTGATACTGTCTACGATAGGTTATTGCGTATGATGGCAGTTTAGAAACTACTAGATTTGCGCACAAAATAGAGTAGACTGAAGATGTTTTCATAGACGTTGAAATTAATCTGAGTGTTTTACGTGTTAATTAATTCAGGATAGCTACTTCTTTTGATACGAATATATTTTTGTGGACTTTTAGCCAAAAAAAATGTGAGTATTTCAAAATGGTCTTTTAAATTTGTTCATGTTAGTTTCTTAAGTTGCGTCTGTCAGATAACACTTTTCCCCTTTTTAAACGTTTTGTATAGATGTAGAGTATGAAAATTTACGTCTTAAATTTTCTTTAAATATTTCTTTCGATAATTTTCGGTTCGATTTTTCGATTTCTGTAAAGCCAGTCTATTGGCGGTTATTTTATTAGCAACATCGGGAGGAAGATGTAAAGAGGTACATTTTCGTATATTACACTTTAAATTCTCACCCATAGATTTTGAAAAAATATCTTAAATGAGCGAAGTTTAAGGGGTCAGGTACCCTTTGAACCAATAAAGTACATGGAAAAAATACCTCTGTAAGAATTGCAGTCACTCTTTAACTAATTAACTTTTAATTATAAAATTGAAAACACATATCAGGAACGATTTATTTTATCAATTAAAGGTGTTAAAAAAGGTATACACATATATAGTTTTTTTTAATTTATTTTTAAAGATAATACAATTTTTACGAAAGAATTATTCTTGCATGCATTGCGCGCATGATTTTTTCAATTTGAATGGCTGAAACAAGCCAAGATTTTTTTAATGAGTGCAGATATAATGTGTTTTCAAAATGACCTACAATGGAAAAAATAAAACTTGCAGATCCCGAGAAAAATTTTTTTTTTTAAAGAAATTCGAAATATTGAGATTTTTTTTATACAAAAGTAGTCGTGAATTCTAAACTTCTTACTTGAGAAACATAATAATAGGTCATTTTGTGCTTATGTACGTTTAATGCATCCACCAGAAATTTCGTGAAATTCTAGATAACCGTTTTTCAGAAATCGTGCGCGCAATGATCAAAATCGCTGTTTTGAGAAAACTGGCTTTAAAGATTGAATCACCCGTTGATCATATAGCAAAAGCTTAAAGTGTTTTACACATAATTTCTCTTCTAATGCGAATTTTCGTATGGGGTCTGCTTTTAAATGTTTCTTAAGAACCATATTTAATTATAAGCTATTTAAAAAAAAAAATCGGTTTTTGGACGGTTCAAAGGTGACCTGACCCCTTAAATTAAATTGCGGTGACCTCCTTTACGAAAAATTAAATGTTTAAATGGGATATTTAAATGTTTAAAAGTTTTAAATGGGAATTTCGCCAAATTAGCCAGCTATCGCCAAGTTGGCTCTAGATATGACAACTTATTTTTGTCGCCAAATTTGGCAATATTTTGCCAAGTTGGCCAACATTTGGCGCTACTGTGGTAACCTTGCATTAGTATTTTTCATTTTCAACAATTACTCATTTCAATGAGGCGGTCCTACAGGAATTGTGAGGGACACACAGAGACTTGGATTTTATATAAATAGATTAGTTTGCGTACCTCATTCATTAAATTTATATGGAGCGTAGCTTAAAGATATTAATCATTTAGAGTTTATTGCCTTATATTAGAATTTAGTATGGCACATACTATTCGAAGGAAAAATACTATATTGGAAAAGGTGTAATATTAAAGTTGATTCCTTGAAATAATGCATTTACAATAGCATTTTAATTGTCAAAAACCACTTTTGCAGAAAAGGGGGTAGATTTGGGGATTAATATCTCTTTTAGAAGGCTTAAAAACTGATACTTTCTGGCTCAGATAAGAAAAACCCTGAGCAAATTGCTTGCTTTCGGAGGTTCCAAAACTTGTAGTGAAGGAACTTCGTTCGTAGGAGGGGAAGGGAGAAAAGGCTACGACAATTCTCGGAAGGACCGATCGAATGGGAGAAAAGAAAATGCCCGACTTCCCTAAAGTAAATTCGACTGACCAGTTACCCTAGCAACAGGACTGAGTCAAGACTAGTGATGGGCGATAACAAGATGTTTTTCTCGATTTTCTCGATTGTATGGACATCTCGATATTTTTCGATTGTGTAAATTTTTTCTCGATGACTACAGTTTGCAAATTTCTTTTATAAATCATATATTACGTATTATATACGCCATACATTTATCAAGAATCGTCTGCGAGTGAACAGGAATGAGCCGATGTTAATAAAGACTAGGTGACTTCGACCGCTAGCGGGCCCCTCCTTTAATCGGGGGCCCTAATTTATACGTAATCTTGTAATATGAAATCACGAACAGGTTACCCGCTATATACGGCACTGATATATGATAGCAGGCGGGTGTGGTATGCACGCACTACAAAATCTTGTAAAAAATATAATATCGAAACGAATGAACCTCGGACCAGATCTCTTGGGAGAGGGGTCAAAGCGAGCGGAGGGGCACAGCAACTGCATAATATGATTAAGTCGTCACTTGTCTTTAGGCCTTTCCAACTATATGTCACATGAGAAGTCTGGATCTGAATTTATAAAAATGCCCTCCCCGTGGGTGCAAAGGGGGGAGGGGTGCGGCAGGTGGATAACATGAGTAAGTGGTCATAAGCCTTTCCAACAATATGTCACATGAGGTGTTTCGGCTAAATTTAGAAAAATAACCCCGTGGGGGGGGGGGGCGGTCACCGGAGGTGTATTACATCAATAAGTAGTCACAGACCTTTCCAACGATATCTCACATGTGGGGTCTTGGCTAAATTTGGAAAAGTGTCCCCCGTGAGGTGCAAATTGGGGGAGACTGTCACCGGAGGTGCATAACATCAATAGATAGTCACAGACCTTTCCAACGATATCTCACATGAGGGGTCTTGGCTAAATTTGGAAAAGTGCCTCCGGGGGGGGGGCAAAGTGGTAGTGGGGACAGCGTAGGTACATAACATCAATAAGTAGTCACAGGCCTTTCCAACGATATCTCACACGAGGGGTCTTGACTAAATTTGAAAAAGTGTCCCCCGTGGGGGGCAAAGAGTGGGGGACTGTCACCGAAAGTGCATAACATCAATAAGTAGTCACAGACCTTTTCAACGATATCTCACAAGAGTGGTACTGACTAAATTTAGAAAAGTGTCCTACGGGGGGCAAAGTGGGGGGGGGGCGGCCACTGGAAGTGCATAGCATCAATAAGTAGTCACAAACCTTTCCAACGATATGTCACATGAGGGGTCTTGGATAAATTTGGAAAAGTGTCCTGAAATTTCATATATTATAAATAATATTTAGCGGAGGGCTCCATAAAAAAATCCGATCTAAAATGATAAAAACGGAAAAAACTACCCTCGCAGTGGGGGCCAAATTGGGGAGGGGAGGAAGAAAGTCTCATAATATGAAAGCGTCATCCGAGAGCTTGCCGATGACATGTCACATGACTGGTCCAAAAAAAGTTTGAAAATTGCTCCCCCTCCCTTCCCCCGTGAGGGGGACTCTTTCGCCCCGGAATTAACACAGCCGCCATTTTAAAATTTTTATGTTCAATAAATAATATTTACGGAAAGACTGAATAAAAAACCCACATCTAAAGTGATATTTAAATTTATTATAGAAATCGGCTACGGTTTTAAAAATTTGTTCGCCCCTTCCCCATCCCCCTTTGGGCGAAGAAAGGTTCATAGTATGAAAGAGTGGTCAAAGGGCTTTTCGATTATATGCCACAGGAAGGGTTCGGTAAAATTTTTAAAATTGTACCCCGCATGAGTCCACTCTCACGTCCTCCTCCCTCGAAATCACCCGACCCACCTTCCTCTTTGAAATTTTTATATTTAATAAATAATTTTTATCGGAGGGCTCCAGGTATGTGACATCTTGGTAGGGCTAAAATAAGAGAAACATTGAAAATTAGGGCTTCATTTCACAGCTCATTGTCATGCCTCTTTTTCTATCTCGTCCCTTGGTACTCTCGATAAATTTTCTTACTTTTCTTCTCTGCCGAGGACGAGAGAAATCCTCGAAAAGCTTCTCATAGCGAAATGTTGTAAAGCGCGAGGGAAATCCTCGAAAGGCTTTTCATTGGAGATTTCGAAAAGGACGAGAGAAACCAGCGAGAGGCTTCCCATCGGGAAAGGTTGAAAAGGGCGAGAGAAACTCTCGAGAGACTTCCCATTCCGAAAGGTTTAAAACCGCGAGAGAACCAACCATCGAGCAGTTTCCCATCTGGAAGCGTCGAAATGCTGGAAAAATCATCGAGATGAGATTTGACGAAATGCGAGATGGAAATGAAGCTTTCAGAGTCAAACTTACCGCATTTCTGGTTTAAGTCATAATTTCTCAAAGGAGTCCATCTGCTTCTCCAATCTCTTTTTAGCTCACAGGCTATCTAAGCCTGAGAGCTAATGTACCCGTCGGTTCTGTGTGTATGCATGTACGTACGTGCGTATGTATGTACGTAACGCGATAACTCTTGATTAAAATGTACGATTTGCTTCAATTTTTTTTATGTTCATTCTGAGAAGGCGTTCTGCTGATTAGTTTTGAAGGTTCATTGGTTAAGGATAAAGGGAGAGAAGGGGGGCTACTCCCCCCCCCTCCTTAATTTAGATAAATAGGTTTTTCATGCAGAATTATTCGATTTGCTCCAAATTTCGTGTGCCGGTTAATTATGTTAAGGAGCTTCCTTGATTAAACTTGGAGGTTCATTAGTTAAGTATGAAGAGGGGAAAGGGGGGGTAGAACCCCTCCTTAATTTAGATAAATGGGTTTTTCATGCAGAATTATTCGATTGGCTCCAAATTTGGTATACTGGTTCATTATGTTAAGAAGTTGCCTTGATTAGATTTGGAGGTTTACGGGTTAAGCATAAAGGGGGAGAAGGGGCTGGACCCCCCCCCCCCTTAATTTAGATAAATGGGCTTTTCATGCAGAATTATTCGATTTGCTCCAAATTTGGTATACCGGTTTATTATGTTAAGGAGCTTCCCTGATTAAACTTGGAAGTTCATTGGTTAAAGATAAAGGGGGAGAAGAGGGGCTGGTCCGCCCCTCTTAATTTAGGTAAATGGGTTTTTCATGCAGAATTATTCGATTTGTTCCAAATTTGGTATACCGGTTTATTATGTTAAGGAGCTTCCCTGATTAAACTTGGAAGTTCATTAGTTAAGTATAAAGGGGGAAGGGGGGTAGACCCCTCCTTAATTTAGATAAATGGGTTTTTCATGCAGAATTATTCGATTTGCTCCAAATTTGGTATACCGGTTTATTATGTTAAGAAGTTGCCTTGATTAGATTTGGATGTTTACGGGTTAAGTATAAAGGGGGAGAAGGGGGGCTGGTCCCCCCTTAATTAATATAAATGGGCTTTTCATGCAGAATTATTCGATTTGCTCCAAGTTTGGTATATCGGTTTATTATGTTAAGGAGCTTCCCTGATTAAACTTGGAAGTTCATTGGTTAAGGATAAAGGGGGAGAAGGGGAGCTGGTCCCCCACTTAATTTAGATAAATGGGTTTTTCATGCAAAATTACTCGATTTGTTCCAAATTTGGTATACCGGTTTATTATGTTAAGGAGCTTCCCTGATTAAACTTGGAGGTTCATTAGTTAAGTATAAAGGGGGGAAAGGGGGGTAGACCCCACCTTAATTTAGATAAATGGGTTTTTCATGCAGAATTATTCGATTTGCTCCAAATTTGGGATACCGGTTTATTATGTTAAGAAGCTGCCTTGATTAGATTTGGAGGTTTATGGGTTAAGTATAAAGGGCAGGGGCTAGTCTCCAATTTAATTTAGATAAAAGGGTTTTTCATGCAGAATTATTCGATTTGCTTCAAATTTAATATACCGATTTATTCCGATATGGCGCTTCCTTCATTAGACTTGGAGGTTCATTGGTTAAGTATACAAGGGCGAAAAGAGGGCAAGTCCCCTCCCCTTAATTTAGATAAATGGATTTTCATGGAGAATTATTAAATTTACTTTAATTTTTTTTTCTATGTTCGTTTTGATAAGGAGCTTTTCTGATTAGATTTGGAGGTTCATTAGTTAAGTATAAAAGGGTTAAAGGGGTTAGACCACCCTTAATTTAGCGATATGTTTCTTTTTTTCATGTAGAATTATCTGATTTGCTTCAAATTTGATATACTGATTTATTATAGTTAAGGAGTCTCCCTGATTAGATTTGGAGGTTCATTGGTTAAGTATAAAGGGGCAAACGGGGGATATTTCCCTTAATTTATTTTTTGAGGGACATTATTCTTTGAAATAAGAGTATAATGTACAATTAGTGTGAATAACCTGTGAGCTCAATGCCATCAGTTTAACTGGCACTTATCTTTTTATTGCTATTAACCGATGTGGGTTATGAAGCATAGTGGTTTATGTATTCAGTTCTGTATAGTCCTAGTTTCAAACTTTACTGTTAAATTTAATGTCATTTTGCCCCGAATTTTCAATGTTTCTCTTATTTTAGCTCTGCCAAGCTGCTCCATACCTGGAGACTCAGATAAATACTATTTATTGAATATAAAAAGTTCAAAGAGGAAGGTGAGTGAATTCTGGGGGGCGCGAGAGTGGACAAAGGGGGGGGGGGGTAATTTTCAAACTTTTACCAAACCTCTCCTTGACATATCATCGGAAAGTCCTTTCACCACTCTTTCATATTATGAACCTTTCTCCTCCCAGAGTTGAATTCCGGAAGGGGGTGTGGAGAGCGGTGCGGGGGTGATTTTTTTTTTTTAATTGTAGAGATTTCTTCAATAAATATCATTAAATGAGGTTTTTTAATGGAGCTCTCCGATAAATATTATTTATTAAATATAAAATTTTAAAAGTGGGGCTGCGTGATTTCCTTTTATATTCTGGGATGAAAGAGGGAATCCACGTGGGAGGTGTAGATTTCAAACATTTTTTGGACCAGTCATTTGATATATCATCGGAAAGTTACTCTTTCATATTATGAACCTTTCTTCTTCCCTCCCTAGTTTGGCGCCCCGAGAGAGGCACTTTTCGAACTTTTTTGAAATCGTAGCGTTTTTAAACATTTTAGATCGGATTTTTTTACGGAGCCCTCCGATAAATAATTTTTATTATATGAAAATTTCAAAGAGAAGGATGGGCAGGGTATATTTCGGGGGACACGATAATTGGAATCCTGGGAGTTGGGACTCTTTTCTATCTTTTGCTGACACCCCTCATGTGATATATCATTGGAAAGCTCTGTGACTATTATTTCATTTTATATATCGCCCGCGCCCCTCCCCTTACTTTGCCCCGCGCGGGGGCACTTTTCTAAATTTAGCCGAACCCCTCATGTGACATTTCGTTGGAAAGTCCTGTGACCACTTATTCATATTATGCACTTTCCTTGCCCCTCCCCCTACTTTGCTCCCCGCGGGGGTTTGTTTAATTTATTCCAGTCGAAGACTTTTTAAAAATGGGGAAAATTAAAGATCCAATCTCAAATGACGTAGAAAAATCAATAAAAAATTTTGATCCCTTTTATCATCCTTTAGTTCATGTTTTTGCCACTAGGGGGTGCTTTTGATTCTTATTTCTTTGGCCATTTTGGTGCTAATTGCCGAAAAATTCTAATTATTGATACTTAAACTCCCCTTACCGATTCATAGCTACTCACGTTTTTTCAGCTTTTTTCAACAAGGGTTACCCTTACAAGACTTTTCCAATCTTATGGCTCCTTTATAGCCTCCCTTTGGTTTGTTGTTTTTTTATTCCATCTGTTTTCAGTTACCCTATATTTAATAAAATCTGCCTTATATATATATATGTAAAAACAATGATTTCAATAATCGATTCTAGAACATCTCCTTTGTAGATTCTCGAAAGTAATCGATGACTGTATCGATTGTGTATTTTACGATAGCGATTTTTTTCGATTGGTAAAATTTCGAGAATCGCCCATCACTAAGCCCTATCACTACTATGAAATTGTCGGCCAGAATAATAGCTAAGTTTTCCAATAACTGTTTTTAGCTTTTCTCGTTATAATCGATTGTAAAACATCTCGATTGTAGATTCTAGGAATTAATCGATGGCTGTATCGATTGTGATTTTTTACGATGACGATTTTTCTCGATTGTCGAATTCTCGAGAATCGCCCATCACTAGTCAAGACCAATTCCAGGGTTTTTCTTGTCTGAGCCAGACAGTATGTATGCAAAACATATTAAGATTATTAACAAATTTTAGAATACAATTTTTTGAAGGTTTCATATTAGAAGCCTCTCCATCAATTGAAGTTGAATACAAGAGAGAATGATAATGAAAACGATAGCAGCAAACTACATTACTGCTTCTGCTTTTTTCAGAACCTTTTGTTTAGCTTCAAATGAAGATTGTAGAAGAGGATCTTTTTACAAAGTCATCGAGCATCTCAGTGTTAAATTTACATTGCATTTTAGTATGTTTATTATGTATAAGTTATGTAATATGATTTTAGTTGCCACGTATTTACTACAAACTACTTTATAAGCATGTAAAAGCAGTGGTTTTAATAATTGATTGTAGAACATCTCGATTGTAGATTCTAGGAAGTAATCGATGACCATATCGATTATGTTTTTTTACGATACGATTTTTTTCTATTAGTAAATTTTCGAGAATCGCCCATACCAAATTCAGACATACAGGCAAATTTAGCGTCAAACAGGAATAGTGCTAACAGCAATATTGTTTTAAATGTATAAAAGTTATAATAATGATATTAAATGTTCCAGTTAGCTTTGGGCCCGTCTACGGAAGTTTCTCATACAAAATAATCACAGAAGGCCTTTTTTATAATTGTTTTGAGTGACTATCGGTCAATAAGGTACTAATTAATTATACAAACAGCAGTTATATAAACATGGACGCATGTAAAATATGCAGTTGGCTGCAAACCCGATTACGGAACTGTTCCTACAACTTGAATGATTAACATGTATTTAATCCTTAAGCCTTGACAGGACTTGGTGCTTTTTTAAAAAGTTTGACACAATTCGGTTTTAAGAGAATGAGATTTATTGTCAAATGATATAAACTGTGAAAATAAAACTGACGAATCATTTATATAAGTGTTTAAAAAAATTGCATCTGATTGCACGTATTAGATAAATTACTTCTATTTGTGTATATAATGACACAGAAGTGGCTTTTGTATAGTAAATAAATTGTGAAAATATTGGGAAAATGCCTGTGTATGTGAAATCGTGAATAGATTGTCGGAAAGTACTTGTGAAAGTGTTCCTTTTCTTGGCTTTTCTCGATCTCGCTAATTCCCCTAACACAAATATCGCCAAGCACGGAGATTTTATTTATTAAAAAAAAGACGTCTTAATTATCGACTTATTTTTTATATGGTTTTTTTTTTCAGCTTCACTCATCTACAGATTTATGGAAAAGTTATTTTCTTACTTGTCATTAGCAGATTCTTTAGATAATATCTTATTCGGCGAAAGTTCCGTAATTTCCTATTGGCGTATTTTAGAGAGCATGATTTGTTGAGAAAGTACACACGGATTTATAGATAACTTGGAATGACACTTTGGCAACCCAAAGGTATGCAGACGAAATACTCAGATATCATACTATACCTTATGATGCAGGTGTTGTTGATTATTTTCTTATAATGCATGGTAATGCATAATACAACTCGCGACTCATGGTGAATATGTTCGAAATGGAAACAACGCAGTGTATTACTCAGTGTACAGCATACTCTCTTCACTTACTTCTTCACCTCCGATCGAGCATGTCTGGGGCACACTAGAACGACACATTGCAGCGAAAGCAATGCCCCTGTTGACTGTTCAAGATTTTCAGATAACACTTTTTGAAGACTGGAACAGAATTCCCCAAACTATTATCGACAACCTCATTGCCTTCATGGAAAACCGATGTACATCAGTCTTAATTGTTCAAGGGTTCATATAAATAATATTTGATTCTCTTCAAACAACATATTGTTTTGTCATTTACAGGTACTTAAGTTGGTGCGGGGACTCTCTTCATGTTCTTGACATCATTTCAAAGAGTTAAAATTCCGATACACAATGTTTTAGTGTTCTATTTTCTGTATTACCTTTAATGCATTATGTGTACTTACAAATTTATGCATATGCATGACTGTCTTACTCTGTCTGTTTCTCTGTTTGCTTTCCTAATTTTTTTAACAGTATATATGAATTTATGTATGGTATTTTGCAATTCTAATTTGCTCATTTTCATGATTCGAAATTGCGCAGTTTTTTAATTAATTAAAGGTAACCTCTCGATTTCATTATTTACCAGAAGTTATTGTTAAATCTATGTTCTCAGAGATATCGCTCAGGCAAATCCCTCCAAAGGAAGTCCTAGTAAATGATGATTAGTGTTTAATGCTTATTTATTAATTTTATGTGTTTAATGTTTCAAAAATTATTTTAGGGAACCTTCACTTCACTTACACATGAAAAATGTATATGGCTGTGTGGCTCTATCTAAATTAGCGGGTAGTGTCGGCTCATTTGTTCATCTTTTTACTGGAATTTTATCGGTATGTATTCATTAAGTACCTTGTTTTGTAACTTTAGAAATATCTTGTCTTATAGTTTTTTACTTTATTCTATATACATAAAAAATATTGCAATATTATATTTTTTTGTTAAAGTTTCTTTCTTTCTTTCTTTTTTTTTTTACATTTTTATCAAGGAATCAAGTTTTGAATAATTGGGATAGTTAAATTGCTATTCATGATTGTATAAAAAGAATGATTTGCGTCATATAAGACTTGGAGTTTAAAGAGATTTCACGCGATATAAAATTTAGCCTAAAACCGATTTTAAAATACGCTTTTGATGATTTAATGTCAAGAGCCTCATATAAGGCTCAGCTTAGTAAGAGAGCTAAATGGATTTACATGTTTTGGGATGTCCTGAAAATGATTTCACTAATTGTGTATAATGTCTGTCCATGTAATACATAAATTTTATGAAGGCTCTATCTCGAGAACTACCGCATGCAATTTCATGCAATTTCATATTCAGCTAGACTTTGACATACATTGGTGCTGATTATATTTTGGTGTGTATCGCCCATTTGGTGGCTCTAATATGCTGTATTTTTCTTGATTTCTGTGATTATATCTTGGCATCTATGCAATGGAGGTGCATCACATTTAATATGTAAGATTCTGATTCAACTTTATCTTTCATAAATCAGTATGAGAGCTCCTTTCTCATGCTTGGGGAAAGTTTAAGAATAGAATCCACAATCAGTGGTTTAACGATCATAGTCTGCCACGTAATAAACTCTATTATTATAATTAGTGTCCGACCGGAAGAAGCTCGCGCCAGGATTTCCCTTCCAGGGAGGTGGGCTCAATCTTTGAATTTTTCCTGATCTGGCAGCAGTAATTTGCATAATTTAAAGCGTAAATAGAAAAATAAACAAGGCTCAATCTTGGAATTTTTCCTGATCTGGCAGCAGTAATTTGCATAATTTAAAGCGTAAATAGAAAAATAAACAAGTCTTAATCTACGGTATATTCCTGCACAGGATGCTTCATGTCCATATAAACTAGTCTGATATGCCAATCCCAAAACTTTCTTCAATCTCATACATGTTAATACTTCAAAATTCTCTAGTACAGTGCAAAATTAAATGACAACTATGCCCATCATGAGGATTCTAAAGATATGAAATTCCGTGCATTAGTTCTTGAGATAAGATTATCGCTAAAATCGTATAAATCATGCAAAATGCAGCATATTAGCGCCACCAGTTAGGTAATTTACACCAAAATCCAATCATCAACAACTTATGTCTACTTCTAACTGAATCTGAAGTTTGATGAAAATCCGTGCATTAGTTTTTGAGATATTCGCGGAGATATTATTTGAGATATTAAGAGATTTGAGCTATTGCGGAAATCGTAAAAAAATCTACATAGCAGCGCCACCTGTTGAGCGATCTACACCAAACACTAATTTGGACCAATTTATACTAGGGACTAACTGAATCTGAAACTTGATGAAAATTCATGCATTAGTTCTTAAGATACAGCTATTGCGGAAGTGTTGAAAAATGCAGCACAGCAGCGTCACCTGTTGGGCAATTTGCACCAAACACTAAACAGCAATAATTTATATCAGGGACTAACTAAATCTGAAGGATGATGAAAATTCGTGCATTAGTTCTTGAGGTAAAGCTATTGCGATGATCAAGAATAATGCAGCATAGCAGCGCCACCTGTCGGGCGATTTTCACCAAAAAGTAATCAGCACCGAATTATATCAAGGACTAATTGAATCTGAAGTTTTATGAAATTCTGTGCATTAGTTCTTGAGATATAGCTATTGTGGAAATCATGAAAAATGCAGCACAGCAGCGCCATCTGTTGTGCGTTTTACGCCAAAAAGTAATCAGAACCAGTTTATATCAAGGTCTAACTGAGACTAAAGTTTTGTGAAATTCCGTGCATTATTTCTTGAGATAGAGCGCCCACAAAATTTTTGTCACATACAGACTCACAGAGTGACAGATTCAGGGGCGTGCCGAAGGCTGTTTTAGTGTGTGTGGGGGGGGGTGAACTGAATTTTGCCGGCTGCAAGATAGGGGGTGAGAAAGGCTTTGTGATAGCCCCCCTCCCCTCAGCGACGGAGTCAACTGTTCTACAATACTGTGAATTTATAAAAATCACTAAAAGTTTTAAGTGTTCACCTGCATTCTCCTTAACCACAGTCGAAATTAAATGCAGTTATTCAGTATGTGTAATTCTTTTTTAATTATTTTAGTATATAAGTAGAGTTGAGAATCCTGTTATTAATTAGGATTCTGCTTACGATTTAAAAGGAAATGTGTACGGATGTACCGTGCATTAACCAGTTCTCAAAAGTAACAATTTAAGAATGTTGAAGTACTTCGGAATTTATGTTTCTATAAATAAAACCGCATGCTGTTGTGTAATGTAAGTGTATAAATTTTAAAATACATAAAAAAGACAAATCTTGCTTGCTAAAAATAAGATATATATTAGTATAAGAGACTAAAAATTATCTTTCTACATTTTAAAATTATCACCCGCCTATCCTTCAGAATAGCCCATTTTCCAGCTACACTGTCTAAATCCAACGTGTCAGTTATGTCTGTTTCACAGGTTAGTTCGTCCAGTCGCTCTTCCGACATGGTGGTACGCAAGTAATTTTTTACTAACTTTAACCTGCTGAAACTTCTTTCATTACTTGACACAGTTACTGGAATAATTAAGGCCAACTTGTAGGCTAAAGAAAGGTTAGGATACAAATGAGCCTTCTCCACGAGTTTTTGCGCTGCTGCGCCAATTGTATCAGATTCAGAACTAGCTATTTCTGAGGACATGAGATCAATTTCACATTCCAAGTTATCTACATCTTTGAGATCATCAGGGAGTAATTGACATAGTTTATAAATGTCCTCGGTAGAACTATACTTGATCCTAGATGGAAAGAGACAGGCCAGTGGTTTAACTTTCTCAAATACCAACTTATGAATGTCTCCAAATGCAGTTGTAAGCCGATCTACCACCTTCAAAATTTCTGCTTTAAAATAATTCTCTCGTGTAAATAGAACTACAGTTTCAGGATTTTCGTCGATCTTCGATGGAGGCCTCCGTCGCCTGTCGCGCAAATTGAACTCATAATCTTGATTTATTCCATGTGTCTCGCAGATGTTGTCAGCTTCCTTAATGATGTTCATTATTGCCGCCGCGTCATCATTCCGGAGTTTCTGGATGCTTTCGTAAGTTTTCTGCATTATGTCGGTTCCCTCTAAAATGTTCAGGTCTTCACGTTGCAATTGCTATGTTGCTAACTTTGTCTTAAACATAATTGTTTTCATTGCAAGTAAAGAAACAATGAAATCGTATGACATCATTTTGCTTCTTAACCCTGCCACCTTAGTTCGAGCATCCTTGTCAACTTTCATGTCTTCAGAAATAATTTGCAGAGTATGGATGTGCGCATCATAGGACGATAAAATAGCTCTGACTGAATCCGCTCGCGTAGTCCATCTTGTCTTCGACAAAGGTTTCAAGGTAAGACTCTTCTGAAGAACTTCCATTTTTCTCTCTCAGTATGTTGAATCGTTTTGTACTCAGTGAAAAGAAGTTAGAGATCCTGAATACTGTCGTAGAACAATTTTATTATATTGCTTTCTTCGCACGCATGTTCAACACATAAATTCACTTTATGCGCGAGGCAGGATATGTATAAAATAGATCTATCAGCTATTTCTGAAAGTTTTGATTGACATCCTAAAATGCGGCCGGATATAGATAACGTGGTGTCGTAAGATTGTGCACGAGCTTGGGAAAGCGATATTCCAACTGATCGAAATACGTTTTCCATTATTTTATATATATTTATTTATTTATTTTTGTTAGAAGCTTTCAGAAAATACTGTCAAAGCCGGCGTTTTAAACCGAATTCAAGAGGAAGCAGAGCTAAATAATAATCATGCAAAAGTATTCCTTTCTTGAAAGATTCAAGAAAGATTAAGTACTCTTTTATTGAAAATTTCAAGAGAACATGGTCTACCCCCGCCCCCTCCCTGCGACAAAAAAAAAAAAAAAAAAAAAAAAAAAAAAATTTCTTTGAGTCTTCAAATAGTCAGACACTAAAAATTTTGGACACAGTTAGAACCAACCTGAAGAGTGATGATGCTTAAATGCTCTGATTTTGGAATTTTCAACGAATGTGGTTTAAAGATGGTCGTCCCCACCCACTCACAAAAAGAGCAACACGACTTTAAGCATGATTACTATTCCAAATGTACCTGTCTACAAAATTCATGTGTCTATGACAATTTGAAGAATAAAACCGGCTTTTTTTAGGGGGGGGGGGAGTGACTATACAGGAGCCTTTTCAAAAGATAATTTTACATCTGAATGATCTGTTTGAATATGACTATGCAGGCCTCTAATAGAAATGCAGAAATATCTACATATTGTACATTGAATCCGTTTTCCTTTCTGAAGGTCGATGTTTTCATTCGGATGAAATTTTTTTATATGGCGATATAAATTCATTTTTTTCTGTGAAATGTGTGTGTACACGATCACAGTGTGTGCATAAAATTTTCACTGAACTATCCACCATCATGCGACAAAAACAAACTTTTGCAAATCGCTTTTCTTCTGTGTCCGTGACTTCATCTTTTAAATGCAGCAACTTCAAATAACTAGCTCCAAATCCAGAGCCAAGAGGTCACCAAATTCTAAGAATCAGTCCATAGCAGAAGGGAGCAATTAAAGATGCTACATGGGAAAACTTACAATAGAGATTGCAACAACCCCCCTTCCTCCCCCTTCCTTTCACGAAAGTCTCAAATTCTCAGAAAAGCAATTCTCTCTCTCTATTACCTTCGCTCTCTGACAACCCCTCCCTCCCACACAGAATCGTACACAATCTTCCGTGAAAAGTTCTTTCTTTTCCCCTTTAAAGATGGATTGAACAGAGAATTGAAATGATACTGACGACCGGAGAGGGGACTTTTTGCAGGGTGTGTTCTTAACTTTCCGACTATTCTAAATTTTACCAACTCTTCCAAAAAAGTGGGGGGGGGGGGTGTTACACCCCCAACACCCCCCCTCCCCCCCCGCTAGGCACGCCCCTGGACAGAGTGACTGACAGACATTTTCTAAAAATCATCAAATCATGTTCAGGACCTTCTAAAAGGTATAAATCCATTGAAAACCGGAAGTCGAAAATTTTCACGAATCCAATCTTGTAAAAGTAGAAGAAAGTAAAAATTGTTACTTCGCTTCGTATTTTTTCGATTTTTCTTACAGCTTTTGGTTTTCAAGAGCACTTCTAGTTTCCAAACCGGCTCGGAAACCGGAAGTATTTTTAGGTAAAAAGAAAAATTTAACGAAAAAAAAAGGACAAACTGTACAATTTTTCAGTGAGCCTCATGTTTCCTATGAGAAAAGAAGTTTAAAAATATTGAAATGCAAACAAGTAGTTTGAATAGATTTAAAACACAGGATTAATATTAGCTTGCAAGTGTCTCGCATTACGAGCGCGGTGTCTTAAAATGATTAATCTATAGATGAAATTAATTAGATGTATTATTAAAAAAAAAAATATTCTTATTGCTACAGATATATGTAATCATAAAAATTATATTTATATTTCACATTATTTGATTACAATCTATATTATAAAGGACAAACATATCTGTGCGTAACGCATACGTCATTTTGCGAATGGCAACACTTTGAAATTTGAAATAAAATTTTGGTTTTGCAATTTTCTCTACTGCAATTTTTTTAACTTCTAAACATCGCATATTTTAAATTTTTACACCGTCGTATAAGGGAAAAAAAAGCTCTTTTAAATGCAATTTGTTTGAAAGCTGTATCTCAATTTACTTTTAAGATATAAATTTTTTTGTTGTTTTTATTAATTTTTTTGTAATCGTGGCAACTGAAGTGCTCCATTTCTGATGAAAGTAAAGGGGAGAAAATGACGAGCCGTTAATTCCCAAATTGGCTCAGCCGAACTCAGCAATCTGATTGTCCGTTAATATTAATATTTTGGATTACTTTACTGTGATTTTGATCAAATTTAACAAAATAAATCAATTTAAGTCATTATAATGGCATTCTATTTTACATTACACTACTTCATAAGAAAATAAATATAATTTTCTACTATGTAAATATCAGTTTTAGCCAATCAGATTGCTGAGCTCGGCTGAGCCAATTTGGGAATTAACGGCTCGTGAGAAAATGAAAATAGTAGATTGCTGTATCTTTTTGTTGCCATTTGCACATAAAACCTGAGAAAAAAAAATTGAAATTAAAATACGTACTATGTCAAGAATATCGTATGTTATACAACCCGGTGAGTTTTGGCTTTATTTGGTTTTCATTTATCAATTAAATGATTTTTATTTTATTGCAGTTTAATTTTAAAAACGATACAATACTTTCTCTTTACAAAAATGCATTTTAAAGAATTTTGTGTGACCTGAAAAAAATGCAATTTTATTAATCCGTGTGTAATTACATTTTCAGAATTTTGAAAAAATATAAATGAATGGACTTCTGATTAAACATGGAGCTATTATAAACAAAAAAATGAAGTCATATAAATCATTAGATACCCGAGATTGTATTGCCGAGCTTCTTAAATGACTTCATTTCTTTCTGCTGGGTTCGTGTATTATTCCGCGATAACGATGTCATTTGCATACCATTCTATAGATGTTGTTTAAGATGGAATCGTAAAAGTGGGATGCTTTAAAGGATGCAATTGACGTCATTTTATAAAAAAAGCGTGTACTTTAATTCTTAAAACTGAAATATGTTTCGTAGAAGTGCGTCATTTTCACCTAAGCTGCTTTGAAATTTTTCAGAGGTGAAAATGCTTTATCTTTGAAAATAACGTAATCAAAATCACACACTGATAAAACGCAATATTTTACAAACATTTAGAGTGACTTTATGGAAAAGCAGTAACATACAGTGTGCTCTTTGTCCGAAAAATAGCGATTTATATTACAGAACTTGATAATTCTCTCCAGGATGAATTCGCTTCGCCGAGTTAGACAAGCAATTAAAGAAGATCTTGGCAATAATTCGAGCTTTAAAATAATATCAGGCTCCCCAAGTTTTTGTCCAAAATTCTCTGTATTAATAAAATTTTATTACTATTCTTTAACACATGTTACTGAAATTTTATCAAAATACCATACTTTGCATAATTTAATTTTTCATAATTTTATATAATCTATATATTTAAAAAACAAGAATGTTTTTTAGTCATCTTCCCTGAGCTTTCTGCTGAACCAAATTTATTGATATTTTTTTTAACTGGAAGCTGTTCATTTGTAGATGTGCTCGCACTAGCTGTTTTTTTTTTATATCCCATTATTATATGTTAATTTTAAAAGTATTATATAAAAATTCTTCAAAATTGTGGTAATGAGATAGCTTTCATTATTGCAGAAAAGAGAGAAATAATGAGGTTTATTTATCTTTATTCATGTGATTATCTGATAAAAATTCAAAATTGTTGATAAAAATTGTTGTATAGGGTTTAATGGCGCAAAATCCCATTAGGGACATGGTACTTTGAACGGAAAATTACCTACTGCTTTTGAAAACACGCATTTTTCTCATAAAGTTTCCATATATTTTTTTCCCTTCTGTATGTGTACTAAGTTTCAAACACTAGGTGAAATGCTTAAGTAAGTGAAAATGACATCATATTTAAAAGAAAACGATGATTTTCTTAGATAAAACTAAACTTTTTAATACAAATGCGTCAGAAAACATAAATTACGGAAATTTTTACTCTCCGGTACTGAATTATTAGAATCTCGAGTTAAGAGTGCGACTGTTCACATGCAAAGATTTTGCTGACAATCGTGACTTCACGTTTTGAGTTAAAATGATTTTAAAATGATCCAATTAAAATACCATTTTAATTGGAAAATTAAATTTTTTAAAAAGGATGATTGCGGGTTGAGAGGTTAATTTTTAAATGTATCTCTATCGCGTGGAGCTCGATTAAGAAAAATTAATCCGTTTGCCCTTAAAACAACATAAAGAGTTTATAATTTTCTTACGACTAATATTCCGTAAACAAATATAAAACTTCCTCTATGATTAAATACATAAAATAATACAAATAAAACACAAGTTTAACAGACATGTAATTAAACTACGCGCTTAAAGCTCTGAAATTATCAGAAAATATAAAAAATCGTTTTTGATAAATTTCAAAAGTTTATTTGATTGTATAATTCATTTTTTTCATATGAAAAATTCTTTTTTATTTTTAGTGGGCAATCTAAAAAATATATTGCATGAAAAAAATATTACTTTTTAATTAAAAAAACGGTTTTCCCACATATTCTGTAACCCGGGAAGCCCCGGTACTATGCCCTAGTAATTATAAATGCAGTACTCTTGGTACAGTAAATTTATTAGTGATATAGAAGCAATCTTTGTGAATTCTTAACCATAAGGCTGATTACCTATCAGGATCTACTGTAATGTCCTAAAGAATGGAAATCATTGCAAGGCTACCCAATCTCTCATCGGCCTTATCGCTTCGAAAAAGACCTTTCAGTACTGGCTGTTGTTACCGGGATTGCAGCCAAGTCTATCAGCAAGTGTTTGATCGTATTGTAATACATTGCATTACAGTACTCTAAAACTTTTAGGACGGACCTCTGTGTTTGTGTCAACATTAATAATTCTCTCGAACCATATAATCCGCAATCGGCTTTCATTTACAACTCTGATACTTTATCGTCAAAATATTGAGAGAGATTCTCTAATTTGCTTCCCTTTTCCGGAGAAGCAAATCCTAGAAGAATTACTTGGGAATTGTTGGAATGTGTTCATTCGAAGTGAATCTGTCATTAAAATTTTGATTAAGACTTTCTACACAGGGAATAAAGACCGTGACCCTGTAATAGTCTTTAGCTGATGTTATTTGAGGGTTTGCACGTGTTTCTCTGTCTAAATGTTAGTCTTGGGATCTTTATTAACCATTTGGAAAAATGGTTATTGTCCTCGTCAGGGTAGGAAATCAAAAGCATATCTGAAGGTTTTTATTGGTTTAATCATCATTTTATTCATTTTCTGATTGGCCTATACAGTAATCTGTATTTCCCTTTTCTTTCAACAGAGATGGACAACAGAGTGTTGCCACTATGACAAAAAAATAATAAAAACTACAAAAAAAATTAATAACTCAGAAACAAATTGAGATACAGCTTTCAAACAAATTGCATTTAAAAGTACATTTTTAGGGTTTCGTTCATCTGACGAAACCCTATTCGTCTCGCTCTTCTGTCTGTCCGTCCGTCTATCCGTCTGTCTGTCTGTCACAGAGCCCGTTCTCAGAAACTATACATGTTGGAGACTTGAAATTTTGCATACTTATAGATGAACATCACACGTCATACGACAAATCATAAAATTTTGAAAAAGTCGTACATTTAACTCTTTGGGATCCCACATGTCTATTTTAAACAATTCTTTCTAAGTGAGTCTCTAATTAGGTTGCAGGCGTGAAATTGTGCGTACTTATAGATGGACACCTCAGATCAAACAACAAATCATAAATTTTTGAAAAAGTCGTACATTTAACCCTTTGGGCTCCCACATGTATATTTTAAACAGTTCTTCCTATGTGAGTCTCTAATTAGGTTGTAGGCGTGAAATTTTGCATACTTATAGCTGAATACCTCACATAGAACGACAAATCATAAAATTTTGAAAAAGTCGTACATTTAACCCTTTGGGCTCCCACATGTGTATTTTAAACAATTCTTTCTAAGTGAACCGTAATTAGGTTGGAGGAGTGAAATTTTGCATACTTATAGCTGAATACCTGACATCAAATGACAAATCATTTTTTTTTAAAGTCGTACATTTAACCCTTTGGGCTCCCACATGTGTATTTTAAACAATTCTTTCTAAGTGAACCCTAATTAGGTTGGAGGAGTGAAATTATGCATACTTATAGCTGAATACCTCAAATCAAACGACAAATCATAAAATTTTGAAAAAGTCGTACATTTAACCCTTTGGGCTCCCACATGTGTATTTTAAACAATTCTTTCTAAGTCACAACCCTATTTAGGTTGGAGGTCTGAAATTTTGCATACTTATAGCTGAACACCTCAGATCAAACGACAATTCATAAAATTTAAAAAAAGTCATACATTTAATTTGCTATATATTATTTTTCTACAGGAACACGCAAAAATAAAAATTGCATAACAGCAATTGTTTAACTTGCGCTTTCACGATACTGTACTATTTCTTACGCAATTAAATTTTCGATATGTGCGGTGCCAATATTATTTAGTGCTTCTAAGATTTAATTTTCTTTTACAGGACTACACAGAAGGAGTCAGATATATTATCGTACTAACAGGCTATGCCCGCTGCGCTGGTCAATATTTCCAAATGAACCTTGGATTAAACGAAATGGTGAATTTGAACTTGAATTTTAAACAATATGGACCTTCACCTGGACCTTGCTCATTGCTGAAAACGATTCGAACACCATTGCGATATGATATTATTTTAAGCGTTGTACAAAATTTACCTATTAAGAAGTAATTCTTTTAGTTGATTATTAACAATGCACTTTTGGTAGGGTAATGAGACCGTTATGACAACAGGAGTTAATAGCTCTGTAACTAATCAATATATAATGAAATGTTATATTCTAACACCATTCCTGAAAAGTCATGTAACAGTGCCACTTGTATCAAAATATGTTCTGTAGATTTTTAAAAAAAGGCTAAACTTTCATAATCAGGTTTACTTAGTTTTTTAACTTTTTCTGTTGCTTTATAACTATGTAACGTTGAGCAATATGTACCTAACCTAAAAACTTTCCAAAATTTTTACCTAATTATGGTATATCCTATCAAAGTATATTATAAACAATCGAAAAGAAATGCAAATTTCCGTTTTAAATCTATAGTAGATGATGATGATGCGATTTTGTATAATAGAATTAATTCATCGTGAAATTTTCGCTTTAAACATAAATGATGCTTTCAACATTATAGCTAATACACCAATATGTGAAGTATCCGATTACGGAAGGTTAACTTGGATTCTTATCAGCAACTACCCAAAGAAAATTGAATATGTGGCTTTTATGATACTTTTATGTTAGCCGGGCGCAGATAATAAATTAACAAAGATTGCTTTCATACCATATTCTTATTTTATTATTTTCATTTAAAATACAAAACTTTTTCACTCATTTTATTTAAAATGCATGCCTTACACTAATTTCCTTTAAAAAACTGAAAAGATAAACAATAACAGGAAATAATTCCATAATTAAAAATAAAAAATCAATTTTAATTTACATGCGTAAAATGTAACAACTGTTACTGGCAATTTTAAAAATGCTATTGGCGAGATATGCGCACGGCTGTTATAAATGTACCCATTTTTTCTTCTTAGAGAAGCAAATTATAAATCGCCAAATATGATTCCAATTCCAATTTCTTTCATTGAAAATAATTTTTAAGTCGTTACAAACATTGCTTTCATATTTAAATACTTTCGTTGGTAATACTTAGTTATCCCGTCGACCAATTTCACGAAATTATATAAATCGCCAAATTATACAAATTGACATAATTTTTATTTTAAATAACGAAAGAACTAATAAATTAGTATAACATTAATAAAAATACAAATAAAACGTCGAAGTAAAAATCACTTGGTGATGTGATTATGTGTAACTTGCTTAAAGTCAGGTGAATTTGATATTTACGATCAACCATTATTGGCATTTAATGTTATAGTTTGGCGATAGATTTTTGGTCGACGGAATATCTAAGTAGTACCTTTTCGTTTTATAATGCTAATTTCTCAGTACATTTTCTCCTTTTATTTTACGTAAAATCACTATTTTTTTTTTTTTTTTTTGGTACTACTTAGTTATCCCGTCGACCAAAAATCTATCGCCAAATTATAAGATTAAATGACAATAATGGTTAATCATAAGTGTCACATTCACTTGACTTTAAGGAAGTTATACGTGTTTACGTCGTCAAGTTATTTTTATTTCGACGTTTTATTTGTATTTTTATTAATGTTATGCTAATGTATTTGTTCTTTCGTTATTTAAAATACAAATTATGTCAATTAATATAATTTGGCGTGTGGTTTGGCGATTTATATAATTTGGCGAAATTGGTCAACGGGATTACTAAGTAGTACCATTTTTTTTATTAAGATGTTCGTATTTTTTATTTATTTTTTCAAACTCATAGAGCCATTTTTATTCTTTAGCCAAAAGAGTTAATTTGAATTTTTTCCGTTGCTAGAGTAACGGATGTAAAGTTAGATATTTTGAGGTTTAGACGCCAAAGACACCGCCAGATTAGAAAAATATGAAAAAATATCATGAACTGTTGGACTTATAAGAATTTACTTGGTACCATTCGATTCAGCATACAGAAATACATTAAATTATGCTATCACTTGACGCAAAATTATAATATCCCATTTTTAAGGAACTTTTTTCCTTCCCCTTGCAAAAAAGCCGTTACGTGTGATACTTTAGAAAATCTTTTCTTAGCAGAAGAAAATCTTTTCTTAGCAGAATTCTATGTCATAAGAAGCATTTTTACCACGATTTTCAAGATTTTTGGTTCAGTAGTTTGCGCTGTGAGTTAATAAGTACCCTAATCCAGACTTTATTTTATATACTATATAGATATGACATTTGGCGGTGACTGGATGATAGAAAATTAGGAACAGATGTCATATTCGCCCCATATTGGCGCGATTTTTTTCTGTCGCCAATATCATATAGGCAACAGGTACTTAACTTGCGCCAAAGTGTGGTTATTTTGCTTGATGTGGTAACCCGGATTATGTTGTTTATGCTGTTGATGTTTTCGCTAAATTGGCAACCGAAAAAAATCGCGCCAATATGGGGCGAATATGACATTTGTGCCAAACTTTCATATGAAAGGCGAAGGTAAAAGGTACCGAAAAGTAGTCCAATATCATTTGAAATATTACATAACAAAGGAGAAAATATGAAGAAAGACGAAGAAGAAATTGCGAATTACAAAAGGCTTGTAATTTTTTTTTTTTTTCAAAATGTTGAAATTTTCGATAATAATAATGCATGATTGTATAAATTTCCTTAAAAATTATCTTCATTTCCTAGATTTCGAAGCTGTAAACTTTCCTATAAATGAAATTTTCGATATGACTTAAGAAAAAATGAAATAAACAATAGATAATATTTGCTTAAAAAAATGTATAATATTCGTTGATCTGAGTTCGAGTTTATTTATGTCACATGCTTCGGAATTACGGTAAAAAACATTTTAAAAAGTATGAAATTATTTTACAATATGTATGTGTGGCAGAAATTCGAACTAAAATTTAAGTATTTGATTCCATTTTTTTACCGACTTCAAAAAGGAGGAGGTTATCAATTCGACGCGTATGTATGTTTTTTTTTTTTTTATGTATGTTCACCGATTGCTCCGGAACTTTTTGTCCGATTTATGTGACTTTTGTTTTAATTGAAAGAGGATACTCTCGAATTGGTACCACTTCCGTTTCATCGAAATTGGTTGAGTAGTTTTTTAGTAATTCAACAAAAACCAATAAAATGAAGGATTTCACCCAAATTATCTTTCATTGTTGTAACCCGTTTCTCAATCATAAGCATAAAACTATGTATTCATATACGTTAGCGCCAAGTTGTCGCAAAACTTGGCGCAGTTACGTTAATTATCGCCAAATTTGGCGACCAAAATAAGTCGCCATAAATGAAGCCAACTTGGCTGTAACTGACTAATTTGGCGATATTCCCATTCAAATTCAGTAATGGACCTTCCCCAATCTGTTTCTTCGCATTTTCTAATCGACAGTCATATTTAAAATACTCAATTGGCAATCTCATTCTAAATAGTAATTTAATATACAATAATTAAATATACACCATTATTTCAAATGATAAATAATACAGAAGCAAACTAACTTAATACAAAACAATAATTTAGTATACAATATTTTAGTTTAATTAAACACATAACATCAGACTGGCGGCACATAATATATATATATATATATATATATATATATAATATTGGTACTTCTTAGTTATCCCGTCAACCAAATTACTGTCGCCATATTGTAAGATTAAATGCCAATAATGGTTTGCCATTAATTAATTAATTGTAAGATTAAATGACAATAATGGCCAAGGTACAGATGTCATATTCGCCCCATATTGGCGCGATTTTTTTCGGTTGCCAATTTGGCGAAAACATTAACAGCATAAACAACATAATCCGGGTTACCACATCAAGCAAAATAACGACACTTTGGCGCCAGTTAAGTACCTGTTGCCTATATGATATTGGCGACAGAAAAAAATCGCGCCAATATGGGGCGAATATGACATCTGTGCCGCCAAGGTACAGATGTCATATTCGCCCCATATTGGCGCGATTTTTTTCGGTTGCCAATTTGGCGAAAACATTAACAGCATAAACAACATAATCCGGGTTACCACATCAAGCAAAATAACGACACTTTGGCGCCAGTTAAGTACCTGTTGCCTATATGATATTGGCGACAGAAAAAAATCGCGCCAATATGGGGCGAATATGACATCTGTGCCATGGCCAATAAAACCATTAATTCGGCGTTTTATTTGTATTTTTATTAATGTTTTACTAATTTATTTGTTCTTTCGTTATTTAAAATAAAAATTATGTCAATTTGTATAATTTGGCGATTTATATAATTTTGCGAAATTGATCGACGGGATATCTAAGAAGTACCATAATATTATATACATACCTATATTATATTATATTAAACAGTTATATGTATGAATGTTTTTTGATTGCCTTTAATATTTCCACTAGATAACATTAATGATAACTTTCCTGTATAGGGGCCTTGAAGAGAAAATGAAAATTTCACGCATATTTTCTGACAACCTATTAACTGTCTAGGTACTACTTAGTTATCCCGTCGACCAATTTCGCCAGATTATATAAATCGCCAAACCACTCACCAAATTATACAAATTGACATAATTTTTATTTTAAATAACGAAAGAACAAATAAATTAGTATAACATTAATAAAAATACAAATAAAACGTCGAAATAAAAATCACTTGATGACGTAAACACGTGTATCTTGCTTAAAGTCAAGTGAATGTGACATTTACGATCAACCATTATTGGCATTTAATCTTATAGTTTGGCGATAGATTTTAGGTCGACGGGATAACTAAGGGAACAGATGTCATATTCGCCCCATATTGGCGCGATTTTTTTCTGTCGCCACTATCATATAGGCAACAGGTACTTAACTTGCGTCAAAGTGTCGTTATTTTGTTTGATGTGGTAACCCGGATTATGTTGTTTATGCTGTTGATGTTTTCGCCAAATTGGCAACCGAAAAAAATCGCGCCAGTATGGGGCGAATATGACATCTGTACCTAACTAAGTAGTACCACTGTCTCATATATACAAGCAAGTTTTATAATATTTATAAATTTATTTATTGTAAACAACCATTTGTCTACTTTTATATGCAAACAGAAGTTGAGCCAAGATCCCTATGCTGTTAAAGTACAAGATAAACAACATGGAAAGAAATAAAAGGAGTTACTCTAATTAGTATTACAGACGGCATTGTTATGGTGCGGTGTATTTACATGGCACAGAACTTAAACATCAGTAGGCATAAGCATAATGGCAAAAGCAAGTCAGTGAGTTACGCAGTCATGAAAACATTTGAATTGTATCAAGAAATGAGAGCAAGTAAATTTGAATCAGGTTGCTCGATAAAGCAAAAAGTGTGAGATACTATAACAGCAAACATGGTTTAAAGAAAATGCGAATATCATAAGTTGCTTCCGAAAGTTCTATATGTTTTGCAGTACTATACTCGCTAAAATACGTCAGTTATTATGCAGACCAATGACACTTTAATCAAGACTATTAAATGAGCATGACGATGAATTTCTAATCTTCCGTAATCGAGCCCACAGTTAAGGCTAGCGTGAAACAAAAAAAATATCAGCAGCAATTGGTTTAATGTAAATGTGAGTATCATAAAATATTTAATTCGCAAAACGCTTCAATGCACCAAATCATATTAGCTCAGAAACAACAATTGGCAGTGGACGCAATAACGGTAGATTACTTAATAGTTTTAAAATCTCCACTGCCCAACGTATTGCAAATGATGATGCAATAAGAAGCATAAATGCCTAAGTGAGTTAAGCTGATTTTGTCAAGAAAGATTACAAACAAAAATAAACAAAATGCCGTCATGATGCAATGAGGTCTCAATTTCTCTATCAGAATCTTTAGATTTGGCGAAAGATTAAGCAAATAATTTAAATTATTAATAAAATTACCATGCTGAAATGCTTAGCATACAATTAAGCACATTGGCATTACGTATACATACATACATTAAATATAGGCACTTGCATAATATCTCCATATAAGAAAACATTAATGCCACCAAAAAATAAATTGTTTTTAAATTCTTGAAACCTCAAATGAATTATATATAAATTCTCTTTTGACACCATAGAAATTTCATCAATGACCAGCCATTTGAGGGAACGCCATTTAAGACTTTCCCCCTGTAGTCTTTTCACGATCATTCTTTGATAAGTTATTCGGTTGTCATGTATCCTAATGGCTCCTGGTGCATGTAAACTCCGTCGATAGGTGCGAAGACCTCGAATTTACCTATGAATTATACCTCTGAGGTGTCTTGCCAGATGAAGGTTTCGTCATCTGATTAAGCTTTTAAATTACGAGATCAACATGAGTAGCAATGCGCAGGTGCTAAACAACAAGATATAAATGTTAAATAACTGGCATAAAAAAGTTCATAATTAAGAAATAGGCACTGCCGATAGTAAAACGATCTAGGCGTTCCTCAGGTTTATTGCCGCTACGTGGCGATTAGGTGGTCTCCTACGCCGATGACAGGTATCAAACCCGTTCATCTAGGGCAGCCCGAAAGATAAGGGCCTGGTCATCGGTTAGAAAGTATGAAAAGTAAGTCATTGGGTCTCTCTTCTGTATTTCATAGAGCATTTTTAGTAAGCCGAAGAACTTTTTATTGTCAGTTTCCAAAGTTCGATATTTTTTCATGCGAGCAGCATCTCTTGTCGTTCTACCCATGTCCAAATAGAGAAACAAAAATATTTAATTAAAAAATAAAGCTATTAAATCTGAAGAAGAATAAATGTAATATATGTATATAAAGAATTTTCACAAAAAACCTGTGTTATTAATGTACACAGAAATCTGGACAAAAGTATTTACGTATCAAAATAACATCTTTAAAAGTTTCTTTAAAAGTCCGTAATTTCCTCCAAAAGAATCATGCAAAAATTGTAACTCAAAAAAGAACTAAAAAGTGAAAAATAAACTTTTTTACCAAAAATAAAACCGACTTCAAAAACTACTACAAAGTAAAAAATAATTTTTTTACATAATAGTTAATAAGAAATTAAATTAAGAGCATTGTATTTACCATGCGTATTATTATATTTATGTACATTAATTTGATTTTTTTTGGAGTCGGTGCCAGCCAAGCCAAGTTCAAAATTAAAATTGTTTATCCAATACAAATCGTAACATGATTCAGCAAAACCGTTTAGGAAAAAAAATCTTTTCTCAATCAACTCTGACACCATCCTACATTTGAAAATCTGTGTTTGGCTACGATTTTTTTACATAATAGCCTGTATAAACACATTAATTTTGAAATAACCCTTAATTTAGCACACATAATTACAACTAATCTCACTTGAAAATACACGTTTATAAAATCAGATGAAATGTTTCAAAAATGGTAAAATTCATTTTTTTTTAACTAAATAACAAATCGTAAAAAAACTCGTAGATATTTGGATGTGTGTCTGTTGGATGATTATACTTAACTTCGTTTGGCTGGCACCGACTCCAAAAAATCAAATTAATGTACATAAATATAATAATACGCATGGTAAATACAATGCGCTTAATTTAATTTCTTATTAACTATTATGTAAAAAAATTATTTTTTACTTTGTAGTAGTTTTTGAAGTCGGTTTTATTTTTGGTAAAAAAGTTTATTATTAATGTTATACTAATTTATTTGTTATTTCGTTATTTAAAATAAAGATTATGTCAATTTATATAATTTGGCGAATGGTTTGGCGATTTATATAATTTGGCGAAATTGGTCGACGAGATAACAAGTAGTACCAATGAAAATATTTAAGTATGAAAGCAATGTTTGTAACGACTTAAAAATTATTTTCATATATATAAAGTCGGTTTATGGCGTCAGATGCCGTCATCCGAAGAATCTACAAGAGTCTTTTTCCATTTTTTCCGGTCATAGGCTCCTCAATGAAAGAAATTGGAATTGGAATAATATTGTGCGATTTATAAATTGCTCCTCGATAAAAAGAAAAAATGGGTACATTTATAACAACCGTGCGCACATCTCGCTGATAGCATTTTTAAAATTCCCAGTAGCAGTAGTTACATTTTGCGTATGTAAATTAAAAATATTTTTTTGCTTTTAATTATGGCATTATTTCCTGTTATTGTTTATCTTTTCAGTTTTTTAAATGAAATTAGTATAAGGCATGCATTTTAAATTAAATGAGTGAAAGGTTTGTGTTTTAAATGAAAATAATAAAATAAGAATATGCTATAAAAACAATCTTTATTGATTTATTACCTGCGCCCGGCTGACATAAAAGTATCACAAAAACCACATATTCACTTTTCTTTGAGTAGTTGCTCATGAGAATTCAAGTTAACCTTCCGTAATCGGATACTTCACATATTGGTGTATTAGCTTTAATGTTGAAAGCATCGTTTTTGTTTGAAGCGAAAACTTTACTATGAATTCTATTACACAAAATCGCATCATCATCATCTACTATATATTTACAACGGAAATTTGTATTTCATTCCGATTGTTTATAATACTTTCGTAGGATATACCACAATTAGTTAGGTAATAATTTTGGAAAGGTTTTAGTGTATATTTATTGTTCAAGGGTACTTAGTTATAGAGCAACAGTAAAAGTTCAAAAATTAAGTGAACCTGATTATGAAAGTTTAGCCTTTTTAAAAAAATCTACAGAACATATTTTGTTACAAGTGGCCCTGTTGCATGACTTTTAGGAATGGTGTTAGTATATACGATTTCATTATATGTTGATTAGTTACAGAGGTATTAATTCCTGTTTTCATAACGGTCTCATTAACCGACCATAAGTGCGCTGTTTATAATCAACTAAAACAATTACTTCTTAATTGCTAAATTTTGTCCAACGCTTAAGATAACATTATATCGCAATGGCGTTCGCATCGTTTTCAGTAATGTGCAAGGTCAAGCTGAAGATCCATATTGTTTAAAATACAAGTTCAAATTCACCATTTAGTTTAATCCAAGGTTCATTTGGAAATATTGACCAGCGCAGCGGGCATAGCCTGCTAGTATTTATATAAAACAATAGTTCCAGTTTCAGAAAAAAATTACATCGAATTATTTTTAGTGAAACAATTTTATAGAGACAGCTCCAAACTTAAAAATCAGCATCAGGGACATGGGACGGTAGATGAGTTTTCCTGATATTTGGACACCCAGCATCGTCCAAAACTTATTTATCTCGTTAATATTGTTATGCAATCATGCAATGGGATGTTATGTTCCCCAGTAGTAGTGTGATTATGCCGGTTCCACATCACCGGTGGGTCGGTGGTACGATAGAGGTCAAATGAAGGTCATTGGGGAGTTTTTTATCTTACAGTACGACGATGATAAGCGCGTTTTGGAGCGGAAGTGGACCGGAAGTGTTGTTAAATAGTGATATTTTAGCGGAAGTGTGAATGGATAAGATTTTTTGCGAATGATCGTGTTAGAGTACGCTGACAGTTAGGGCGCGAAGATTTATTTTGAAAAGAATTTTTTTTTTTAAAGAGTTAAAAAATTTTAGTTAAAGAATTTTTTTTTTTTTTTTTCCAGGAGATAGAAAATTTTTCTTAATTTTTTTTTTTTTTTTTCGCGTGATAGAAAAACTTTTTTTTTTTTCTTTAAAAATTTTAAGAATTTATTTTTTTTTCGCGTGGTAGAAAAAACTTTGTAGAATTTATTTTTCTTTCTTAAAAATTTTTCTTTTAAATTAGCAAGATGTGGAAATTTTTTTCTTTTTAAAATTTTTATTTTATGAACTTAATTTTGAATTTGGACTCGTTAGAAAATTTGTTGTTCGAAATTTGTTTTTAACTCAGGTAATGTTGGTTGAATTCTTTTTCCCTGAACGCTAACATGGAATTCGAACACGGTAAGTTTGTGAAATGACCCTTCTTTCAGAAAAATGGTCCCATTTCAAAATGTCTCTTGTGAAATTCTGTTAAGTGGTTTTCTTTGCATGCTTTTGTTAGTATAGCATGTTTAACAAATCTGTAGTCATGAACAACAATCGCTGAGTTATTTTCGTGAATTTTTGTCTGGAATGAATGTGAGAAGATTTTTTTTTTCACTTAAAATTTTCTGAAGTGTGTTGTTCGAGAAGTTGATATGTGTAGAAAAACCTATTTTATCATTTTGGTGTAAATTTTTGGAGGAAATGTACTATAACATGACGATATATATCAGGGAAATGAATTAGCGAGACTTAAAAAATGTCGCGATTTGCTTAAAATTTTCTTTTGTGTGTCGTCCCAGAAGGGATGTTAGAGTTTCGCATAGAGTGTTGCCACCGAATAAAGATTAATATAGTGTTGCTACTGAATAAAGAGAAATGTATATAACGAAATAAAATTGAAAGATGTTGGCATTCAATAAAGCGAAATGTATATGACGAAATAAAATTAAAAGATGTTGCCACCAAATAAAGATAAATATATGCAAAGAAATAAAAGGTAATGTCACGAAATAAGAAAAATAAAGTGTTGCCGTTGGAAAAATGAGAGATAATAAAATAAAATGAACATTTAAGTTCTTTTTAACAACACATAAGCAAAGAAATGTAAAATTTGCTTTAAAAAGTAAGTACGTAAATTAAAATAATAATAATAATAATAATAATAATAACATTGAAATAATAATAAAGAAAACGTTGAAATGAAAAATAAATAAAGAAAGTTTGTCTTTTGACTCATACACATTTTATAGCGGTTAGTATATATTAGACAAAGTGGGAGAAAATTCAAAGCTTCAATTTTTCAGAAAATTAACTTGATTTTTGGACGATTTAAGCACAATGTTTGTATGAGAGATTTTTTCTTGCAAAGGAACTATTTGTCGTTTCTTTCATAAAATGGTAGTTTAACAATTATATCGACATTCAACAATTTAACCTAGTTTTTCTGAATAAACACTTAAATAAAAATAAGTTTAAAAATTCCTTTTCCACAATTGATGTGGAATGATATTGACTTCCGATACTGTATGAAAATTCTTTCACCTACTCCCCATTACTTAATTAGCATATCATCTTATACATATTGAAACTTAGTTAAGTTTTTAAACATTGTGATTAACATGCTAGAAGAAAATTAATTAATTCAACGATTATTTAACGGAAAATGTAAGACAAAATATTTGATTTAAGAGATTTGTAACAGTGAATTTATATAAGGAGTTTTACCTACATTTACCTAAATATATCTTGTTCTACATGATTGTGTGGAAATACTCAAGTTTAACATTATACATATAACATAGTTGAAATAGTTTCGTTAAAATAAATTTTTTGACTCGTTGAACCCTATATCATAAACTTATTTGAATTACGCAATATTCACCCACTTAAACATTTTCTGAAGAAATTTTCATATAATAGCTTTGAAATTTCTCTACATTTCAATAAGAATTGAGATTTGTTTAAACATGTTACCTGGTGGAGTTCTCATGCCTTTCAAAGGTTTTATCTAATCTTAACTCATTGAATAATCTACATTCGCAGATAACCATGTTCGGACTTGCTTAAGTTTATCTTTTCGAGAGAATGTTGTCCCGATGATAATTTTTAAAGTTATCATTTAACTATTGATTAGCAATGGTTGAATAATTGTAAAAGCCATGCACTGCTTTATTATTTAACACTGATAACACTGATTCGCGTTTAATGAAACATATAATTCTTCCATTATGTTTGCACATGTTTCAAACGTTATTATTCACATAAAATCATATAAGTTTTTATTTCTTTTGGAATTTTCCTAATGACAAAGACATAGAAAAAAATTATGACATTAGATGTGTCAGCAATTAAATTTAACTTGGTTATTTTTTTTTTACTCGAAGAAATATTTGAAAGATCTGAAATTGTTCTAATTATTTGTAGAAATTATTTTTCTCGCATATTTGAAAATTTATGCATGCTGAAAAATATTGAAAGACTTGAAAATATTTACATCACTTGTAGAAGACTTGCTTTTTTTTCCCCTCCTGTCCAAGATGAAATTATGAAATTGTTTGCAACAAGCTTCATTTATTTATGATGTACCCTTGAAAATTTCTACAACTATGAAAATTTTCACACCACTGAAAAATATTGAAAGACTTGAAATCGTTTTCATTTCTCGATGAAATTATTTTCTCACAATTAAGCACTTGAACAATAATGGAAGAAGTTTTTGTATTAACACCTTTGAAAGGAGGTTGTTTTATAATTTTCTTTGCAGCAAGGATTTTGTAGGAAAAACGGTGATAGTCCTTGGCTTCATTCATTATCATGATTGGAAAAAAGATGATAGTCCTTGGTTTCAACCATTCTCATGAATGGAAAAACGATGATAGTCCTTGGTTTCATTCACTATCATGATTGGAAAAACGATGACAGTCCTTTATTTCTTAAAATTCTTGAAAAATGTTTGAAAGATATGATTTCTTGATAACTGAGTCTTGATAGTTTGATGAACTGCCACCACCCCGTCGTCTTTGGATAAAGCACCACACACAAAAAAAGAATGTTATTAAAAATAATATTATCCTCACTGTCCCTTTTTTCCAGAAGTCATTTTTATGACTTTATTTTAAAAGATGGGTACATGATTGAGAATACTTGCAAGAAATAATGATGAGAGTTTGTTAATGAGAGATCATTGTTAGTTTATGAAAACTCATTCTTGAAAAATTTCTTGTCTGATAGTTTTGAAAAATATTTGCTTGAAAGGAAGAACGATGAAAGTGCTTGGATCATTCATGAGAACTTATTCTTGAAAAATGTGGTTTCTTTCCCAATATCAGGTATGAAACCCGGTCCGCTTGGGCAACCCAGCAGGTAGGGAGCCTGATCATCGGTTAGAAAGAACTTATACTTGATTTTGAATCTTTGAAGAAGTACCTTTAATTGCTGGATTCACACAGAAATTACATCGCGTCAAAAGAAGAATTCCCATTGGTAAAAAATGGGAGAGAAATGAAAAACAGTTTAAATTTTTAAGTGATTTTTTTTAATAGTTTCATGAATAATGATAACTATGAATTTAACAACATTTCCGCGAATGAAATTTTAAACACTTGCAATGCATATTGCAGGGTATAGACATATATTTAATTTCAACGACATTTAAAAACCTTTCGAAGGAAAGATATTTTAGCATAGGGTGTTGCCACCAAATAAAGCGAAATATATTACCTTTCAAATTCCCCCCTTCACGTATTATGTAAGTGGAAGCATTATTTTTACGTTTTACATATAAAGAGAAAAATTAAACATACCTTAAACAGCTTGATTTAAATGCGTCTGCATTCATCACACGTTCAACGTGAAATAAGAAAAAAAAGATGGTGATTTTCGTATCAGTTAACAGACGCGTGACGTCATATCGTGCGATTGGTGAATAGCAGAACCATGTGATTCGATATCAGTGAACGATAACATTTCCTAGTTTAACGGGTATCACAATGTTCTTATCGTGTTTTTCGAGAGAATCGTCCTACCTCTTATCCTCACCTTGTGTAATCTTGTATTTGTTAATGTAAATGTTATTTTCGAGAATTGTTAGAGATGTTTATTTTTAATTAGTATTTAGATAGTTAAAACCATCAATAGCTAAATGTAATTAGAACACATTAATTGATTTTTATAATAATTGATTATCTTTATATTATTTTAGATCTCATAGTATGATTTCGGAAATAAATGAATTTCCATATGAAAGCGAAAATCCTCATTAATTTAGTTCAAGTATGTGAGTTTGAAATGGATAGCTTTTATTTTCGAGGTGAACACGATTATCCGAATCGTAGATTGCATCAAGGGTTAATATTCTTCTACCATGAGTAGTGTAGAAACGAAAATTTGAACTTAGCTAATATATATCAACACTCTCGTTTACCTAAGACAACCCTCTCGTTTACCTCTCGTGTGTGTGTGTGTGCAACGAAAAATTACTCTATGTGATGTAAAGTGTAAAAAGTTGAAGCAAGCTGATATACTTAATGATTTTAAAACTCTGATGTTTTATCCTAGTGCGCTATATCGCTTGAGCATATGAGTGGCAATCGGGAAATGCAGGAGATTTAATTATTTTTTCATTCTAAATGTTTCATCGAACTTTCGGAAGAAAATGTAGCACATCACATTAAACGAGTATTTTTTAAGATAAATAAATTTTCTTTGAAGAAATCGATTTCATAAAAGGAAAATCCCTGAAAACAATACACGGTCACTTTGTCTCGACCCAGCAGGAATTGAACCTACAAACTTAGGCCCAGGCATTTCAATATATGACAAGACATAATGATTTTAGAAGCAATGCTATTTTTGGCGATCAATTATCCACATGAGGGAATTGAGATCGAGGAGAGATGACATTAGTGAGGGTCATTCTAAAGAAAGCTAACTCGGATTTTTGCAAGCTTACAAGAAAATCACGGATATCTCTGTTTATCATGTTACTTTTACATATCAAACTTAAAGACCACCATTTTAAAATCTTGGTTCTACCCAATTTACCCCTTTTACTCAACTTAACTTTGCTATTTGACAGAAAATTATTTTTGCTATTTGACAGAAAATTATTTAAACAACTTGACCTCCTCATTTTCAGAGTTATCTAACATACTATTAGTTATCAACTGTTAGGTACACATCCCGCAAAAGCAAGGTTCTTAAAAAACTAAAGCAAATTAAATATACATTGAAGGAAAATTTCAAACATCATTTAAAATAACAGCAAACTCGAAGTTCTGAGGTGAGAGAAAAAAAAAAAAATATATATATATATAAGACAAAATAAATTATTTTATTAATTAATTATAATTTAATAAATATAATTAATTATAATTAAATTATTTTCGTTAATTAATAATCATATTAATTACAATAATAATTGATTTATATATGAATTAATTCATAATACATAGAATCGATTTTAGAAATAACTTAAATTTCTTTTGAAAGCGAAAAAGAATACTTCAAATCTGTACGTGTGTTAGAAAATTCTTATGTGTGGAAACTGGAAAGGAAGAACGATGACAACCGTTGGATACGTCTTGAAAACTCACTCATGAAAAATCTGATTTCTTTTAACTCTTGAATAATGTATGATTAGTGTTTGCTTGAAATATCCAAGGAGTCTCATCATTTTTTTCTTTCTAGTTTGCACACATAAGAATTTTCCAACACACGTACAGATTTGAAGTATTCTTTTTCGCTTACAAAAGAAATTTAAGTTATTTCTAAAATCGATACTATGTATTATGAATTAATTCATATATAAATCAATTATTATTGTAATTAATATGATTATTAATTAACGAAAATAATTTAATTACAATTAGCAATTGTTTGTTTCAATTATCTAATCTAACAAAATATAAATATATGAGAAATCAGATTTTGTTTGACTAAGTTCTCAGAAAATATGCAAAGCCATTCATCCATCTTTCTTTTTATATTTTCTCAAACAGGAATAATTTTTTTAATTAATATAATTATTAATTAACGAAATCCTATAATTATTATTAGTAATTAATTGTTTCAATAATCTAATCTAGCATAGTAATTAAAAATAAACTTGGTAACAAAGAAGCAACAACAAGTTTACACAAGTACAAACAGTTTTAGACAAGTTTGGACGAGTTCGGACAAGACATAGATAGCAGAGACAAGCATGCATGTCCACTCACTCGAAAACATTGATGAAAATGCCGCGAAAGCTGCTTATCTACTTGTTCTTATCTAGGTGATGACGTCACTGATAAGGAATCACGTGAGTGCGCTATCATCCAATCAAACGGCAGGAAGTATTCACGTGACATCCGGTCTCCCTGATAACATTCTCTCATTTCATTCCAAGTCGTTGTGTGAGACGCACGTCTTTTGAGTTAGCTGGTGCTTTAGGTAAGTGTTGAATATTTTATGATTTTAAATAAGTTAGATGTTAGAATTTCAGTGTTTTAAAATTAAATTATTATAGTATGTAATTATTTATTAAAAATAACAATGGAACTATTCAACGAAAATTTGAAATAATAAACTAACAGAGTAAAAATTAAAGTTCTGCAGATATATTTCATGAAACTAAGTTGAACTGAAAATGGTAAAAGGTTTATCATAGAAAATCTGCAAAAGAAATTTTTAAGTCGAAATATTGTTAACCCTACTTAGCAAAGAAATATTTCAAGTTACTTATATTGCAAACTAATGTGAAATAGTGAGAATTTAATTAATTTAAATATAACATTGTAGTGATTTTTACATATGTCCAAAAATGCATAAGTGAGTTTTCACGGGAAATGAACAAACTTTTCAAATTTTCATTCGAACTCTATGATAAATGAGTTTCTGAGTCTAAGTTTATTTTTTCAAAAATGTTTGTCTACTTCAAGTTACAACAAAATCTATTTGATAGTCCCTTATTTTTCGATTATGTCAACGGTTTACTTTCTGCACTTGGGCAGAAATAAATCGTTTATACTATAAATAATCGTTTGCTGTGGTTAGAAGTTGGTTGGTTATGTGATGAATAAACACATGGTTGGCAGGATAAACAATTGAATGGTAGGATGAATTCATTCATGAGTTAAAACTGAAAACGATCAAATTTTACAAACGTTCAACCTAATAATATTTTTCTTAAGTTGTTGTTTTTTTTTCTTTACTTCATTTTTTTCTAAACTTATTTTTTTCTTCTTACCTTAAATTTTTTTAACTTAATTTTCTCAAAAACATTGTTTTGTTAACTAACATATATTTTTAAATTAGTTCTCATGAATTATCCAAGGAGTATCATCGTCCTTTCTTTCACGCATGTGTTTAAACCGTGCATTTACTAAAAACATTTAAGAAATCAAGCAAATCTTCTAACAAACCGAGGATCCTCATCCTTCTTTTTTCGAAGCAAGTGTTCAATTCACATATTTTTCAAAAACTTTAGGACTTTCATCATTCTTTCTTCCAAGGATGAGTTCACCTCCTGCGATTTTATGAGCTTTAAAGATATTAAACAAACCTTCTTAGAAAACAAGGACTCTCAAAATTTGGCTACCAAAATGTTATTTGTATCATTCACTGATTATTTTTATTTGTTAGCTTGAGAATGCGAAATTTTTGTTATGTTGTAAATATTCAAAAGCTTTTTGAAAACTTTGGAAAAATCTTTTAACAAAGTTAATACATTTTTGTTCATTTGTAAATTTTTTCTGTTAATAATTCAAATTCTTCTTTTTTATTTATTTTGTCTTATATATATATATATTTTTTTTTCTCTCACCTCAGAACTTCGAGTTTGCTGTTATTTTAAATGATGTTTGAAATTTTCCTTCAATGTATATTTAATTTGCTTTAGTTTTTTAAGAACCTTGCTTTCGTGGGATGTGTACCTAACAGTTGATAACTAATAGTATGTTAGATAACTCTGAAAATGAGGAGGTCAAGTTGTTTAAATAATTTTCTGTCAAATAGCAAAGTTAAGTTGAGTAAAAGGGGTAAATTGGGTAGAACCAAGATTTTAAAATGGTGGTCTTTAAGTTTGATATGTAAAAGTAACATGATAAACAGAGATATCCGTGATTTTCTTGTAAGCTTGCAAAAATCCGAGTTAGCTTTCTTTAGAATGACCCTCACTAATGTCATCTCTCCTCGATCTCAATTCCCTCATGTGGATAATCGATCGCCAAAAATAGCATTGCTTCTAAAATCATCATGTCTTGTCATATATTGAAATGCCTGGGCCTAAGTTTGTAGGTTCAATTCCTGCTGGGTCGAGACAAAGTGACCGTGTATTGTTTTCAGGGATTTTCCTTTAATGAAATCGATTTCTTCAAAGAAAATTTATTTATCTTAAAAAATACTCGTTTAATGTGATGTGCTACATTTTCTTCCGAAAGTTCGATGAAACATTTAGAATGAAAAAATAATTAAATCTCCTGCATTTCCCGATTGCCACTCATATGCTCAAGCGATATAGCGCACTAGGATAAAACATCAGAGTTTTAAAATCATTAAGTATATCAGCTTGCTTCAACTTTTTACACTTTACATCACATAGAGTAATTTTTCGTTGCACACACACACACACGAGAGGTAAACGAGAGTGTTGTCTTAGGTAAACGAGAGTGTTGATATATATTAGCTAAGTTCAAATTTTCGTTTCTACACTACTCATGGTAGAAGAATATTAACCCTTGATGCAATCTACGATTCGAATAATCGTGTTCACCTCGAAAATAAAAGCTATCCATTTCAAACTCACATACTTGAACTAAATTAATGAGGATTTTCGCTTTCATATGGAAATTAATTTATTTCCAAAATCATACTATGAGATCTAAAATAATATAAAGATAATCAATTATTATAAAAATCAATTAATGTGTTCTAATTACATTTAGCTATTGATGGTTTTAACTATCTAAATACTAATTAAAAATAAACATCTCTAACAATTCTCGAAAATAACATTTACATTAACAAATACAAGATTACACAAGGTGAGGATAAGAGGTAGGACGATTCTCTCGAAAAACACGATAAGAACATTGTGATACCCGTTAAACTAGGAAATGTTATCGTTCACTGATATCGAATCACATGGTTCTGCTATTCACCAATCGCACGATATGACGTCACGCGTCTGTTAACTGATACGAAAATCACCATCTTTTTTTTCTTATTTCACGTTGAACGTGTGATGAATGCAGACGCATTTAAATCAAGCTGTTTAAGGTATGTTTAATTTTTCTCTTTATATGTAAAACGTAAAAATAATGCTTCCACTTACATAATACGTGAAGGGGGGAATTTGAAAGGTAATATATTTCGCTTTATTTGGTGGCAACACCCTATGCTAAAATATCTTTCCTTCGAAAGGTTTTTAAATGTCGTTGAAATTAAATATATGTCTATACCCTGCAATATGCATTGCAAGTGTTTAAAATTTCATTCGCGGAAATGTTGTTAAATTCATAGTTATCATTATTCATGAAACTATTTAAAAAAAAAAAAATCACTTAAAAATTTAAACTGTTTTTCATTTCTCTCCCATTTTTTTACCAATAGGAATTCTTCTTTTGACGCGATGTAATTTCTGTGTGAATCCAGCGAATGAAAGGTACTTCTTCAAAGATTCAAAATCAAGTATAAGTTCTTTCTAACCGATGATCAGGCTCCCTACCTGCTGGGTTGCCCAAGCGGACCGGGTTTCATACCTGATATTGGGAAAGAAACCACATTTTTCAAGAATAAGTTCTCATGAATGATCCAAGCACTTTCATCGTTCTTCCTTTCAAGCAAATATTTTTCAAAACTATCAGACAAGAAATTTTTCAAGAATGAGTTTTCATAAACTAACAATGATCTCTCATTAACAAACTCTCATCATTATTTCTTGCAAGTATTCTCAATCATGTACCCATCTTTTAAAATAAAGTCATAAAAATGACTTCTGGAAAAAAGGGACAGTGAGGATAATATTATTTTTAATAACATTCTTTTTTTGTGTGTGGTGCTTTATCCAAAGACGACGGGGTGGTAGCAGTTCATCAAACTATCAAGACTCAGTTATCAAGAAATCATATCTTTCAAACATTTTTCAAGAATTTTAAGAAATAAAGGACTGTCATCGTTTTTCCAATCATGATAGTGAATGAAACCAAGGACTATCATCGTTTTTCCATTCATGAGAATGGATGAAACCAAGGACTATCATCTTTTTTCCAATCATGATAATGAATGAAGCCAAGGACTATCATCGTTTTTCCTACAAAATCCTTGCTGCAAAGAAAATTATAAAACAACCTCCTTTCAAAGGTGTTAATACAAAAACTTCTTCCATTATTGTTCAAGTGCTTAATTGTGAGAAAATAATTTCATCGAGACATGAAAACGATTTCAAGTCTTTCAATATTTTTCAGTGGTGTGAAAATTTTCATAGTTGTAGAAATTTTCAAGGGTACATCATAAATAAATGAAGCTTGTTGCAAACAATTTCATAATTTCATCTTGAACAGGAGGGAAAAAAAAGCAAGTCTTCTACAAGTGATGTAAATATTTTCAAGTCTTTCAATATTTTTCAGCATGCATAAATTTTCAAATATGCGAGAAAAATAATTTCTACAAATAATTAGAACAATTTCAGATCTTTCAAATATTTCTTCGAGTAAAAAAAAAATAACCAAGTTAAATTTAATTGCTGACACATCTAATGTCATAATTTTTTTCTATGTCTTTGTCATTAGGAAAATTCCAAAAGAAATAAAAACTTATATGATTTTATGTGAATAATAACGTTTGAAACATGTGCAAACATAATGGAAGAATTATATGTTTCATTAAACGCGAATCAGTGTTATCAGTGTTAAATAATAAAGCAGTGCATGGCTTTTACAATTATTCAACCATTGCTAATCAATAGTTAAATGATAACTTTAAAAATTATCATCGGGACAACATTCTCTCGAAAAGATAAACTTAAGCAAGTCCGAACATGGTTATCTGCGAATGTAGATTATTCAATGAGTTAAGATTAGATAAAACCTTTGAAAGGCATGAGAACTCCACCAGGTAACATGTTTAAACAAATCTCAATTCTTACTGAAATGTAGAGAAATTTCAAAGCTATTATATGAAAATTTCTTCAGAAAATGTTTAAGTGGGTGAATATTGCGTAATTCAAATAAGTTTATGATATAGGGTTCAACGAGTCAAAAAATTTATTTTAACGAAACTATTTCAACTATGTTATATGTATAATGTTAAACTTGAGTATTTCCACACAATCATGTAGAACAAGATATATTTAGGTAAATGTAGGTAAAACTCCTTATATAAATTCACTGTTACAAATCTCTTAAATCAAATATTTTGTCTTACATTTTCCGTTAAATAATCGTTGAATTAATTAATTTTCTTCTAGCATGTTAATCACAATGTTTAAAAACTTAACTAAGTTTCAATATGTATAAGATGATATGCTAATTAAGTAATGGGGAGTAGGTGAAAGAATTTTCATACAGTATCGGAAGTCAATATCATTCCACATCAATTGTGGAAAAGGAATTTTTAAACTTATTTTTATTTAAGTGTTTATTCAGAAAAACTAGGTTAAATTGTTGAATGTCGATATAATTGTTAAACTACCATTTTATGAAAGAAACGACAAATAGTTCCTTTGCAAGAAAAAATCTCTCATACAAACATTGTGCTTAAATCGTCCAAAAATCAAGTTAATTTTCTGAAAAATTGAAGCTTTGAATTTTCTCCCACTTTGTCTAATATATACTAACCGCTATAAAATGTGTATGAGTCAAAAGACAAACTTTCTTTATTTATTTTTCATTTCAACGTTTTCTTTATTATTATTTCAATGTTATTATTATTATTATTATTATTATTATTATTATTTTAATTTACGTACTTACTTTTTAAAGCAAATTTTACATTTCTTTGCTTATGTGTTGTTAATAAACTTTTTTACCAAAAATAAAACCGACTTCAAAAACTACTACAAAGTAAAAAATAATTTTTTTACATAATAGTTAATAAGAAATTAAATTAAGCGCATTGTATTTACCATGCGTATTATTATATTTATGTACATTAATTTGATTTTTTGGAGTCGGTGCCAGCCAAACGAAGTTAAGTATAATCATCCAACAGACACACATCCAAATTTCTACGAGTTTTTTTACGATTTGTTATTTAGTTAAAAAAAATTGAATTTTACCATTTTTGAAACATTTCATCTGATTTTATAAACGTGTATTTTCAAGTGAGATTAGTTGTAATTATGTGTGCTAAATTAAGGGTTATTTCAAAATTAATGCGTTTATACAGGCTATTATGTAAAAAAATCGTAGCCAAACACAGATTTTCAAATGTAGGATGGTGTCAGAGTTGATTGAGAAAAGATTTTTTTTCCTAAACGGTTTTGCTGAATCATGTTACGATTTGTATTGGATAAACAATTTTAATTTTGAACTTGGCTTGGCTGGCACCGACTCCAAAAAAAATCAAATTAATGTACATAAATATAATAATACGCATGGTAAATACAATGCTCTTAATTTAATTTCTTATTAACTATTATGTAAAAAAATTATTTTTTACTTTGTAGTAGTTTTTGAAGTCGGTTTTATTTTTGGTAAAAAAGTTTATATAAACATTAACTGATATCTATATAAGTTACAATTGAATATAAAAATGTACTCAAAAAATGATCTCGTTCACTTAAAAAAACACCATTTGTGAGAATAACCTCAAGCTAATGTCACGCTTATGCATTTTTGGCTTAAAATCACATTGTTTGGCGACAAAAGTGAAATAAAAAATCGTAAAGAAACAATAATTACACATGTGACTCACAATTACATCTGATTGTTTCTTCTATAAGTCACGTGATGGGGAAATTAGATAAAAAGAAAAAGAAAAGAAAAAAAGTCATTAAAAATTCATCTAATGAAATTATCAGATTCATTTCTATAATCGAACGCAAGCGATAAAGAGCCAAATATTGCGTATCAACTGTAATCTTTCTCATTAAATTCATTTTTAAGCATTACAAATATTTCTTTGAGGTTTAAATTAAATTACAAATATTTCTTTTAGGTTTAAATTAAATATTTTCGTTTTTTAACATTATTCCTAATGGATTTTTCTTTTTTTTTTTTACAATTAAATATCAGTAATTATTTTCTTCATTTATTTTCTAACGGATTCAGCGATTTCAATTCATTTGTCGCCAAAACATAATCTCTGGCAACCTTTTCGTTCAAAATAGCAGTAAAATACAAAATTTATTATCAAAAATCATAGCTATCTCTGTATATTTTCTCATAAACCACCCCGGGAATATTTCCTATTGAATGATACAATTTGCAAAAAAAACCACCGGGTAGATTTTGAAAACACTCGAGCGGAAGTTTTAGATCTTACTGCTTTATAATATACTAGCAGGCTATGCCCGCTGCGCTGGTCAATTTTTCCAAATGAACATTGGTGAATTTGAACTTGCATTTTAAACAATATGGACCTTCAGCTGTACCTTACTCATTGCTGAAAACGATGCGAACGCCATTGTGATATAATATTATCTTAAGCCCTGGACAAAATTTAGCTATTAAGAAGTAATTCTTTTAGTTGATTACTAACAATGCACTTTTAGTAGGGTAATGAGACCGTTATGACAACAGGAATTAATAGCTCTATAACTAATCAACATATAATGAAATGTTATATACTAACACCATTCCTGAAACGTCATGTAACAGTACCACTTGTATCAAAGTACGTTCTGTAGATTTAAAAAAAAAGGCTAAACTTTCTTAATCAGGTTCACTTAATTTTTTAACTTTTTCTTTTCTCTATGACTAAGTAGCGTTGAACAATATGTATACACTAAAACCTTTCCAAAATTATTACCTAACCACTTGGGTACAGATGTCATACATGCCCCATATAGGCGCGATTTTTTTCTGACGCCAATGTCAGAAATATTGCAATATGCAACAATACTTAACTGGCGCCAAAGTGTCGTTATTTTGCTTGATATGGTAACCCGGAAGTTGTTGTTAATGCTGTTTATGTTTTCGCCAAATTGGCGTTGGTAAAAAATCGCGCCAATATGACATCTGTACCACCATTTGTGGTATATCCTATCAAAGTATTATAAACAATCGGAATGAAATGCAAATTTCCGTTTTATATATATAGTAGATGATGATGATGCGATTTTGTGTAATAGAATTCGCCGTGAAATTTTCGCTTCAAACATAAACGATGCTTTCAACATTATAGCTAATACACCAATATGTGAAGTATCCGATTACGGAAGGTTAACTTGGATTCCTATGAGCCCCATGAAAAGTGAATATGTGGCTTTTGTGATACTTTTATGTTAGCCGGGCGCAGGTTATAAATCAACAAAGATTGTTTCCATACCATATTCTTTTATTTATTATTTTCATTTAAGATACAAACCTTTCACTCATTTCATTTAAAATGCATGCCTTACACTAATTTCATTTAAAAAACTGAAAAGATAAACAATAACAGGAAATAATTTCATAATTAAAAACAAAGTATTATTTTTAATTTACATACGCAAAATGTAACTACTGCTACTGGCAATTTTAAAAATGCTATTGGCGAGATCTGCGCACGTCTGTTATAAATGTACCCAATTTTTCTTCTTATCGAGGAGCAAATTATAAATTGCCAAATATTATTCCGATTCCAATTTCTTTCATTGAAAATAATTTTTAAGTCGTTACAAACATTGCTTTCATATTTAAATATTTTCGTTGGTACTACTTAGTTATCCCGTCGACCAATTTCGCCAAATTATACAAATTGACATAATTTTTATTTTAAATAACGAAAGAACAAATAATTTATTATAACATTAATAAAAATACAGATAAAACACCGAAATAAAAATCACTTTGTGACGTAAACACGTGTAACTTGCTTAAAGTCAGGTGAATTTGACATTTACGATCAACCATTATTGGCATTTAATCTTATAGTTTGGCGATAGATTTTTGGTCGACGGGATATCTAAGTAGTACCTTTTCGTTCTATAACGCTAATTTCTTAGTAAAATTGTTCCTTGTATTTTACATAAAATCAATATATTTTTTTTCTTTTTTGGTACCAGTGGCGCATCCACGGGAGGGGTTTGGGGGTTAAAACACCCCCCAGAGCTAAGAAAAATTACTATAACTGCCTCTTATATGAATCAAAACCAAAATTAATATTTCAACGTTTTGGCGTTTTTCGAAATCCGCCGTTTTGAGAAATCAATCTATATTCAACAAAGTGATTCAATTAAACGGCGAAAATTCTACTTAAAACTGTGAAAGCGCACATTACATGCATTGGTTTTGTGAAAATTGGTTATTTGGACTAAGTCACTTTTTCGAGACGTCTTATTCTAAAAGAATGGTCATTTCCTGCACACAAACGCTTTGAGTTTAAGTATTATACAATGGGCCATTTCTTAATTGCACTTCTGTCTTTGTCCATGTTCGAAACAATAATAGACCATCGAATTTCAGAAAAAACATGAAACGTACACTTTGCAGATCTCTCTCAGTTTCAAACGCCCTGTTTTACGCTTTTTGCTCCCAATTATATCTAAGACCAAGCTTTTTACATACCCAAGTAAAAATCTTTGTAAAATAAGAATTAAAAAAGTTGTAACTATAAAGTTGTAAAAAGCTGTTTTTGATTGTGAATGAACAAATTATCGCAATCAGCGTGTCTTTCGAACCATTTGTCCTTCAGGAGATATGTACACAAATTTAAAGAATGTATTCCATTAGTTAGTAATGTAGCAACATGTAATGGTGCTTGCTCACGGAGATGCATTGCCACCCGTGTCACGTAGGAAAGGAGCATTTATTGTAATTTCATTGAGTTATAGATAATATGTCTGTGAGTATGGATTTTGAAAAGAGAGGGGTTAAATGTAAAACATTTTCTTAGACCGTATAAAATATAATTATGCACAATTTTATGCTAATCATGCATTAATTTAAATTAATAAGCACATTGTTAAAAATCTGCAATTTTAGCTTTATAGTCACTCGTTTAGCTTTATAGTAGTACACGAAATATTGTGTACGCTATCTTGGCACTAATCAACATATATTTGATACAACCCCTCATCTTTTTGCTTCTTTTTGGGAACAACGGATTTCGAGCTTATTCTATCGACGATAATTTTCAGAATTTTCATTCTATGATTTTGAGACTATCACAAAACTTGCTCTATATAATTAGCTAATGCATTATGCACATTATACTTTGATTGTATTCGCGCATGCGCAGTGAAACATTTTTAATAAACCTCCTCATTTTTCATCCGATTTTTATTATTTTTCAATTCTGATTGCAGAGTATTATGTACAATGTTGTTTATCATATTTTCTGAAAATAACTTTTTTTTATATTAAGAACTCTGCAAATTATAAGCAAAAAAATTGGCGAAATATGGGACAGTTTTTATAAAAACTTTAATTTCTCTACGAGTATACATGCTATCCTCATAAAAGTGAACACAGTATATTACAATAAGCCATTTATTAATAATCTCGAGTTTGAAGGTTTTTGCTACATTAGTTTTTACAGGGTTATCCAAAAGATATTAGTTCCTTTTCAATTTGTTGACGGTTCCCTATGGGGTTTCGGGAAAAAAATCTTCGCGGAAATATATGACCTATACTATACTGTTTACACACCTGCAGTTTCAGGTTAATTCCCATGCATTTTTCTAGATATTTAACAAAACGTCTAAAATCGCAAATGACCGGTCACCTTTGGCCATATAGAGTATATCGCACAAACCGGAGTTTTAGAACGTTTTTTGCTCTTGCATCCTTTTAATTTCGAATTTTTGGAAAACTGTTCTTGGTGATCATTTACGTTTCTAGAGTAACAGTCATGCCAAACTTAATGTATCTAGCTCTAACAATTCCTAATGAATCATAATTAAGGCTACATAATGCTGCTAGCATTGTGTAGGGATAATACGTAAGTAAAGAAGCGTGCAAAAAGACGTCCGTCTTGCATTAGCCTTAGATCGTTTTCAGACCGTTTTCCGCTGATTTCATCCTTTTTAAATTGAATTTTTTTTAGGAACCGTTCTTGAGCATTTATACATCACAAAAGTTATCACCATGCCCGATTCTAACCTTCTATACAAAATGTATCACACAAATCGCAATTTTAGAAAGTTTTTTTTTTTTTTTTTTTTTTTTTTTTTCTCTTGCACCCTTTAAAATTTCGAATTTTTAAAAACCTGTTCAGAGTATGCATTTAAGCCTCTAAATTAACAACCATGCCATGTTTCTAGCCGTTGTCTTATCGATGTAAAATATAGCTTATGTTGTAAAATATAGCTTATTCTTAAGGTTCCGCTCTACGCTTAAAAAACAAAATCGGAATTATTATAAGATCATTCGTGCGTCTTATTTTTCTGGCGGTCAGCGGGGGAGTTGAGGGTACTTGGTGTATCTAAGCGATGTAGAATATTCCAGGGATTGTCGGTAATGATTTTCGAAAAAATGTGTCTGTAATTTGCCGAGATATTAATTAAAAACCCATGTAGAAAACAACGGTACGGATCAAAACAGTGTTGCTGCTTTGTGACCTCCTTTCGAAGCGTGCTTGGCACAGTGCCAAGTTTAAACTTTGTATAAGATCTTTGTTTTAGGTAAGGTGAAACATAGTGATAAGTACTTTTTATTCCAACTGAATTCAATTATTGAAGGCAAATATTAAAAAGATAATTCATATAATAATTCCAAGACTTTAACAGTCAGTAATTTTGAGACAAAAATTGCTTATAATTCAATAAATAATTCAATTATAAGGAAAAAAACTTTCGATTAGAAATTATTTCAATAATTATGTCTGAATATGCTTTTATTTTTAAAAATGAATAGAAAAGTTTCACGTTATTAAGCGTACTTTTTTTTATTCCTTTAAAATTGCCCACTATTACATGAAATATGATTTACAAGTGACTTTTCGTGAGAATCTCTGTGACCTCTTTCCGAAGCGTGGTTTGTTCTCTACCAAGTTTAAACTTTGTACAAAGTCTGTGTTTTAGAGGGAAAAATATTCATCGGTTTTCATTCCAGTATAGAATTAAATTATGGCATGTAGTATTGTTATATGTACGCAAGTAAATATTATCCTTGAATAGTTCTGATATTTTGTATGGAACCCTTTGTATGCGAGTTAAGTTCGCACACGACCGATTATGTTTTTAAATCCGTTCGGTAGTTCCAAAAGTAACCCCTACAAAAAAAGGTTACTTCTTTATAATATTAGTACAGGTAAGACTTCAGTTTGAAACCGGATATTTTTAGAGAACTTTAACAATAATAAAGATGTTTTAACGAAATTTTCAACAGATTTGCGTTACTTAATGACAAATTCGATGTCATGTAAAGTACTGGAAGTGCACAATAAAAAAACAATAAAATACCATGTTTAATATCTACTACATTCCAGAGTACGGATTACCTAACTGAGAACTAATTGGACGCAAATGATGATAAATTCCACCAATTTTCGTGATGTTGTTACATTTGACAAAAGCACGGTAAGTATATTGAAAATTTTGTTAAAATGGCTTCATTATTATTAAAGTTAAAAACAAGAATTCGTGATTGTCTTGGAATGAAATCCTGTGTATTTTTGGTTGAACAAGTGGATTGGAGTTCTGTTATTTTCTGTGCAAAAATTATTTGCTGGACTGTACACTTACAACTCTTAAAGTTTGCCTCATCATCTTTAAACACTTTTTATAAATCTAACCTAGTTTGGGGTTATTTCATTGGTGCATTTTAGGTTTTCCAACTCTAATACTGTAAACGCTGTTTAAATGAAACACAACCAATGTAACTGCGGGTGAAAAGCATTATGATTTAATTCATTAAAAAGACAGATTATATTAACCAGTGATTCAAATAACCGGCGAACACCTTTATCAAAAAACTCAACCCCCCCCCCCCCCCCTAGAACCGAATTCTGGCTGCGCCACTGTTTGGTACTACTTAGTTATCCCGTCGACCAAAAATCTATCGCCAAATTATAAGATTAAATGGAAATAACGGTTGGTCGTAAATGTCACATTCACTTTACTTCAAGGAAGTTACACGTGCTTACGTCATCAAGTTATTTTTTTTCGACGTTTTATTTGTATTTTTATTAATGTTATACTATTTATTTGTTCTTTCATTATTAAAATACAACATATGTCAATTAATGTAATTTGGCGAGTGGTTTGGCGATTTATATAATTTGGCGAAATTGGTCAACGGGATAACTAAGTAGTACCATTTTTTTATTAAGATGTTCGTATTTTTTTTTTTTCAAACTCATAGAGCCGTTTTTATTCTTTATCCAAAAGAGTTAATTTGAATTTTTTTCGTTGCTAGAGTAACGGATGTAATGCTAGATATTTTGAGGTTTAGACGCCAAAGACACCGCCAAATTAGAAAAATATGAAAAATGTCATGAACTGTTGGACTTATAAGAATTTACTTGGCACCAATCGATTCAGCATACAAAAATACATTAAATTATGCTATCATTTGACGCATAATTATAATATCAGATTTTTAAGGAATTTTTTCCCTCTCCTTGCAAAAACGCCGTTAGGGGTGATACTTTAGAAAATCCTTTCTTAGCGATACTATATAGATATGCCATTTGGCGGTGACTCGATGATCGAAAATTAGTCCAATATCATTTGAAATATTACATAACAGAGGAGAAATTACGAAGAAAGACGAAGAAGAAATGACGAATTACAAAAGACTTGCAATTTTTTTTTATCAAAATGTTGAATTTTTCGATAATAATAACGCATGATTGTATAAATTTCCTTAAAAACTATCTTCATTTCCTAGATTTCGAAGGTGTGAATTTTCCTATAAATGATATTGGCGATATGACTTAAGAAAAAATGAAATAAACAATAGATAATATTTGCTTAAAAAATGGATAATATTCATTGATCTGAGTTCGGGTTTATAAAAATCACATGCTTTCGGAATTACGGTGAAAAACATTTTTAAAAATATGAAATTGTTTTACAATATGTATCTGTGGCAGAAATTCACAATAAAATTTAAGTATTTGATTCCATTTTTAAGATATTAACTGGTATCTATATGTTACAATTGAATATAAAAATGTACTCAAAAAAAGATCTCGTTCACTTGAAAAAACACCATTTATGAGAATATCCTCAAGCTAGTGTCACACTTATGCATTTTTGACTTAAAATCACATTGTTTGGCGACAAAAGTAAAATAAAAAATCGTAAAGAAATAAATAATAATTACACATGTAACTCACAATTACATCTGCTTGTTTCTTCTATAAGTTACTTGATGGGGTTTAGATAAAAATAAAAAGAAAAGAACAAAAAGAAAAAAAAGTCATTAAAAATTCATCTAATTAAATTTTCAGATTCATTTCTATAATCTAACGCAAGCGATAATGAGCCAAATATTGCGTATCAATTGTAATCTTTCTCATTAAATTAATTTTTAAGCATTATAAATATTTCTTTCAGGTTTAAATTAAATTACAAATATTTCTTTTAGGTTTAAATTAAATATATTCGTTTTTTAACATAATCCCTCATTTAAATGGATTTTTCTTTCTTTTTTGACAATTAAATATCTGTAATTATTTTTTCATTTATTTTCTAACGGATACAGCGATTTCAATTCATTTGTCACCAAAAAATACCCTCTGGCAACCTTTTCCTTCAAAATAACAATAAAATGTGAAATTTATTACCAAAAATCATAGTTATCCCTGTATATTTTACTCATAAACCACCAGGTGAATATTCTCTATCGAATGACACTATTTGCAAAAAAAATCCACCGGGAAGTTTTTGAAAACATTCGGGCGCAACTTTTAGATCTTACTGCTTTATAATATATATGATATGATATGATGATGATATGATATGATACCAATTGCGAACGATAATTGCTGTATGCGTGCTTTTAATTGCGTCATCTTTTTTCATGCTTAGCTAAATTTTCGCATATATCTACCCTATAACTATAAAATCCTAATGAAACGAATTTATGAAACGGATATTTAGTCCAGGGGAAATGTACATTTTACCTTGCAAAAGGTCGGGTAGAAGATTTTTTTTTTCTAAATTGTTTATAATGATGCCAAGATGGAAAAACCAAGTTTTCTAACAAAATTTCTTAAGGCTAAATTTTCTGTGGCCGAAAAACAACAAAATTTTAGGACATTTTTTGATTTTTTGGAAATATCTCGAGACTCGTTGCCGTAGCATACATATTATTTGTCAATTACAGTATTATAGAGGATAAAATTCTCTACAACTTTCATGCTTACAACTTTTTTATACACCCAATAGCAAGCGCAGTATGCTATTTCAAAAATGAGACACTTTTTTCAATTTTCTTAAAACCCGTGAAAAACGTAGTCTTTCCGCGATTATTCAAATGTTCCCCGCGGACTTAATTGTGTATGTCGACTTCTAAAAATTGGTAGCAGTAAATTATTTATTATTTGTACACTCACGTCTTTATTTTCATCTCAACAGACATTTTATATTCAATAAATTTATATAATTTTAAAAGTAGGGCAGAGTGCAGATGAATGAGGCAATTTTCATATTTAGACAGTAACTTTAAGTGTATACAATGTTAACTCCGAAGCATTGTTTAAAAGAACATTTCAACATATAGCAACTTATTGCCATGATAGTTTCAATTAAAAAAGACTTCTTGCTCAGTTTTAATAAATTTTATAATTTTAATAATTTTTATAATGCAAACATATTTTTCCAGGTATCAATGGAATAGGTGGGTCATTTTCAAAATCTGTCCATGTTTTGGAATAACAAAATCAAATTTTTAGAAATAATCAGAAAGTTTTAATTGTTTGTAAATAATTACCTTACCTCATAGACATTAATATACAAGCATCAGCAGAAACCAAATTACTAATTTAACATTTTAAAACTAATTTTTAAACTTAAATGCACTTGGTATAATAACATAAGTGAGCACGGTAATGACAGCTACAGTAATGACAAATTAAGCAAAATATTTTTATTTTTCCCCAGGCATAAATCGCAGCCATTATATCTTCTGGCCCATACAATGATTTTCTATTTCTCATATAATAAAAGCAGATTAGAAAATAAAAGTTCATTTAATTATCAATTAGAAATGGGTACGGTAATCACTTACAAAAGAATACTCACCAAAACATTCAAAGTCTTTGCTTGTTTTCTTGAAACTATAAAACTATTTACTCTATTCACCTAAACCTGATAACAAGTTGACTTTTAAAGAGTACTTTTGCCTTGATAAAAAGGTATGTGCTGTCCTCTAAAAAAATTCAGAGGAACGTTTTGTTAGAAGCATGGCAAGACATTTTTTCTTGGGACACGGTTTAAAAAAAATTATTAAGAATTATAGATAAGATTAATTAATGAAAATAAACATTTTTTTAATTAGTAACATCTTAATAAATAAAAAAAATATAAAAAAATTATAACCATCTGTTTTAAATAGAACTTTGTCAAATCTTTATCTAATAAATTGCTTGTTGAGACAACCTACGGTAAAGACATTTTGACTACAAAAGAATATATTTCTTATTTTTAAATTTTTTATAAATAATAATATATCTGTAAATTACCGTTAAAAAACATGATAGTTAAAATGCAATAATTAAAATTATGATATTTAACTATTTTTCTATGCAAATGTGATAGGACAGTAAAACATGACACTTTTTTTTTAATATCACCCAGGTATGAAAATTTGCGAAAAACATATTTTATTCCCCACTACAATGGTATATTTTATTTACCAATTATTCATAACATATGTTTTAATGTTTTACTGTTTTAAAGATAGCAAACATTGAATTGTAGTTCCATATAAAAGGGGGGACTCAAAAGATAAATATCTTTTATGTAAGAAAAATTTTTACCTTATAAAATAGCTACAATAAAAATGACACCAGATTATTTCACTAACTAATGTTATGCATTTATATCTTGTAAAATTTATAAATACTGTTAATATAATATTTGAGATCATTAGTTTTATAAAAAATATTTAAAAGATTAGTTTTAAAACATATTGTCAATTTTCCCCACTTATATCAGTAAATATAACATATCATTTTAGCATGCAAAAATATATAAAACTTTAAGATTATCTATTAATTGCTTTAAAGCTGAAACAGAATACTTTAAATTTCAGAACGGGTTCCAAACAGTTTTCCAAAAATGAAAGTGTCCGAATATATATATATATATATAAAAGCAACCAAACTCGAAAAAGTACAAAAGCACAACATTGGATATTGATCTCAGGTACCACATGAAAAAAAATTATTTAAAAGTAACAAAATACGAGCGAGATTTTTGTCAAGAACGCTCCCATATTTTTAATATTACCTTAGGTTAGACTCCCATAGGTTTAATATTGCCTTGCGAATGTCTTCGTGTGACTAATTTAGTCCCATAATTCATATAACTGTGACTTTAAACGCCTCAATACGGAAAATGAAATCTGTATATACGGAATTCGGTCTTTAAAGAAAAAGTATATATTTTTAAGAGAAAGAATATGAACAATAATACCTGCTAAAATGGAAACCTGTTTAAAGCGGAATATATTTCGGTACGTTTTCAAGGTTTTAATGAATCAATATTTGGCAAAGCTGATTACGTAGTTCAGCATTACGTATTTAATGCTTACACACTTAAAATTTTAAAAATCCGGCTACTAGAAATTTATTAAAATTCCAGTGGTAAATTTTCTTTTTAAAAGAGGGGGAGGGGGGGGGGGGGGGGGCGTGCCAAAATCCATGTTTGCCACGGGTGCAAAAAAGGTTAGTTTTAGCCCTGAAACACACAATTTACTGCTATTAATATATAGAAATTGACATACATGATTAAATCCTTGGGAAACATTTGAATAATCGGGGTACAACTGCGTTTATCACAGTTTTTAAGAAAATTGAAAAATTTGTCCTATTTTTAAAATGGTGTACTGCGCTTGCTATTGAGTGTATAAGAAAGTTGTAAACATGAAAGTCGTAGAGAATTTCATCCCCTTTAATATTGTAATTGACAAATAATATGCTACGGCAACGAGTCTTGAGATATTTCGAAAAAATCAAAAAATGTCCCAAAATTTTGTTGTTTTTCGGCCACAGAAAATTTAACCTTAAGAAATTTTGTTAGAAAACTTAATTTTTCCATGTTGGCATCATTATAAACAATTTAGAAAAAAAAATCTTCTACCCGACCTTTTGCAAGGTAACCCCCTTTTTTTGGTACATTTCCCCTGGACTACTTACGAAACGACTGAATTGAAACGAATTTATGTAACGATTGTTTGAAACGACTGATTAAACAACTGATTATGTTTCAAGTGATTTCTCCTAAAATATGGAATACTTTGCGATGAAATTAACACCAAAAATCCGTATTGATCCGCAGATCTCAAAACTGGTATTAGAATTTTTAAATTCGAATTAGTTTTCGAAATATTAATTTTTTTCTAATTTTAAATACTTTTTTCTAATGATGGCAACTCAAATTTTAATCATAACAGATAGTTTTTTCATATTTCAAAAAAGGTTATTATTTTAAACTAATTTGGCTACCAGTTTAGCCTCCCTTAAATGTATGCTAAGAAGTGCATCATGTTACATTTATTCATAATTCAATTTACTTGAACAATCTTCTGATAGAGAAATCAAGAACTCGGTATTTTTATGTTAGCGAGACGCAGGTGATAAATCGCCAAATATTTCTCCCGTCGCAATTTTTTTATATTTCATTAATTTCATTTAAAATATAATCTTTTTATTCATTTTATTTAAAATACAAAACTTTCATTTAAAACTGAAACGTTTAAATTGATGGCTTTCTTTTTTTAAAAAAACAAAACGAAAAGAAACATATTAGGTACAGATGCCATATACGCACCGGGGTACCTAATTAGTGCCAAAATGGCATTATTTTGATTGACATGGTAACCCAGCTATTGTTGTTTATTTAATAATAAATGTTTATTTACTTTTACTTCTTTTTAAAATTATATAAATTATTTTGTTCTATAGTTATCAATTATTATTTTTTTGTTGTTTCTTTTGAAAATAATAGAAAACAATTAAAAAATACGGTACTACTTAGTTATTCCGTCGACCAATTTCGCCAAATTATATAAATCGCCAAACCACTCGCCAAATTATACAAATTGACATAATTTTTATTTTAAATAACGAAAGAACAAATAAATTAGTATAACATTAATAAATATACAAATAAAACGTCGAAATAAAAATCACTTGATGACGTAAACACGTGTAACTTGCTTAAAGTCAAGACATTTACGATCAACCATTATTGGCATTTAATCTTATAGTTTGGCGATAGATTTTTGGTCGACGGTATAACTAAGTAGTACCAAAAATACATATGTAACTGGTATTCAAAAACGAGGTTTTCGCCAAATTTTCGTTAAAAAAAAAAAAAAAATCACGCCAAACTTGCGTTGCGTATATGACATCTGGCCAAATATTAAATAATGCAACAAACCATGATATTTAATTTCAACTTCAAATCAATGTTTTAATTTACCACTCGAAAAATAAAAAAAAGGCTAACTGGCGAGTTGAAAAAAAGCTATTGGCGAGATTTGCACCCAGCTAGCGTAACAGTACTAAGAATTCTTTGCGACCATGGCAACTTTTATGTAGTTTCATTCGAAAAAAAAAATTATTTTTTAATCAAAATGGAAAACTTTCGGCACAGATGTTATATACGACCCCATATTGGCGCGATTTTTTTTCTGACGCCAATGTCATATACGCAACGGGTACTTAAGTGGCGCCAAACTATCGTTACTTTGCTTGATATGGTAAGCCGGATGTTGTTTATGCTGTTGATGCTTTCCCCAAATTGGCGTCGGAAAAAATCGCGCCAATATGGGGCGTGTATGACATTTGTGCCAAACTTTCATATGAAAGGCGAAGGGATCAAACCGTATTTGTTTATGGCAGTTGACGACTTGAATTATTATAATATAGATGGAATGATGGCGATAGAATAATATTTGGCGACATATCACCTGTGCCTGGCTAATATTAAAGTTCCAAAATGGCACCTAGAGTATAAAAAGCGAAGTGGTCCGCCCGGAACTGTTGATGATAGTCACATGACTTAGGCTATTGTTATAGAGATTGTTTTAAAATACCGGGAGACAAAAGACTCTGTATACTTAATTCATTTTATTTTAGCTTCTTTTCAAATGTTTAACTGATCCTCTTTAATCAAAAACGAAAACAACCATTGGATGTCTTAACAGCAACTGATTCTGCCTTAAATTTTTGCAATCAAAGGGATTTGAAGGGAAACCCATTTACAGGGAGATCGCTACCGGTTTTTTCAGTATAATTCAATCTTCCCTAATCTTTTTAAAACCGATCAGATTAGCGTGTTATTAAATTCTGCAGTATCTGAACGGGGGTTGGCGATTTCCACACGATTTCCACATAATTTAAATTTTACTAAAGTATTTTGCTCTGATAATAAAAAATATTGAGCATATACAGGGTGTAGAAAGAGATATAGATATATTGTCGGCAATGGTTGCTATATGCCTGTACAACGTTTTAATTACAGGGTTTAATTTAGGGTTTCGTCAGATGAACGAAATCCTAAAAACATGCTGTGGGTGATTGTAACAAGATCCTAAAATTACATTACCATCAGCGATCTCCCAATCCCGAATTTAACATATATATTTGTTATTTTGTTTCATATATTCGTATTCTTTTGTGCGGCCCTGTAAAATAACTATCAATAGTATAAATCGTAGGCTAATTGAGAAATCAGGCTTGTTGCAAAGAGCCTAGGCTGAGCAAGGAAAAATAATGCCCGTGAACACGCAACCCCACTAGAACCTAAAAATTTCGTTTGAAAAAAAAACCGGAACCAAATCTGAACCCGCCAAAAATATTCCAAAGAACCATAAACGGATCCGAGCAAAACAAATTAATTTCTGTGAACACGTGACCCGACCCGAACCAAAAAAATTCATTTTGAAAAAAAAAAAACCTGAAATCTGATTCGAACCAAATCTGAATCCGACAAAAATTATATCCCCGAAAACCATAACCCGATCCGCAAGACAAAATAATTTCCGTGGACACGCAACACGACCCGAACCTAAAAATTCCAATAGAAACAACTCGAAATCTGAACCCGATAATAATATTCCAAAGAACCATAACCCGATCAGAGAAAGACAATTTGCATGGACGCGCAACCCGATCCGAACCTAAAAATTTTGTTTGAAAAAACCCCGAAATCTGACCCGAACCAAATCTGAATTAGACAAAAATATCCCCAAAAACCAAAACCCAATCCGAGCAAGACAAAATAATTTCCGTGGACACGTAACCTGACCCGAACCTAAAAATTCTTTTAGAAAAAGCCCGCAATCTGAATCAAACCAAATCTTAATCCGACAAAAATATTCCAAAGAACCATAACCGATCCAAGCAAGACAAAATAATTTCTGACGATATGCAACTCAAACCAGAACCTAAAAATTCAATTTGAAAAAACCCTAAATCTGACGCGAACCAAATCTGAACCCGACAAAAATATTTCAAAGAACCATAACCCGATCCGAACAAAACAAAATAATTTCCGTCGACATGCAACAGGACCCGAACCTAAAAGTTCCATTTGAAGTCAAACCGAAAACCTTCCATAAACCGTGTTCGGGTCGAGTTTCGGATTGAGTTCAAATAGAACTTTCAGGTTAGGATCGGGTTGCCTGTCGACGGAAATTATTTTGTCTTGCTCGGATCTGGTTACGGTTCTTTGGAATATTTTTGTCGGGTTAAAACTTGGTTCGGGTAGGGTTTCAGGTTAACTTCAAATGGAATTTTTAGGTTCTGCTCGTGTTGCGTGCTCACGGAAATAAATTTGTCTTGCTCCCCGATCCAGTTATGGCTCTTTGGAATATTTTTGTCGGGTCAGATTTCGTTTTTTTTCAATAATTGATTTTTAGGTTCTGGTTGTATTGCCTGTCCTCAGAAATTATTTTGTCTTGCTCAGATCGGTTATGTTTCACTGCAGTATTTTTGTCGGGTTCAGATTCTGGGTTTTTCAAATAGAATATTTACGTTCGGGTCGGGTTGCATGTCCTCAGAAATTATTTTGTCTTGCTCAGATCGGTTATGGTTTATTGGGATAGTTTTGTCGGGTTCAGATTTGGTTCGGTTCAGATTCCGGGTTTTATTCAAAGGGAATTTTTAGGTTCGGGTCGGGTTGCGTGTAGACTGAAATTATTTTGTCTTGCTCGGATAGGGTTATGGTTCTTAGGAATATTTTGTCGGGTTCAAATGTCAGTTTTTTTAAATAACATTTTCGGTTCGGGTTGGGATGCGTGTCCACGGAAATTATTTTGTCTTGTTCGGATCCGGTTATGGATCTTTGGAATAATTTTGACGGGTTCAGATTTGGTTTGCGTGAGATTTCGAGATTTTTTTCAAATTGAATTTTTAGGTTCTGGTTGGGTTGCATGTGCAGAGAAATCATTTTGTCTTGCTCGGATCGGTTTTGGTTCATTGGAATATTTTTGTCGGGTTCTGATTCCGGGTTTTTTTTTAAATAGAATTTTTAGGTTCGGGTCGGGTTGCATGTCCTCAGAAATTATTTTGTCTTGCTCAGATCGGTTATGGTTTATTGGGATAGTTTTGTCGGGTTCAGATTTGGTTCGGTTCAGATTCCGGGTTTTATTCAAAGGGAATTTTTAGGTTCGGGTCGGGTTGCGTGTAGACTGAAATTATTTTGTCTTGCTCGGATAGGGTTATGGTTCTTAGGAATATTTTGTCGGGTTCAAATGTCAGTTTTTTTAAATAACATTTTCGGTTCGGGTTGGGATGCGTGTCCACGGAAATTATTTTGTCTTGTTCGGATCCGGTTATGGATCTTTGGAATAATTTTGACGGGTTCAGATTTGGTTTGCGTGAGATTTCGAGATTTTTTTCAAATTGAATTTTTAGGTTCTGGTTGGGTTGCATGTGCAGAGAAATCATTTTGTCTTGCTCGGATCGGTTTTGGTTCATTGGAATATTTTTGTCGGGTTCTGATTCCGGGTTTTTTTTTAAATAGAATTTTTAGGTTCGGGTCGGGTCGCATGTCCTCAGAAATTATTTTGTCTTGCTCAGATCGGTTATGGTTCATTGAGATAGTTTTGTCGGGTTCAGATTTGGTTCGGTTCAGATTCCGGGTTTTTTTCAAATGGAATTTTTAGGTTTGGTTCGTATTGCGTGTAAACTGAAATTATTTTGTCTTGCTCGGATCGGGTTATGGTTTTTTGGAATATTTTTGTTGGGTTAAGTTTTGGTTTGAATCGAGTTTCAGGTTGACTTCAAATGGAATTTTTATGTTCTGGTCGTGTTGCGTGTCCACGGAAATTAATTTATCTTGCTCGGATCTGTTTATGGTTCTTTGGAACATTTTTGTCGGGTTCACATTTGGTTCGGATTTTTTAAAATGGAAATTTTAGGTTGGGGTCGGTTTGCGTGTCCACGGAAATTATTTTGTCTTGCTCGTATCGGATTATCGATCTTTGGAATATTTTGTCGGGTTCAAATGTCGTTTTTTTTAAATAAAATTTTCAGTTCGGCTTGGGGTGCGTATCCACGAAAATTATATTGTCTTGCTCGGATCGGGTTATGGTTCAATGGAATACTTTTGGCGGGTTCAGATTTGGTTCGGGTCAGATTCCGGGTTTTTTTTCAAATGGAATTTTTAGGTTCGTGTCGGGTAACATGTCCACGGAAATTATTTTGTGTTGCTCGTATCCAGTTACGGTTCTTTGGAATAATTTTGTCGGGTTCAGATTTGATTCGCGTTTGATTTCGGGGGTTTTTCAAATTGAATTTTTAGGTTCTGGTTGGGTTGTTTGTCCTCAGAAATTATTTTGTCTTGCTCGGATCGGTTTCGCTTCATTGGAATATTTTTGTCGGATTCAGATTCCGGGTTTTTTTTTTCAAATAGAATTTTTAGGTTGGCGTCGGGTTGCATGTCCGCAGAAATTGTTTTGTCTTGCTCGGATCGGTTATGGTTCATTGGGATATTTTTGTCGGGTTCAAATTCCGTTTTTCTTCAAATGGAATTTTTAAGTTCGCGTCGGGTTGCGTGTAGACTAAAATTATTTTGTCTTGCTTGGATCGGGGTACGGTCTGTTGTAATTTATTTTTCGGGTTCGGGTCGAGTTATGGGTTAATAAGCCTAAAAAAATATAATAATATCATCCTTTACAAGAAAATATCATGCTGTAGGATAGACAGACAGACATCCATAGAACGATAACCTTCCGGAGCAATAAACACTCATCTCTTTCCTTTTAATCATCCACAATCGTTTCTAAATTTCGTTGTACGAATATTAAAAAAAATCTGTTAATTTCCAGCCAGTAGACTGACAGCCCGATTTAGCCTGTTGTAAGTCATACATCAGGCCAGATCTCTTACAACAGGCTAAAAACGGTCACCGTGTCATAGAACATCTTGGAATGTCTATATATTATCAAAACCTATTTCCATGAAAAGACGATAGGCCTTCTAGCGGCAGAAAAGAAAAGATATATACGAATCGTTAGATTACAAAATAAAATAAAAAGGAGTATTTTACAACATCCCTCCTTAATCTAGCGGTTCGAAAAAGAAATTAATTTAGTTTTTCCCTTAATTTTAAAAATTGGGGTCTGGGAAGAGGCTTTGTTAATACATCTGCAATCATTTCTTTTGAACTACAGTAATCAACAAGCACTATATTTTGTTCTTGTAAATGTCTAATATAGTGATATTTGACGTCAATGTGCTTGGTTCTTGCACTATGTTTCCCAGTTTATGTTAGTACTATACAAGATATTTATTATCTTCATATAGCATAATAGGTAAGGATTGTTTGAGACCTAAGTCTTCTAGTAGAGTCAGCAACCATTGTATTTCTTGTGCAGCATTTGCAGCAGCTATATATTCTGATTCGGCAGTGGACAGAGCAATACAATTTTGTCGTTTTGAGATCCATGATATTAAATTGTCTCTAAAAGAAAGATGTTGCCGCTTGTAGACTTTCTGTCCGCTTTGTCACCAGCCCAGTCTGCATCAGAATAGTAAGTGAGAATTGGGTCAATTGGCTACTTATAACAAGATTCAAGTTCTTTGATGTGTTCAGATACATGATAATCTTTTAAACTGATTTCCAGTCTTTTTCTGATGGTTTTTAAATCTTTTGGCTTAGTATATTAACTGCTAGGGCAATGTTGCGAGACACTATTGCTATGTTAAGAAGAGCTTCAATGGCTTGTCTATATTCATTATTATCGTCAAAAAAATTACTGTCATCTTAATTTTTTGAGTATGAAGTTTCCATTGGAATGTATATGGGCTTCTTCTCTACTATGTTAAACTTCCTAAGTAATTCTTCAATTTTATTTTTCTGATTCAATTCAAAGCTTCCATCAATATTTCTTTAAACGTTGATTCCAAGATAATGTTTCACTTCACCTAAATTTTTAACTTCGAAGTTTCCTTTCAGAATATCAATCACTTTGTTGATTTTTGTTTCATCTTTACAAGAAATAAGAAGATCATCTACGTACAGAATAGTTAGTATATTTTCATTTTCATTTGTTTTTCTAAATAAACATGCATCTGCCATACTTTGCTTGAAATTGTTTTTCAGCAAAACTTCTGCTAGCTTTTGATTCCACGCATATGCAGCTTGTTTAAGCCCATATATAGATTTTCTTAATTTGCAAACTTTCTTCTCATGATTAACTTCAGGTTCAACATATCCCTCTGACTGTACCATATAGATATCTTCCTTGAGGTCTCCATGCAAGAATGCTGTTGTGATATCAACTTGTTTGACATGCATATTCTTCTGAGCTGCAGCTGTTAAAAATGCTCTTATGGTTGTGTGCTTGACTACTGGTGCAAAAGTTTGATCGTAATCTGTTCTGAACTTTGGGTTGAAATCTTTTGCTACGCGTCTTGCTTTATATCTTTCAACTATGCCATTTTCGTTCAACTTGGCTCTAAACGTCCATTTACAGATCTTTACAAGATCCCACGTACGATTCTTCTTGAGATATCGCATCTCTTCTTCGATTGCTTTGAACAATTTCTTATTTTCATCAGGATTTAGAGAATTCAGTTCTTTGAAACCAGCAGGTTCTTTCACTGCTTCTCCTGTAAAATAAGTTAATTTTTCTGCGGTTTTCCTTTATTAATTCTATGAGATCTTCTTGGTTCCAATAGTGTCGGAGATTGTTTCTTCATAATATTTGAATCTTCTTGAGATGTTTCTTCATTCACTTCTTCTTCTTCATTCTCTATTTGTTTTGGTGGAACTACTGTAATTTCCTTATCGGAAGTTGTTTCTTCAATGAATCTGACTGTTCTACTTACATGGTGTGTTCACAAAGTTTCAAGACTGGTCTGATAATTCAAAATTTATTAAACATATTTGTACCGCGAACTAAAATTCTTCTAAATATGACCCTTGGGCATCAACACACCGCTGCCAGTGTTTTTTCCATAGTTCATAGGCCCCATAGAAGTCTTCGCACGAAAGGCTGTTAAGGGACCTCGTCGAAGCTGCCTGGCTCGCTGGAATCGTGTCGAATTGCTTCCCTTTCAGGTCTTTCTTGACCCGGGGGAACAAAAGAAAGTTGCTGGGAAAAAAGTCGGGGCTGTAAGGGGCTTGCAGCAGTATTGCCACGTTAAATATAGCCAAAACTGATGAACACTCCAGAAAAAAACTGACTTGACCCGCTGCGTCCGTCCAGACATCAGAAACGATTGGGTTGTTCCCCACGACAATGCACCCTTTCACACGTCGCTCGCCGCCACCGAAGTTTTCTCTATCTTTAATGTGGCAATACTGCCGCAAACCACCTACAGGACCGGTCTAGCTCCCAGGACTTTTTTTTTGCTCCCCCGGATCCAAAAAGACCTGAAAGGGAAGTGATTTGTCAGGATTCCAGCGACGCAGGCAGCTTCGACGAGGTCCCTTAACAACCTTTCGTGCGAAGACTTCTATGGAGCCTATGAACAATGGAAAAACGCTGACAGCGGTGTGTTGATGCCAAAGGGTCATATTTCGAAGAATTTTAGTTCGCGGCACAAAAATGTTTAATAAATTTTGAATTATCAGACCAGTCTTGAAACTTTGTGAACACACCATGTATAATCACATTATGGTTAGGTATTAAAATCCGACATCTTTACTTCTGTAATCATAGCCAATCATAATTCCTTCTACAGCCTTCTCGTCTAGTTTTCCTCTTTTGATTTTGTGAATGTGTGCGAATGCTTTAGATCCAAAAACTCTGATGTTTGATAAATCTGGTTTCCGGCCATTCCGTAACTCATACAGTGTTTTAATTTTGGCTTTAGTAGGCCAGCTATTCTGCAAATAATTTGCTGTCATTATGGCTTCTCCCCAATATTTGTGTGGCATGTTGGCTTCAGACAAGAGGAGTTTTGTCGTCTCCATTAAGCTTCTATTCTTTCTTTCCGCAATTCCATTCTGTTGTGGTGAATGTGGCACTGTGAACTGGCGCACAGTTCCATGATTTTTCATGAATTCTTCAATTTCATTGCTTATATATTCCCCTCCATTGTCGCTTTTAAGCGTTTTTAGCTGCTTATCGAATTTATTTGTAGTCACAGCGACGTATTCCTTTAGTTTAGAGTAATTTTTATTTTTGTTTGTTATTAGATAAATCATAGTGAAACGTGAGAAGTCGTCAACGAAATTAAGGAAGTAACGCTTCCCACCGACTCTGATGGTTTTCATGGTGCCACATAGATCACTATGCACAAGTTCAAGCGGACTCTTTGCTTTGAACTTTGATTCATTCGGATAGGGAAATTCTAAAAGTTTATTTTTAATACAATTTTCGTAACTATTATTTTTTTCGCAGTTATCAACTTCGATGCCATCAGCGAGATTTTCCCTCACAAGTTGCTTAATAGTATCTGAATTTCGGTGCCCATGGCGTTTGTGCCATAAATTAATGCAGTTTACATTTCTGCATTTCAAAGCGAACGTTTGGTTTTTGCTGTTCTCTGTATATTCATTTTGTGTTACCTTATAAAGACTATTATTACTTGAAACTGCTTCTAAGTACGCAATTTCATTCTTTGTAACGAAGCATTTTCTTTCATTAAATGTAACTGTAAATCCTTTTCAGTAATTCTTTTTACCGATATTAAATTGCCTTCAGGCAAGAAATATACATTCATTAAAATAACATCATGACTAGTTCCATCAGACAATTTTGTTAAATGTGAACGTTACCGATTCCTTGCGAAAACAAACTTTTTCCATTTGCAATAATAATTTTCACAGGTTCCGCGTTCGAATTAAAATCTGTAAACATATTTATGTCAGTAGCGAAAGTGTTTTTTTGCACCGCTATCTATATAGAAATCTCCGTTAAAATCTTACGTTAAATTACAGTTTAGTCTTAAGGGGGTCCGGGACACATTTTCAAAAAATTTTTATTTATTGAGTTAAAATTTTGAAATTTTTTGTGATGGTTAACCATATCATTTGTAAACAAAATCGCATGATAAAACGTCTCATAATTTTTTTTAAAAAATTTAAAATTTAAATTTTGTTAAAAAAGTGGGGTAGTTTAAAATCGTTATAACTCGAAATATTATTTATAGAATTTCAATTTTTTTTCATTTAAATAAACAGAAATATATAAATTTTAATTTAGAGTCAGCATTTTAAAAAATATTAATTAAAAAAAATTAAAAATATTTAACGAAAAAATTACAAAAAAAGTGGTACAACTTAAAAAAAAAATCATATTTTCAAAAGTAAATATTTTTTTCAAATATGCTGGCTCATAAGTAAAGTAAAATAATTGAAAACGATATGTTCCGAGTTTCAACCCTGTATCTTTAACGGTTCTCGAGTTATAAGAATTTAAACACGAGAAATGGTGAAAAAAACCTATCATGAAGAAAAACGCAATTTCACAAGAACTCGTTTCCTTGACAACCATAGTTTGAAAGGCAGATTTTTAAAACAAACCAAAACGAAAAAATTAATATTTCCTGTTCTAATTAAGATAGAAACATGATTTAAACATCATTTTAAGCAGAAAACGGCAGAGAAATTTTTAATCCAATAAAAAAAAAATTGAAAATTTGAAGATATTTGTGTCCCGGACCCCCTTAAAGTGTATTCTTCAATATTTCTATTTTCATTATTCAAGACAGAATTAGCTTCACGATTCATTTGATTATTTTTATTTAATGGATTTTTATCGCGAGCTGTATCCTGAGTTTTTATTTCTTTTATTTTTCTCTCACTAGATTGCCTGCAATCTTGGTTAGGCTAATGTCAGACGAACGTCTTTTTGCACGCTTTTTTCCTTACGTATTATCCCTACACAATGCTGGACAGTAGCCTTAGAATTGGAATTTTGTCCGATGGTTTGCATACAGACTTTATTCTGATTCATGTTTTTATCATTCGTTATCATGGAGATAAAATTAGATCTTCTGAGATCAACGTTTTGTTTCTTATTATTTTTTCTTTGTAATGGAGAATAAGATTTATTCCAATTACGACTTTGAAAAGTTTTGTTGTTCAAGTGGATAGCATTCGTTTTGGTCGTGGTTTGTTTTCTTGCAATACGAGCAAAATGTGTCACTTTTAGGCCGGTTTTGTTTAAAAACATTGAATTAAAGACTTGTGAAACTCCACGATTGTTATTCATTTCTATTCTACTATTATATTCGGCTGTCAGCTTATTTTTTATTAATTGGGAATTTAGTTCGATTTCAGGTCTCGCCTCCATGGCAACAATTAAGTTGTCGTAAGATTTAGGAACTGAGACTAAAAGCAATGCAGCTATGTGATCATCTTTTATTTTCTCACCAACGGCTTTAAACCTATCTACTAATTCGAACATTTGAGCGATGTGCTCATTCATGTTACCATCTTCTGGCATTTTGTAGCGCATAATTTTCGTACTAAGAAAAGCTTACTAGATAAGTTCGATCGTTTGAGAATAGCTTGAAGCTTATTCCACGTGGCTTTTGCCGTTGTTTCATATTTGACATGAATAATGTGAGAATCTTCTATGCATAAATTAATTAACGCTCTTGCTTGTCTATCGCATTTTAAATATTTATCATCCGGATTTTCTGGAAATTCATCCTCAATTACATCAAATAAATCCTCTTTTATAAGAATCATTTGCATTTTGAATTTCCAAATGGAAAAAATGTCATTACTTAGTTTCGTAATATTATTCTCTGCCAAGGATGCCATTTTGCTTATGTTTAATAATTTGTCATTCGTTTTTGTTTTACTACAGCTAATAAATATTATTTAAAGTTTTATTTTATTTAAAACAACTCAAATCAATATTAATAATATATTAGGGCTTCAGTATCGTGATCTGTAAGCAATTGATATAATTTTATTCGATATAAACAGTAACGGAATATAGGTTAGGCTTATCTTATATTATACTTGTTTAAATAAATAAAGTTCATGCTTACTTTTCTCAGCAGCGTAGGTTAGCTTGTAGTAATGAAACTTGACCAATAAATAAACGAGGTGGAACCCGTCGAACTTCGACGAAGGAAACTGTTTATAAAGGAACTGTTTCATTGAATTATAATAAACCTATAACATTTTACAATAGAAAATGCATCTTAAATTGGTTAGTCTAACTCTCAAACAAATATCATTTTACTAGATTAATATTAACACAATTATTCTAATTGGTAAACAAATCATATTAGATGTAAATTTCCAACTGGGCGAAAAATGTCCGGACCAGGATTCGAACCCGGGACCTCCTGGCTGAAGCCGCCAGTGCTCACTAGCGTAATCACTTTTGAAAATAATATCTTCATAGTATCTTTCTATAACATATTTTAAATTTAAAAAATATGAAGATTATTGATTAATAGTTCTGGTAGGAACAATAAAATTTCCCCTATGGAATGCGACCCCTGGTTGTCTGAATTTTTAAAATCAAACTTTAATCGCATATGTAATCAGTAAAATATAATAAAAAGCAGTTATTATGATGAAGTTGTCAATTAAGTCTCTTATGCTTCGTTTTCCCGAATCAAACGATAAAATTTATTCTAGTTTGATACGATCAGATTTTTTTTTCCTGTAAAATCTAAACCCGAGATCATTTTCACCTTCTCATAATTTACATATGTACTTCTCATATCCGTATTCCTAATGTTTAAAAAAAATGGTATTTTAATTTAATCATTTTAAATTCATTTTAACTCATAACTTGAAGTCACGATTGTCAACAACATATATTTGCATGTGAACAATCGCACTCGTACTTCCTATACTAATCTAAATACCGAATAGTAAAAATGTATTTAAAATATTATGTTTTTAGACGCATTTGTGTTAAAATGTTTAGTATTATCTGAGATATTGATCGTTTTCTTTTAAATCTGACGTCATTTTCACGTTTTCAGCCTTTGCCTAGTGTCTCAAAATTAGTGTTAGCAATCATGCAGAAGAAAAAAATATGGAAACTTTATAAGGAAAAATGCGTGTTTTCAAAAGCATTTTACGTCATTTTCCATTCCATTCAAAATATTTTGCTGCAATAGGTCCCTAATGGGATTTTGCGCCACTTAATCCTATACAGCAAAATTTAAATCATAGAAAAAAAAATATATATTTTTTAATTTTATCAAAAAATGGCATGAATAAAGATAAATAAAGCTCATTATTCTCTCAGTTCTGCAATAATGAAAGCTATCTAATTACGATCATTTTGAAGAAATTTCATAAAATATTTTTTAAATTGAAATATTAAACGGATAAATAAAATTGCATTCTTTCAGCTTTCTGATACGAAATAAACAATTTTGAAGGACAAACACATTTATTTAAAATGAGTTTTCGTAAAGAGAAAGAGTTATATCTTTTGTAAAATATTTTTGCTATAAAAGAAACATTTAATTGATGATTAGAAACGAAATAAAACCAAAATTCACCGGATTCAGTCGGTATTTTTGACATAGCATGTATTTTAATTTCAGTTCTTATGAGGAAATGGCAACAAAAAAGTACAATAATCTATTTTCCCTTTACTTTTAATAGAAATGGAGTACTTCTGTTCCCACAATTACAAAATTGATACTAAAAACTATAAAAAAATTAATATCTCAAAAATAAATTGAGATAAAGCTATCAAACAAATTGCATTTAAAAGTACATTTTTTCCTTATACGACGGCATATAACCTGAAAATGTGCGATGCGTTGAAGTTTAAAAGTTTTCAGTAGCGAAAATTGCAAAACGAAAATTCATTTCAAATTTGAAAGTGTTGCCATTCGCAGAATGACGGATGCGTTACGCACAGATATGTTTGTCCTTTATTTAAGTATTGCGCGGCAGCGCAATACTTATTTATTTCCAGTGTCACTTCTCAATGTTAATTTAACATGGAAAAGCCTACGGAGATGGTAACTTTTTCATTTTTTCTTCCCATCTTTTTGTCCCTGATGCCACTCATTTTTTATTCTTTCTAATTCTAATGATATTATAAATTTAAAGTGTAAAAACGTTTGCCTAACGTCAAGGTCAAAACGAATGGTAAAATGCCTTTGCATATGGATGAATTATAACATAGAGCCATTTTTTTTTTTTTTTTTTAGATTATTCAAATATTTTTCTTAATAATTCCAATTTTCGCTTTTTTAATTGAAAATCAACGGACATTTTTCATAGAAAATGTAACATTTTTCCTTCATTGCTGCAAAAATTTCAAAAGCCGTAATAATAATTAATTTCTTTTTAGTTGAAAGATTTTCACGTGAAATATTAAATTGAGCTAGTTATTTTTTTACAAAAATTAAAAAGGTGAATATGGCGTCATAGTGGAAATAAAAAGGATATTTTCAGAATAAGTGTTTGCTTTGGTCAAGTTTATATTTTAGTAAAAAGTTTCTAGTGGATAGCTATTTTTACGCAGGTAGCGTACTTAATGGGGAATTACGTAACTTAAATTTTAAAATGTATTTTTTTATCCGAGATGAGAACTATTTATACCCCAAGTTAAATTTAGGTAATAATTTTCGGATGTGTTTAGAGCACCCTTTGGGAGAGAATGAGGTTTAAAAATTTAAGTAAAACTTTTATTTTTTAATTTCTACTGTATCACAACTATAATATTGTTAAATATTAGCAGTAAGGATTCAACACAATTTACATTTACAATCATAGCGTTCCTGAGTGGGAAATAGGGTATCTAAATTTAAGTGAAGTTAATTTTTCATGTTTTGATTGTAGATTTTTTACTTTCAGATTAGAAGTTTTTGTCCAAACTACCGCAACCTGCATTACTACAGTGGTGAAATATTTTGAATTACTCATTGATAAACTGCATCCCACATTGTGATGCAATACCGCATACATCAAAGTCTGATGATGATACTCTCTATTAATTTTGAAATGCGTTCGTCTGAGTTCATTAGTTATTAAAAAACTTGACATATTAAACAAAAACATAATTTGAATAACAAATTAAAAAAACAAAATTTATTTCCTACTTTGTTTAAGCCCGAGAAGGGACAGATATTAAGTTATTTCATTCAATTAGTTCTACATTTAATGTTAAATTTTTGTAACAAATTAGTTAAGCCAATTGAAGATTAAAAAACAAAAATAAAATTCATACAATATGATACTTAAAACAGTCCTAAAAAATTAGCTTCCGTTCAAATGAAATCGAAATAAATCTTAGACTTTTTTTTAAGTTTTGTATTTTGCATGCATCTTATCATTTTATGCAGAATTGTCATAAACATAATACAAAATCTGCAATAAAAATAATTTCAATTAATAATGGAAAAAGTCTAAGATTTATTTCGATTTCATTTGAACCGAAGCTAATTTTTTAGGACTATTTTAAGTATGATATTGTTAAGTTTAAGTATGATATTGACTTTTTTTTAAGTTTTGTATTTTGCATGCATCTTATCATTTTATGCAGAATTGTCATAAACATAATACAAAATCTGCAATAAAAATAATTTCAATTAATAATGGAAAAAGTCTAAGATTTATTTCGATTTCATTTGAACCGAAGCTAATTTTTTAGGACTGTTTTAAGTATGATATTGTATGAATTTTATTTTTGTTTTTTAATCTTCAATTGGCTTAACTAATTTGTTACAAAAATTTAACATTAAATGTAGAACTAATTGAATGAAATAACTTAATATCTGTGCCTTCTCGGGCTTAAACAAAGTAGGAAATAAATTTTGTTTTTTTAATTTGTTCTTCAAATTATGTTTTTGTTTAATAATATAGATAGATAGATAGATAGATAAGGCAGCATCATATTTCACTTAATATTTATAGCAGGACTTCACATGAATATTTTACATTGATCTGGACAGAACAGCAGACATCACCATTATAAAACACAATCAGCACTCAACTACAAATAACATAATAGAACATCTTGGAATGTCTATATATTATCAAAACCTATATTTCCATGAAAACACGATAGACCTTCTAGCGGCAGAAAAGAAATGAGATATACGAATTCTTAGATTACATAATAAAATAAAAAGGAGTATTTTACAACAAATATAACTACCCTTTTTGATACAGAATGACATAGAGCACAGAATACTAATTGTTTCATTTAGTTTAAGTGTATTTTTACTTTTTTCTATATTTACACGAAGAAAGTATTGGATTCGTGAAAAAATTTGACTGTCGGTTTTCGGCGGATATGATTACGTTTTAGAAGGTCCTGAACGCGATTTGACTATTTTTAGAAAATGTCTGTATGTGAGTCTGTATGTAACACAAATTTTGTGGGTGCTCTATCTTAAGAACTAATGCACGGAATTTAATAAAACTTTACATTCAGTTAGTCCCTGATATAAATTGGTGCTGATTACTTTTTGGCGTAAATCGTCTAATAGGAAGCGTTGATGTGCTGCATTATTCACGATTTCCGCAATGGCTATATCTCAAGAACTAATGCACAGATTTTCATAAAAATTCAGATTCAGTTATACCTTGACATAATTTGGTGATGATTACGTTTTGGTTTAAATCGCGCAATAGGTGGTGCTGCTATGCTGCCTTTTTCACGATTTCGCAATTGTTCTATCTCAAGAACAAATACACGGATTTTCATCAAACTTCAAATTCAGTTAAACTTTGGCATAAATTGTTGTTGAATAAGTTTTGATGTGAATCTTCCAACAGGTGGCGCTGCTATGCTGCATTTTTCAGGATTTACACGATTTTAATGACACTCATATCTTAAGAACTAATTCACGGAACTTCATGAAACTTCATATTCTGTTGGACCTTGACGTAGGTTAGTGCTGATTAGGTTTTCGTGTAAATCCTATAACAGGTGGCGCTCCTAAGCTGCATTTTCCATGATTTTCGCGATAGCTGTATCTCAAAAACTAATGTACGGAATTAAATCAAACTTCATATTCTGTTACACTTTCACATATTTAGACCCTTATTAGGCTTGGGTGTATACAGTGCTACAGATATCGCTTTTATGCTCTTTGGATTGGGAATGTTTATTGCAGACTTCTAAGAGAGTGGATGCCGAAATTAACTTATTTGTTTGAAAGATGCGATGCTTATGGGTCAATATCTGAAAACCGGATAATTTCATTCCAAAATTTTTATTTTTTAAAACTAATGTTCCAACTACCACATACAATTATATACTATGATACATGTTTTGTCACTTAAATACTGTAGCGTTTTGAGATCAAGGATGTATATTTTATGCGTAGGATAAACTTTTATGGAAGAAAGTGTCTGTTAACATTATAATCAGTGTCTAATAATTGGGACTGAGGATGTTTTTGTCTTAACAGCTGCACAACCCGTTTGTTCAATCATTTTGCACACATGTAAATTATTAAATGTGCCATGTGACATTTGTATGTTACATAAATAAAGTTGCAGTAAGCTTATTTTTATAAATAAAAAGTTAAATATGGGGACATGGATGATGCTATAAAAAATACTCTTTCCTATTCAGAACAAAAACTAAATGTTTCTAAATGTGAAACAAAGAGAAGAACAACTTACCTTCATCTTGAACTAGTTGAACTTTAGTTGCTGTGGCAATGGAAATAATTCTGCCAGCGCCACCTAGTATCTGTTAACCTAAATGTGTGTTTAGAGGGACTGGTCAACCTCAGGGATAAATATATTTACTACAATATTTTACTATACAATCTATACTAATAAAGGAGAATTATATTTTCTCATACTGTATATATTTATGTATAAATATATAACAGCAAAAGTTAATAATATTTATAGAAATGTTTGCAGCATACAGTTAATATTGGATATTTGTACTTGGGGACAGAGACTGAAATGATGATTTCGTTTGTTTAAAGCTTAAAATTAATTATTTACACATCATTGTATGTCCATTTATCATTGGTAATTGTTGTAACAAATGTCACAATATATTACATTTTTCAGCTTTTGGTTTCAGTATAATTAATGAAATATTATTGGCAGTGCACGCAAATTGTCCAATTTCCAGATATTGACCCTTATATCTCCTTTTAAAATGCCCAAAATTCAAGGAACCTGTATCTTTAGAATCCTCATGATGGAGATTAGCATAGGTTGTCATTTAGTTTTGGCACTGTGATTGAGAATTTTGAAGTATTAACATGTATGGGATAGAAGGAAATTTTGGGATTGCCACATCCTACTAGTTTTATATGTATAACTTTGCAATTCAATCTTATAACTGATTATTCTTTAATTTTATCCATTGTTTTAAATAGGGTGGATTTATTAGCTTATTTCTTGGGTTGGGTTGCATGATTACTCTCATGAGCACATCTGATGATGATAAAAACATAAAAACAAGATTATTTTACCTCTCGACCGCTGCATTTCTGTTTGGTAAGTAATTTTGCATATTTATCATTTTAATGTATTTACGTACTGCCAGAGGTGGATATTTTTCAGAAAAACTTACTAGTTATGGAATTCTATTATTATCAGCCAGCAAGACGGAACATTACTACAGTCAGAAATTGTTGAAAAAACTTCCGCGAATGCAAAAATATTTCATTTTCAATGCATTTTCATGGTTTTATGCATTCTATATGTATACAGGGTGCAATATGCTATCTATCGCCGACCTTTAATTTCTCAACCATTGGTCGTAGACATATAGTTCCAATTACAAAAACGTTTCACATGAAGTAAATATTAATGCTGTAGCATTAGTTAAAGTAAAAAATCAATTTTATAAAAATTACGAAATCTAACATTTTATATGGTCCCCCAGTCCCTATAGTTATATTTAGTAAAAGTTTACGCATATCATAACACATATAAAACAAAAAGTTTGACATCTGTACTACAAAAATTGACAGAGTTATTAAATTTCAAATTTTGAGACTTTTGCACATGATTTTGCCCTTCATTGAGGGATCAGTTAAAAGATGAATTAAGTAATTCGAGATCAAAATCAGGTTGCTATGTCCTTTTTACGGCGAAACCACCTTTAGTCGGTATCGCCAAATCGGGGTATCACCAAAGAGGGTTATTTCAACTAAAAATTTGAGCTGACTTTTAGGGGTCGTATACAAAGTGAAGAATGAAATATTAAAATTAAACATAAAAATAAATATCAATTTATTATAATATCGAGAACGGTCTACTATAAAAAATGAATACATAAAATGCCGGAAACTACTAGAGATACTGCTCAAAGTGTTCTCCATTGGTGGCAATGCACAATGGTATGCGTGACAGTACTGAGTCCTGGACACGTTAGAGCATAGCAGATGTCCAAACTGTGCGACAATCAAGGATGATGCGCTGCTTCAGATAAACCGTAGAAGTATTCACAGTCACATAGACTTATGCCTTGATGTAACCCCAGAGGTAGAAGCCCATGGAAGTCAAGTCCGGTGAACGCGGTGACCACTCTACCGGACCGCCATATCCAAGGATCTGTTGGCCGAATTCGGTGGCCAGATACGCCCGGACGTTTGATGTTTTATGCAGAGAAGGCCCCATCATGTTGAAACCACACCCGGCATGCATGTCGGAGAGCAACTCTTCATAACAGTCACGTACCGTGTTTTGTAGCAGATGCTGGTAACGATCGCCCGTTAAGGTCCCATAGTAGAAGATGGGTCCAACAATCTAGGTTCTCCATATACCGCACCACACGTGTCGTACTGTCTGGGCGATCTGGAGGTTTCCAGGTCGCAGCATCCTTTTGATTGTCGCACAGTTTCCACACCTGCTATGCTCTAATGTGTCCAGGACGCAGTACTGTCACGCATTCAATTGTGCATGTGTGTGGAGAGAAAGAGAAAGGGGGGGGGAGCGAATGACTAAAGATGATAATTCGAAATTAAATTATGTTTTTCTAAGCAAATTTTTAAATTATTATAATTTAATTTTAATTTTATAAATAATTTTACTAAATTATATCCTTATAAGTTCTTTCTTATAAATACATTAATATTTATTTTAAATAACATTAGAATTGCTAATTATTGAAAGTGCAAAAATCTAAATGTCAAGAAAAGCATACATTTTAGTCACCTAAGTGCTTTATCAATTCAAGACATCAAAACAGATGGCAAAATATGCAGGAAATTTGTTTTCGTGAGAAATTTAACTATGCATCCGTGAAGGGTTTTCCAGTGCTCCTGTAAGTCCTATTGATGTGCAAACTATTTTGAGAGCGATAATAAAATCAAATTTTAATTGAGCCATTCAATAATTTAAAAAAATAATTACGAATAATATCAATAGAAATTGGATGGGCGGAGAGGTCAAATTATTGGGTGGGCTCGCGCCCCATGGGCCTATATTAGTTGGCGCCACCGACCCTTGGGTACTTCAGACATTTTTTACTATACTTTTATCAAAACTAAGACTAAGAGTGTTCGTAAATAAATTTTTTCTAGGAAAGGAGCAAGGGTGCCCATATGGGAAGGCAAGGAGGGGCTTGAGCACCCCCCCCCCCTAGATTTTGGTTTTGTCAAACTTTTTTTAATATAAATCAGTTGCAAGATATGAAAATTTTATCTTGCAAAGACAAAGCATAATAAAACCTGCATCGATAAGATCAGAAGGCACCGGAACAGTTTTCCGTTTTAAACGGGTTTCCGTCTTAGCAATTATATTTGTTGGGAATTCCTTTTGTGTTAAACATAATTTTTTTAAAAGCTGATTCTGTTTTAGACAGGTTCTGTTTTCATGAGTTTTTAATTAGCGCTTTCGAATAGTCTGCTTCTTATAAAGAGGGAAAACACAAGTAAACAAATTCCATTTTAGACAATTTTTATCTTAGCAGGTGTTACTGTGTGGGTTTTTTTTCCTACAAGACGATAACACTTTTTCTGCATAAGGAAGGATTTCGTTATAAACAAGATTCATTTTCACAAGTAAAACAGATTTTGCGTAAATAAAACGCTGAGAAATTAGAGGCAGATTTAACAATAATCGGTCATCAATCCAAAAAGTCGAACATAAAAAATATCATGGAAGAATATCGCGAATTTTGACAAATGGTCGCCGAAAAAAATCAATTTCGCCAATAGTTTTCAGAAAAAATCACCAATTTCGTCAAAGGATCGCGAAAAGGACGAATTTCGTCAAAAGATCACGAATAAACGCAAAATTCCGACAAAAAATTGCAAAAAAAGAAAAAAAAAATCAAAAATTTCATCAAAGGATTGCGGAAAAGGGACGAATTTCGTCAAAAGATCGCAAATAAGCGTAAACGTATCAAAGGATTGAAAAAAACGAATTTCGTTCCATAATCACGGGAAAACGCAAATTTCGTCAAGGAATCGCGGATAAAACGCAAATTTCGTCAAAGAATCATCGAATAATCGCAAATTTCGTCAATCGCACAAAAACGCGAATTTCGTCTAGTATTAATCGTAAAAAAACGCAAATTTCGTCAAAGAATCGTAGAAAAAACGCAAATTTCGTCAAAGAATCGAGGAAAAACGGAAATTTCGTTCAAGGGTCACAGGAAAAAGAGAACTTCGTCGAAGAATCGTGGAAAAATGCAAATTTCATCAAAGGATCGCGAAAAACGCAAATTTCGTCAGAAGATCGCGAAAAAACGCAAAGTACCTTAAATATTTACTAAAATGTATGATAGCTTTGGAGGAAGTTGAGATATTTTCTCACCCCCCCCCCCCTTAAAATTAATCATATGGGTGTTTTAGAGAGACTCCTTTCCAAAAAGGAGTCTCTCTAAAAATAGTTGTAAATACTGAGGAGTATAAGTTGGGGAGAGAAATATCTTTAACCCACATTTTTTTATACTTATATGCACTTATATATATTTTCACTTATATCCCACTTTTTTAAAACATGCTGTTTAATCTAAACATAAGTATTAACGTATAAAAATATAACATTGAAGAAATTTGTCAATAATCCAAAATAACTGTATATATTTTTATCTTTATTTGAATTTCCCCAAAACTAATCAGAACCAATTCACATAAGCATAGAACTTCACATGAAATTTCATGTTCTTCATATTATTCACAGTAGTTCGTGAGTTAGAGCGTCTACAAAATTTATGTCACATGCGGACAAAACAGATTCAAGGACAGACATCTTCTAAAAACACTCAAATCATTCTAATTATATTAAACACAATCATCTGATTCGTAAATAATTCAAGCTAGTAGTAATTTTTCCATCAGAGCGAAAATGTGTCCCGGAACTCTTGGCTCTGACTGCCAATGCTCTTCCAATTGAGCTATCTGGAAGACACCCCAACCAACCACAATATTAGCTCAGCTCAACCATTTGATCATGACATCTGATTTGTTATTTGAAACAGCACGATTCAAATAACAGCCCAGATGCCATGACCAAGTAGTTAATCTAAGCGAATATTATGTTGGCTGGGGTGTCGCCCAGATAGCTCAATTGAAAGAGAATTGGCAATTAGAACCAAGGGTTCTGGGTTCGAATCCTTAGCCTGGACACATTTTCGCTCAGATGGAAAAATTAGTACACTGTCAAGTCGTGTTCAGGACCTTCTAAAACGTATAAATCCGTCGAAAACCGGAAGTCGAAATTTTTCCGTAATCCAATACTTTCTTCTTGTAAAGAAGGAGAATAAGAGAATAAAATGAAGGAGAGAAAAAACTCAGAAAAATGCATTTATTTCGGTAGAATTTTCCTTTATTAGTAATCTGTTACGTTTAAAAAAGCCATTTCTTTTTTCTACTATCTGTACAAGAAAATATTGAGTTCGTGAAAAATTTCGACTTCAGATTTCCAACGGATTTATACGCTTAGAAGGACCTGAACACGATTTGACTGTTTTTAACTCATTAAAGTCGGCTGGCAAGAAAACTTGCCACGTAAGGCGAACTAAACTTTAAAATTTGAATACCAGCATTTTAGTTTGGAAATTTTCACATTATCTAATCTCAAATTTTGAGCGATTAAATAATTCAAAATTACCATGTGAAAAGAACTGGTGGAGAAGAATTAAAAGAAATGTAAAAGAGGCTCGTCGTTAATGGGTTAAACAACTTCTGTCTGCGTGTCTATTTGTCTATGTACAAGGTGATTCATAAAGATCGAAACAACAGGCTATTTCCTTAAATATTGCCGCTAGACACATACTTCCAATTGCAAAGTTTCATAAAGAAAGGTGCAACATTTGCGATAAGTTGCAACTCCATGGCATCTATTTGAGAAAATACGAAAATTAAATTTTTATACGACTCCCGTAAGGTAAAATTTCCAATTGGGAAACATTTCCTTATCCATTCCTGAATTAAACACAAAAAAATTCCTTCTTCGTGTCTGCAAAACTCACAGAGATATGCTCATTTAAATAATTCGTCAGGTATTAAGGTATTAGACACAAATTGAAATGCGTGAAAATTCAAGATACCATGTTACTTTAAGAGTTCCAGGAAGCATGTAAAAAATATACTTATTCAGTTAGGATTTTGATTTTTTCTTCTTTTTTACTTTCTTCTATCTTACAAGAAGAAAGTATTGGATACGTGAAAATTTTCGACTTTCGGTTTTCGACGGATTTACACGTTTTAGGGGTCAGACATTCCGAAAAAATGTTTTTACAAAATGTCTGTCTGTGAGTCTGTCTGTATGTGACACAAATTTTGGGCGCTCTATCTCAAGAACTAATGCACGGAATTTAGTAAAACTTTATATTCAGTTAGTTCCTCATATAAATTGGTGCTGATTAGTTTTTGGTGTAGATCGCTCAACAGGTGGCGCTGCTATGTAACATTTTTCACGATTTCCACAATAGCTCAATCCCCAGAACTAATGCACGGAATTTCATCAAATTTCAGATTCAGTTAGACCTTGACATGAGTTGATGTTCTATTCATTTTGGTGTAAATCGCTCAATAGGTGGCGCTGCTATGCTGCATCTTTTGTAATTTCCGCAATAGCTCTGTCTCAAGAACTAATGCTTGGATTTTCAACAAACTTCAGATTCAGGTATACCTGGAAATGAATTAGTGCTGTTTATTTTTTGGTGTGAATCGCTCAACAGGTAGCGCTGCTATGTAGTATTTTTCACGATTTCCACAACAGCTCAATCTCCAGAACTAATACACGGATTTTCATCAAACTTCAGATGCAGTTAGCCCTTGACATGAATTGACGTTCTATAGATTTTAGTGTAAATCGCTCAGCAGGTGGCGCTGTTATGCTGCTTCTTTTGTAATTTCCGCAATAGCTCTATCTCAAGAACTAATGGTGAGATTTTCAACAAACTTCAGATTCAGGTATACCTGGATATGAATTAGTGCTGTTTAGTTTTTGGTGTAAATCGCTCAACAGGTAGCGCTGCTATGTAGTATTTTTCGCGATTTCCACAATAGCTCAATCTCCTGAACTAACGCACAGATTTTCATCAAACTTCAGATACAGTTAGTTCTTGACATGAATTGACGTTTTATAGATTTTAGTGTAAATCTCTCAACAGGTGGCGCTGCTATGCTGCATTTTTTGCAATTTCCGCAATAGCTCTATCTCAAGAATTAATGCTTGGATTTTCAACAAACTTCAGATTCAGGTATACCTTGATATGAATTAGTGCTGTTTATGTTTTGGTGTAAATCGCTCAACAAGTTGTCCTGCTATGCCGCATTTTTCAGAATTTCCACAATAGCTCTATCTCAATAACTAATGCACGAATTTTCATCAAACTTCAGATTCAGGTATACCTTGATATCAATTAGTGCTGTTTATGTTTTGGTGTAAATCGCTCTACAGGTGGCGCTGCTATGCTACATTTTTCAAAATTTCAGCTGTAGCTCTATCTCAATAACTAATGCACGAATTTTTATCAAACTTCAAATTCAGATATACTTTGATATGAATTGATGCTAAATTGATCTAATTTCTTGTACTATTTAAATGATTTCATTCACGTGATTTATATAGAAGAAAGTTTTGTGATGGCCACAACATACTAGTTTTGTAATGATTAACCATATAATTTGCAAACAAAATCACATCCTAAAATTTCTCATAAAGTTAAAAAAAAAATTTAAATGATTATTATTTTTTTTTTGAGTGGGGTAATTTAAAATCGTTATAACTCGAAACATTATTCGTCGACTTTCAAAATTTTTTGGTTTAATTGAAGAGGAAAATATAATTTAAATTTTTCTTCAGGATTTTTTTAAATATTAATTTTAAAAATATTAAAAATAAATTAAAAATTTACGCAACTTTTTTTAAATCATATTTTCAATTTAAATATTTTTTCAATTTTGCCAAAACAAAATTAATGTAAAATAATCAAAAAAGACATGTTCCAAGTTTGCACCTTTTTTTCTTTAACAATTCTTGACTTGCAGTAATTTAAAGATGATAAATGGTGAAAAGAAAACCATCATGCAGAAAAACGCATTTAAAGTTTTAAACAAAGATTGGCTCCTAATAAAATGTTTAAATGCTTGTTAAAAAATTGCAGGTGATTAAGTAACTTCTTCCTCTAGCTTAAACTTCCGATTCAATTTAATTTTTGCCCTTTCCACCTTCTTTCTGTACTATTTAAATGTCCGTCAGTTGATTTAAAACAAGGCTTTTTCTAACATGCCGATTAAGAGATTTTTCATAATTTTAGCCCTCACAACTTCGTGCTTTATATAGTCTCGGCGAGGACGTTAAAAAAAGTCTGTATTATGGGTCCGGATCAGGCCCGGACCTTACTTTTTTTCTGAAGGCTCTTCCAAGTTGGCCTAAAGTACTTTTTCATAGCGAACCGGGACTGGCTTCCTTCTTCCTAGGTCTTTACGGGACGAAATTTTCAGTCCAGGTCTCGACTCAACTCGTATTAAAATCATTGTCTCTGGCTGACCCGACTCGTGCAAAAATCAGTAAAATTTGGCTCAGCCCAAAAATTTTTACAAAAAATGCATATATTTTTCAATCGCCATTATTTTACAATTAAACTTTAAAATTATTTTTTTTAAGGATAGTAGATTAAAAGGCAAAAAAATTAAAATACAGTAAAACCAGTGAAAAAGAACCTGCCTATGACGGAATCCTGTGTTATACGGAAAAATGTATTGATCCATGTAAAATTAATATAATAATACCACCTGAGAAAAGGATAGACTACATTTACGCCTCCTAAGAAGGGAACTTGTCTATAACTCATTTTTTTTCTTTCCTAAGTGATTCCGTCCGTCTTGGAAAATTTTACGGTATAGCATTTTTCAAAGTCTCCAATACATGGAATATGGATTAACGATATTAAATGATAAGTGAAACATTTACATACAAATAGAGATTCATTAAATATATATATATATACACTATACAGGGTGATTCATAAATATCGAAACAATAGGCTATCTCCTTAAATATTACCCCTAGGCACATACTTCCAATTGCAAAGTTTCATAAAAAAAAGGTGCCAAATTTAATGACATAAGTTATAACTCCATGGGGGGGGGGGTCTATTTGAGAAAATACAAAATCTAATTTTTTATATGGCCCCCGTTGGGTAAAATTTCCAATTAGGAAATTTTCTGTTATTCCTTCCTGAATTAAACAACAACAAAAAAAATTCATCTCAGTATCTGCAAAATTCGCAGAGTTATTAAAATTCAAAATTCGCGACTTACACCATTTTCTCATGCCTCTGAGGGACGAGTTATTGACTCATTTTGAATGCAAGATAGGGGTCATCCACAAATTGTACGTTATTAAAAGTACATTAAAGACAGTGCCTCTGCTTTGGGCATAAAACAGCAGCGTATAGATTTTAAGTTAAACCTTCTTTCAAATTATGCTGAAGGCCTTTATTAGAGGTCTGCATGGGTCGAAATATGCAGACCCGGTCTCGAGCCGACCCATAGAAAAAAAAGTTCGTCCCGGCCGAAAAAATGTTTAAATCTTAGCCCGAGTCTGGTCCGGCCTGGTTGAGTTTCTAGAAAAGAGTTTTTTACGTCGATACGGTTAAAAATTGTTTCGGATGAAAGAGTTCTGACCAAAAATAACTTTATAGCTTTATAATAGCTCATAGATTTTCTTTTTATATGTTTATAATCTTCATTTTTAAATAAGCGTCAAAGGCTGTGATATATATATATATATGTTTTAATGAATCTCTATTTGTATGTAAGTGTTTCACTTACCATTTAACATCGTTAATCAATAATCCATGCATTGAAGACTTTAAAAAATGATATACAGTAAAACTTTCTAAGACGGAATCACACAGACAAGAAAAAATGCCTTATAGACAATTTCCCATCTTAGGAGGTGCAAATGTATTCTATTCTTTTCTCAAGTATTATTATATTAATTTTGCATGGATCAAAAAAGTATTCCGTTTTAGATAGGACTCCGTTATAGGCAGGTTCTTTTTCACTTGTTTTACTGTATTTTTTTTTTCTTTTGCGTTTAAATCTACTATCCTTTAAAAACGATTTTTAAAGTTTAATTGTAAATGGTAATATGTTTTAATTGTAATGACGATTTAAAAATATATCCATTTTTTGTAAATTTTTTGGGTTGTGCCAAACTTTACTGATTTTTGCACGGATTAAGTGAGTCAGATAGAATGATTTTAATACGGGTTGAGTCGAGACCGGGACTAAAAATTTCGCCCCGTGGAGACCTAGGAAGAAAGGAAGCCAGCCCCGATTCGGTATGAAAAATACATTAGGCCCGGTCGAGACTGGTCCGGCACCAGAATACAGACATTTTTTAACCCCTCACCGGGACGATATAAACCTGCAGTTGTGAGGGTTAAAATTATGAAAACACTTCTAATCGGTATGTTAGGAAAAAAAACCTTATTTTAAATAATACAGAAAGATGGTGGAAAGGACAAAAGTTAAACTGAATCGGAAGTATAAGCTACAGGAAAGAGTTACATACTCACCTGCTATTTTTTAAAAAGCATTTAAACATTTTATTAGGAGCCAATCTTTGTTTAAAACTTTAAATGCGTTTTTAATTATTAATGTAAGTTGTTAAAGATAATTAATTTAAATTTATTAATTTAAATGCGTAATTAAAATTAAAAAAAATTAAATTTAAATTATTAATTTGCATTTTTAGGCCAAGAATTGTTAAAAAAAAAATAAGGGTGCAAACTTGGAACATGACCTTTTTGATTATTTTACATTAATTTTGTTTCGACAAATTTGAAAATATATTTATTTTTGAAAATATGATTTTTTAAAAAATAAGTTGCATCATTTTTTTTTTTAAATATTTTTAGTATTAATATTTAAAAAAATCCTGAAACAAAATTTAAATTATATTTTCCTCTTTAATTAAATGAAAAAAAGTTTGAAATTCGACGATAATATTTCGAGTTATAACGATTTTAAATTACCCCAATTAAAAAAAAATAATAATTTTAAATATTTTAAACTTTCTGAGAAATTTTTGGATGTGATTTTATTTGCAAATTATTTGGTTAATCATCACAAAAAACAGAAAAATCTAATTCTAACTCAATAAATATATTTTTTACATGTATCCTGGAACTTTTAAAGTAACATTGTTTCTTGAATAACACTCATTTCAATTTGTGTCTAGTCCCTTAAAATCTGACAAATTATTTAAACAGGCATATAACTAGATGAGTTTTGCAGATATGAAGATGGAACTTTTTGTGTTTAATTCAGGAATGAATAAGGAAAAAATTCCTATCTGAAAATTTTACCCTACGGGGGCCGTATAGAAATTTAATTTTCGTATTTTCTCAAATAGACCTCCCTCGGAGTTGTAACTTATCTCATCAAATTTTCCACCTTTTTTTTAGGAAACTTTGCCATTGGAAGTATGTGCCTAGGGGCATTAATTAAGGAGATAGCCTGTTGTTTCGATATTTATGAATCACCCTGTATATATCACAGCCTTTGGCGCTTCTTTAAAAATGAAGATTATAAACATGAAAAAAGAAAAGCTATAATAAGTATTTTGGGTCAGAACTCTTCCATACGAAACAATTTTTAACCATATCGACATAAAAAAAACTATGTTTTGTAGAAATTTAGTCAGACCGAGTCGGACTCAGGCTAAGATTTTAACTTTTTTTAGGCCGGGCCGAGCTTTTTATTCTATGGGTCGGCTCGGGACCGGGCGTGGATAATTGGACCTGTGCAGACCTCCAGCATATTTTGAAAGCAGGTTTAAAGTAAAATCTATATTTTGCTATTTTATGTCCAAAAGAGAGGCACTGTCTTAAGTCGACATTTAATAACGTACAATTTGTGGATGATCCCTATCTTGAATTCAAAATGAGTCAATAACTTGCCGCTAAGAGGCATGGGTAAATGGTGTAAGTCACAAATTTTGGATTTTAATATTTCTGCGATTTTTACAGATGTAGGGATGCATTTTTTTGTGTTTAATTTGGGAATGGGTAAGGAAAATTTTCCTACTTGGAAATTTTACTCTACCGGTGCCGTATAAAAAAATTTTGTATTTTCTCAAATAGGTACCCCATGGAGTTGCAACTTATGTCATTAAATTTTGCACTTTTTTTTAAATGAAACTTTGGAATCGGAAGTATGTGTCTGGGGGCAATATTTAAGGAAATAGCCTATTGTTTCGATCTTTATGAATCACCCTGTATGTATGTGACACAAATTTTGTGGCGCTCTGTCTCAAGAACTAATGCACGGATTTTAATCACATTTCAGCTGCAGTTATGCAGTTACCAGTTATGCAGTCATGCAGTTACCTTGACATGAATCGCTGTTGATTAGTTTTCAGTGTAAATCAGCTATCAGATATGCGCTGCTATGCTGCATTTTTCACGATTTCCGCAATAGCTGTATCTCAAGAAATAATGCATGTAATTTCCTAAAACTTCGTATTCTGTTACACCTTGACAAATATAGACGCTGATTTGGTTTTGGTGTAAACCGACCAACAGGTCATGCTACTCTGCTGCATTTCGCACGATTGCCAGATAGCTATAGCTCAAGAACGAATAGATTATCATTAATTTTGTTGCAGACGATTCGATTTATACATTAAAGAAAGTTTTGCGATGACTACAACATACTTGTTTCTTTTGAATTTAGGAGTTTAACTATATAAATTGTAATTGACTACAGTTTTTGACTGTTATTATAGTCTGTATGTGATTGTTGGAATTTTAAAAAGTACTAATATTAATAGTTTTATTTACTTAATTTTAAATTTCATCTATATCTTTAGGTCTTGGAATTGGACCACTTCTTGAAAATGTTATTGCTATTGAGCCTGCCGTAATTTTTACAGCTTTCTTTGCAAGTTTTCTTATTTTTACTAGCTTTACTTTGGCATCATTGATCAGCAACGACTGTAAGAATATCTGTCTGGGAGGTAAAAAATTGAATTTATTGTATTTATGTTTAAAGTGTTATAGCAAAATCTTTAAAACTCAATTTACCTATACGGGGGAAGAGTACTTTTGTAGTTGCTATTTTCTATTTGATGGAAATCCAAACACAATTTATAACTTGTCTAATCTTGGTTGTAAACAATTGTGTCTTTTATAGTGTTACTATAGATAGTACCCTTCAAGATTTGACGGTAAATAACTTGAATGTTTCATAAAAAATTCTTGAATTTTTAATTAGTTGCTTTTAAATTAATTATTGAAATCGTGACAAATTTCTGTGTTGCAGTAAGTGATTCCCATTTCTTTAAGGCGATAGATACTGCTGTCAGTCTAACCAATTCAATGAACTGAAAGAATTTTGAGTTTATAATTTACAACCAATTATGCTTGCTTTTTATCAGAAACCATGGATATCAAGGTAATTTATTTTATAGTTCTTATATGAATATTCGCCTTTCTTTCCGTTTTTTTTTTAATATTTTTTTACGGAAAAGAACGGCAAACTTTTCTTTCTGACACACACACACATACATATTCTTGATAATGGTAAGAAAATACAACAAACATTGCAGATCAGCACAATTTATTTAACTGATAACTACACGCAAAATATTTTAGCTTAAATATTTTAAATATAAAATTATTATTATTTTTAAATATTGTTGAGTAGTGTTAAATTTTATTTAATTATAAAGCATTCAAGTAATAATAATAATAAAATAAAAACCATCTAACTTCTCCTTCTAATAAAATATGTCATAATTGAAATGAATTATCGCCAAAAATGTTACAGAAGTCATTTTGACGGGCGTTGGGTTCGAACCTGCGTCCTCTACAAAAATGCAGAGCTTTAAACTGCTGGTTTAGACAGCTGTGCCAGCAGGAACTCGTTTTGCTCTTCTCTAAATTAAAGAGATTTGAAAAAGAGTTGACGCATGCGCAAATGTGTCGATTTCGATCTACTTAAATAATTTTTACGTTTACGTTTTAATATATATGATGTTTAAGTTGTTATAGAGAAAAGTTTAAAGCTCTATCCAAGCTTTTTTTTTAAAAGCGTACTTTTGCATTTGCCAAGTTCCCCTGTTCGAAATCCAAACACGTGTTATAACTTCAATTCTAAATTATGCAAGAATCCTTTGATTGTATAATGGTTTGTCATAAGAGATCATCTACACTAGTCATACTCAACCTGTGGCACGCGGGCCGCATAAGGCCCGGCGAGCGTTTACATGCGGCCTGTGACATAATCATTATAAATTTAATGAGATGTGCATAAAAGTACTGACTTTCACGGCTGCTTTATATGTTTTCACAGGAAGACAAAATCTGTTTTGTTATCCATAATTCATTTAAAATTATGTTAAAACATCTTAATTGAAATTGTTATAGACAAAAGTTCAATAAAATATAACATGTAGTTATATTTGTGCTACAGCGGTGTATACTTTTCTCTATCTTCAACACTAATCAAATATCATTCTAAATTAATTTAATTTGCACTATATATTTCTAAAGTTAAGAAAAAAGTTTTTGAATTGATCAAAAGTCTTATTAAAGAAATCTCTTGATTTTTTTTTTTTTTTTTTTTTTAATTTAGGAACCCTGCATTGTTATATTATAACGTTTTATATTTATTACAGGCTAAAACTACTTTTCGTTGTTACGTTTCCGCGTAAAAAAGTTGGACAAAAAAAGAAATCAGAGCACTATTTACAAAAACAAACTTTGTGATCTATTTCTACAACATTTGCAATAGAAATCTATCATGAATCTAATTGTTCCGAAATAGTGGTATTAAAAATTTTTCGTAACATTTCTCCTGCAACAAACGTTAAACCCCACTTATAATATTAACTTTGTTATACTACTTTTGTCTTACTATTTTGATTAATATAATTTTTTTTTTACTCTTTTTAACACTTTCCAACAAAGTTGAAAAGTGTTTATGCATTCGATTTGTCTGTCCGTCTGTCCACGCTCTAACTTCCGTAAATATACTCGGATTTTCATGAAATGGATAAAGGTTATTTAGGGTCACCAAAGCATGCTTGGTATATTGTATATGAAGTACCGGGTGTCCCAAAAAGGACTGACTGATTTTAAAATTCAATAACTTGCAAACGGTGACAGATATTAAAAAAATTCTTGCAGGAGGGTTATGCATAAGGTCAAAAGTTTTATTACAGTGATTTTCAATTTTAGTTTGATTTACAAACAATAGATGGCGCTGTAAGCAATAGTCGCTAAATACAGGCTCGATTTCTAGTCCTTTCTCTTGTTCCATGCTGAAAAAGGAGATGGAAATGTATTATCCGGGCCACGAAGAACCAAAAATCGAGCCTGAATTCAGCGTCTATTTATCGCAGCGCCATCTATTGTTTGTAATTCGAACTAAAATTGAAAATCACTGTAAAAAAACTTTTGACCTTATGCATAACCATCCTGCAAGAATTTTTTAAATATCTGTCACTGTTTGCAAGTTATTGAATTTTAAAATCAGTCAGTCCTTTTTGGGACACCCGGTATAAAGGATTAATCGTTCAGTTACAGAGGCACTCAAAAGTATTCCTTTACATTATGGTATATGGGGAAAAATCGTTTGCAGAGTATTTTAATGACATTACGCTATTTCAAATGTATTGAAACTGATATAAATCACTGAATTTCACTATGATCACGTTAGAACAGGGCATTCATAGCATTTTTTATTCATTTACAGGGACACACAAAAGAAATCGGTTACAGTACAGTACTGTCTTTGAGAAATAATTGCTGGACTGTACGATTTAAAATTCGCTATGCGCCTTTAAATTTAATTAATTTTTGCATGTTACTCGTTATATATAAATTCTATACCTCAAATACAGGGATGCACAAAAATAATCACTTACCGTTCTCCTTTAGAGGAAATTGCTGCAGGTAAATTTTCAACTGAAGTATATGTATCTCTTAAGTGAACTAAATTTTGGCATGCATGTAGTTAATAGATTCAAATCTATATATCATATACAGGGTTGCTGAAAAAATTCGCATAATTTTCGGATTGTGGATGGGAACAGCTGAAATTGAGTTTTGAAATATATTATGCGTTTCCATAGGATTGAATTAGACGTAATATTTTAATTTTTTAAACGGTGCAGTTTTTTTACATTATTCTGAATGTGTTGGAAAGTGTTTCATAATCTATGCTTGACGCATGATTTTTTCTTATTTGTTTAAGTGTGTTGCGACCCACTTAACGTCGCAAACGTATATGTTTGTGGCCCGCAAGAAAAAAAGGTTGATCCACTCGATGAAATCAAACCTCCTCAATAGCAACACTTCAGTTCTATTTCGTATTTAAATTCATCGCACCAACAAATTAAAAAATACAAATTGTTATAATTTTTGAATAATTTTGATAAAACATAAATTATTGGTAAAACTGTCCAACTAGCGAGTAGGATCTTCCAAATGACCATGTATTAATTTTCTTTTGCTCATAATATATTGCCATATATTCTGTCATATAACACGCGTCTAAACGTTTAGAGTTCATTTGCTAATTTTGGGGTATTTTTCCCGGATAACGCATCGCCTTGCTCTACAAGCTATTTGTAACTTCAGTTTCGCTTTCAGGGTGCTTCGGATATGATACAGTAAAACCTCCCTAAAGCGATCTCGTTCCGTTCCATTAAAAGTTGGCCGCTGGTCTCTTAATGGAGGTCATGTTTAAATATAGATTTTAATTGTTGACAAAAGGTAACAATTAATGTTACTAAAATTTATTTTTCACATTAGGGAAAAATAGGAAAATTTAAGTATCAAAACAAAAGTTAATTAGTGCAGAGTTTAAAAAATGAATACATTGACGTTTGCTTTGATTTTACAGTTCTATCTTCTATAACTTTTATTTCCAAGTACTTTTGAAGTCCAGTAAATAAATACAATTTTTTTTAAAACTTGAACAAATTATGACGATTTTATTAATTTATCTATTTCTTTGAGAGTTTCCTGACAGAATAGGGCAGGGGAGTTTATTGACCGTCATCCTTACTTGGTCATCAGAGTTAAATTCATTGCCTAAAAAAGGCACAAAGGGGTCTAAACACTTAAGAGTTACCGGAATAAATAAAAATTCTAAACTTAGTTCAGAAGTTTGATGAATAATGCGCTCTCCGGAATTATTATTCTACTAAAAACGTCTTCAAGCGACCAGGAAAAAACGGAATTTGTTTCATTTTCTTCAAAGAAATGGGTCGCTCATGGAGGGAGTTCAACTGAGATGGTCTCTGAATGGAGGTAAAATTAGTATTGAGCTTATGGGAATAAATTTCATTCCATAAAAAAATGGTCGTTCAGAGAGGTGGTCGCACAGGGTGGTTTCACTGTATATTAAAATTAACGTTTTTCACTTTTTATTCAATAATTTTAAATTATTCGTGCAATTACTTTTGTCTTTTATGGTCCCCATTTCAGCCATTTATATACTTTAGACGTTAATTTTTGAGCCAGTTAGTTTTTCGATGGGAATCGAAGAGATATTTGTGAGGATCCAGAATTTCGGCTGCTTTTATATGAATCCTTATCCTTATAATATTATAAACGTCAATGTGTGTCCGAATGTTTGAATGAAGTCAGCATCTAAACGGATGAATTAATGCTTTTGTATTTTTCTGATATAGATGGATTACAACCCGGAAATGAACATAGGCTATATTTTATTTAATTTATTCAAATAATTATCTTAATAATTCAAAATTTCATTCTTTTTAATACAGAATCAATTGACATTTTCCCGATAAATTTAACCATCTTTCTTTCTTGTTGCCAAGAAAAACTAAATCTGAAATAATAACTTCTCCTCTACAGTTAATTAAAAATTAAAATAAAAAGAATTCAAAAGAAAATAAATATGACGTCATACTTGAAACAAAAAATGGGGTATTTTTTATTATGCATGAAGGAAGAATATCGGTTACGTTAATAAGGGGTTTTAAGCCAAAAATGGTGTCATAATTAGAAGGAAAAAGAATGAAAAAGAATAATATTATTAATAAAGTTATTCGATTGGAAAAATATGACGTCAAATTTGAAATAAAACAGGTATTTCCAAATATTCGTTAAAAATACAATGGGCATCAATATCAGTAACTAATGAAAATAGATAAATAATGACGTCATATCAAAACGAATAACAGAAATATTTTTTACAAATGGACCCTATTCTCGCTTTTGATTCGAGGCTATAAAAACCGCTATTTTACCAATTGTGACGTCACAGGAATACTGTCCATACTGATTAAAAAGTTTGAATGTAAGTTACATACAAATGAGAGTTTTCTTTTCAAAATTCACGTTATGATTATCAGGAGAAGATATTTTTGGTGGAAAAAAGGGGAATTAAAACGGATTAATATATTTTTTGACGCTATTTCCTCATTAAAATTAAAAAGAATTGAATTTCAATTAGTATAAATGGTGCAAAAATTTGATTAAATTAAATTTTCCAAAATTGAAAACATATTTACACACATCGAAACTTCATGAATGAATTTATTCCACAGAAACAAAAATCGTCTGTCGACATATTGACGCAACCAAGGAGTAAATATAACTTCTGTGCATTTAAGTGGATAGTTATTGCCCACTATTCATACGAATTAAAATTAAAATCAAGACTCCCTTATCAGGAGGCCTTGATTAAAATAATCATATATTATTTTAATTGATTAATTTTAAAAGATGGCAGTTAAAACATGTCACAAAGGCGTTTTTAGTAAAAGCTTTTATCGGTTAAAAATGATGTAATATTTTTTCATAGAAAGCATTAATTTTAATACGAAAACATTAACATAGATTTATTTTAATTTCGTCAAAGCGATGTCGTCTTCATTACACCAGCTTCGAAAGTTAAAACGAAATCTTAAAATAACAATATACTTTTCAGAAATAAAATTTTGCATCAAAAGTCGCATTCTTTGAAAATGAAATTTTAGCTTACATTTTAAATACATTTTCTTACATGAAATTTAGTATATTTAAAAAAATTATTTTTCAATGTTTTTCTAAATGTGCAATAATATTGGATTTCATTAATCGGTTTCCCTTTTTTTAAATAAATTAAAATGCATAGTTTTAAATGATTCATGAAGTGAAAGAATATATATATATATTTATTTATTTCGACAAGTAACATTCCGTAGGAAAAACTAACCTAGTGTCGTCATATTTTAAATCATTAAACTAATGCCAGGCGGACGTCTTTTTGCACGCTTTTTTCCTCACGTATATGCCGCTAGCATTGTGTAGGGATAATACGCAAGGAAAAAAGCGTGCAAAAGACGTTCGTCTGACATTAGTCTTAGCTGCTTTTCTTTCAGAAAATATTAGCATTTTATAGCAGTTTTTATACAAAATGGCGTGATTTGCACAGAATTTAACAATCGCAAATATATAAGTTTAACATCCTTTTACAGTACAATCTCCCATAACACTGGTTTCAATAAAATTTAATAAATGACACAGGAAAGTCAACTTAAAAAAGTTTAGCAAGTAATTTCAATTTGAGATTAGGCTTTGCATGTGACATCATTTACGTGTACACAAGAGCCAAAACCTTAACTAAGCAATAAATTTGCTTTTCACTTCACATCCCTCTAATGTATAAAGGCACCGTGTTTATCGAAAAGCGCAAAGGAAGAAGGGAAATTTTCTTTAGATTTTAAATTATCGAAATCTATAGTTAAAAATCTCTCTGAAACACAATCTATCACTGTTACGCCATTGGAGCATATTCCTGCAAATTTCAAAGCTTTCATAAGCCAAAATACAACACACAATAGATATGAAAATGTTTATTCATAATTGTGGTGCTTTTACATAAATCGATTTATTCCTCGAAAGCAATAAGTAACTCTATTGCTTTAATAATAAGTATTTAGGCTCAAGAGTCTTTGGAGCGTGATAAACATTTTGATATTATTGGTAGATCTAGAGCTCATAAAAGTGTGGTACCGTGAAATTAAAATGTAATAAATATTTGAAAGTTAAAGATATTTCCCGTGCTCTTATTATTTATTTTTGAACTTTGATTATTTTTTTACTTTGAACTTTGATTATTTTATCACCACGTTTGATTATTTTTTTTAAATTGTTATCTTTTTTTTCTCTTCCAATATGTGATTTTTTGGAATATAACCATAATGGTGCATGTTGATTTTTCGCTTATTCTAATCGTATCAAAGTCACGCCTGAAGTGACCTACTAATAACCACTTTCCTTTAAAATTCTTTATTAATATATATCTTTAAATAATATTTTTTGTCTCGAAAACATAAATTAAATCAATATCCTTGAACGGAATAAATATAAATAATAAAATAGAATAACAGAGATGTAAATTTATTCCTCATTTAATCTTAGAAAAGGTGTATGAAATTCCATGCTCACAAAAGAAATTTAAATGGTCCTATATGCATAAACAAAAATAAGCAAATTGGGATCATCAGAAGCGTTTCTACTATAAAATGTGATAAAAGGTTAATTATATATGCTTTTAAATATCGACATTTTTGCTTAATTGATGAATTTCTTCTTCTTTAAATGTTACGTGAACGCAGTCACGGGTAACAGCTAGTAATATTACAAATGTCAATGTGTGTCCGAAAGTTTGAATGCAATCAACTTCTAAACGGAGGAATTAATGTCTTTGTATCTTTGCATATTGGGGCGATTCTCAAAAGGTGGGCACTGGACACAAGTCATGACTTTAAGCCTTTCAAACATAACTTTAATTATCATTGACTTTATTATTATTTTTTTTTTTACACTGAGTTTTTAATTCTATTCAGAGATAGAAAATGACATAATTTATTGTAAAAGCTTTGTATAAATATCTTAAAATTTTATTATTTTATGTTAAAGAGGCCAATTTCGGACATTCATAACGTTAACTCCTTCAATGTACACCAAGAAAAAGAGTTATAACTTTTTTACAGGTGGTTCTAATGGTAAACAACGAATGCATAAAGGAAACGGATGGTTTTTTAATAGTTTCGTTAAGAGATGGTAGGCTGATTTATTGCTTTTTTGAAGATAGAAGGACTTTTCTATAAAGCATTTTTTGTATTTTGTTATGTCCGAAAGTAACGTACGTAACAAAGCATTTGATTTTATTATTATTATTACTGGATAACAAAAAGTTAATTATACATATATATATGTATACAGACACATTTACTACATTCTTAGTCTTAAGAATTTTTTAAATACTAAGAGCAACGTCCAAAATCTTTAAGTCCAAAATCTGCAAATGTCCAAAATTTGTAACGTACGCAACTGGTAATTAAACGCTTTAATCATTAATTTTCCAGAATAGTTGCTGTCTTTTAATGTTTGTGTATAATTTTGTAGACATACTATTAAAATATTTATATATTATACTTATAGACAAAATACTATACTATTAAAAAATTTTGGCCTTAAATTTGAAAATTTTAAAAATTACATATAGTTAACGTTTAATGATCCCACCTTTTGAGAATCTCCCATTGATAGATTATAGCCCTGAAAAGAACATTGGCTAATTTTTACTTATTTTATTCAAATATTTTTATTAATATTTCAATATTTTATTATTTTCATAGTGAATTCTATTGACATTTTTTCTTTGAACATTTAATTATATTTCTTTTACGTTACCAAAAAAATAGAAATCTGCAATAATAACTTCTCCACCAAAAAATAATTTTTAATTGAAAGATTTTCACGTGAACAAAAAGTGGAAAAAAAAAAAAATTAAGAATAGATGCTTTTAGTATGACGTCAATCATGGCATTTTGCTTGGAAACTGACTCCAAAAAACCGGTTGCTACGTTGCATCCTTATCCTTATAATATTATAAATGTCAATGTGTGTCCGAAAGTTTGAATGCAATCAACTTCTAAACGGAGATATTAATGTCTTTGTATCTTTGCATATTGATAGATTATAGCCCTGAAAAGAACATAGGCTAATTTTTACTTATTTTATTCAAATATTTTTATTAATATTTCAATATTTCATTATTTTCATAGTGAATTCTATTGACATTTTTTCTTTTAACATTTAATTATATTTCTTTTACGTTGCCAAAAAATAGAAATCCGCAATAATAACTTCTCCGCCAAAAAATAATTTTTAATTGAAAGATTTTCACTAGAACAAAAAGTGTAAAAAAAATTAAGAATAGATGCTTTTCGAGGCTAACGAGAAAGACAGGCTACCGCAGTGCATTCCACATATCTTTTTTTACAGACCACTGGAGTCACGTGATGCTCGAATGCACCAATGAAGGTGTGCGAAAAGAGCATTACGTCATTCTAGCGGTCTGTAAAAAAAGACACGTGGGATGCACCGCGGTAGCCTGTCTTTCTCGTTAGCCTCGATGCTTTAGTATGACGTCAATCATGGCATTTTGCTTGGAAACTGACTCCAAAAAACCGGTTGCTTCGTTGCATTTTCTATTTCATCTGTATATTATAGTTATAATTTATAGCTTTATCTCACAGCCATGATTTCTAATACTCTATAAGCAATGGTAACATTTTCTACGAATTATCATGGAGGGAAGAGATAGATTGAGATGCAGTATGCCGTAAAAACAGTTTGTAATATGAAGCGCGTTATCGCTCAAATTTAAATGTCCTCATTCGGAGCAAACAAAACAAGCGCGTGGAACAGGTACAGAATTCTTTGGCATCTCCCGTGCATTTTTTTCTTTAAATGAAGGTGATCTGCTTATATTTAAGCATTCTAAAATAGTATTTCATTGTATAATGAATTAAAAACAGTATAACTAGAAGTTTTCTTCTTTTTTGCGAAAGCACGAGTTTGTGTTTGGGCTGAACGTAGTGAATATTAGGGTTACATTTTTGGCCCACCTCCAGCCACTTCATCTCTATTCTTTCTCTTTACTCTATGGCGAATTATATTAAGCAAGAAATGAAACATAGCAACAATTTGTTTGGAAGTTTATCGTCTGTAAATAGATAATGTAAAGATTTTTAATTTAAAACGGAAAAAAAAGCTTTAAAAAAAGTTTGGAAAGAAATTGGATAATAAATGTCAATAATATGTACCATAAAATTAATTATCCATATGTCGAAAATGACGCAGTGATTAGCCATCAAAACCCGGAATAAAAATTTCTCTTCAACAATTAATTTTCTATTGAAAGATTTCCACATCAAAAATGGGAATTAAATAAAAAATTAAGAATAAAAAAAGGATGAATATATCGTCATATTGGAAGTAAAACAGAAATGTTCAAATATTTCTTAATAAAACTAGGGGGCTCGGCTACGCTCGCCAACCCCCGTCCAGACACCGTAGACTCTAAATGCACGCTAATTTGATCGGCTTTAAAGAGATTTCGAAAGATTGAATTATAATTTAAAAAACAGTGGCGATCTCTCTATAAACGGATTTCTATTCATTTCTCTTTGATTGGGGAATTTTAACGCCAAATCCGTTGCGGTACTACTTGATTATCACGTCGACCAATTTCGCCAAATTATATAAATCGCTAAACCACTTGCCAAATTATACAAATTGACATAATTTTTATTTTAAATAACGAAAAAACAAATAAATTAGTACAACATTAATAAAAATACAAATAAAACGTCGAAATAAAAATAACTTGATGACGTAGACACGTGTAACAACATTTCAAAATAAGCTAATATAAAAGGAATTAAGTAAACAGAGTCTTTGTCTCCTGGTATTTTTTAACAAAGTGAAAAGAAAGTTCTTTTAAATGAGACATTTTAAATTAATCGTTTTTAATCTGACGTAATTTTGACCAAACTATTCTTTCTCTTTTTAATATTCACGTGAAAATACTTGTGTTAGAAATGAAATATTATTTGCGCTTTCCTAACAAAAATAGTTGAAAAGTATCTTCTTAAAATATCAAATAAATGTCTAGCGCAATTTCTAAATTTAAACCGTTTTGCAATATTATTTTGTGTTCATTTTATGTAATAACTGTAATGTGACGTAAATATGACGTAATTTCTCCTATTTAAGACTTCTAACGCATGTTAATAAATTTATTGTTTTACAAATTCCTTTCTCTCTTAAAATTCACGTGTAATTATAGTTTTTATGACGTAATTTTTAATAAGTTCCTGCTTTTTGTACATAATTATTTAATTCAAATTCCAAATGTTTTTTTCTGTTTATAATAGTCACGTGTAAATAAATTTTTAATTTATTACACGTATAAATATATTTTTTTTGAAGCAAACATTATTGTCTCCGCTGTTTATACAGTTGGCAACAGTTTAAAATCACTTTCTAAAATCTGTAAAAAATATCTCTAGAAATCCTGAAAATTTGAATTTAAAATAGAAATAAAACCTCAAAAAATTAGCCAAATTAAAAAAAAGAAAACAGTCTGCACACCGGGAACTTCAAACGTATAAAATGATCTAAAAATGATTAAATTCCTATGTACAGTTTTTGCTCCTATAAAACTTTTTTAATGGAACGATTTTGTCCAACTTTGGCATTAAATATCTCTTAAAATAATTCTTCGATTTGAAAACTGTCTGCATCAGCGTGTTTATCAAACATTTCTGTATAATACTACCGATTTTCATATTTTTGTATGCATTATTTTTCTTAATATTAACGAAGAAAGACCTCCGGTCACAAAAAATTCAAAACCGGCGGCGGCGGTGACAGCGGTAGTTACTTTTTTTTAGAATAGAGAGATAAGTTGCACGAATTTGAGAAAGTACGTAAACAGGCGAATATGGCATTATGGAAAATAAAACGGATATGCTTTGATGTTAAAAGAAAATTGTCTTGAGTTATAGTATTGAATCCCATTATTTAAAGAACATTTTTAGCAATTCTTGATGGTTTACCGTCTGCGCACAGCTAATATAAAGATTTAACTTTTAATTTAAATTTGAAAAAAAAATTTAAGAGTTTGAAAGGAAAATGGATTTTAGATGTCAATAATATGCACCTTAAAATGATCCGTGTCGAAAATGACGTCATGATTATCGGAAAAAAATTAATTTATTAAAATCTAAAAAAGTAACTCGATTGCCTGCATTTTTTTTTTCTGGGGGGGGGGGGGGGTATTAATTCTTAAAGCCGTTCATTGCAGAAACTATAAATAAAAATTACTTTATTAAAAGAAAGTTGCTTTTTCATTCATTCATAAAACCGAAAGATGAACATCAGTATTGAAATTTGGCTCGGAAGCTGGAAATGTATTGGAGCGTGGCATACGCAATAAAATGTATAGATGTATCAGATCTGGTATGTCCTGGTTGGAGACACGTTTGTAAATCGTGGTTTGGCAACAGGATTTTAATTTCACATATCTTCTATTCTACCTTTAGAAAAGTAAAAATATGTTGTCATTTTGAAAAAAATCTTTTTTTAATGCTTTTTTTAAATAGATTTTTGTTGTCTTATATGTTGCAATGCATACATATAGAAATTTGACATCAAATATCACCTAAAATACACTACTATAATAGAATTCTCCCAGCATTGTTTTTTCGTTCTACGAGTTCGTCGATTTTCCCGGATTTTACCTGGCCAACTTTTTTCCGGTGGTTGCAGCTTCATTTTCGCGATTGTTTCTATTATTTCGCACAAATTTCATTTTTTTTTTTATGAATGAGTTATGTCAGGGCCCCAATAAATAAGAAAGACCGTATCATCTTTTATGAAATGCTATAAAGAGTTGGTTGATTATGTATGTTTTTCATTATCAGGAGTGAAATGTTTTTCTTAATTAATGTATTTATATTTTTTTAATGGTACATGAACGGCATCACGGATAACTTCTAGTATTTTACTATTTTAAAAATGGACCAAGTTTTTATTAGTGTTAGAGATCGGTTCTTCAAGTTAAATTTTACTTTATTAATATGGTGGTCGAAGAGGATCTTAAACCTTAAACATTTTATATACTTCAAGAATTAAATAAAGAATTATTTATATGGAGGTGATTTCCTACTTTTTATGTGTCTACATTTCACCATTTCAAGTAAGAATTGCTTCACTTTTATATTTATCTGCTAAAGAATGAGAATTTATCTCTGGAGTTATTGGCATAATGATCTCGGGAAATTTTTATCTGAACGATGTTCTAAATTACGATCACAGCTTTTCATGAAACAATTTCAATTATTCGTCACAACTATAATCATGATTTACATGTGTGTGAGTGAAGAAGGTAATTCTTAAAAGGTTCTTCAGATTGAGCTCCCATTTAGCGAATATGTTACAGATAGACCGCGAGGAGACCATCTCGTCATCGAGTTGACGTCTGGAATTTTAAGATTAAACAGAACTCGATTATCATATTAAAATGCAACTGGTCTGCCAAGTCACATCTTTGTGGAAACCACCTGCAGACAAGATTTTAGAGGTTGATCGGTAGATCAACCTCTAAAATCTTTAGATTTAGAAGTTGATCGGCCTTATCATTGTGTTTTCCTGCACCCAAAGGTAGGAAAACATGGAGGACTGGGAGCAGGAAAACGCAATGGTAAACCTACCATTGAACCACTAAAATCGGATCTGCAGGTGGTTTTCACCAAGACTTGACTTGGCAGACTAGTTGCATTTTAATATGCTAATCGAGCTCTGTCTAATCCTGAAATTTCAGCTGTCAGCTCGATGAGGTGATGGTTCGGGCAGCCACCTTGCTGTCTATGACCGCTGTTCCAAGAAATGTACATACTTTTTGTAAAAACGGCCGACAGATTAGGTTTTAAATTCATTAGTAACACTTTCCAAAATAGTTGAAAAATGTTTATTAATTCGGTTTGCCCACCCGTTTGTCTGTCTGTTCGTGCTGCCTCTCGGGATTGCACTAATACTCTAAAGCGTAAGCTGAGTTCCCGAGGCGGTCATCCCTGTATGGGTCAATATCACAAAATACGGAAATTGCAGTCGGCACAATAAAATTTCTACTTAATGTTATACAATGCAATTTTCTTTTTTACATTCTAATAAAAAATATTCTTAGAAGTATTTTCAAGAGATATTATATTCACAATAACACAAAAATTTAAATTAAAAGACTTAAAATTTCAGATTGTCATTTTCCTGGCATGTCACACTGTGATGTGTGCAAAGTAAAAGGCTTTCCGCTATCATGTACAAATACCGAGTGTCCTAAAAAGGACTGACTGATTTTAAAATTCAATAACTTGCAAACGGTGACAGATATTTAAAAAATTCTTACAGGAGGGTATGCATGAAGTCAAAAGTTTTTTTACAGTGATTTTCGACTTTAGTTCGAATTACAAACAATAGATGGCGCTGTAAGCAATAGGCGCTAAATGCAGGCTCGATATTTTATGCTTTCTCTTTTTCCATGCGGGAAAAGGAGATTAAAATGTATTGAGTGGGTCCCGAAGTGCCAAAAATCGAACATGAATTTAGCGTCTATTAATCGCAGCGCCATCTATTGTTTGTAATTCGAACTAAAATCGAAAATCACTGCAAAAAAAACTTTTGACCTCATGCATAACCCTCCTGCAAGAATTTTTTAAATATCTGTCACCGTTTGCAAGTTATTGAATTTTAAAATCAGTCAGTCCTTTTTAGGACACCCGGTATCTTTATGTAGTTTTTTTAATTTCTAATTTCTAATTATACCTTATACTAGCAAAAGCCATGCTTTGTTTGGATTTGCGAAGCATTATTTAATAAGATAAATATTTGAAAGTAACAATATTTTTTTATATTGTCTTTGCATCTTTATTAAACAAAAACGTTATTTTATGTTTTGGCACAGTTTAATTTTAGAAATGTAAATTCAGCCAAATAACTAAGAATTTCCTTGGAATTTTTTATTTATGATATAAGACCTGTATAAATAAATATACTTTCGAAGCAAAATTTTACAAAATATTTTTAAATTTTCAACTAAAAGCTCTTTTAAAGATGTTTTTACATTTGGCTCTGGTAGTTTCTCAAATGGTTTGAAATAGGTATGTTTCCAATCTTTGTAATTCACATCAAATAATCTTTGATAGCAATCTTATAATAATATATTCGAAGAGAGCTTAAAGAAAGTTACTTCTTTAAAATCCTATTTTCTGGAAAAACATTTGAAATATGCTGTCGTTGATACTAAGAATTATTAACTGTAAAACTTTTCATTCTAATTTCTTCTTTTTTTCTACATGTTAGCATATGAGAATGTTTGATATTGTAGAATCTGTCATAAGGAAATTTTCTATTGAATGCTAAACCTTGAAGGGTTTTCACTCTTGACAACGCTACGTACGTTAAGCCAACTCTTTATCCCCAATATTGCTTTATCTAATGTTAAACCTTGGGATTTATGAATTGTAACTTCGAAAGCTAACTGCAGAGGAAATTGTTTTCTTGAGCAATTTATGTTTCCATTTTTCCAGAATTTAGTTATTGATGGAATCGGAACGCAGCCATTCTCATAAGTTGGATGGCTGTAGTTTTCAAATTTAAGTATGATTATTCGCGGCATCTGGTCTGGTGGCCCGTGACTTTCTTCATAAATAATATCTGCAACATATAGCCTAAAGCTCCGTTTCCTAAACCTTTTTCGTTCCACAAATTAGAAAGTAGCATTATTTTAGACCCAATTGATAAAGTAAGAAATGGTTCAAGTCCGTTTGTCATTTCAGAATCGGCCAACTTTGCTTTAGTACAATTATGAAGAGCTTGAATCAAAACAACAGGTTGACGCAGCTCTTTTAATTTTTCATTATTATATTCTTTTAGGTCTTTATTCGTTGAAAACAGCTTATTGCATCTTTAAATAAATACTGTTCGCTTTTTGAAAGAGAACGTAAGCTTTGATTCATTAATATTTCATAGTCTTCAATAATGCATTCTCCATTGCTAATTTGATCAAGTATGCTACAAAATATTTGTTGAGTTTCATCTTGCCGGAAGGATGATGATAAAAAATATATTTTTGAATAGTCGAAGAAAATAACAACTTTCCTCCAAAAGAAACTCACTTCCTTCATTTTTGTCACTGTAAAGAGGCCTGTCGTTTACTGGAGGTAGTTGTTTGATATCTCCAAATAGATATAAGAACACTCCACCAAAAGGTTCATCTTGTTTCGATGGCACAGCACTACGTAATCGTAAATCTATTTTTCGCAAAAGACTGCATCCAATCATACTCATTTCATCTATAATTACGAATTTACAATTTCGAAACTCTTCCTGAAGTTGACCAATCGAATATGGACTAAGATCTCTTAGCTTTTGATTTAGTCCCAATAAAAGTTTTGAATGAAACGTTGATCCATTTATATTGACTGCAACAACACCAGTTGGCGCAAGCAATTGAAAAAAAGATGGGCCAAATGTTTCATTTAATCGAACAGTGAAGTAATGTATTAAAGTACTTTTTCAGAACCTGCTTTTCCTTGGACAACAATTCTTTTTATTGGCATTTCTCGCCTATGACCTTGCAAGAAATTGATCTGTTCTTCAAAAATGTTTAATATTTTTTTTTTCTGTTCATGGGAAAAAACGAAATTTGGCAAATTAGAAGGAACAGTGACACAACCACTTTTTTCACCTTTTCATTTTCAATAAAATTCTGTAATTTATTAAGCAAATCTTGACTTTGAATGGTATGCCAGTTATACTTTATATCTATGTCCCTTCTGTCCAAATCTAATTCATCCTGTGCATTATTTTGTCTTGAAGCGACATTCATCCAGTCAAATGGTTGATCTATTTCAGTAGATTCTATTTCTTCAAATTCTTCCTCGTCTTCTAAATTTTACAACATATATTCCAAATCCAATCTCAATGAATTTCATTATTCTCAAAATGCTGTTTGTATATAACTTTCCATGAAGTATTATTTGGATTCATAATTTGAAAATCACGCCAAGGAATATGCAACATAACTTGTTGTTTATAGAAATCTTCATTATTTACATTATTGGGATCATATTTCAATTTCAGTATAATTCTGGGATAAATGGCTTTTTTTCTGATACTGAAATTTGCACTGCGTTTATAAACGTTTGTGAAATAATTCTGAAAGTATATATTTTCAAATCTCACTGGGCATTGCTCGTACTTTTCCAAAATATTTGAAACGGATATGCTTCCATCCTCCTTATTCATATCTAATTGTTCGCACGCGTTCCTTGGTAAATTAATGGTGACAAACTGACGAGATGACTTATACAAAGGCCATCCCATTAACACACAATATATTTCCTGGGCAGAATAATAATGTTCAGCTCACATTTTTATTAAAATCTTCTGAATTATCTGCTGAACATTGATATTATAGCGTGATTCTTGAACTGTTTGTCTGATGAAATCTTTCAACCCTTCTGATCTGGGTTCACCTTTGCTAGCATATTTAGCAATATACTTTAGAACTGCGTGAATGGAAATGACTGCTTGGGAATCCATGTTTGCTCGCCAATTTTTAAAATTTGTGGGCTATGTCTGTTTAAATGACTGTTTCTTTTTGAAATGTATTCGGGTTCATTAGTAAGAAAATTAATTTTACTTTCGTGAGAACCTTTCTTTGGGAAATTTGAAACGGCATTTGGCTTCAGAAGAATCTTTTTTCTTTCTCTTACAATAAGCTTTAGAGCATTTATTAATTTGTACGGCACGTATTAAGTGATTATAGTCAGCAGCTTCATCAGACACATCCGTAAAATGAAATTTAGATGGATGTATATCCTAAACTTGATTAGGATCTGGTTGCCAAGTCGATATGAATTCGTCAAAGTATTTTACAATTTAACGTATCTTTTCATCATCATTTGAACTAGGATTGTTTACATCAGGAGCATCTTCAAACCAGAAAAGACCATGCATGTGAGGACTACCTCTATGTTGAAACTCAATACGAAACCAAAAGTCCTTGACTTTGAAATATTTCTTGAAAAAATATTCCATAAAAAAATCCAACCGTTTATGGAAAAAGTAAGCAACGATTAAAGGATTACAGTTCAACAATTTTGATTTTCTGATTAATTCAGAATTTTGGTTACGAATAATGTAATCATAGTCTGCATCAATAATGCGATAAATTTCAGGTCAGTGTAAATCAGCTGCACTAAGTGTAATGAAAACAGTAGGAGTTCCCAATTCCTCAACCATATCTAACAACTCTCGTGATCTGATAAACCAATCAGAGCTCTATGGAGATCTCTATCTTAAATTAGCATTGAAAGATAAAATCGACTTGTACAATGTACGATCTTTCTACAACTGTTCCTGGAGTTTTTCAACTGTTTCAACATCATGCAGGCGAGAAATTTTTTTAATACAATTGATTCCATTTTGTAATGCTGTCCAACGCATTATGCTATTGAAAGCAAAAAATCTTAATCTTGGATGTCGTGCAAATCTCCCATCGTCATATATCATGAGAAATTTAAAGTATTCTTTTGGTGTAATTTTACGAACTCTAGCATCTTTAAGATTCTCTTCCTGGTGGAAATAACACTGGAAAAGCTCTACAAATATATCCATCACAGGAAAATTCATTTATAGGCTTAGTATCTATCTGAGGCCAAGGAATGACACTGCATTCATCATTTCCTTCTTTAATACCTAACATACTATTTATTGCCTCTCGATTACATCTGAAAGTCACATTTGGGGTCCCGGATTCATATATATTATTTGTCCATGGACATTGATCATCTACAGAATTCAAAGTTTTTTCTACTGATGGTAAATAAATCATCTGTTGCTCTTGACTGAGTATTATTCGCTGAAAAATATTTTCATTTACGGGTAAACTTTGCAAATTATTTTCATCAATAGTAATATAACGATACCAAAGATTATTTTCCTTTAGATATTCTAAAGCAGACTTAACGTTTTCACGATTTACTTTAAAATTTCTGAATTCTTCACTATCTTGTCTTCTAACAAAGATGTGCTGTGATATAATATCTACGGAATGAGGTAATAAAGTACAAAATTCTGTAATATTTTGATGAAAATTAATAACTTGCCCACTGTATCCAAGCTGACCACCTTTAATGCAATAAACAGTAATTACTGGATGAACTTGTGCAATTAATTGCTCCTCAACGAAAGTTAAGTTCTTCAATATTTCCAGTTGTGGACCTGTATCCATATTATTAGCTACAGAAAAAATATTTAGTTCATTATTTATTATACATTTACGGCAAGTCTTACAAGATCCGTCAGATTGAATATGCATGTCAAACCAACGTCGAAGACAAACTTTACAAAACTATAATTTTTTTTTTTTTTTTTTTGTGCATCTTCGAAATTTAAAGCATATTTCCAACCACATGCATTATCTGTCAGAAGAGATTCGTCATGTTGTCGTATTTTGCGCTGGTATCTAGCCTCTTGCCTTAAAGCTAAATCATGTTCGCGTTCTTTTCGACCAGTAAGTGTACGTTTTCTCGGCATTCTTTATAATAGAACTAATAAATTCCATAAATTGTTTTAACGGCAAACATATTAAAAATAATACTAATAGTAATTACTTCTTAATAATAAATATGTTTCATTTGGTTAAATTTTCAACCTTCCAATTCGAAGAACACTTTTTATTACGAATTTAACAATTAATTTTATTTGTTTACAATTTTTTTTTTTTTGTTGCCACTTTACCAAAAAAAAAAAATCATAATATACCGGGTGTCCCAAAAAGGACTGACTGATTTTAAAATTCAATAACTTGCAAACGGTGACAGATATTAAAAAAATTCTTGCAGGAGGGTTATGGATAAGGTCAAAAGTTTTATTACAGTGATTTTCAATTTTAGTTCGATTTACAAACAATAGATGGCGCTGTAAGCAATAGTCGCTAAATACAGGCTCGATTTTTGGTCCTTTATCTTGTTCCATGCAGAAAAAGGAGATGGAAATGTATTATCCGGGCCACGAAGTACCAAAAATCGAGCCTGAAGTAGCCGGCATTACGATAATTCTTTTACCTCACATGCAAATAATTAGAGATATACATATTAAGTATGCCACGGTGCAATATTAAAAAGCTCCAGCGGGTATTACGATAATTCTTTTACCTCGCATGCAAATAATTAGAGATTATTTAATTCCGCTTAATTATTACATTTTTTTCGATAAAGGCAAGCATTTAATCACAAACATCAACAAAACTTTTTATTCTTTTTATTCCTTATTCCAAAGATACAGTTTTACCGTTTGCTGCCATAGTAACATGATAAATTAAATTTTATTTAAAAAATGCACAGTAGTAGAAAAATATTTTACTAAATCGAATAGTTATTTTCAATTTTGGTTTTAGAATTAAATTCATGAACTCCCGTGAACGGGTTAAATAGCAAGTTAAATTTAAAAAACAGTTTTTGAGATATTTTGGCGGAATAATGAAAATATATTTTATTTATTTAATTAATCGTGATTCTATCTATAAGTACTAACTCTATGATTTATTATTTTTTCTTCTGAAAATATACGTGTTTCATGTTTTTTTTTTGCGAAAATGCGTCCGTAATGGAAAAACATGTAAAATAAATTAATTAAAATAATAAATTTTTTAAAGTTATTCTGTAAAAAAATATATATATATAATATTGTGCAAATCTATAGATCATAATTTATTTTTATGTTTAATTTCAAGTCAAAATACTGAATAGTTTTTTTGTAAAGTGTACGACAAAATGCAATTCGTGTAGACTAGTAGAGGATTCGCTTCGCTCATCCTAATAACACATATATATGAAAGGTAACAAGTTCTGTATTTTACAAATAATTTTCCATAATTAAAATATGATTGTCACTTAAAATGAATGTCATTGTCCTGGCCTGCTCATTTTAGTTCTTTGTGAGGTATAAAGATGGCGCTGCAGAGTAATTCTTCTAGAGAAACTCCAACTAGGTAAGAGAAGCGTCATGAGATGAAGTACGCATGCTCACTGGAAGAAAAGTGGAGGCTGGAAGAAAAATCATCCAAACCTGATTTTCCCTACTTGGCGCGTTATCGCCTTTTGGCTACTTTTATTATTATTATTATTATTATTATTTTAATGCGCGTTCTATCGAAACGGAACAGGGTAAAAAAAATATTTTTCTCCTTTTTTAGGACGAATCAAAATATTTATCATCGTGGGTTCATTTCTGTTTTTGACCATATTATAACAAAAGTTGCTCTAAGCAGGCCTAGTCGCGCTCCTATATTTCCTATAATTCCTATACATTTGAAAAAGTCCCTATTTTTCCTATATTTCCTATTTTTTCCTATATTTTTCATATATGTGATTTTTCCGTGAATATATTTTTTAAATTTTGCCGAATTCTGCATTTTTTTCTTTATCACGAATTTTGTCAATTCTATACAAAAAAAAAAAAAAAAATACAATAAATAAATAAATTTCTTAGGTTTGTTACGGTACTAAAAATTTCATCATTTGATTGCGAAAATAATCTCTAATTTTATCAATCGGTTGAAGAAAAAAAAATAGTGATCTTCGTCAATGGATCCTAAAAGAAAAATTTAAATTTTGCCGAACTGTTGTTAAAAAAAAAAATGTGGGTTTTGTCAATCGATTATTGAAAAATTTTTAAATATTTTTAATATGTTGCTGATAAAAATCGCGAACTTATTTCTATCAAATGTGGAATAAAAGATAGCAAATTTCTTCAACAAGTCACGTTAAAAATTCATTGATTTCGTAAGCTGCATTAAAAATTCGCTGATTTCGTCAATTTGTTGCTGCAATATATCGCGAAATTTGTCGATTGGTCATTTATAAAAATCATAAATTTGATTGAAAATCATTGAATCGAATAACTGAAATTACACATTTCTGTACTATTTTACAATACATTTTTAAAGGAATAAAGACTATCCATGCCTTATGCAAGTTTTTAATCAATAACATTTTCTAACATTTCTTCGCTTTCGGGGGGGGGGGGGGGTACGGTTTATTGTTAATTTTCTAAACTTTTTGAATTTAATAACCATCTATGTTAATTTTTGTGTGTGTGTGTGTGTGAATCTATTTTATTTGGGCTGAAAAATACAAAATATAAACGGTGATCTTACAAAAACAGAATTCATAATCGCATTAATTATCAGTAACATTTTTTTTTTAATATTCCTCGAACTTCGGGATTTTGATAACAAATTTTTAGCGTTTATTTTTAAAACTTTAAAATTTAGCACCCTTCAACAAAAATGGATATTTTTATGAATATTCAAATTTAGTATATAATATTAATATTCAAATTTTATATATTGTCCAAAATATAAAAAAAACTGTGAACATATACCATTTAATAATGTATGGTGGTCTCTTTGTTTTCTTTTTCCTTTTTTTGGGGGGGTGGGGGGGTGCCTTTCCAAAAATGTCAATCTCTTTGGCTCATTCACGAAATCTTTTTTACACAGAAATGCATGAAATTTTTAGATATTACTATTCAAGTGCCAAATAATGGCACTGCGTTTTCCATTTTCCTAAAAATTTGTCGCACCTTCAATTACAATCCATTAGTTACTATGACGAACTTTTCATGACTGTAGTGCCTTACAAATTGACAGAATGTGCAATTCTTATTGCCATTTTAGGAGAAGACTTTTCTATTTATCGAAAACCAGAAAAGCAATTCGATTTCTTACAATCGGAAAAGAATATTTGCAAATTCGTATGTATCTGCGGTTAAAAATAACCTCTTGATTATGGTAGAAAGTAATTAGTTTGAATTTGACAACAACCTTCAAAATTCCTGAGGAAAAAAGAAAAAAATTGTGAAATACTTTGAAAAAAAAAAATACTTGTATTCAATTTATATTGGTTGTCTCTATCCTTAATTTACATAAGGCGATTCACTAAAGAAGAACTCCCCCATTGAACAACGCGAAACTTTCTGAATCATTTTTAAACATAAAAGCACGATTCTTCAGGTACGATTATTGAAGGGATTTTCAGTGTAACAGTTTTTCTTATTTTTCTGATAAATGAATTGCAACTTGAATTATAAATTATTGCTGTCTCAGAAGGCAACGTTTCCCTTTTCTGCGGTGTAGCGTCCGGAAATTCGGCCCAATGGTTTAATATGCCTTGCGCTTAGATAAAATATATTCATATATTTATGTATTTTAATATTATTTTACAATATATTAAAAAAAATTATTTCTATATTTTCAGGAGATCTTTAGTGTTAATTTTTAAAACTATGGGAATTTAACGGCCATAAATATTTATATTTTTTCTTGGTGGGGGGGGGGGGGGGGAAGGGGGAGGATTTTGAGGTTAAGGTTTAGAATTTAGCTCATACATATATTTGGAGCAAAATGTAAACATTTACTTCATCCGACATTACATAAAAAACTTAATTTATTTCTTACACTCCTAAAATGCATAGGAAACAAAATGAAAAAAAAAAATGTATAATCTCCCTCTAAAATGTATATTGCTTATCTCCGTGCACAATTTATTCTAAGGATGCCTAGGAAATTAATAAATAATTATATAAATTAATATATTTCACGAAGTCACACATTCAGGATATCATTGTGCGTCTTAAAATGCATGAAATTTGCAGGTAGTCATGCATGAAATTTTTTATTCCAGTTCTTTCGAATCGAATATCGTTTTTAGTTTTCCTTATATTACATTTTTAATTATAATCGATCGCTCCACAATGACGACTGATAGCAGAGATTTATTTGTCGAATGGAGAGGTCAACTTCATTTAATTTTTTTGTAACTCTTTTTTTTTTTTTTTTTTTGCTCTATTTTGTATTGTACAGTAAGAAGACCGAGGAATAAAAAATGATCTTCTAAATTTACACTTCACAAAATTTCCACCTTTAATTTCCTCTGACATCCCTTCCCCATCATATAAAATTACATTCAGTTATTTTTAGTAATTAGATATTTTTATGTTATTAAAATTTCTACAAAAATATTTTAATGTAATTTTATTAGATCTTTTTGCATTAAAATATATGTTTCTTTTTAATTATTAAGGTATAGTCCTTGAATGATATTAAATATTAAAACTTACTTTCATTAAGAAGAACGGATCTAAAAAATTATAATATTTTATTAACTGATAATAAATTATTAAAAAGAAATATATAAATAAATAAAATTAAATATTAAAACTTAGTTTTATTGACAAGAATCGATTTAAAAAAAAAAAAAAAAAAAAAAAAAAAAATCAGAGTAACTGGTAACAAATCAATAAAGAAATAAACAAAATTTTAAAAGGCGAAATAAAGAGGACCGAACCCGCCACCTTTGACTTACTAGATATGTGCTTTAACCATTACACCATATCATCCACACAGAGTTTGCGAAACGACTCTATTACTACCCACATAAGTTCATAGGAGGATTTCGCGCTTGGCGATTTTTCTTTCTTCGCCAACATCTATTTTGATTACGATGACAGCAAAGAGAGGAAAAAAAATGCTTGTGATTCGATTCCATTAAAACAAAGCAAGGATATATATACATTTTAGTCATAGAAATAAAAATACTCCAAATTATATGTATATATATTAAAATATATTCAGATAAAGAAAGAATAATGCTCGTGCTGACAGAATGAAAACGAAACTTAAGGAAGGAAAAAATATTTTTTCAAGAAAATTGCGAAATTCTTAGACAAAATTGTGTTTATATCCATAATATAAACATTTCTGAACCTGAAAATTGGTGTTAAAAATCTAAACAAGCGTGAAAATATTATGAATTACATAATTTTAAAAACGCTCTATTTTCTTCCTGTGTAATGTCTATGGTAGCGCTACAGTCGATCGCCTGCGGCGGTTGAAAACAGCTTTGGACCAATCAGAATTTATTGCCATCATGTCGTTTCTCTTATCCATTGTAGGTTCTCTAATTCTTCAAGTCAGAAGTAGTAAAATCGTTGCTACCAGCATGATCTTTTACATATTTCTTTGAAAATAATGTGTTTAAAGGCTTTGTAAAAATTGAGTAGATTTTTATTATGCCATTTTTTTTCCTGGCTTCTATAAATTACAAATAAAAATCTACATTACACTGAATTTGGGGTACTATAGAGGAAACATGTTCCTTTAAACAAAATCAAAATGTTAGATCTAAAAAAAAAAAAAAAAAAAAAAAAAAAAAAACCAAGAATGTTAAAATGTTTTATAATGAAATTGGCATTATCCTAGCGGTCATTTTCCTGGCATACATATGCCTAGAGTTGCAAAAAACCCGCAGTTTTTGAGGGGTGGGAATAAACACGGGAATTTGGGGGAATAAACCCGGAATTTTAGGGAATATTGGAAATTTTGAAGGAGTTTTGAAGATAAACAAAACCAGTTATTTTCCAATTTGAAATTTTTATTTTAAAGAAATTTCAGGGAAGAATGTTCCAAAAAGATAGAATTTACTTTATGAATTCACAAAACTTATGATTTTACAGTCTAAGTCTTTATAATTTATTAGCTTTACAATAATGGCGGCTGTAAATAGGTGAGGATTTGAATATTTCTTTAAAAAATGAATTTTTTCAGTTTCTGTTGGCTCGCACATCTTGTTTTCAGGCATATTTTATAATAATTTTGTAACGAGTTGCTTTGTATTTTTGCATTGATTTCTTTTAATTTTGTTCATTTTCTTTTTTGTTTACATTCGTTGATTCGAAGAACAGAGGTGAAGTTTATATTCATGTCAGACCTCTCATTTACCTCTTTCACTTTTTACTTATCGACGATTAAAATAACAACTTTTTTCAATTTCTCTTACTTAATATTTCTGCAACTTAAGTCTGTATTTCGTTAGTTTTCATATAAACCGTGCTATTTTTAAAAAAATATTTTATGTTATTAGTTTGGTTTACATTGAGAAAAATTGAAATCAAAATTGAGAAAAATTGAGCTTGCCTTTAACTAATTTTCCATTTAAAAACCAATGAGCTATAGTAACAAATAATTCTTAACACAATTATTTTAAGTGAGCAAAGAGATATTTAATTCAAAATTGATCAGAAATAGCCTATCAAATAACCAAATAGAAGTATGTAATTAATTTTAAGAAACAAATATTCATATAGAAAAATACTTTTATTCTTTGTACTGTTAACTTTCAATAAAATTTTGAGAACAGCGTATTAGATCTTCATTATTATCCGAAAGAAAATCCATAAACGAACTATATAATTAGTATTTTAATATTAATAAAATGCATCTGAATGTTTACCCAAAACAGATAGATATGTATCCTTCTACACTATTTGTTAAACGAAAACACATTAATAAAAGATGGTATATCCAACACAATTTAATAAAACTTACAATATTTCTTCAATCACAAAACATACATTCTTGTTTGATGCAAAAACAAGAGTAATTCTAAATAAAAACACCGATGTGAAACATAAATATTATTTTTAATACCATATTAAGCGACCGCCATATTTAGCGAAAATCTCTTTTCTAATTGGCTGCGCTTGGGTTAGCCGTGCTTAGGATTGAACAGAGAGTATTCCTTCAAAATTACGTTCTAACGACCTAAAATCTTGTGCTTAGGTAAAAAGTTAGGTAAGTTAGACCTTGGTTAGACCAGTGAAAACGCAGCTTTAGGGCCGGACGGTGTCGCTGGGCAAAGGGTAGCCAAAGCGATAGGACCCCATCCACTAATTGACTAAGAGGGAGCCTAAGATGAGTGAGTGGGCTTTGTGGAGGAAAGTCCTTGGTGACTCGCTAGTGACGACGGGGCTCGCGGGAACGCCAGCAGGAACTCCCGGAGCAACCGAAGGGCGGGGGTTTCGGACAGCGCCTGAGTTACTTTCTGACTCAGGTGGCTCATCCCACCAGGGACCGCAGCTGAAACAGTTGTGAGCCGACCCTAAGGTAGGTAGGGTTTAGCAGTGCTCCCGTTGACCAGGGAGCGGTCGCGTGGGGAGGGCAGTATGGTCCTGGTTGCTCTACGTCGTGTTGTAACCTCTGGGAGAGGGTCGGCCGGCAGGTTCACCATCGAACACTATACCTGCAGGGAACCGGGCCGGAGGCTCACCGGTAACGTGGCGGCGCTTCGAACCTTGGTGGGAACTCTTGGACCGACCCAGATCCTGCGTATCTGTGCGCTACTGGAGGTTGCCGCGCCCAGTAGTGAGGATCTAGAGGTGTCTCCACCTAACTTTCGAACGCACTAATGGCAGCGGTCGGTCACTGCACGGGTTTGTGGACACTCGTGCCTAGGTACCCTCGACGACCGCGAGGTAAGGTAGAGGTGGCCGGGCTTCTGTCGGCCTCCGGTGGTTTCTCCGTCTTCGGGCGGAATCGAGTCGCCGGGGGCGGGCGGGACTCCGGACCATCCAACACCCTAGCGAGGCGGAGTCTATTCCGTCTAGATGGTGCTTTCCGTGCCCGCCTGGGATCGCTAACGGCATATAGTCTGGTCTCTCTGACTCCCGGCGTGATCCACGAGGGGTTCCGTCGGTTGAGGTGGGGAGACCGGGCGAAAACTCCGGAGCAGGGACGCTTTACGTCCGGAGGAATTTTCCCCGTCCTCCCAGGTCTTCCCGCTAGGGGCCTCTAAATAACTTTCTTATCGGCTGGCTCGCATAAATGTCTTTGCCGGAAAATGGTAGTTGATCTTGTGAGCCTTCTGTAAAGCAACTCCGGCTCGGGAAACCTTGTTTTGGTTCGTGGGCCCAGCTCCTTTGTAGGTGTCTGGTTCCTGCGGGCTGGCGGGACGTACCGGGTCGGGTAACCAAGAGAAGGGACCATTTGGCTCTTCTAGCTGGGTGGTGAGGATTGTCGTTTCGACCAATTCGTCTCTCTTTTGGGAATAGCCGGCAAGACGTGCGCTGGGCAGTGTGTCGGCTGGCCGGAGTTTGCGTGGGGTTCCGTTTTGTCGGGACTTGTCTTGCGGGTGGTTCCCTGCGTGGACAAATGGGCTTGCAAAAGCCTGGGACCGGAGGACGACCCCTTTTGGGGGGGGGGCACCCACTGTCTTATCATTTTTGAATAAAATCTCGCATCCGTTTTCTGTAGCTTTACTAACGGAAAAAAGATTTGACTCAATATCTGGAACAAATAAAACATCTTTAAGTGTTATGTTGTGCGTTTCACCGTCTGAAGTTATTGTTTTTATTAGTGTGTTTCCCGATCGATAAGAAACTAATTTGTTTCCATTTGCAATAACAACATTAGTTTTTTTCATTTGATTTAATTTCTGTAAATAAATGTTGATCATTTGTTATGTGACTAGAACTTCCACTGTCAACTATCCACGCTTTGTTATTGCGCGGTTTATTATAAACGCACAGTGTTTATTACCTTGATCACTTTCATACTCATTACAATCGGCATTTTTATCCGAATTTAATACATAATCATTTCTACATTTTTATCATCCTTTAGGAAAACAAGAGAAGAATTAAAATTTTTCATGTAGTTTTGTTTATAATATGTATTATGTGAAGGATTGTTTTGTTTATTTTTATTATTATTATTCCAGCATTCTTTAGTGGAATGGTTTTTCGATTTGCAATTTGAACAGTATTTTTGTTCCTTTTTATATCCCGCATTATTGAATTCGTAACCCGCATTGTTAAATTTCTTCGTAGTTTTGAATGCTCTAGCGGTATTTTCAGATAATTCCAAACTATCGCTTCTGCTATTAAAGTTGTCGATCAATTTACTTTTTATAAAAGTAGGGGTCAATTCTTCTTCATTTCGGGATTCAAGTGCCGTTATGAGTGTGTCATAAGAAGCTGGTAAGCTACACAGCAAAAGTACTGAGATATGATTATCTTTTATGTTTTCACTTTTAGCTGATAATTTGTCAACTATTTCAAGTATGTTTGTGATATGTTTAACCATATCACCACCTTCAGTTAATTTCGTGCTATAAAACTTGCGTAAAAGGTATAGCTTGATCGATAAGTTACTTCTTTCATGAATTGATTTTAAAGTGTTCCACGTATCTCGAACATTTTGAATATTTTTTACGTGGGCGATCTGGCTATCCTCAATACTAAGGTTAATTATATTTCTTGCCTTCCGGCCCTTTTTGGACCAGTCGGTTGTAATTGGGTTTGGTGGTTCTTCAGTAATGATCTCAAAAAGATCTTCTTTTATGAGAAGCATCTCGATTTTAAATTTCCAAATACTATAATTTGTTGAGTTGAGCTTCTCTATAATCTGTGCATCTTTCACTGAAGCCATTTTTGATTCTATTACCACCTTTTAATTTTTTTCAAATAAACCCTTTTATTAAATTATCATATACTTATATTTAATATTTAAGAAAGGCAGCACATCAGTCTCATAATCATTGTTAGATGATTAAAAAATGAGACTAATGTGATATAAAAATAATCACATTTAAATCATATAATAAAAGTAAGGTAAATCTGCTTACCTTCTTCTTTATGATCGTCCATGGTATTAGTAGAGATTAGTATTTCCAACACATTTCCTGGTATCGGGGAATCATCATCATCATCATCATCATCATCATTATTATTATTATTAATTTATTTATTTATTTATTTATTAAATAAATGCCTTTGGCTTTCTGGGGCTGTTCCCTTGCCAATAGCTTTGCATTCGGCAGAAGGGGGTTTTCTGCCATTATTGTTTTGCTCCCCGGTAGAGTGTCACTGCTCCTTGTTTATTTAGACATCATTCACCTAGATAAACTGTGAAGTTTTATTACAGTATTTTGAATGCGTTGGAAAGCGTTTCATAATCAATGCTGGACGCATGCTTTTTCTTTCTTGCCAAACAATTGTATTTTAGCTTTTTCATTTATGTGTAGACAATTAACAATATACATACATTTTATCTTATTTTAGGTACTTTGATGTCTCTTTTATCATGCATGATACTGATGAGCTATCTCGATAATTTCATGGAAACATACTTAATCTTCAAGGTGAATACTTATCTAATCTAACATTCATAATACTGCTTAAAATTTAAGTATTCCTACCAGGTATCTTAGAGTTACATAAGCGATTTTATAATTTACAGTTTTTCATATTTTTAACAATTCAAAAAAATCTTTTTTTCTTTTTTCGTTTTAGATTAGAATCCCGATTATCCGAGCCCCACTTAACCGAGTTTCCGCTTTAACCGAGTTATTTTCTTCTGGTGGACTGGTGGATTCCATTATTATGAAACAGCCTTTATAAATTAAGTGTTCGGTGAAGATCAAAGAACAGTCGTAAATTAGTTAGAACTCTGATTGTCTGGTCAGAATTGGAAAAAATGACCACATTTTTTTCCAAAAAAAATTATGGCCATTTTTTTCCCCATTCTGATCAGATAATTAGAGTTCTAACTTTTTACGACTGCTCTTTCATCTTCACCTAACACTTCATTTATAATGGCTGTTTCCTAATAATGGAATCCATCAGTCGATCAGAAGAAAATGATCCATTCCAAAGGTATAACTTCGATTGAAAAAAACTATTTAATACTTTGAGCTGAAAGAAGAGGCCACACCTGCAATTTTCATGACACTAACAGAAACACACAGCTGCCAATCAGTACGGTTTTGTTACCTCTAAAATTTAATAAAAAATTTTGTCATGTTTAATCGTTGACAACTGTTAGATTTCAATGAATGAATGAGGCAAAATTTACTTGTAAGTTTTAATGGTAAGAAAAAATCTTAGACATTGGTAGCTATGCAGTAATCACAAAATGTGATACATTATTATCTGTTGATATTGATAAAACTGATTGCGACTCATTAATGGAATCATTAGAGCTCGTAAATGAAAAGGAAGCTCAACTAAAGGAATTAGATTCCGAAATGGATGAGCTAATTCAGGAAAAAACTGAATATGAAAAAGAACTAAAATCGGTAGAAGAATATTCTGAAAAAATATCCAGTTTGAAATTTAAAATTAAGATGAGGCTTAAAAAATGTAAAATCGAAACTGAACCAAAAGTTGTACTAGAATCAAGTAACGGTTCAAAAATCGGAAGTAAACCAGTTTCGGCAGTGAAGCTTCCTAAACTTAATATAGAAAAATTTTCTGGTGATGCAAGCCAGTTCTTAGAATTTTTTAATTTATTTACTAGTGCGATAGATTCAAACGAATCGTTATCAAAAATTGAAAAATTCCAATATCTCAAATCCTTGTTGTCTGGTCCTGCATATAATATTGTATCTGGTTTTGAACTGACAGATCAAAATTATTCTACTTGTTTAAAATTGTTAGAAGAGAGGTATGGTAAGCGGGAAAATATCATAAACTGTTACATGAATAAAATTCTAAATCTTGAACCAGTGAAATCCTCTAACAATGTTATTTCTTTAAGGAAGCTGTACGATAATATTGAAACTAGTATGAGAAATCTTGATGCGTTAGGAGTAACATCAGGCTCTTACGGCCATTTATTACTACCAATTTTATTAAGGTTATTACCAGAAAATTTGATACTAGATTTCCATCGAAAACGTGACCTCGATAAGGACTGTGAAGTCACCGATTTAATAAATTTTATTAAAACGGAATTAAGATGTCGTGAAGCTACTAATTTAGTAAACAATTCCCAAACCAAGACTTATGAAAATTCTAAAACTAAATATGAAAATCCTTCAAGTAAATATCAAAATTTTCCGCAAAAGAAAAATATACCTTCAGCTGCTGCTTTAAATACATCTACAAAACAGTTTTGCATATTTTGTAAGTCTTCTGATCATGTAGGACTAAATTGTTCGAAATTCACTGATGAACAGAAACGATATAAATTAAAGAAAGAAGGTCGCTGTTACAAATGCTTTTACAAGTCCCATTTATCAATTAATTGTAGAACAAAAATTAACCCTTGTTCCAAATGTGGTAACACTACCCATAGTACTTTGTTTTGTTTTAAAGAAACAGCAAAAGAAAATCCTGAAAAAGAAATGAAAGGTGCAATTGTATCTATGATGTCGGAACAAAAATATAAACAAAATAAAGCAACATTATTGCAGACTTGTACAGTTTCTGTGTCTGCTGGTAAGGAATGCTTGTTGGCTCGCGTTTTATGTGATAGTGGTTCAGAAAAATGTTTTGTGAAGAGATCTCTAGTACAAAAATTAAAATTGAAGCCATTGCGAAGAGAAAATTTATTAGTTTATCCTTTTGGGAGGAGACGCCCTTATGAATCTTGTTATGAAGTAGTTGCTCTAGAATTATCCAGTGTTGTGCAACCTATTAACTCGATAAATATCGAAGCTCTTGTGGTTGATAATATAACTGGGGCTTCTGTGAAAACACTAGAACCAGAACTTCTAGAGATAATGAGAACAAGAGGCTTTAAGCCTGCTGATACAGGTCTTGAACAGGAAATAAATATTTTGCTAGGGTCTGACTTTTTGTGGAAAATATTAAAGGGAATCGAGGGAAAATTGACAAAAGAATTATACGTTGCAGAAACTATTTTCGGTCATACGGTGCAAGGGCAAATAGAGTCTAATAAAAAAGAAGTAGCTTGTTTGCGTGTTTCAGTTGAAAATATAAATACCCAACTGAAAGCATTTTGGGATCTTGAATCAATTGGCATTGCTGAAAGCAATGAAAAGAACATTACTGATCATGAGGTAATAAAAGAATTTAAAGAAAATTTAAAATTCGTAAATGGACGTTATGAAGCAAAATTATTGTGGAAAAATTCTCGTGAATTGCTTAGAAATAATCTTGAAGTAGCAAAGAAGCGGTTTTCTAGTTTAGAAAATAAATTCTTGAAAAACGATTCTTTATTTAAAGAATATAACTCCATTTTGCTAGAGCAGTTTAATGAGGGTGTAATAGAATTGTGCATCGAGAAACATTTTAATAATTCCTATTACATGACCCACAGACCTGTTATCCGTGACGACAAAATTACAACAAAAATGCGCATAGTCTATGATGCTTCTTCCAAATATGGTGATTCTCTATCATTAAACGAATGTTTGTATCATGTCCCTAACTTGAATTCTAATGTTTTAGATGATGTAAACATTCCTGTTTCGAGTTTCGAACCCCCAAATACTTCCTTGAAAATTTTAGGATTGATCTGGAACAATACAGAAGATAAATTAGGACTAGAATTACGACCCTTGTTAGAAAAATTAAATAATGATTCTTCTACTAAACACAATGTTTTGAAAATTGCAACTATGTTCCTTGATTCAGCCGGATTTATTGCCCCTTTTGTTTCTGATGAACTAGAAAATGATTGGCAAAATTGGCTTTCAGAAATCCCTGATCTCACACACTTGAAAATTCCCCGACACTATTTTAGCAACCTAATCATGGAAAAGGAGCATCTCCAATTGCATATTTTTCCTGATGCTAACCCTAATGTGTATGTTCCTGAATTTCTTTCCTTGCCCGAAGATCAGTGCCCTAGCGTTAAAATTGTTGCTACACAATTACCTAATGTTTCTAAAGAGAAGTCTCGAAAATCAGCAACCATTTCTTGTGTTGTTCAAACAAATAAAGCTGATGAAATTCCTATTTTTAATCTTGAAAAATATAGCTCCCTAAAGAAATTGTATCGAGTAACTGCATGGATATTTAGATTTATTTCTAATGTAAAATTAAAGGTAGAAAAAAGAAAATTTTCAGAATTATCAGCTGAGGAAATGTTACATGCTGAAAATTTTTGGTTAAAGCTAGTGCAGGAAGAAAGTTTCCCTGAAGTTATTAAAAGCTTGAAATGTAGCAAGAGTATCCCTAAAGAATCGAATCTTCTACAGTTAAATCCTATCTTGTCAGATGAAGGTTTGCTGTTGCTACGAGGACGGTTACAAAAGTCTGATTCCTCATTTTATGAAAAACATCCTGATGTGATTCCTGCAAAACATAAATTGACTGAATTAATCGTACAAGATGCACATGAAAAAGTTTTTCATTCAGAAGTGCCCAGAACATTAGTGCAAACTTGTGAAAAGTTTTGGATTTCAAAATCTAGACAGCGCATAAAATCAGTCCTAAACAAACGTGCAATCTGGAAGAAATCTAACGCACGCCCTGGTGAGCAAGTTAGAGCACCTCTAAAACATATCTTGTGTTTACCTACCATAAAAGTGAACGACTTGATTTTACTAGCAACCAAAGAATCTTTAGTGAAATGCTTCCGTTTACGTGAGACTCTTCTGAATCATTTCTGGAAGCGCTTGAAAAATGAGTATCTTCTCAACTTACAATCTGCTCACTACACAGACCAGAATAAAACTTCTGACTTTGAAATATATGATGTGATTTTTATGCATATGAACATGTATCAAGAACTTTCTGGAAGTTAGGTATTTGTGGACAGAGATTAAAAAAAAAAAAATGAGGTCTTATGAACTGAAGGCAAATAATTCCATCATTAAAAGACCTATTGATTCTTGTGTATAATTTAGAGGTGAAAAAACTCTGAACTTTTTTATTAATAGAACTGAAAAAAAAAAAAAAAAAAACTTTCATTTCATTAAGAGACTAAAAAACTCTCATGGACATTTGACTAAACAAATCTTGAACTCTTTTTGTTATTGACTTTAAAAAAAAAGATTTTTATTTTTTTTTCACTTAAAAAAAAAAAAATGTTTCTTGTTTGATAATATTTCTAATTTTTAGTTTAATTTTTTTTTGTATTGAATATTCTAGAAAAAGTTGTATAGATTTAAACTGTTATTTCTATTTTTAGTAGCAGAAACTTGTTCTCAAATCTTTTAAATTGTTTAATTATTTTATTGAAGTCCAGTATGTAAGTATATATTTTGATTTGTATTGTATTTATGTAAGTGTAACTGATAATTTTTTAGAATAATTTTTATTTCTACTTTAATTATTTGAATCCCCATTTTGATGAACCCTTGTTCATCGGGGGGGGAGTTTGTGGAATATTTTGCAATCTTCTCTCGCGGGCCTCTCTTAGCCAGGCGGGCGCCGCGAAGGATCACGTGACGTTTGAGAGAATTGATATTAAAAAACATTTTTTCTTTCTTGTTCTTTTTTAGTTGGTTTTGTGAATGTAAAATATGAACGCAGTAAGTAGACTGCATTTTTTCTCTTGGTCTTCTAAAATTAGAAGAAATGTTGTTTTAATTTTAAAAGGAAAATTTATCTCGAGCATAAAATCATGCTATTGTTCTTTATGGCTTCTTAATAGAAGAAAATAGTTGCTGGAAATTTAATTGTATTTAGAATCATGACTTCTAGAAGGAGCAAAGCAACTAAATATGTTTCATCTGTAAATATGTAAATAATATACATTATGTATATATTCGAACTGTAAATAATAATCTACAAAAGTAAAAACTTTTATTTGTGAAATATGATGACTTTAATATGATTTAAATGGAATCTTGACTTCTTATAATAATGCTCTCCCTATAACAATTTCGTGAACTGTGATTTAATTGTGGAATAACTTGAAATTCTTCAAGCTATGCAGTAGCGAGATACTGCAGAAAAAAAAACTGTAGCAAAATTGACTTTCAACAAACAAAAAACTGTCAAAGGCTTTTTCAAATAAACAATTTCGTTCTCCGTTTTTCTGAAAAGTAACGGAAATGTACATCAAAGAAATGTAACTAGTACCATAAAAATTAATGAATTAGTGAAAATTTATATTTCATCTCCTTAATTGGTGACGATTTGTGTAAATTCGGTTTATCCGAGTTTTTTGCTTATCCGAGGTAAGCTTGGTCCATGTTAACTCGGATAATCGAGACTCTACTGTATTTCGTCACTGGGACACCATTTGCAGTTTTATGCTAAAATATCAAATGTGATTTACTGTACATATACCTTAAGACAGACTTGAACACAATTAATACAATAACCCAACAGGAGTGAAAAATTAGCCGGGGGCAGGACTCGAACCTACGTAAAATTGCACTGTATTTTTTGCATTATTTATATTAAAAATTATTTTATTTTCTACATAAATTAGATTAGGCCTATCTTTATATTAAATGAAGATGATTTTTCCTGAAATTGGTACTTTTCATTACCTTTTCTTATAATTGTACAAGTTATTTGGATTTCAGCATATTCTGATTGCGTCTAGAATACATTAGTCCGGGTGATTGGATTTTCACTATACATCAGGGAATGAAATTTCAGTTGAAAAGGTACTAGACAGACTAAAATTTTTGCTCGCTACTATTTTACGTTCATTCAGACAGAGACGTTGTCCACTACACCTGCCCAGTTAATTAACTATTTGTGACAAACTGAATTTAAATTAACCATTGTTAGAAGGAGATGTCTGTTAAATCCAGAATATTTGATATTCATGAAAAATATGAACAATTTTTAAAATCTTAACAGATGTAGTAGGAAGAACTTTCTGGTGACCGAAATCATAAAAGAATGTAGAAATCAAAAAATCGAAACATATTCACTGCAAAATAAAAAAAATATATATGAACTCAATATAAGGTTGCCATAAGGTTTCACTGGTTATATAAATTGTCACATACCATTAAAAAATCATGAAAGGAAAATTTCGAATACTTTTAGCAGTTCATATGTGTGTAGCGCTGCCTTTCTGCACTGAAATACCACTTGTCAATCGCAGCTGTATGATCAAACTCTGTTAGGGATTATTAGAAACTAATAGAAATTCTGAGCAAATCCTCTAGTGTCTGTCTTCAGAAAGTTCCTGTATGCAGTCTTGAGTCTGTTGTGACAGCTGAAGCCTCTCTCACACGAATACTGGGCTCACTGGCAGATCAGCACAAAATGTTAGAAGCAAATTGGGGAATCTTGCTGAACATTTTTCAATGTAATACTTCTCCAGCATATCTTTCAGTGTTAGTAAAGGGGACAGAAACTCGAATTCTGCCCACTTTGCCAATGCAATATCTACTTTTCATTAAGGAGACTTGGGTTCAAATACTTGAAGAGCTTCTTTATTTCTTCAAGAATTTTTTCTTTGGGAGGCCAACACAAAGTGTCAAAAAGATGCCGAAATGTTAACACATCTGCTGAGATAGATTGCAGTCTTTCTGTGATGCATATCTTTACATGTTTAATTAATCTCTCCCTTAAAGTCTGAAACTCTTGCTCCCCATTTTTAATATTTGTCACTTGCACATCCTTGATTATCCCTTATATGGATTAGTGTGTCCAAAAACTCCTGTTCGTTTGGTCCAACACTAGATTCGAGATCTGTCAGAACTGAGTTGCAATGTTCAACTTTTATTTTCAAAGATGAAATGACAAGTTCCTTGTTTTGTAATGCCACACTTCAAGGGTTCAATTTTCTGTAGAGATCCAAGAGGAAATACAAAACTTTAAGAAATTTATAATTCTTCAAACTTTCGAGCAAACCCTTAGCCTTAGCACTGTCATTGTCATTTCCATGGGCGACGGTGGGGAAGTAGGTGACGCTGCATATTTTCTTCTTTTGTAAGATAAATGCTGTCGCTTGATTTTAAAACACTTCCGCGTGTTGCTGAATTGAGGCACGATATTCTGATGTATAGTTTGATTTGAAGCACAACATTTTAAAAGACAAAACTTACTCGCCAACCTTAAATATTTGCTCGCCAATGGTGAGCTGGCGAGTGGAAATTTCGCGCCCTGCTATACATATTAAAATACTCACTCTTCACTTTTCTTTATCTTCAACTGCTTCCTTACATAGAATATTTTTTGGAAGCTTTGTCAGTTTCAGAAATTCCCAGCATGACTTTAAGCTTATTAACGCTGTTGGAGTCCTATTGCTTTAACATTTTGATTCCTCCAATTATTAGCCCCTGTACGGTATGCTATTTCTTTCTCCCAGCTTATTTTGTGTCCAAAAAATAACGTTAGCTTACAGACGCTAGCAATAAACAAAGTAAATGTATCATTGTACAATTAAATGCTCTATAGCATTTTCTAAAATTTCTAAACATCGCACATTTTCAGTTTTTATACCATCGTATTGGGAAAAAAAAGTACTTTTTAATGCAATTTGTTTGAAAACTGCATCCCTATTTGTTTTTGAAATATATTTTTTTTTTGTAGTTTTTAGTGACATTTGTTTCATTTTGGCAACTCAAGTACGCCATTTTTGTAGAAAGTAAAGAAAGAATTGCTGAAAAATTGCAATTATATCTTTTTGTTGCCATTTTCTCATAAAATGAAAAAAAAATTAATTAAAAAATTAAATTGAAAAAAAAATTAAAATACGTGCTACTTTGAGAAAAATATAAATGGAGAAATTATGATAAAACAGGGAGCTATTATAAACAATATTTAATTTTAAGTTTCTATATTAATGCAAATGACGTCATTTTACATAAAATAAAAGCATGTGCTTTAAGTCTTAAAACTGAAATATGTTTTGCAGTAGAGTCCCGATTATCCGAGTCACGCTTAACCGAGTCATTTTCTTCTGATGGACTGGTGGCTTATATCATTATGAAACAGCCGTTATAAATGAAGTGTTAGGTGAAGATGAAAGAGCTGCCGTAAAAAGTTAGAACTCTGATTTTCTGGTCAGAAATGGAAAAAAAATGACCATAATTTTTTTAACGCTTTATTTATAATGGCTGTTTCATAATAATAGAAGCCACCAGCAAACCAGAAGAAAATGAAGTAATGGAAATGCCGGGGCGACACTAAATTCTGAAAAAGCAGAATTCCTGTTCTCTAGTTTTATTCTTTTCTTGTTATGTTAGTTTTATTAATTTAGAAAATTGATTGCATAATTTCCTATATTGTATTGTTCTAGGCTCTGATTTGCATTGGCTCAGTTGTCACGTGCGCCTGCATCCTGCATGATACTCAGGTGATCATGGAGAAACGACGTAATGGGGACAAAGAATTCATTTGGTGAGAAATTAGGTTTTAAATAATCGTTATATATATATGAAATGATAAAAAAGCCCCTTTTTAAAATCCCCTTTTTGTCCCTTTTTAAAATTTAAATTTAGAAATTAAAATTAAAACTTTTAAAATGCTTTTGTAATTGTGTCTCAGTTGATTGAATGAGGTTGCCCCTGTTAAGTCAGTTTTCCCGCATCGCATTTTATAACTTTTAGAGATAGTTTTGGCACATCTCATAAGAATACTTTTGCTGAATAAGTGCAATTTATAAGTCTTGCTGCATTCGATCGGCCAACTCAAACCACAGCCTGTATCCCGGGCAGTCAATCATTCAGCTAACGACCAATTATAGTTTAAAGACGCCTCCTTTGACTTCAACGGCCCCTAGCTGGAATAATGCGAAATACAGCATATTTATACCGATGCACAGGTCCCCGGACAGGGCTTTTGACCATCAAGAGAATGCCCTAACTCCACGACACTCGGCTCTCTAAGTATCGCTTAGCGGTACACATAATTCCCAAGCCCGATGTCCATAAAGTAAATTAGCAGCTCTCAAGCCAAAAGGGGCCTGATTTCTCAAAAGGATGTAACAAAGGAACAATAAATCAGGTCCCCGGAAAAACTGTGTCTTTATTGGAATAACTACTGTCTGAATCTGACTTTGATTTCCCGGATACCACTCGCGGCCTGCGACTACCTAAAGATGATAGAAGTTCCGAGGATTCGCTCAGAAATCGGCACGCACGCGTCCGCGGTTCGCGCCCCTGCCCCCAGCGGTCGGGCCTTGGCTGACGACACGACAGAAGATCCATAACTGGAGTAGCGACGAATTCGTTACATTGAAAAGTCGGCAGGATGGTTTATTTGCGCGGCTCAAATCCCAGAGTTCCAGCAAGAACAACAACGAGATGTGTAATGAAGTCCTAAAAAATGACGTATCTACTGTTTATTTAACCAGCAATTAATTCCAACAAAACTCAAGAGGTGTGTAACAAGTGACGAAAGAAATCTCTAAAAAGAACAGTTTTCAAATCCTTTTTCTGCCTTCCATGAGTGAAAAAGAAAAAAAAAAAAAAAAAAAAAAGTGTCGTTCCCTAGCAATTAATTAAAAAGAAAAAAATCTGGTCATTAAAAGGAAAAGACTGGTCAAAAAGAACGGGAAAAACATTCATCTGCCTAGCAATCAAGAAAAAATTATCTGTTACTGAAAATCAATTATTTCTCCAACGAACAAGCCTCTGAAACAGTCTTTGCAAGAAAGAAAAATAAAACTCTCTCCTCCCAGCCCAGCCATGGACGTTATCAGCTGAGAAAGTGGGTCACCAGGTCAAAATGAAGAACCGTGTTGAAAAACGAATTTTCTACCGGCAGATAACTCACTGATTTGTGTTAAGAAGAAAAAGAGAAAATGATTTCTTTTTTTTTATGCAGGGAGTAAATTTAATCCTGGAAATTTTTATGAAGATCGTTTTTTTTTGTTGTTTTGTTTGTGGATATGTAAGGCTGTCCTTGAATAGATTTGTTGAAGGTAAGACCATTTTAATCTATTCTTGAATTAAAAAAGAGAAAAAGAATACAGTTTTAAAAGGTAGTTTTTAATTGTTTGTCATTTTAATAGCCAAAATTAGAATAAGACAACGTTTATTTTATTTATTTTTGCTATAAGAGAGTAATTTTCTGAAATTTAGACAGTATTTAAATCTTTGGAATTTTAAAATTTTAGTTCAAAGTTCGTTTTTTTTTTAAATCTCAATTTGAAAAAAAAAAATGATGTATTAAATTTGAATTTTATTTAGATTTAAGCCCATTTTTGTTACAAATATTGTGTTGCAATTTTTTTGAAAAATATTCCATTTTTATTTGTTTTAAATTGTGCCTTATATTTTTGTGTTATCTTGTAATATTTTGTATTTCAAGATGAGTGTCACTCCCCCTCCTGAAAAGAATGACTTAGAAAACAAATCAGATAAAGAGAAAGATACTCAGAAGTCCGAGATTGCCACACAGACACATAATGTAACAACATTAGGTGAACAGACCCTGTCAGCTCAAGCTGGGTCTGGTCACAACTCAGTAACCGCTAGCCCGAAAATGTCCATAGAACCTGATATTATTGCGTTTTCGCCTAATTCAAATATGAATTGGACCGCTTAGCTGGCCTATTTTGAGAGTGTTTGTGTAGAACAGGAAAAAGACGACTTCTGGAAAATTAGGCACATACAGAAATACTTAAAAGACAGTGCACTTACGTTGTACATTAATAATTGTTTAAATGTGCTGCATTGGTCCGAATTTGTCACTTTGTTCAATGAACATTACGAAATTCCCGACACTCTTTCTTTAACTGGTTTTTCCCGTATTGGATACAAGATTGGAGAGGACCTGAACGAATACTATCAGAAAAAGACTAAAATAGGGAGAACCTTAGGGTTAGACCAGAAGCTTATCTTGGAAGGATTAACGGAGGGCTTGCCGTTAGAAATGCAAAAGCTAGTTATTGCAAGCAACCCCTCAAATACACATTCATGGCGTGAATTAGTATTCAGAATTTGCAAGCTGCAACTGGACAGAAAAGGAAATGAGAGCAAAATAGATGCAAGCCCACAAAACCCCAATCAGTATCGACAATGGCGACCGTTTCGCCCCCCATATGAGACAGGACAGAATTATAACCGGCAGTGGAACTACAGAGTTCCCTATCAAAACCCCCCGACTCGACCTTTTGCTTCTAATCAAGCACGAAATCCCCAAAATACAGTTAGACCGACGACAAATGGTCAACCGAGACCAAATGTACATCACCAGACCACTTTGCCACCCTCCCCATGCAAAGTTTGTTTTAATATAGGAATACCAAATGCGTATCATTGGGTGGAATACTGCCCTTTTCGACAACAAGTCTTAGCAGTTCCAACCCCTAGTCCCAATATGAATTTTGCGAACCCCAACCCAGATCAGAGAGCTAATGAGTCATCTGAAAATATATCTAGTAATCAATGACGGTTTCTTATGTCCGGACATGTACAAAAAGAAAAAGCTAGCTACAAAAAATCAAATAGAAATTGTCAAAAAATTACTGATGTAAAAAGTGAAGGCTCACTACCTTGTTTGATCGATACAGGGAGTTCTATCAGTGTTATTCCTTATCATTTAGCCCACAAACTTAACCTAAAAATATGTAAAGTTCAGCAGAGTATATCGGTCACACAAACACAAGGTGTTCTAGCTTTGAAAGAAAAATGCCTTGTTAGTTTGAAATTAGGACATATCTCTAAGAATGTTGAACTTTTTATAATTAATAATCACTTACCTTATGCTTTGATTGGGCTACCCCACTGTAAACTGTTTAAATTGAATATTGACTGTGTTAAAATGCAAATCACGCAAGAGAAAAAGAAAGTACCTCTCATGGACAGTATTTCAACAAATTCATCCCATCATACCTTACATTTATCAGAAACATATACTAACCAGCCAGAAATGGAAAATACAGTTAAAAATGCAGAGATATTCGAAGAAAATTTTGAGCCGGAGTTGTTCGAGACCACTGAACATGTGCCAAATGTTCAGACTGTCAAGGAACAATTACCTGCTCTTCTAGCCAAATATGTCTGTATTTTTGCTAAAGATAAATATGATGTAGGTTGTGTAAACATTGAACCCCAGAGAATACAGTTAACATCAGACCTCCCCGTTTCTTTAAGAGCATATCGCACTTCCCCTAAGGAAGAAGAAGAAATTAAAGACCAAATTCAGAATTTATTGCGAGCCGGTATCATTAAAGAAAGCTATTCCCCTTATTCATCACCCGTAACTTTGGTGTATAAACGTGAAGAAGGGAAGAAAACCCGGTTATGTATTGACTTTCGAAAATTGAATGCCATTACAAAAACAGATGCAGAACCCTTACCTAGAATAGACACCCTGTTAGATAAATTGGCACATGCTAAAGTTTTTTCCACTCTTGATTTGGCCAGTGGATATTGGCACATCCCTATCCACCCTCGAGATACGGAGAAGCTGGCGTTTGCCACTACCTTTGGATTATATGAGTGGAATCGTTTACCATTCGGATGGAAAAACGCGCCTGCTTGGTTTAACCGTACCCTCAGAAGAATCCTTAATAAATACAAAATTGACTTTGCCTGTAGTTACTTTGATGATGTTATTGTATTCTCCCAAAATGAAGAAGAACATTTGTGTCATTTAGAGACCTTATTTAATATCTGTGTCCAAGAAAACCTTAAACTAAAATTGTCAAAGTGTAATTTTGTTAAATCCAAAATTAATTTCCTAGGATATGAAGTCTCGAATGGTTGTATCACACCTGACAACCCTAATATAGAGACAATTAAGAAATTAACACCACCTACGAATGTAAAAGAATTACAACGTTTTGTGGGATCTATAAACGTTTATCACAAATTTATTCCAAAATATGCTAACATTCGATACCCTCTCAACAATTTGTTGAAGAAAAATGTCCCCTATGTATGGGACCAAAATTGTCAAAATTCTTTCGAAAAGTTAAAAAATGCTTTAATTGAAAAACCTATATTAAAGTTGTTTGATCCCAAAACACCTTGTCATTTGTTTGTAGATGCATCAAGTCATGGAGTGGGATGTGTTGTGAAACAAGTTGATGAAAAAGGAACATTACATCCTATAGCATATCACTCTAGAAATCTTCGCGATTATGAAAAAAATTATGCAATTACTGAGTTAGAATGTTTGGCGATTGTGGATGCTTTAGATAAATTTTATCATTATTTACACAGTCAAAAATTTGTCATACATACAGACCATGCGGCACTTACCTGGCTCAAAAGTGTTAAAAATTTAAGAGGACGTCTTTTCCGCTGGTCCCTAAAACTTAGTATGTTTGACTATGAAATTAAATACCAAAAAGGCTCCACTAATGTTGAAGCTGATATGCTATCTAGACAGCCTGTTTCAGAAAATTTACCCCATATTATACATCTCCTTGACTTGAATGAAGTAAGAGACAATCAGAGAAAAGAAAATGTAACAGTTGATGGTAAAAAATACACTGAGATAAATGATGTTGTTGTAATTAGAAAGAAAAGTTTGTATAAGATTGTGGTCCCCATGTCTTTACGTCTACCCCTCTTAGAAAAAACCCACACACAATTTGGCCATCCTGGAATTTAGAGGATGATAAATTTAATCTCTCTGCAGTATTATTGGCCTAACATTAATCAGGACATTGAAAATTTTGTAAAACACTGTCACACTTGTCAGATAAACAAAAAATGTAGGCAAAAAAGGTTTGGCTTATTGCAATTAATGCCCCCAACAGATATACCTTTTGAATGTTTAGCAGTAGACTCTGTTGGCGGATTTAATTATTACAATTCTACAAAAAAATATTTGCATTTAGTCGTTGACCATGCAACTCGCTATGTGTGGGGTTTTCCTTCAAAAAGCGTAACCACCGAAACTTATACAAACATTTTGAAGCAATTATTTCAGATACAAGTACCAAATAGATTGTTAACCGACAGAAATGGAGCATTTACAGCTTCCAGGTTTAAAAGATTTCTTCGTACTTACAATGTAAAACACAGATTAACAAGCAGCCATCACCCAGAAACGAATGGGAAAATTGAACGCCTAAATCAGACTATTGTCACTAGATTAAAATGTAAAGTCAATTCCACAACCAAGAAAATACTCTGGACTAAGCTTTTAGATGAAGTCTTATATGAATATAATAATACTCCCCATTCTGTAACCCAGTTCACCCCTAGTTATTTATTGTTAGGAAAATTACCATATGATCCTCCTTTACCAAATAATAGTTATTATCCCCCTGTGGAGGAAGCTAGAAAATTGGCTAAAGAGAGAACAATTGCTTACCATAAAAAGAATAAAGTCCGTTATGATGCTCGTTTCCTTCCTGTAAAATTTAAAGTTGGTGACATTGTAATGTATGAAGAATTTCATTATCCTAATACCCGTAAACTGACTTCGCCATACTCTGGCCCATACACCATTTTAAAACAACTTTCTGATGTATCCTTTGAAATTGATAAACCCAGTCCACATTTTAAGAGAAATTCTGAAATTGTCCATTCCTCCAAGTTAAGATACTACCACCCACCTCAAAACCTTAAGCTCAACCATGAATAAAACCCAATCTATCTCTTTCATCTTTCAATTTTTTATTTTTGCTTTCCTATCGTCCCCCTTGCTCGTAGCATTTGGACGAGGACCCAGCTGGGCGTGTAACCTAACTCCCCGGCGGCGTAGAATGATGATGACAGTTTAAAAGTACTGTTAGAATTTTTTTTTTTTTTTTATAACTATATTATTATGATAATTTTGTGACCTATGAAGGGGTCCTCCGCTCCGTGGCCACCCATCTTTAGCCGGACTGTTTTCCCAGATTCTCTTTCCAGGTTGAACGGAGAATCTGGCAAAACTGCTTCGCTTCCCCTCTGTAGGTGAATGTCGATTGCCCACCTTCCTTTTTCAGTTGTGCAAGAGGCACATTTTTTGGGAGGATATTCACCTCAGAGTATTAAAATCCGTGTCACACTGACCCTGGGCATGGTGAAAATTATAGCAAACGCATATTTATAATTTTTTAGCTATAATTTTCCTTTTTTTTAAGACAACTTAGTTTGTTTTTCATAAAAATAACCCTTGGCTGCATCAAAGAAGTAGTAAAGTCCCTACCGAAACAGAAAGGTAGAATAAGAAGGAATGTGTTTGTTGTTGTTAGTATTACAGTGTATTTTACTTTTATGTTAGCTCAGTATAAAAATTCAGTATTTTTAGAAATGCAAACTTGCCAAAGTGCATTTTGGTAGACAATATATTTGTGTTGATAGTATTAGTGCATATTTTATATTTTTGAACATTTTATGTTATTGAATATTTTATACTTTTGAACATTTTGTAGTATTGAATATTTTATATTTTTGAATATTGTGTATTATTGAATATTTTATATTTTTGAACATTTTGTATTAATGAATATTTTATAATTTTGAATATTTTGTATTTGTAAATATTTTTTACATTTGAATATGTTATATAGTTTTCAGTAGGTTTATCTTTGAGTATTTTAGTATATGTTATATGTTCTGTATATGTTAATGTTACAATTTTACACCAAAAAAGGATGTTTCTCAATGGACAATACCCAGAGACATTTACAAAAAACATCCAAAAGACTTGCTTTAGAGACAGTTTGGTGTAATTAAAGGTCCCATGTCTCGAGACTGTCCCCTTATTATTTTGCTGCAGCACCATTTAAAGAATTCCAATGTTTTAGTGTAACCAATATTTTTATGTGAACAATATTTTTATGTAACTTGATATGAATGTAAAAATAGGTCCAATTGACTTGAGAGCTAGAGCAAAAAAAAAAAAAAAAAAAAAAAAAAAAAAAAAAACACCCTGGGTTAAATTTACGAGATAAGACCCACAGGTCTTGCAGGCGAGCCCTGTGGCTCTTGTTTTAGTGGGGGGGGGGGGGGATATGAAATGATAAAAAAGCCCCTTTTTGTCCCTTTTTAAAATTTAAATTTAGAAATTAAAATTAAAACTTTTAAAATGCTTTTGTAATTGTGTCTCAGTTGATTGAATGAGGTTGCCCCTGTTAAGTCAGTTTTCCCGCATCGCATTTTATAACTTTTAGAGATAGTTTTGGCACATCTCATAAGAATACTTTTGCTGAATAAGTGCAATTTATAAGTCTTGCTGCATTCGATCGGCCAACTCAAACCACAGCCTGTATCCCGGGCAGTCAATCATTCAGCTAACGACCAATTATAGTTTAAAGACGCCTCCTTTGACTTCAACGGCCCCTAGCTGGAATAATGCGAAATACAGCATATTTATACCGATGCACAGGTCCCCGGACAGGGCTTTTGACCATCAAAAGAATGCCCTAACTCCACGACACTCGGCTCTCTAAGTATCGCTTAGCGGTACACATAATTCCCAAGCCCGATGTCCATAAAGTAAATTAGCAGCTCTCAAGCCAAAAGGGGCCTGATTTCTCAAAAGGATGCAACAAAGGAACAATAAATCAGGTCCCCGGAAAAACTGTGTCTTTATTGGAATAACTACTGTCTGAATCTGACTTTGATTTCCCGGATACCACTCGCGGCCTGCGACTACCTAAAGATGATAGAAGTTCCGAGGATTCGCTCAGAAATCGGCACGCACGCGTCCGCGGTTCGCGCCCCTGCCCCCAGCGGTCGGGCCTTGGCTGACGACACGACAGAAGATCCATAACTGGAGTAGCGACGAATTCGTTACATATATATATATATATATATATATATATATATTAACTATTTTTAGCTGTAAATGCTTGCTTGTTAACAGGACTAGCCAAGGTATTCAATAACACATATTATAATAATGTAATACAAAATATATAGCTTAAATCAGCCATATAAAATCCGAAATTTTTTCATTAGTGGCTGTTTCAGTTTCGTGGTTGTATATAATATTTGGCACAAAATCGCACTTTGTTAAGCTAGGTTTAGTTGGTCAGATTTTCGAAATAAACTACTCATTGCCATCGACAAAAGAGAAATTAACCGCTTTTTCGCCGACACAGACCTTAGCATTTTATCAAAATATTATAATCATAAGTAACTCCTTTTTGGCGAGAAATAGGAAAATATTTCCCACCACATATCAAAGGACGAAGCTAAAGTTAGGTTTAGCTGGTTAGAGTTTCGAAATAAAACACTCATTGCCATCGGCAATAGAGAAATAACCTCTTTTTCGCCGCCACGGACCTTAGCGTTTTATAGTATCAAAATCTTGTAATAATAAGTAACTAATTTTTTGCGAGAAATAGGTAAAATATTTCACACCACAACAAATAACGAAGCCGGCTAAAGTTAGGTTTAGTAGGTTTGATTTTCTAAACAAATCACTCGTTGCCAGCGGCGAAGAAAAAATAACCGCTTTTTCGCGTCATGTACATTAGTGTTATATGTATATACAGGGTGTCCAGCGAATAAGACCCTGATTTCAAAATTAAATATCTCAAAAAAAAAAAAAAAAAAAAAAAAAAGATCAATAGAATTATGCGATAAACGGTTTGTTTATTAGCTAAGCTGTAAAAATGTTATACAGAAGTTGCAAAAGCCGTGAACAGTTGGCGCTGTAATCGCAATGCCTATAAATTGTGCTTTGAAGTCCGGAGCACTAGTGTCTCATTCCTAAATGGTTTCCTATGGAAGGACGAAAAGTGCGAAAGTCCACTGTTTCGTTGGGGCGATGTGCAGAAGTGCAGACATCTGGTCACAGAATTATTGCACCAGCTTTAATTTTAGAGAATTTCAATTAATAGAATTATCAATACAAAGTTTAGAAATCATTATATAAGAACTTATTAAATTATTTTATTAAATTAGATTTTTAATACCATATAATTATTTAAATCAAAACGCATATTTTGAAAAATATTTTTGTTCTTTTTATTTATTTTTTATATTTTTAAATCACGGCATAATATTTTGGTATTATTATTTATACCTGAATTATCTCTCTATTCTAAAAAAAAGTAACTACCGCTGTCACCGCCGCCGCCGGTTTTGAATTTTTTGTGACCGGAGGTCTTTCTTCGTTAATATTAAGAAAAATAATGCATACAAAAATATGAAAATCGGTAGTATTATACAGAAATGTTTGATAAACACGCTGATGCAGACAGTTTTCAAATCGAAGAATTATTTTAAGAGATATTTAATGCTAAAGTTGGACGAAATCGTTCCACTAAAAAAGTTTTATAGGAGCAAAAACTATTTATGGGAATTTAATCATTTTTAGATCATTTTATACGTTTGAAGTTCCCGGTGTGCAGACTGTATTTCTTTTTAAATTTGACTAATTTTTTGAGGTTTTATTTCTATTTTAAATTCAAATTTTCATCATTTCTAGAGATATTTTTGACAGATTTTAGCAAGTAATATTAATTTAAACTGTTGCCAACTGTATAAAAAGCGGAAACAATAATGTTTGCTTCAAAAAAAAAAAAAAAAAAAAAAAAAATTATACGTGTAAATAAATTAAAAATTTATTTACACGTGACTATTATAAACAGGAAAAACATTTGCAATTAGAATTAAATAATTATGTACAAAAAGTAGGAACTTATTAAAAACTACGTCATAAAAACTATAATTACACGTGAATTTTAAGAGAGAAAGGATTTTGTAAAATAATAAATTTATTAACATGCGTTAGAAGTCTTAAATAGGAGAAATTACGTCATATTTACGTCACATTACAGTTATTAAATAAAATGAACACAAAATAATATTGCAAAACGGTTTAAATTTAGAAATTGCACTAGACATTTATTTGATATTTTGAGAGGATACTTTTCAACTATTTTTGTTAGGAAAGCGCAAATAATATTTCATTTCTAGCACAAGTATTTTCACGTGAATATTAAAAAGAGAAAGAATAGTTTGGTCAAAATTACGTCACATTAAAAAAGATTAATTTAAAATGTCTTATTTAAAAAACTTTCTTTTCGCTTTGTTAAAAAATACGGGGAGACAAAGATTCTGTTTACTTAATTCCTTTTATATTAGCTTCTTTTGAAATGTTTAACTTATTTTACTTAATCAAAGACGAAAACAGCGATTGACATATGTATTTTTGATACTAATTAGTTATACCGTCGACCAAAAATCTATCATTCGCCAAACTATAAGATTAAATGCCAATAATGATTGATCGTAAATGTCACATTAACTTGACTTTAAGCAAGTTACACGTGTCTACGTCATCAAGTTATTTTTATTTCAACGTTTTATTTCTATTTTTATTAATGTTGCACTAATTTATTTGTTTTTTCGTTATTTAAAATAAAAATGATGTCAATTTGTATAATTTGGCGAGTGCTTTGGCGATTTATATAATTTGGCGAAATTGGTCGACGTGATAATCAAGTAGTACCGCAGCGGATTTGGCCTTAAAATTCCCCAGTCAAAGAGAAATGAATAGAAATCCGTTTATAGGGAGATCGCCACTGTTTTTTAAATTATAATTCAATCTTCCGAAATCTTTTTAAAGCCGATCAAATTAGCGTACTTTTAGAGTCTGCGGTGTCCGAACGGGGGTTGACGAGCGTAGCTCGTAGGGGCAGAGCCCCCCTAGTTATAAATAAAAAAGTAATTTTGCACTTTTCATTTATATTTTTAAATCACGGCATAATATTCTGGTTTTAGCACAACACATATATTTCTTTTCTTTGTAAACAAAGTTTTAGGGACAGAAATTATGCATTAAATTATTTCATTTTTAAAAGGAATTGATGATAAGTCATATCATCAACATCGAAGCAAAAGTATTTTGGAGGCTGCACTCCTTTCCAAAACTTCGGATCATATCGCTAGAAGCTGCACCATATTTCTGTGCTCAATGACAAAAAAAATGAAAATAAGTTTTAAAATTAAAATGATTTTTTTAACTTAATTAAGTTTTAAAAAATAGAAACTTTGTATTTTTTCATTCAAACTATTTTCTACAATTTAAAAGAATGATTTATGAATCATTATTATAACTGCTCAATGATTAAAAAAAGGGTTTCTTTTGGCTTAATTAAATTTTAAAACTAGAAACTTTGGACTTCTTTTATTCAAACTTTTTTCATAATTTAAATAGTAATATTAAAAAGTAAAGATTTAAATTATTTTTTTCAAACTAGGGGTCTCGGCCCCCTACGAGATACGCTCGCCAACCCCCGTTCATACACCGCAGTCTCTAAAAGCAGGCTTATTTGATCGGCTTTAAACAGATTTTGAAAGATTGAATTATAATTTAAAAAACAGTGGCGATCTCCCTATAAACGGGTTTCTATTCATTTCTCTTCGACTGGGGAATTTTAAGGAGAAATCAGCTGCTGTTAAAAGATACAATGGCTGTTTTCGCCTTTGATTAAATAAAATCAGTTAAACACTTCAAAATAAGCTAATATAATAAGCAAATCTGTATCAAAATGCAAATATATTTTACAAATACCAATGCCTTCTTTTGACGGAAACGACACAGAAGATTAACGAATCTTAACTAAACCATTTAAGCAACTTCTTTATTTTCTGCTTCACAGATTTTTCTCTTTCAAATTATATTTTTTGTTGATGACACTTCATTTTCAGCTTGTAATCCTTTTTTATTTTTATTAAATTACTCAATAGTCGTTCGAAAGCAGTCTAAACGCATTCAATAAAATTAATATTAATCTTATTAATATAATCTCAAAATATTTAATTAATGTCTCGTGCAATTTTTAAATTTAAACTGTTTTGCAATATTACTTTTTGTCCATTTTATGTAATAAGTGTAATGTGACGTAATTTTTCCTATTTAAGACTTCTAACGCATGTTAATGAATTTATTATTTTACAATATCCTTTCTCTTTTAAAATTCACGTGTAAATAAAGTTTTTATGAAGTAATTTTCAATAAGTTCCTGCTTTTCATGCGTAATTATTTAATTCTAATTTGAAAGTTTTTTTTTCTGTTAATAATAGTCACGTGTAAAGTAAATTTTTAATTTGAAGCAAACATATTACTATTTGCGCTGTTTATACAGTTGGCAACAGTTTAAATGAATACCATTTTCTAAAATAAGTAAAAAATATCTCTCGAAATGCTGAAAATTTAAATTTAAAATAGAAATAAAACCTCAAAAAATGAGTCAAATTAAAAAAGTGAATGCAGTCTGCACATCGGGAAATGCTAACGTATAAAATGATCTAAAAATGAATTAAATCCCATATATAGTTTTTGCTCCTATAAAACTTTTTTAATGGAACGATTTTGTCCAAATTTAGCATTACATATCTCTTAAAATAATTCTTCGATTTGAAAACTGTCTGCACCAGCGTGTTTATCAAACATTTCTCTATAATACCGCCGATTTTCATATTTTTGTATGCAGTATTTTTCTTAATATTAACGGAAAAAGACCTTCGGTCACAAAAAATTCAAAACCGGCGGCGGCGGCGGCGGTTACTTTTTTTTAGAATAGAGAGATTCTTCTCTGCTTCGATTCAATTCCATGATCTGCGAGGAGAGAAAAGACATACTACAGAGATACTGGTATCGTGGTATACAGACCTAAATAGCTTATTAACAAAATTTGAAACAAATCTCAATTCTGTCAACACATGGTTCCGCTTCTGCACATCACCACAACTAAGAAGCGGACTTCCAACTTTTCGTCCTTCGATTTGCAACTATCTAGGAATGAGACGCTAGTGCTCTGGACTTCGAAGCACAATTTGTAGGCGCTGCGATTACAGCGTCATCTGTTAACGGTTTTTGCAACTAAATTTTGAAACTTCTGTATAACATTTTTACAGCTTAACTAATAAACAAACCGTTTCCCGCATAATTCTATTGATCTTTATTTCTGAGATATTAAATTTTCAAAGCAAGGTCTTATTCGCTGGACACCTTGTAGATGAATTCTTTAATAAATTGTTGAATGATACTTAGCCTAATTTTGTAGATTTCCATTGTTTTGTTTTTTCAATGTATTTGTTTAATTTGCATTTTATTATATCATTTTGGTTTCTATTCATATTACTTTTGTTCTTTTTAACATTTTTATGTGTATGTATTCTCAAATCAGCACACTACAGCTGTAAAATACTGATTACTTATGAATTATTTATCTTTCAGGCATTCCATATGCATGTTTGTTCATTTTTTCTATTTGCTAGACTCTCTTACAGGCAAGGTAATTAAAATTCTGGCCTTATAATAATTTTTGTTTTTCCTAAAGCATATATTTATTACTAACGCGTTCTAACAAATTTGAAAAGTGTTTATGAATTCGCTTGTCTGTCCGTCTTTCTGACCGCGCTGTAACTCCAGTAAACATACTAGGATTGCCATGTAATTGATATATGTTATTGCGGTTTATCATGGCATGTTCGGTATTGAAAATAAAAATGTAGCATTGATATTTCGTTTACAGGGGCACTCAAAAGAATTCCGTTACATTATGGTCAATAAGGAAAAATCGTTTGTAGTGTATTTTAATGATGTTACCCTGTTCCAAATATATTGAAATATTTGTACATCACAGAGGTTCATTATAAGATGCTCACTATATTGTAGAGTATGGTTTTCACAGCCTTTTTGAACAGTAATTGTTGGAAGTGAGATTATAATTTTGACATTTGTTTTTAAATTTAACTAATATTTTGCATGTAGTAACTCGAAATATAAATTCAAAAGATCATATACAGGGCTGCATAAAGGAACTCCAGTACATTTCTGCTTATTGCCGGAAATTACTGGAAAGGAATTTTCAACTGCGTTTTCTAATTGAACTAACTTTTTGGCAAACTATGTAGTATATATGTTACGGTCAATTTGATAAATTCGGTTATTATTAATAATTACTGCGACTTTTGGTAAATTTGATAAATATTGAATATTAATCATATTTTCCGAATATTATTAGTAATTACCACTGAAGTTCGGTCAATATGATTAGAGTAATTCCGGGATTTATGCCGCATATTTTTTTTTTAATTTGTGTATAAAGTCCCATGGGGGACATAAAATAAAAAAAAGTCATGCTGTGCTATTTAATGTTAAATATACAACACGTGTATTGCGACAAAAAAATTCAAAAGAAATAATTAATATTTTTTAACAATTTTTTTTCTAAAACATTACACTGCGGCGCGTCACCCGTACATTCAGGCTGAGACGCCGCACTTGTGCGGTAGTTATGCCGTGCTTTGTCATAAGAACAGAATGAAATTTAAAAGAAATATATTCATATCTGGACTATAATTAACTATGTAATAACAAAAAGAAACTAATTGATTTCGATGAAACGTACTAGTAGAGTCAAATTCATAATTGTCTGCCTACTTCCACTATTAAAATTATCGACATATTCTTTTACATTGAATTTTAATTGTTATTTCAGCAACAACGTGACATCAATGTATTAGAGAGGGAGAAGAAAAAAGTAAAATAGTGTTTACATAATTTATTTGTTAATAGACATGTTTTTTCGACCTCAATCTACACAAAAACTGTTGAAAAAGTACAGTCTTTATGTAAGCACATTTGACATATGATGCAATGAAGCCAATTAACACTTCCTCTTTTTGGAGTAGTTTCCTAAAAATTCCTTGCAAAGAAAGTCTGCGTCACGCGTGATCCAAATTTTCATTATTATCATTATCATCTTGGCTTGCTTTTTCCTTCGCCTTCTTACTTTTTAATTTTCCCTTTTTCTCCTTTGGTGTAGTACACTTGATACTGTTTAAACATTTATCAATGTCTGATAGACTGTCTCGGGATCCTCTTCCTGAATCAAAATTAAATTTCCTTTTGGTAATTTTGTATCTTTAGTAAGTAATTAATAATAATTAACATAACTCTTAATTGACGAGGCATATCGTAGACACATAAACATTTAATAATCATTTCACAAACACATCACAACACTTACAGACGTCGGTCACATGACACAAAAAACAGAACAGAATTCCCTAAAAATGAATTGTGGGAGGAAATAAAACTGATGCTGCCATCTATACTTAATAAATTGAAGCTTAAACACGACAGCTCTACCCCACTTAATAGTGAATTGGTCAGGAGGTCTTCTGTATCTACCGGATCTTCTCAGTACCTCTGGAGAAGGAGAAGAAGAATTAGATTTTACAAGCTCAGCAGCATCAACTATTAAACTAGTGGGAACAGAAGGTTTTGGAGAATCAGAATGAAAGCCAGTTGGTGTAGGACCTCGAGTGTTTGGATCATGAGAGTCAACTGGTTGCAGATCTGTCGTACTAGGCTGTGTTGGTGGAAAATCACCTTATTTCACTATTGCATTTCACTTCTGAAATTTCCTGTATCACTTTCTTCAGAATTTAGATCATTAACTAAAGAAATCCCTGAACCTACGTTTGTTATTTGATCAACATGCCTTTCCCAAATATTCGAACCAACTTGAACTCTATAATGTTATTTTCCTTCTCGTGCTATTATTCGACCAATTTTCCACTTTGCTTCTGTAGTATAATTTCTTACAACTACTTTCAAGTTAATTTCAAATTCTTTTATTTTAACTTTGGACTTTTTCGCATCTTGTTTATCATGAACGAAATTTGTAACATTTGGCACTATCAAATCTATTTTTGTTCTTATATGACGTTTTAGAAATATAGATGCAGGACTCCCACCGTTGTAACATGAGGCATCTTCCTATATTGCAAAAGGAAGCTATTTAATTTCATTTGTAAAGTACCAGGTTCGGAAGCTAAGGCTTTTAATCCATGTTTGAAAATTTGCACATATCTCTCCGCCTGTCCATTTGTAGCTGGATGGTACGGGGCACTGAACTTATTGTTTTACACCATGATTTTTCAAAAATGTCTGAAATTCTTCAGATGTAAACTGTTTAGCATTATCTCATACTAAAGAAATTGGAAAACCGTAGCGTGCAAAAAGGGAGGAGAGACAAGGAATTGTATTTTCTGAAGTTGTACTAGGAACAATGAAAACTTCTGGCCATTTGCTATGGGCATCAACCACTAAAAGAAGCATTTTTCCCATAATAGGACCAAAATAATCAATATGAATTCTTTGCCATGGAGATGTAGGCCATTCCCAATGATGTGTATCATCTTTGGGAGGATTATTTTTCAAATTTACACAAGTAGTGCAATTTCGTGCAAGATCTTCAATATCTTAGTCTATACCTGGCCACCATACAAAACTACGGTCTAAAGACTTCATTTTAACTATACCAAAATGACCAAAGTGTAATTCTTTTAAGATTTGGTTTCTATAAATTTCAGGGATAACTACCCTACATTCTTTTAAAATACAACTATGTTGAAGAGTGAATTCTTCTTGTTTACCACCAAAAAATAAATTTTTAGGAGTTTCAGAACCAGAAATGAGGTGATGAAAAATTTGACGCAAAAGGGGATCAGATATTTTAGCTGAAGCAATAGATTTAGAATTTAATGGTAGGATAGAGAGTTGATTAATTTGAAGAATTTCAGATTCATCGATTGGATCATTCGAATTTAATTGTTGAGGTAAATCTTCACTACGTAAAGGAAATCGTGAAAGAGCATGAACATTTCCGTGATCAGTAGTTTTTTTATAACGCATATCATATTGAAACGTTTGTAAATAAATTGCATATCGTTGCATTCTAGCAGCCGATAAAACATGGATACTTTTAGAAGGAGAAAAATAGACACTAAAGGTTTATTGTCAGTAAATAAGGTAAACCTGTTGCCATACAAATATTGAAAAAATTTCTTCACACCAAATATAATAGTTAATGCCTCTTTATCAACTTGACTGTACCGTTTTTCTGCATTATTCAAAGTCCTGGACACAAACCCAATAGGCTTTTCAGTGTTATCTGGCATCATATGCGAAAGTACTGCAGAGATACCATAATGAGAAGCATCTGTAGCTAAAACTAAAGGTAACTTAGGATTAAAGTGAGTAAGAACCCTGTCAGAAGTAATTTCTATTTTTATACTTTTAAATGCTTGTTCACACTTATGAGACCAATTAAACTTAACATTCTTCTTAAGCAAATTATTTAAAGGATATGCAATAGCAGATAAGTTTGGTACAAACTTAGCATAATATGTTACTAAGCCTAGAAAAGCTTTAACCTGAGATACCATTACTGGTCTTGGAGCATTTAAAATTGCTTCAGTTTTATATTGTGTTTTATGAATACCATGTTTATCAACTTTATAACCACAATAAGTAATCTCATCTGCCATAAAGAATGATTTTTCTTTATTTATCCTAATGTTATAATCCCTTAATCTTTCTAATACTTGCTTTAATCTTTGTAAATGAATTTCATCTGTTTCACCTGTAACCCCAATATCATCTATAAAAAATGTAACTCCCTCAATTCCTCTTAAAATGTGCTCAATTTTTCTTAGTAGTTAATTTTTATAGCAGGAGAACTAGCAAGACCCATGGGTAATTTAAGGAATTGAAATAATCCTTTTGGTGTATTAATGGTTAATAATTCTTGTGATTTTTCATCTACAGGTAACAGAAGATAAGCTTGATTTAAATCAATTTTTGTAAAATGTACACCACCACCTAATGTAGCTAACATATCTTCCATTTTAGGTAAAGGATACTTTTCAACTTTCAGAAATTTATTTAATGTTGCTTTAAAATCACCACATAACCGAATTTTCCCATTAGACTTAACCACTGGAGCTATAGGAGTTGCCCACCTGCTGTTTGTAACTGGTTTAATAATAACTGCGTCTTGTAAATTTTGTAATTCTTCATTGACTGCTGCACGTAGTGCATAAGTGACAGTACTAGCTTTGCAAAATATGGGTGTAGCATCTTTTTAAAGATAAAGTTCTGCCTGTAAACCTTTAATCTCCCCAGTCTTATCAGTAAATAAATAAGAAAATTCCTGTAACAAACCTTGTAATTTATCAGAATAATTTACAACTCCATTCACATATACTGATTTTAAATTATGTGGGAAAATATCAAATTCAGATACCCAATCTCTACCAAATAATAATGGAAAATTATCTTCTTTTATCAAATACAACTTTACCTTTCTAGTTTTATTTTCATAAGTAACATTTACTTCAACATAACCTACAGGTTTGAAAATTTCACAAGTTGCAGTTTTTAACTGAACATCTAGAGAAAAAAATTTTTAATCAGGAAAAATTCAGCGAAATCTTTTTAAAGGAGCTGCAGAAATTCCAGATCCTATATCTAATTCCATATCAGCTCTAGCCTTGTTTTCAATGAAAACAGACAACTTAATTGGATTTGAACCTTTATAATACATTATAGTTAAAACATTTACAGTATTTAAAGAATTTACGTGTTTTTGAGAATTTGTACTTCTGCATACCTTGCTTAAATGGCCTTTTTTTCTACAAAGGTTGCAAGTAACCTTAATAAATCTGCAGACATTTGCTAAATGTGAAACATTTCCACATCGATAGCACTTTAACTTATTTTTATTCATGTCAGAATGTGTATTATTTACATGATTGTTGACATTCTGTTTCTGAGAACAATTTTGTAATTTCTTATTTTGTACATTTTTCGTAGTAGAAATTTTATTTACATTGAAATTTTTATGCTTAATTTCAGCAATTTCAATATCTACATTATATAAAGCTAAAGCTTTCTCAACAGCTTTTTCGAAATTTAAATCATCAACTTGAGTTATCAATTTATTCTGAATATTTTCATTTTTCAAACCGCGCAGAAACTGTTCCAGTAAATTTTCATTTAAAGTATCACCAGTAAATGAACAAAAGGTCGTGCCCTTTTTTAATCTAGCAGAAAAATCTTGAATTGATTCAGTTTCCTTTTGACAACATTTTCTAAATTTAATGCGCTTAATGAATTTATTGGGAGCGGGGCTTAAGTGTTTAAGCAGAATATCAACAATTTCATTATGTTTTAAGGTTTCACAATTCTTAGGTACACATAAATCACATAATAAACCATATAATATCGGTCCTAGTAATGATAAAATAGCATGAACTTTTTTCTGTTCTCTTATGTCATGCAGAACGAAATTTTGTTCTACTCTTTTCACGTAAGTTGTGAAAGATTCTACTTTTTCATCAAACTCCTTAAAATGGGTTAACATTTTACTTTATTAAACGTAGCAAAAGCGTAAAAATGTAAAATAAATGCAATGTAGCACTTACCATCGCCGTAATGATGATGAATTAATAATATTACATTGAAGTATTTATTGCAGAGAAGCGTAGAACTTTGAAAACGAAAGTAGCCATTTCCCCGGCACAATTATCATTTTCGGTAAGCTTTTTCCGGTGAAATCATACCTAATTTTCATCGTCGCCACTTTTTATATATTTAGTAAATAATTAATAATAATTAACATAACTCTTAATTGACGAGGAAATATCGTAGACATATAAACATTTAATAATCATTTCACAAACACATCACAATACTTACAGACGTCGGTCACATGACACAAAAGTAAACAGAACAGAATTCTCTGAAAATGAATTGTGGAAGGAAAGAAAACCTTGATGCTGCCATCTATACTTAATAAATTGAAGCTTACACATGACAGGTAGTTTTGTATCTTTTTTGTTAATTTTCTTACATTTTTGGAATTTTTTTTCTAAATTTACATTAAGCTCTTTCCAATTATCAATAGAGATTAAGTTTACTCCCGTTTTCTTAATTCTGTGCTTTGCTGTCCCCTGACTAAGCCTCGGAATAGGAGATATTTTATGTAGGTGATTGGTAGGTGATGGTTGTCTTACGCACAGAGTATGGATCTCTATAAAATCTCCTTACTCTGTGGTCTTACGCTGCTAGTTCCAGGTTCTGCAGGCTTTAAATTGATTTGAGATGTGTTGATTAGCACTTTACTTGATGGATTTGCCTCCTTTTGCCGTGTTTTCTGGTGAGGGCATTTCACTTTCCGCTAAAGCAGAAAAGAAATGATCTGAGAGAGCGTGAAAGGGAAGGTCCCAGTGGCCTTAAAGTTACCAGTAGTGTTGCCAACAGTTGCCGATTTGTTCCAAGCATCGCAGATTAAAGACCCTACCTGATACAGAGTCAATCTACGCCCAACATGCTGCATTAACCTTTATGGATACCATTGTCCTCGTAGGCTTACACCTTTTTTTCTTTTATAAAATGTGGACATTTCTAATAAAATCTGTAAACAAGTTTGAAATTTATCTGGTTTTCAAAAACAATATTTCATTTAAACCCAGGACGTTAAAGTGCAAAATCATTACAAATACAATTAACGACTAATAACATGCCTAACTTGGTTAGTCTGTGCAAAAAGAAAAGGAAAAGTTAATAACACTTTGTCATCCCGTACAAAAGAAACTGCGGCATGTATACCGGAATTGCAGAGCGGCATGTAACCCATTTTGTATGGTACAGACGTCGCACATCACAGTTACCTATACTCGCTAAGGAAAATGGCGTAACCATACACACAGTACTCTAAACAAGCGCTACACTTAGTTTTGACTTCGAGATCAAGCATGCATTTAGAAATTAGCGTATGAAAAGTATTTAAACATAACGTGTTTAAAAGTTTGGATAGTGAAATCATGTGCTTACGTCTAAATAAGGATTGTACAGCTACAAATAAACATCGAAATTGGATTCACGATATACACTGGTTAAAATAATCTTATTGCGCACCTATACTGCGCGTTTGACTGTCATCTATCGATAATTACAAAAAATATAAGGGGTGCGGCATCTATCTCGGATGCGGCGACTCTCCCGGAGTTACCCTAATAAAGCATAATAATGAAAATGTCCTTTATTGGAATATGTACTATCATTACTGTATTAAGCTAATAGCAAAAATAATTGTTAGGAAACAATAATATTCAATTATAAGACGTGTCCTATGCATAGGACACCAGGGCTGAAGGTGTTAAAGATAATTGTTTTTATAATTACTGAATCAATTAGGTGAAAACTTTAAACGCTGAAACAATGAAAAAATAAATAAAACAGCTTTAAAATGCACAATTTTACCAAAGAAATTAAGAAAAATGTAGCATAAGAAGAAAGTTTTGAATAATGGCTTCTAATAAATTAATTTTTTAAGTATAGATAATATATTAAGAGAATTTATTGACGGAATGAGACAATTCTTACAAAAATCCAAGAGAATAAAGAACAAGAATGAAAAATTATGCGTCAAATATAGATTATGAAACATATTCCAACACTTCCAAAACATTTCGGCGTTTAATAATGTAAATAAGATACCCAAAAACAATTTTAGAAAACACATAACAGATTTCAAAACTAGATTTCAGAAATTACCGCCGATAGCCGGAAAAGTACTCCAGTTCTTTTGTGCAGCTGTGTGTGTGATCTATAGCAAGAATAGATGTATGCAAGAAGCTATGTAGAATATATTCTATATATTCTACATAGTATGCTAAAATTTAGTATAGTAAGAAAACGTATAACATAGTTAAAAATTCACATTCAGCAATTTATACCGATAGAGGAAAACGGTTGTACAGACCTGTATATTACCTATAGCTTTTTTATACTCATCACATATTAAGTTGAAATTTAATTCAGAGGAAAACACTCTTAAAAGTAATGAAATCATACTTCGAAAATTATCATTCATAGGTGCCAATGTATCCAATTCTTTGCACTGCCCTCTATATGATTTTATTTATATACAGGCATCTCTTAAAATACTAAATGTAGTTGATCTTGAAAACGCATATCTCAAATTAAAAACATCTTTAAGCAATCCACGCTCATTCTCAGTTTTGCTTATGAATATTTTTGTGTAGCTCTGTATATAGGCTATAAAATTTATACACACCGCATAGCACGTAAAAATTTAGTTAAACTTAAAAATGCACAACGCATATCATAACTGAAAACGCATTTCAGCAATCTTCTCTAGCAGACAATATTTTGGATACAGAATTGTATCCGAAATTTTTATGTGTCTTAGTAAATGAACGATAAATGTGATGAGCATCATATTCTACTGCAAGCATCCTGTAGTAAACCTCCTCATTGTATAACAATTTCACAATATTTGAGATAAGGTAACACAATTAAATGTGATTTCTTTGAATGCCAGTACATAAAAAACACTTTTATGTGACCCTGTAAATGAATGATAAATGCCTTGTACTCCATATTCTATAGAAAGTATGTTTTAGTGCACCTCAGCAATTCATATCGATTTCATTATTTTCTTACCGAGTAACATCGTTAAAATACGCCGCAAGCAGTTTTGTTTTTATATACAATAATATAACGGAATACTTTTGACTCAAAAGTTTTGAGTTCCCCTGTATACGTACTGTAAGTGTACTGTAAATAACAAATTCTATTGTAATCATCTTCTAGTGCAGCTCAATAATGTTTATAAATTTCATTCTGTTTAAAAAGTGTAACACTATTAAAATACACCGCAAATGGTTTTCCCCATAGAACATAATGTAACGGAATACTTTTGAGTGCTCTTGTACATGAAGTATAAATGCTATAAAATTTTTCAATACCGCACATGCCAGGGTAAACCTCAATAACTTATACCAATTACATGACAATCCGAGTATATTTAAGCGAGTTAGAAGTAGAGTAGAACAGACTGACGGAAAGACAAACTCGATTCATAAACATTTTTCAACTATGTTCGAAAGTGTTACAAAGAAAAAGAGTTAAGTCATTTGTCATTCCCGCCAAGCGCCAAATTAGCCGGCCATCGGAGAGGTTGAATTTTAATGAATGAGGTCTCTATAGATTCGTCTTAATCGTCCGATGGTTATAGGCTAGGTTTTGTTTTTATAAATTCAAAATGGCGGCCGTAAAATACAAAATGGCGGTAGAGACGAAAAAAAAAAAATTACGCACCATACTGAGTGGCATATCATTGGATAGGTCTTTCAAAATGAAGACGATGTTTCATTGACTATTTTGCAGTCAGAAGCTCCGTTTAAATGTTACACAACCAGGAAGTTGTGTAGGTGGGATCCCTAGCTTTACTGCAACTCTAACCTTCATAGACATCTATAGGCCTAATCAAAACAGTGTTTATAGGTAGGAACTAACAATTAACCCCTTGGGGACGAGCGACACGTATACGTGCCGGAAATAGGCCTAAGGATCCTCGTTTATCCTCACCAGTAAAATTTTACTGTAAAATTTGCCTTATTTAATCCGAGCATTTTCCCGATTTGAATAGGCACAAACTTCTGTTTTTTAAAACCGGTAGCAAAGTAATAAACATTTCTTAAAAGGCTCCCGTCGCGAAGGGGTTAAAAGCCTGTTGATTGATGCCTTGTATTGATGGCTTAAAAGCCATCAATACAAGTAAATAAAAAAATAGGTAAGTAATATAAAAAATAGTTTCACATTGATGAGAAATAATTAATTAGTTCGCTTTTTACCAGTCGGGATTTTTGATTTTTTAAATTTAATTTTAAGTCTAAGTTCAGTGTATATTATTGAACTATTTTGTATGTTTATTCTTACACAAACACGCACACACACATATATATACATATGTTAAAAAACAATTTAAAAGAGTTGTATATGGTTAAGTAATATATACAATACACTCTCAATTATCTGAAACTCGTTCGACTAAGATTACATTTGATAATCCTTAACGTCGTCTAGACAAGAGGATATATTAAGAGACATTTTATACATGTACAGTCGTGGAAAAAAAAAGTAAACACCCCCTACTAACTCCTCAACAAATTACCGTAGACGAAAGTTACTGGTACCGAACGATTGGAAATAAAGTCTACTTTTAAATGATGTATATAAAATTTCCTTAGGGGGGGCCATCTACATATTAAAACGAATCCAAACTTCATTTTTTTCAATGGCAATACCCAATTTTCACGAGATATTTCAAATCTTCGGTTCACACTATGCTTAGACACCAAATTTCAAGTCATTTGAATGATAAGTTTTTGAATAATAAACATTCAAAATTTAGTACTTCTAATGTTGAATTACATTTTCATATTTTTATTTATATCTCTTGAAATTCTGCTCCTTAGGTGCTAATTTTTTTTTTGTAGCAATAATACTAATATACCCAAACATAAATACGCTGAATTTGCAATTTTTATAATTCTATGATATGAATTACGAATTATGAAATTAATATTCTAAAAAATTATGGATTGCAACCTACAATTTTTTTGATGGATTCAGATTTATTAAGTCCTGCTTTATGGAAATCCAAAATTTCACATTTTTCTTCCAAGTAGTTTTCAAATTATGCTTAAAAAACGGCAAAATGATGGTTTAAGGGGCCGTCTGTGAAAGAAGTGGCTAAATATTTTGAAATTTCTTATGCTATCCTGTAATCTAACAGGCTTAATTGACTGCTTAAGGTGCCTTGATCAAGAAGGAAACTTCAATTTGGATACAGCCCTTAAAATACACTAGTTTTAAAATAATTAATTTCTCGGAAACTTATGGTACAAATTGCATAAAAATTTGTTTTTAGGCTAATTGAAGGGTGTAGAGTTAATTTTTTATGTCAGAATTGTGTACTGCTGTTGAAAAAAAAACAAAGTTATGGTTCGTTTTAATATGTAGATGGCCCCTTAAGCAAATTTTATATACTCATTTAAAAGTAGACTTGGTGTTTACTTTTCTTTTCCACAGCTGTACGTACATTCGTGTAAAATAAATTGATCACTCCTATATTAAAGTCGCTGTTAATCATCATATGAAAATGTGATTGGTACTAATCGATTGATAATATTGTCTAAGTCTACATGTAACACCTAAACATTCAAATTTTTAATGCTAACACCTAATTTTTGACAGTAGTTTTTGGATTATTCGATATATTACCTTCGGATATCAAGCAGTAATTTAAGCGGTCAAGTAATTTAGGAGTCATGCAGGTCTAAAGTTTGGAACTCTTAATGTTAAATTCATTTTTAGCACTTTCCAACATAATTGAAACGGATTTATGACTTCGGTTTGTCTGTCTGCCCGTGCTCTAACTCGTGTAAATATACTCCGATTGACATGTAGTAATTGATATGCGTTATTGAGGTTTGCCATGGCATGCTCCGTATTAAAAAGGAAGTGTGCAGCACTCATAGTTCATTTACAGGAGCAATCAAAAGTATTCCGTTACATTATGGTCTATGGGGAAAAAACATTTGCGGTGTATTTTAATTGTGTTACACAATTTAAAACATAATGAAATTTATTTACATTATTGGGATGCACTAGAAGATGGTTACTATTGAATATTTTATGCGTAGGGGAGAGTGTTGTACCTTGGGACGCTTGTACCTTGGGACATTGACAATTTCTAATAAACTATTGGCAACAGTTATCTTTTGTGCATTTCTAGTAGTGACCTATAACCAACAGATCTCATCATAATAACAGACAACATCAGAAGCATCGAATTTTAACAGCTAGGTGAAAAAAATAAATTTCATTAGTCCAAAGTAAATATTTTCCTCCATTCTAACTTCGTTTTTTTCCTATGTATTTCTACAACAAGTCAACTGCAATTTATTTTTTTATAAAAGAGGAGATTTTTAAATGTTTTGGGTATGAGAAAATAATGATAGTTCTTCTAGATTTACCGCCATTTTGATTTTATTTAAACCGTGTGGTGATTGTACCTCGGGACAGTAAAATATGTTGTACCTTGGGACATGTCCAATGGTACAAGAAATACGTGGTTCGTAATAATTTGGATAAATAAAAGTATTTTTATTACTTATTTTACAGAAAATTTCACAAATCATGTGAAATGCAATAAATAAAACAACTCAACTTTATTTTGGATCTTGAACTTGAGTTTCATTCTCTATTTCCTTGAAAAAAAAAGGGTTTTGTTTGTTGGCATAAAATTAGTTATTTTTATTGTACAAAATATTGCATTAGTTATCGTACAAAATTATTGATGAGTTATATGCCTATTCCCTGAATTATGCAGTATGTCCCAAGGTACAACAGGATGTTGTACCTTGGGACAGTTTGCCTTCCCTACTTTAAATGAATGGCATTTTTTTATTTTCAAACTGTCTGAATTTCTAAAATTATATTATAGAGAAGTATGTTGGTGTATTGAAATGTTGCCTTTAAATTTTAAATCTGATTATAATCATCGAAGTAAAAAATTAAAATGTGAAAATTGTCCCAAGGTACAACACTCTCCCCTATATCCCTTACAGTACGCGTACAAGGGAGCTCAAAAAGATTCCGTTGTATTATGGTCTATAAAGAAAAATCGTTTGCTGCATACAGTAGAACCCCGCTAATCCGAAATTCTGGTTAATTCGAACCGATTTTATTTTCGAAAATTTCGACCTGAAGCATGCCGGATTACGAAATTTTCCGGATTACAGGATGAATGTCGGGAAAAACGTGCAGAAGATAGATTTAAACAAAAAATGGCAGTAAAGCATGTTTTTTATTTCTTAAACAGCTTGAATAAAATTTAAAAAATATTCATTAATGTTAAAGTACAACACATGTACACGAATATTACTCGTAGAAGCCATCTTAAAAAAATATCGAATATCAGTTTGTTTGCCAGCCACTGTAAAATTCTTTTATAAAATGCAATAAGTATTTAATTCAGATGATAAAAATTTATTTTTCCTTTCGACAGTTTGATTTCGCAAATTATCAACAGAAATGTTTTTTTTCTTCCCTCCTCGTTGACGTGGTGACTGAGCTTTTGTATCGATTCACGATTTTGAACCGTTTGTAATGGGTTGTTACGCAATTTCTCATTCTGAAGTTCCATAAACATCAGGAGTGATTAAACAAAGAATACTATTTTTTCCCGAAAGTCGAGCCCAATTATCCAGCATGCCGGACCTTAGGATGCCGGATTAGAGGATTTTTACTGTACTACTGATTACTTATAACTTACATTTTTTAGCACGCATCTTTTTCTTTTCTATTTTTATCGGAATTTCGCGTAATCCGAACAGACATCGGTCGCAATTACTTCGGATTAGCGGGGTTCTACTGTATTTTAATGATGTTACTCTGTTACAAGCATAATTAAATTGATATTCGGAGGTGCACTAAAACATGCTTTCTGTAGAATATGGGATGTAAAACATTTATTATTCATTTGCAGGTTCACACAAAAGAGTGGGTTAAATAATGATCTACGGGGACTGGCAAATGATATCGTAAGATATCTCTAGGGGGAAGGGGGATTTGTCTTTTGATATTGTTATCATTTTTGATCCAACCAAAATTTTCTTTTTTTATTTATAACTAGTTCTTTACATCAAAATAGTCTGCAATCTTTATTTAATCTGCTATCTATTTTTATAAAAATACAAATTTATTATTAAAATCGATGATTACAAAATTATTCAATTCTAAAATATGGAATACCTCAACTTTTGGCATTCCTATTCTTCTGTCATATGTGTATGCATGCATAATACGCTCTTCAAGAAACCAGGATACTTGTGTTTACTAGTAAAGAAAAAAGAAAGAATGTTGTCCGCCTGTTTTGTTGATAAAAAGTTCTGCTTGCCGTCCCCCCTTGCCGTGTGAGGCAAGTGCAAGAAGGCATTATATATTACTGTCGAATGCATTATGTAACAAAAATCTATTATTAAATACTATTAAATAGTTACTATTTCGTTTACATTTCCTTTGATATAAAATTATTTCATATATAATACGGATATTTTATTGATTTCTCTTCATTTGAATCAATAAAGTATGCAAATAATAAATGTATAACCATATCTGAATATCACTTCAAACAAAAGAAAAAAAATTGAAAAAAAAAAAATAGACATTGATAACGATATCATTAGGGGGGGGGGGGGATGGGGCCGAGGAACGATAACGTATGATATCGTAAGGGGGGAGAAGGGGTCCAAAATTACCAAAAGGTTGATAACATTATATAAGTATAGCCCCTTGGCCAAGTTTTCGTGGGTAGATTATGATTCACTAGTTTTGATTTATTGGTAATGTTAAAATAGCTTTGCATGATCAAGTGTGGTAAACAATGTTTTTTATTACTGTCTGAGAAATTTAATTTGATATAATTACTTTTCTATTCTGCATGATTAAATATTGCTTTCTTTTCTATGTTTCCATGCCAGGAAAAGAAGGCCTTTTTAATTTAGCTTTTGAGATTACAAATTCTTGTAAATGAAAAGTAGATAGATAATTTTTTATTTGAAATTTTATTTCAGGAGAGCAACAAAAAGAAGAAATAGTTGGCCAAAGAAGCTGTTGTGTAGAAGTGATGTTTGTTGGAAACGTTTCATTTTTTTTTAGTCTTAAAATGTTTTGGCAGGATTCTTGTTATAATAGTCCGGGAAACATCTGTGTGTGAATATTTGCGCTACTTGAAACAAACAAAGTACAATAATGATTTAGGAAGATGTTATTTTGTAATTGCTGTTTAGTTGATTCACAATCAGATCTGTTGCAGCGTATATAATTAAATTTTAGCAGCTAAAATGAGCTGTATAACGTAAAGAATTAGACTTTTCACAATAGCTGTATGTTATTACCTCTAATTTTTACTATTCACAGGTTACTCAGTTGAAATTTTCAGAATTGCTATTTTACTATGCTTTATTTTGTTCTTTTATCAATAAAGTAAATTATTTTCCTTTTTACAGAAGTTTCGTGAGTAATTTATTTATTTTTGCGTTAATAAAAAATCAATATCTAAAACTGTACATGTTATCATTTTCTGTATCTGTCAGGGTTCGTTAATATATATCAATGGATATATATATATCATGATATATATCTTGATATATATGTTACCGGCCAAACCCGATTTTAGGCCAAACTAGTTTATCCTAACGCGCATCGGATAAACTAGTTTTTCCTAGGCTAAACTAGTTTATCCTAACGCCCATAGGATAAACTGGTTTTTCCTAGGCCAAACTAGTTTATCCTGACGCCCATAGGATAAACTAGTTTTTCCTAGATCAAACTAGTTTGGCCTAATGCTCATAGGATAAGTTTAGCCTTCTATTAATTGGTCTGAACTAGTTTATCCTAGGCCAATTCAGTTTGGCGTGCTTTTATTGATCGTAAAGACCGCTGCGATGCCAACCTTCTAGTCTATCCTAGGCCAATTCAATTTGGCATGCTATAATTGATGCTAACTAGTGTTAAGCACGCTCACAAAAAAATAAATAAAATAAAAACTATATTCAAACTTAAATTTAATTTTTTAAAAATGAGTCAAGTTCAGGCTCAAATTCAAAAATTTTCAAACGAATCCGCTCAACTCAAACAAGTCTATGGAAATTAGCGAAGTTCACTAAAACCTCGTTTTAAACATAATTATAATAGAATTTTAGCGTCTAAATTTACAAAATTTTGTGAGCTAGTCTGTTGGTTATTCATGTAAGGTTCTTTACGGGCCCGCCCAAATTTCTTTCTCGATACTCGGTCCGGGCTTGGTTTGGGGATTACTTTTTTCGAGAGATTCAGACCGAGATAGACCGGGACTCAATTTTTTTCCGGCTTAAGTCGGGACTGGGCTGCATTCTTCTTGAGCTCTGCACAGGCAGAAATTTCCACTTCAATTTCCAACACAGCTCAAATGAAAATCATTTGGACCGGCAAGATCTCTGGTCTGTTCAGTAAAAATGTCAGTAACATTTGGTCCGGCCCAACTTTTTTTTAATGCACGTATTTTTAAATCGCTATTATTCCACAATTAAAATTTATATATTTAATATTTTCCCACCTATTCCATTGCTTATGCGAAGGGGGGAGGGTTCTTTCAGATATATTATCATGTGGCGAGAGGAAAATTTGAGTGAGGAAATGTTATTACTTTACGGTAGTTACAATTAATGCATTTCCTTAAAACAAAGAGCTTTTTGAGGTTTAAATGCCTTTACTTTCGAAATACATATAATTCAACGAAAAATAAAGACCATTACTACCTTTTTACCTTAAATACCTTAAGACCTGATAATATTTTTTTTCCGGTTTGGTAATAATTCTTAATTTCCCTAATTGTTAAAGTTGATAACCTATTTTTAACACAAAAAAACAGAAGTAACAATTTTCTTATAATAAATATTATTCTATTAATTGATTGATTTTATTTATAACACAATTGAAATTCGAAAATTATTATTATGACTACTACTAATTTAATTTAAGATTTTGTTATAAGCAGCATAACTGTGCAGTTATGAGCAACATTGAATTATATTTTTATTCAAATAACAAATTTATTTTAAAAATTAAGTGCATTTGGTCTAATAGCTATTAAGGGGACACGGTACCTTATAAACTACTTTTTCGATTTTGAACAATACTGTAATATACTTAAACATAATGTCACTACAGATATTAGGTACTATAAAGCAAATATAATTTCATAAAATTTCAAAAAAAAAAATCTTGTAGAACAGTCTATTTAACTAAAATTAAAATTTTAAAAAACTAAAAAAATTTTTTTTAAATCCCTACTACTTTTTTAAATATGAATATTTTTGCTTCAAATTTTTTTTACATATTCCTTAGGTATACTACATAAAACTGTGCATGGATTTAACATTCAAGGTTATAGTTATTTTTTTTTTAAGAATTTCAATTATTTTTCATTGATTTTTTACTATACAAAAGAGAAAAACATTGATATTAAATGTAATATCCCATACATCTAAAAATCCATGCACATTTTTATGTAGTATAATCTTAGGAATATGTAAAAAAAAATTTAAGCACAAATATTCATATTTAAAATAGTAGTAGGGATTTAAAAAAAAATATATTTTTTTTAAATTTAAATTTTAGTTAAATAGGCTGTTGTACAATTTTTTTTTTTTTTTGTGAAATTATATGAAATTATATTTGCTTTATAGTACCTAGTATCTGTCTGGCATTATATTTAAGTATATTACAGTATTGGTCAAAATCGAAAAAGTAATTTAAAAGGTACTGTGTCCCCTTAATGGTTAAAAGCAAGCTGGAACTAATTAAAATTCAATTGCAAATAGGTTCAATTGCAAATAATATATTTTAGTTGCACACTGAAATTAAATAAATCGCAGTTAAAATAGTTTCAATTACATTAAGTGAGAGTTTAAACGCGCATTTAAATGAATTACGATAACATTTTAATGTCGTTACGCATTTATCATACTCATTGTAATTTTTATTCAATAAAAATCTGCCCCGCCCTCTCCCAGCACACAAAATTAAAAATCTTTAAAATTTTTAAGTTTCTTTTTTTTTAATTATGCCTTTTTTATTTTATTTTATTTTGTCCTAGTTGTTTCATTTTTTACTATGAAATACTAATACAATGTGACCTCGGCAACTGGGCATTCAGAAATCCGGTAACTTTAAAAATCTGACAACGAAGCCCCCCTCCTTTTCCCGTTTTTTTTTATTCTTCCAACTTATGGGACAAAGAAAAATAGCAATTGTTTACAAATTAAAAATTTCGAGATCGAAAGAGATGACACTGAGATTGCTCAAGTTGAGCTAAATAGAACCGTCGATAACGCTATATTAACAGCTCAAAGGAAGGAGGACGTGGTACCGGCAAAAGAAAAGGTGTCACTTGAAAAATGTATGTTTGACTAGGAAATTATGATATGCTTTAGAGGAACAAGACTATATTTCGGAAATCGATACTGTTCACTCATAAAATCCAAGAAAAACTTGTAAAAGAACGCCAAAAATTGAAGCAAATGAAATTGACACCGATGTTTCGGAAATTACACAAGAATTAATTTCACTATATATTAGAATTTATGTACCATAGAAAAAAAATCATTCTTTTTTTATATATTTTTTTCTCACATAAATATCACTTGGCTTTGAATTAATTATGAATAAATCCACTATTAAGAATATCTGAAGTACATATGATATTCTATCAGAAATCTGTAATTTTCAAAAATCCAGCGAAGTCCAGGCCCCAACGATGTCGGGTTTTCGAAATTGTACTGTACATTATTAATCAATCCTTTAATTCTTCATCTCCTAAATTTTATGATAACCTCTCATACCATTCTTTGGTCCTCCAGCACACAATTTGTCATATGAAACATATTTTGTAACTGACGTCGCTTATTAAATGAGGAAGATAAGGGAAGAGTATCTCACTCCCCATCGAATAAAATATATTATACACGGAACATATTATGTGACGGCAATACTACTTTGCACAAGTCTGGCTCTGGAGCGATAGTTGGGATCAATAAAAGCACGCCAACTTGCATTGGCTTAGGATAAACTAGATCGGCCTAGGATAAACTAGTTCGGACCAATGAATAGCAGGCTAAACTAGTTTATCCTATCAGCGTTAGGCCAAACTAGTTTGGCCTAGGAAAAACTAGTTTATCCTATGGGCGTTAGGCCAATCTAGTTTGGCCTAAAATCGGGTTTGGCCGGTAACATATATACGATATTTATTTTTTAAATATCAAGACTGATATTAGCTTTACGTTTGAAACTTTTATTTTTAAATGAGACTATTAATTCAGAACAGCTATTGAAAGATAAACTGTAATTTATATACAGCATTATTAGAAAAAGAATCTTTTCTTATTTTGGTTTTGTTGAGTCGAAACTGTGCTTGAGCTTACATTTATATTAAAATTCTTCAATTTAAAAAAAAAAAAAAACTATTTGCATTTAAAATTTTGTTTTATAAACTATAAAATGTTATTCATACTTGATACAAATCCTATAGTTTATATAATATATAAGTGTATAAAGCAAATTGTATCTGTTTTCAATTAGTTGATTTTCAATTTTACTCAAAGTGGGGGGGAGGGGGGGAGGCAGAGAGAAATGCATTTTTAGAACATTGTTTGATTAAGTTTTCCTATTAAGTGCAATATCTTTTTTTTTTTTTTTCTAATTTATATTAAGCTTGAAAATATTTATTATATATCGAATATACATCGAAAATATCAGATATATATTAAAATATCGGATATGTTTGATATTTTCAAAAATATCATGATATTTACGAACTCTGGTATCTGTACACAATTCTGTTTTTCGGGCAGCTTGGATATATTTTTAACCAACTTCAATGGAAGGTAGATATTCAATTCATTTGTGCGTTTGTACATGTAAATTTCTTCATATGTTCATGTATAACTTTTGAATAAATGCTCAGATTTTGGTATTTTTTTCTTTTTAAAAAATCATTTTTATAGTTGTCCTGTGAGTGTATAAAATGAACGCGAAAGAGTTCCTGGAATGGTAGATTTCCAACCTCCGGTAGACAGACCTGTAGAGCAGAACAATTTTATTCATCTAAAAAGCTTCTTTTTAAATTAGAGATAAAATAAATCTTTTGTAACTGACGCCTTGTTCGTTACTTAATCACATAAAGAATATATTCTCAGAATAATCTATTGATTTATTGCTCTAAATGGAATTAGTTTAAAAAGCTTATATAAGTAGAGATAGAAGAAATCTTTTGTAATTGACATTGATTGTCTCGTTACTGAATTATATAGGGGAAAGTAGGGTAATGACGCTCAGAAGGGTAGTCCCGCTCATCCAATATCTCTAAACAGAATAGAATTGAAAACGTGCGATCGGTACCGGCACTTAGCGAACATCATCGTAAGTTCTCAGTAAGGATATAGTGCCCGTCGTCGGGAGGAAAGTATTTTTATGTCCTCAAGTTATTAGTTTGAAGTTGTTTTATTATAAAATTCTACAACATCTAACTTGAAAGTAAGTGTACACTCTTATTTTCAAATATTAATTTACTCATTATGTCTACAAAATATATACATTTAGCTGTACTTTCATGCTTTTATTTATTTTTGAAGTGCGTTGTTACGCCAATTATAATGCAATAAAACCCAACATGGCGATGACGGGCGCTCGCGTGGAATTACAGAATGATACACTTTTTTTTTTTTGAAATGGTAAAATTTCCCTGTTTTCGCCTTTATTAATATGTCATTAAACAAGGTGAATTTTACGATTTCAAAAAAGTGGTGAAAATAAAAAAACCTAAATATAAAAAAGTAGCCCACTATATATCTAACACAATATGTGCAAAGTGGTTGCAAAATGCCTGCAGTGGTGTGAACAGCCCACACAACTACATATGTGACTTTTGTCTTACTTAAACGTTGTATTCAAACTCTGAGCGCAATTACCCTACCATGTCGGGCATTACCGTCCAATCGATGGTCATTTAAATAAAACGATAAAAAAAATTCCTAAAACTTTTATGCAAATTAGTTGATTGCAAACTGTTCCTTATGCTTTGGAGTTATACTTCGTTAATAAAATATTGATTTTTTTGTCTAAATTTGACTAGCTATTCATGTTTTCCCTTAAGTGAGCGCCATCCCCCTACTTTCCCCTAAACGATAATATTAGATGTCGTTCGCCATCTGTTTATTATTTATTTACTTTTTTAAGGGTTATCTTACTTTCAATTGGTTATCCGTCATTTTTATGGCGTTTTTTGTGAACTTCATTTTCAATATTTATAACGTGTTCAGAACACTTCTTTTGAATGTTGGAACTTCATGTCACATTTTTAGTGAGCTTCCAAATCATATTGTGGTATGTGAGTACAATTTTCGCTATTTCTATTTTTTTTTTTTTTTTTTTTTTTTTTGTCCTGCTATTATATTATTCCAATGCATTATATCTGCAGTGATAGACTATTCTTGGCAAATTTGCCAGTCTATTATATGAAATAATACATTTATTTGCGACATGTGGTGTTCTGCCGACTGACGATTAGAGATCCACCTGTCGCCAGTGGCGCCAACTTATATGGACCCATGGGGCGCGAGCCCACCCAATAATTTGATCTCTCTGCCCACCCAAATACATTTGATTTAATTCATAATTTATTTTTTTAATTATTTAATCTCCAAAATAAAATTTGGTTTTATTAACGTTCTGAAAATAGTTTTGTTGGAAAAATAGTAAGGACATAAATTAGACTTACAGGAGCACTGGTTAAATTTTTCACGAAAACAAATTTCCTGCATATTTTGACATCTGTTTTCATGTCTTTAACTGATAAAGCACTTAGTGACTAAAATGTATGCTTTTCTTGACATTTAGTTTTTTGCACTTTCAATTCCAATGTTATATTAAATAAATATTAATGAATTTATAACGAAGAACTTATAAAAATATAATTTAACAAGATTATTTGTAAAAATATATTTATAATAATTTGACAAATTGCTTAGAAAAATCATAATTTAATTTCGATTTATCTTTAGTCATCCCCCCCCCCCCCCTTCACTCTCTCCGCACACACACTAAGGGAAAAAAATTATATTCATTATTTTATTCAAAAATGTTTAAGCCCACCCAATATTTTTGAAAAGTTGGCGCTATTGCCTGTCGCTTTGGTTGGTTATTGCCATGTCTTTTTTTAAATTTTTATCATCATTTGATATCTTTATTCCATTTGTTATTCCAATATTTGATCGGTCGTTATAATAAGAAGGTTGCTATAATGAACGAACGTTATATCGAGCGTCTACCGAATATGTACCACGGCTATTCTTTGTTGGAATTCCCAAGTTTGTTCCCTCCTTGGAGAGTTTGTAGATCCGCCCTTGATGTGTTATATGGGGCATTCTCACAACCTTTTGACTTTTGGGGGAAAAAATCTGGCGAAATTAAACTTGCTAAAATAACATTTTAATCTCATAGACGAATGCCTTAATGATTCAAAATAAAGAAAAAAGGGTCAGCAGCGAAATTTTTTTTATTTAACTGAGGTTTATGTTAAATTTGCGAGTTTAATTTTTCCTTACCGTCTTACCTCTATAACTGTTTATTTTCTACTAAATTTTTACTTATAATGAATTTACATAGTACCCACAGGACATTCAAATAAGAAATAATAAAAATGTCGTACTTTTAATGCAGAATTTTTGTATAACATTGTCTTAAAGGGGTGTTAAAGAAGAGACGGTAGAGTAAAAAAAGGGGATGGTATAGGAAAAAAGGGACGAAATGGTAAAAAAGAGACGGTAAGGATGGAAAGTTAAGGAAAATTACCATCTATTTTTAGGAAAATCATGTTAAGACTAAGTGATAGCCATAATGTTCATTGATTTTTAGAAACAGGCGTTAACATTGGATTAATTTTTTTTTTTTTTTTTTTTTTTTTTTTTTTTTTTTTTTTTATTTACCTCGAAAAGTGCAGGAATAAACCTTGGAGACGGTAAGACTACCAATAAAGGCACGATCTTGAAATTGATATTTAAATGCTGATTTAAATTCTGCAGTAAATTTCCTGTCAAAGAATTTTAGACATTCTTTCTCTATCGTACTTCTACATGAGAAAAAACTTAAAAAAAAAATTCTGTGGCTGCATCTGAAGTGATTTTCTGTATGGGTTTAGCAAGAGGGGCGGTAAAGATGAAAAACCCAGGGACAGAGTTCAAAAAATAATATCAACCGTAAAAATGTGTACAGGTTAATTTTTTGCTACATATTTATATAAAACAATTGTCCCAGCTTCGGAAAAAAATTACATCGAATTACTTTTATTGAAACAATTTTATCCAGACAGCTCCAAACTTAAAAATCAGCATCAGGGACACGATACGGTAGATAAGTTTTCCTGGTATTTGGACCCCCAACATCGTCCATGAACTTATTTATCTCGTTAATATTGTTATGCAATCATGCAATGGGATGTTCCCCGGTATATGAAATTAAAAAAAAAAAAAAAAAAAAAAAACCACAAAAAAGTGTATCAAATAAAAAATTATTATTCAGGGACATGAAAGTCAAAAGATTGTGAGAATGCCCCATAAACTCCATATTTCGACTTATGTAATTTTCGATTCACATTATCATTTCTCACAAATTACTTAACTTCAAGGTATTATGCATATGGTAATTATATAGAAAACTCGTGTAAATCTCATTTTAATCCTTTCGTTTTTCAGTTTCACTTTGAGAGGCTTCTTTAAGCATGAGTTAGTTGAACAGCCGGATATTGTGTCAAAATTAAGAACATTGATTAAAAAAATGTTACCGAAAAAAAACTTTACACCTGTGTTTGCTGATGCAGATCTTTTTTTCCTCTTCTCGCAAGAAGAAATAACATGTTTTAGTTGAAGGACTTTCGATCACGTGAATGGCTACATCTAAAGGAGGAAAAAAGCTAATCCTACCGCAAAATCGATTATATAACCGGAAAAAAATTGCCCATGAATATTATTTACAATACTTGAGGAAAATATATTTAAATTGCACAACTTTTTTATCTTTTTTTTTTCTTTGTTAGGAAAATTTCTCATTTTCAAAAAAAAAAAAAATCTGATTTCATATGAATTATAAAGCTATTACAGTTTAGAAGTTTAGATTATTATAGTTATTTATAGTTTGGGATATTTTATTGTTTACTTATAGCTTTGCAATGTCTATCCTTAAAAGCTTCATTCTTTGTATTTTTCAATGTCAAATGATTCTGAACTTTTTTTTTTTTTTTTTTCTGAGCTATGCATATGGCTCTTAATTTTAAACTTTTATGATTTTTAATGGCTAAAAATAAATAAATCAACAATATCTGCGTTTAACTTTCCTCATTAAATATAATTGGTCAAATCAAACTTGCTTTACATTAAGTTTGTAGTAGTAACTAAGTGTCTAGTTTAGGGATAATGATGAATTCAGACCTTTTAATCCCAGGGTATTTTATATTCATGGGGGAGATTGTTGAGTTATGGGGGAGAGAGAATTTTTTCTTATGAGCTGTAAACATAATATGAAATTCTAAATATTCCCGGAAGGGGTGCATCTGATTAAACCGCTACTTTTGGAGGGTATGCGCAATTTTAAACAGCAGTGAAAAAAAAAATGGTTTCTTAAATCACCCGATACTTTCGAAAATGAGTGACGCTGGGAGACCAGAACTTCCTGCTTAGAATGTTCTTCATTCGATCTTTTTAAACATTTTACCTGAACACCTTCGCCTGTATATCGGTAACAATTTTAAATTTTCTTATTCCAGTTCTTATGAATCAAATAAGGTATTTCATTTTCTCACAAAAACTAGTATAGTCATTATGAAACTTCCTTCCATATCATTCTATTATATATTACACACTAAAGATTAAAAATAGGAAGTACACAGTGTATTGCTTTGAATTTAACTTGATGTTACAATGATCAGTGAATAAGAGAAAAGCACTGCATAACAGCGCCGCCTGTTGTGTATTCAAATTTAAAATTGAACCAACATATATGTTTTAGTTAATAACCACAGATGTAAAATTTGATGCATTTCTACCCAAGAGAAATCGAGGCGGTATTGACATGTAATTATAATGTTCATCGCGCAAACCAGAGCATAGCAGCATCCCCAGTTGTGGTATTAAAGCTAAAATTGAATCAGCAAATTTTTCCGTAATAACCATCTTACACGTTAAATTTAATGCAATCCTATCCATCTCATAGACGCAAGATATAGCAATCACGGAAATTGCGAAAAACCCGGCATAACAGCACCACTTGTTGGGCAATATACAATAATTTACTATATCGATGGCGAACTGGGTATGAAGTTTGATGAAATTTTGTGCATTAGTGCTTCAGTTAGAGTGGTTAGAGAACTTTCCCCTATAAATCTACAACTAAGCAATGTAGAACGATATGTTACATACTAAAACCTTCACTGAAAAATTATCTATCTAACAGTGAAAGCCCCATTAAAATCAATTTAGCAGAACTCAAGTTATAAGCGGTCGGAACAAAACTTCAATTTTCATTTTCTCTCTATTCTAAAAAAAAGTAACTAACGCTGTCACCGCCGCCGCCGGTTTTGAATTTTTTGTGACCGGGGGTCTTTCTTCGTTAATATTAAGAAAAATATTGCATACAAAAATATGAAAATCGGTGGTATTATAGAGAAATGTTTGATAAACATGCTGATGCAGATAGTTTTCAAATCGAAGAATTATTTTAAGAGATATTTAATGCTAAATTTTGGACAAAATCGTTCCATTAAAAAAGTTTTATTGGAGCAAAAACTATACATGGGAATTTAATCATTTTTAGACCATTTTATACGTTTGATGTTCCCGGTGTGCAGACTGCATTTATTTTTTTAATTTGACTCATTTTTTGAGGTTTTATTTCTATTTTAAATATTTTCAGCATTTCGAGAGATATTTTTTACATATTTTAGAAAATGGTATTAATTTAAACTGTTGCCAACTGTATAAACAGCGCAAACAATAATGTTTGCTTCAAATTAAAAATTATTTATGAGTGACTATTATAAACAGAAAAAAACTCTTCAAATTAGAATTAAATAATTATGTGTAAAAAGCAGGAACTTATTGAAAATTACGTCATAAAAACTATATTTACACGTGAATTTTAAAAGAGAAAGGATATTGTAAAATAATAAATTCATTAACAAGCATTAGAAGTCTTAAATAGGAGAAATTACGTCACATTTACGTTACATTACACTTATTACGTAAAATGAACAAAAAATAATATTGCAAAACAGTTTAAATTTAAAAATTGCGCGAGACATTTATTTGATATTTTAAGATGATCTTTTCAACTATTTTTGTTAGGACAGCGCAAATAATATTTCATTTCTAACAAAAGTATTTTCACGTGAATATTAAAAAGAGGAAAGAAAAGTTTGGTGAAAATTACGTCAGATAAAAGACGATACATTTAAAATCTCTTATTTAAAAGAACTTTCTTTTCGCTTTTTTAAAAAATACTGGGAGACAAAGACTCTGTTTATTTAATTCATTTTATGTTAGCTTATTTTGAAATGTTTAACTGATTATATTTAATCAAAGACGAAAACAGCCATTGTATCTTTCAACTGCAGTTGATTTGGCCTTAAAATTCCCCAATCAAAGAGAAATGAATAGAAACCTGCTTATAGGGAGATCGCCATTGTTTTTAACACTTTCCAACAAAGTTGAAAAGTGTTTATGACTTCGGTTTGTCTGGCCGTCTGTCCGTCTGTCCGTCTGTCCGCGCTCTATAACTCCCGTAAATATACTCGGATCGTTCTGAAATTTTTGGATGTTAGTGACCTCTACCATAGCACGAACCCTATTGCAAATGAAGTTTGTAGCACGTTTAGTTCATTTACAGGGACAGTCAAAAGTTTTCCGTTACATTACGGCCTATGGGAAAAACTAGTTTAAAATGACTTTTAATGATATTACATGCTTTCAAACATGATAAAATTGATATGCATTTATCAAGTGCACTAAAATATGCATTCTGTAGAACATGCGGGTCAAAGAATAATTATTATTCATTTACAGGACCACACAAAAGTATTCTGTTACATAATGATATAGGGATGGAGGGAATTTTTCCGGCGTACTTTAATTTATTTAAATTATTTCATGTATAATGAAATTGATATACGTCGCTGTGGTTCATTATAAGCTATTTCATGTATAATATGAAGTGCATAGCATTTACAGGGACACACAAAAGATTTGAGATACTATATTGTATCCGAAGTACTGTACGGTAGCGATGATTGCTGGAAATACATTTTTAATTATGTTATGTGCTTTTGTGTTTCACTATATATTTTTGCATTGTATATAGTGTGTATAAATGCTGTAATCCATATACAGGGCTACACAAAAGAATTCGTAATGGTCACTGGGCATGATTGCAAATTCCTTAAAGGTGGTTTTTAAAGGAGTTATCCATTTTTACGCTGAACTGCATTTAGTTTACTAAGAAATGTTTATAGAACATAGATAAAATGGTATACAGGGTCACGCAACGAAATGGATACATGGCCGTCTATAAATGATAATTTTTGAAAATGTGATTCCAGTAGTTTTGAGAGTGTTTTACTTTGAATTAAACTTTAGCTAAATAGTGGCGTGTCATAAAGGTACTAGGTGAACTACTTGGCTGTACAAAAGTATACAATTATGTTTCCATCTATTAGTATAAATTGCTGAAAGGGAAATTTCAACCTGTTATTCGTTTTCTTGCTAAACTAAATTTCCCCACTATATAGTATTTGTATATCAACCTACAGATAAAATGCAGGGCTGCTCAAAAGAATTGGAATACATATTTGCTACAGACGGTAACTGCTGAAATCAGTTTTTCAATTGTTTTATGCGTTTTCTAAAATGTTTACTTAGTTCACTTATATACCTTATTTCCCTAAATAACGAAGTTTTGTTAAAGCATTCAGGAAGTGTTGGAAAGTGTTTCATAATCTATGCTTAATGCATGATTTTTCTTACTTGTTTAAATTATAATTCAATCTTCCGAAATCTTTTTAAAGCCGATCAAATTAGCGTGCTTTTAGAATCTGCGGTGTCTGAACAGGGTTGACGAGCGTAGCTCGTAGGGGGCAGAGCCCCCTACTTTTACATATAAGTAAATAGATTACACAATGTTAGTTATCAGCCCACTCTGTTAATTTTCAGTCTCTGATCAATGAATCAAAATATTTTCAAAACTGCCGTATATTCACATCATTTTTTTTTTTTTAACAGAAATTACTGCTTTATAATAATTTCACGTGTCCAGTGTTACCTTAAAAATTATCAAAACAGTCCATAGAAGTTTTCTTCAGTAAATTAAATAATCTGTTTTGAGTTTTTTTTTTAAAGTGACGTTTAATGCAATTCAAAGAATTGGCAATTACTTACATATTACTACTTTTTTCTTTCATTTATTTTTTTTTAACACTAGAACGGCGGTAGGGGTCATTTTGACACCTGAGTACTTTCGTCCGTTGATTACTTTTATTTGCTTGGGCGAAATCGTTTGAAATTTTTTGACTTTTCCTAAATAGATAACATATATTTCCAATAAAAAATTCAGCTTTCTAGATTTGCTAGTTTTTGAAATATGGACTTGTATTCCTAGAACGGCGGACGGGGGTCATTTTGACCCCATTAGTAAAATACTCTTTGTACTCGAAGCTGCTTTTGTTGCTATACTATATGTTCGATGAGCAATAAAAAAAAATGGTTTAGATTTATATTCATTGTCGTCCAAGGCATGAGGAATACTATTTTGCAAATAAACTATCTCAAGAGATAGATTCAAAGAAAGAAAAATATTTTTTAGGTTTGATGAAAAGACAACAGGATCTAAGACTACAGACTGATAAATTTGCTCTTGCATCTAAAATGTGGAATAAATTTATTGAAAATTGCAAAACATGCTACCGACCAAGACACGATATTACAGTTGATGAACAATTGTTCGCATCTCACGATAGATATAAATTTACGCAATATTTGCCAAATAAATCGGATAAATTTGGAATAAAATTTTGGTGATCTGTTGACGTTGATACTAAAAACCTCTTGGATGAATTTATTTATCTGGAAAAGGATGAAACAGCAAATCCTTAATTACGTTTATCGGAAAATGTTGTCGTGAAATTAACAGATCCCCATCTAAACGAAGGGAGGAATATTACGACAGATAGCTATTTTACTAACATCAAATTAGCAGAAATGCTAAAAGCTAAAAATACAACTTTGGTTGCACAATGAAAAAGAACCAAAGAGAAATTACTATATCATTGAAAAATATGCGCAGTACTCTTTATTCATCGAAGATAGTGGAATGTGATAATATGACACTTACCATCATCTATCAAGCCAAAAGAAAAAATGTGTTTTTCTACTGAGCTCATTACATTCTACTGTAAAAACTGAAGACGGTCTCAAGAAGTTGCACGATTCAATAGAATATTACAACGCAACGAAGTATGATATGGATATCCATGATCAGATGTGCCGAAAATACTCCGTGAAATCGGCTTCTGGACGATGGCCTGTACATATCTTTTTCAATATTTTGGATCATGCAGCTTTAAACGCCTGGATAATTTTAAACGCCTGGATAATATATAAAAGTGTAACAGGCAAGCCTATCAGTAGAGAGATTTTCTATTAAATTTAGGAGATGTGTTCAGAATGGATCTTATGGTTTCAAATCTCCCAAAGATCTTTCCTGAGTCTTCAGAAAAAAAACACGAAAATAAAATAGATATCAAGAGAAAAAATGTCAAGTACAGGCATGCAATGGCAACAAATCTCAAGAATTTTGCACACCATGTTTCAAAGTTGTGTACTGGAAAAATTGCTATTTTTTTTTTTTTTTTTTTTTTTGTTACAACTGAATTAATTCCTAATACGTGTGAACAATTTGGAGTAAAATGTACTGGAAAAATTACTTTTTTTTTGTTTCAACTGAATTAATTTCTAATACGTGTGTACAATTTGGAGTACTATAAGCATTAAATAAAATTGAAAGAGAATGCTTAACATATTAACCATTCAGCTACACTTATAATGAAATAACGAAAACAACAGAACATATTTCTCATTTATGGATTTAGAGAGTGAATCATTCGGCGAGTAAGTAGATGAAAATATAAATATATATTATTTTATAAATTGTGTTTTATTTTAGTTAACATTAGTTTGTGAAAACATTAATTTTAAATCGATTTTTATATCAAATTAATGAGTTTTTTGAGTAATCGTAGTATGATCCAATTAATCGCCCTGTTGGCGTTACCTATACAGTACTTTAAAAATTCAATAAATTATCGAGTGATATTAAATATAAATTATGAAATACACGTAAATTACATATTTTTGCCAATGTATGGCATTTAAAATTGTTTTAGCGTTGTTATTTCAGTAGTTTCATCGAGGGGTCAAAATGACCCCTTCCCGCCGTTCCAGTAGGTTAGATTTTCCCGCCGTTCTAGTGTTAAATATGTGTAACATTGTAGATGTAATTCTTATAAAAATTGTTTTTAGAAAGAGTTTCCTATCGTGCATTTTCATTACGTTGTGAAAGAATTATAACCATTTTGAAAAAGAAATTTATTTTGAAACATAAATAAAAAATTAAATTAAAAAAATTAAAAACCCGACTGCGTAAAAAGTGAAGTAAAAAGAGGGAAACAAGATGATGTAGGAAAATAGTAGAATGTGTAATGAAAATCTTTTTTATTTACTTAAGTAATTGCAGTCGGAGGCATCAGATTCATGTTTAGGTATGTACTGCGGCTCCTGCTACTTACATGTTTGCCTCCGATTTTAATTACTTAAGTTAAAAAAAGATTTTCATTACACACTCTACTATTTTCCTACGTCATCTTGTTTCCCTCTTTTTAGTTCGCTTTTTACTCAGTCGGTTTTTTTTTTTCGTTTAATTTTTTATTGACGAATTTTTAGTTTATATTACTTACCTATTTTTTTTATTATTATTTACTTGTATTGATGACTTTTAATCCTTACCGGCGCGGAGTAATTCTGTTTATAAACTGATGAAATAATGGACTGATACCGGAATTTATAAACGAATTTATTAGAGAATATGAACTTGCTTATTTTCATGTATATTATAATAGGAAAATTTTAGTTAAATATTCTTGGTGCCATTTGTCAGTTTTGGAATTAAAATTATATGTCCTTTTTTTAGGACACCGCGCTGGAAAGGGTTAAGTTGTATTTAATTGTTAGTTTCTATCTATAAACACTACAAAACACAGCAGATCTTATTAATACTTGCTGAAAGTATGGGTTAAATGGCGTTTACATTGAAGTAATTTTTTTTTTTTAAGTTAAAACATATTTTAAAAATATATCTTTTTAAAAAGCCAAGTCGCTGAAAAATATATGTTATCGAAAATATGTGTTATCGAAAAAATATTCCCCTCTTTCGAATTCAATACCTCAGAAATAACATTATATGTCAAAAACGCATCCACTGCAATGTTTTTAACATTCAAAATATTTTCTTGGAAGAGTTTTCAAAATTATGAATAGTTTCTCATTGGAGATAGCATCGAAATTTTATGTGCATATGTTTTATAACCCGGATAAAATTCCTGGCTACTTTACAAATTTCTCAGACCACTCTTTCCTTTGTTTTCAAACACCTGCCAATATTTATTTTTATAAAAATCTTTTATTTTTTAAATGCATTTTCTCTTTTTCGTTGCCACAAAAATTGCATATGAACGATATTTTTGTAAGCCAATAAAAATTCAGAATTCAGACTCACTCGCTATATTTTCGCATCCTAAATTGACATAATTCTGAGAGCATTATGCACATTTTTCATACGTAAAATTAAAAAGTTTACTATAAATGTGCTAAAATGATATAGTACCTTCAGTTAAATGTGTTTGGAAATAAATCATCTGTCATAATTCAGTCTAGACATAGACATTTCAATTTCATGTAAAAAATAATTTCTAAAATATGACGTCGCTTTCGGTGGAAGAAACATGATGCATATTCTAATTAGAATCCACACTAACTGAAAAAAATAAAAAGCACATGATGTCATTTTAATGTGTTCATTGTTGATTTACTTTTTATGAATGAAAATATAAATTTCATTTAACTTGCTATACATCGTTTTAGAACTTGAAAAAAATTACTGACTGCTTTAAAAATTTCCCAAACCATTCTTTACCTCTTTTTTCAACCACCTTATCATAATTTAGCTTTATACAAATCTGGGTTTTTTCAGTTACTTTTAAAATACATTTTTTTTTCTTTCATGTTGCCAAACCCTAAAAAAATGCGCAAAAATAAAGAAAAAAAAAAAAAAAAGATAAAAGAATATTTAAAAAAAAAAAAAAAAAAAAAAAGAATGTTAGCGCAGTATTCAAACACGTGGCTTTTTTGGTCCTTTTTATTTAAATCTGATATTACATTAGGGTAAACGTATTCAAGGACGTGTACGTTGTTTCATAAGCCTGCTGACTGCTGAGACACCCCACTACCTTCACATACGAAATCGGTGTCATTCTACTGAACAAGTTATACACATTTTTTGTATATACAGACATTTTTTTTTTCAAAAATAATATCAACAATCCTTGGCTTTGGGTGATTCCGTGACCATAAGTACCTCGAATAACCCTCAACTCCCCGTTGGGCAAATCATGGCGCCTCTCTCGCTGCTAGTTTAGTATATTTTAAAAAATTATGTTAGTTTTTAGTTTCATGTGCTTATTACGAGTGCAAACACCTGCGCAATTTTCTGTGCATACTGTACGTACTAAACTTTGGAGGAACTTAGATCTATTAAATATCAGTATTTTCATCTGAAAGTGTTCACATATTAGGCGAAAGCACATTAAATTTAATGCCAAAAACTTTCTTTTCTTCTGTGTGCATTGTTTAAGATATCTGTATGCCTTTAAAACGTCAATTTCGTTTACAATTCCAATTAAACAACTTACTGTTTTACAAAAATAAAAAATAAAATAAAATAAAATAAAAATAAACAGAGGTAAACTTCCTGGAGCTTTTTAAACATTTATATTTCTTACAAACTCTAACAAGAACAAATTGAAAGGGGTTTTTTTTCCCTCAAAAGTGATTTTTTTTTGTAAAATTGTGTTAAAAATCGTCATAACAGATCAATTACAATTTTTAAATAATGTTTTTAATATATATTCAAATGAAGTAGACTATCCTTATGCTGATTTATTATTGAAATGTGTATGAGTTACACAGTTTTAATTTACGAATTAGTAACGTTTTTCTGGAATTTTCAGGGTTGTTTATCTTACCTATATCCAGTGTCTGATTTAGGGCATGGCATTCGGGGCACGGGCCCAGGTTCCCTGATTTTCTGAGCCCCTAAATTCTGCTGAAAGTTTTTCAATTATTGTCCAAAATCTGATGTAGTTTTAGCATCTAATGGAATTGGATTAATTTTAACACAATTATTCTAATTGGTAAATAAATCATATCAGATGTAAATTTCCAACTGGGCGAAAAAATGTCCGGACCAGGATTCGAACCAGGGATTCGAACCAGGGATCTCTTGGCTGAAGCCGCCAATGCTCTACCATCTGAGCTATCCCGGGCGAATCTAGTGGAACCTTGAACTTTTCACCCAGCTTACCTTATTGATTATAGCATCTGGTCTGAAATCTGGTTCAGCTCAACAGAAACTCCCCTTCTGTTGAGCTGAACCAGATTTCAGACCAAATGCTATAATCAATAACGTAAGCTAGGTGAAAAAGCTCCCCCAGATTCGTCCGGGATAGCTCAGATGGTAGAGCATTAGCGGCTTCAGCCAAGAGACCCCTGGTTCAAATCCTGGTCCGGACATTTTTTGCCTAATTGGAAATTTACATCTGATCTAATGGAATGTTACATTTCATTGTACATTTCATTGTGTTCGTATTGTATTTTTATAACATTGTATTATTTTGTCTAAAATATGCATTTAATTACTTTATTATAGTGAATATTTTCTTTTATCTTTATCACTTTAAAAATATGTTGTACTTTTAATTCTTATTTAATCCTGTTCCTGTTCTCGAGTTCTCGTCAGATTATTTGAGGGTTAGTGAGCATAAGCTTGTAGGCGGCAGAGCCCCCTAATATTTTAAATAATTGTAGCTTGCTATTGCGGAAAATTTATTATTAGTTGATTCATACTTTGTAGTTCCAGATATATAGACTTGCATAAGAAAAGATAATCAGCACCACACAATTTACTCGTATTATAAAATGTCTACTCATTTAAATTTAATAATTGTGAAGTAATTATTTAAAAGTAAATTAATGATTAAATGTTATCTTAGCAAGTATCTTTTTAATTTTTTTTTTTTTTTTTTTTTTTTTTTACTCAATCCTCCAGTAAGCATCGGCTTAAGAGGGGCCCGTATGCATTTGTGCCCGGGGCCCCCAAATTTGTAAATCGGTCCCTGCCTATATCTTTTAAAATATTCATGTTATTGTCATAAAAATAGTCTAGTTTCTGTATAACATTATTATGTTGATTATGGAATTCATAAAATGCATTCATTTTTAATAGTTTCATACTTAAATAGTTTTAAGAAAATAGAATTTTTCGGTTAATTTTATACTATTTTTTTAAATAAATTTAAAAATTAAATTACTTATTTGTATGTTTATGTCACATTTTTATGACTGATAATAATCAGCAGTTTTAAACTTAAAATTTACAAAAATTAAAAAAAAAATTGTTAATTAAAAAAACCTTAAAGACGGAAGGAAAAAAAATACCTAGAAAATGTCCTAAATATCAAGCCGTATTGAGAGAACGTCCCTTTTTTTTTAAATGTCAAAGTCTTTCGAAATGAAATGAATATAGATTTCAACTTTCTACCCAAACACGATAAACACAGAAAATGTGCTTAGTTAGACAAAAAAAAAAAAAAAAAAAAACAAGTTGATATAATATTTTTTTATAGGTAACAGAAGACATATTTTATCTGAAATCTGCCATACTTGGTCATTCTAAGATAGATTGTAGATGTTCTGATAAGTTAAGATCGCCATCATTTTGCGTGGCTTTTCTAAAGCGTGTGTTTGGAGCATAAATATTTTCATGCTAACTAACAGAACTTCTAAATATTAGTCTAAATTTATAAATATAAGTTCAAATGAAGATTTTTTACGTAAGTAAATTTTATCATATTCTTGTTTTTGTGAAATATGCTTTATCCATATGAGAAGTTGGGGATATACGGGCGAAAAAACACGCTCTATTTCTTACCTATCCAATAAAAATATATCAGGATTTTATTATTTTATTTTTAACTTAATTTAATTATTATTTATTTATTTGTCTTTGATACACCTTAACTTTAAAGATTTTAAAGTAAAAGTTACATTTCAAGACTTTTTCACAATAAAATTTTATTGCATAAAATGGGTTAAAACAGTGGTTCCCAACCTTTTATTGGCCACGCCCCACCGAAGCGAAAATCTGTAAAATCGCGATTGCCCGCCTCCTTTGCCCAACACACAAATTCTGTAACAAATATCTCTTATCATTTTTAAATGAAGCCTATTAACCTGAAGGAAGCCTAACAGAGCCTTAACAATAACTATTTATTTCTCTTTTTTTTTTTTACTTATCAAATGATGAATATTTTGTCATAAATGTGTTTTCAACATAATTCTATAAATGAGGCGATATATCTTCACTTTTATGCTCAAGAGAGTTAGTTTCCTTGAGCCTTTCCAACTTACCTAAATATTTGAATTAACAAAAGTGTTGTATGGCCCGAATTTTTATCTTCACAAAATGCTGGAAAGACTCACATTTAGCATTAAAAGTGATAAGGAAGAACGTACAATTTTTTCTATCAATAACAAGATCCCATGTTTAGATATTCCAAGTATTTTTTAGGTTTAAATAGGTTCAAGACTGTAAAATTTAGGTACACTTTTAAGTAGTTTTATGTATAAAGGTTTCTTCGTGTTGCATACAAACGAGCAAATAGATATACAAAGCTCATTTCATAAATAATCGAAAAAGTGAGAAAAATGTGTAAATTAGATTATTAACCAGAAAAATTATAAAAAAAATCTAAATATAAAAAGGATTTTTAAATATTTTTTTAAAATTTGTTCATGTAATTATTCTGGTATTAATTTTATTTTAAACTTTTGATGCGGAACTTTTTGAAAATTCAACAACAACAACAAAAAAAAAACTATTATTTTTCTTTTTTTTTTTTTAATTTTGAATATAACTTTTATTTTTAGTCTAAAAGATTACTTTTCCAAAAAACCTCACAGTGAATGGGTGGGTTGCCAAGTTGAAATTGCCGCCCTGAAATGTCAAATTACGCTCCACGTTGGAACCACTGGGTTAAAATTATACATATAGTAATTGTTACGTCAGTTCTTGACAAATAAGATGTTAATTCATACTCTACTTTGTAAAGTATGAAAATTGCTTTTTTATATACGTATTTTCAGCTTTCTCTTTTATTATCCAGTTTGTTCTTTTTGTTTGGGTAATAAGAAACAAGAATCTCTTATTGTTTCTGAATTACATCACTCTTCAGATTTAGTCCTTTATTGCTTATTCCATTCTTAATGAGGGCACATTTATACTTTGATCAATCATACATATAGGGGTCAGATGTGTATATTAATCTGTATGGCAAATAAAGAAACTCTGTTGTGTAATTTCAAGAAATATACAGGGTGGTTATAATTAAACTTCCCCTATAAATGGCATCCTACAGCGCAAACGGGTGAACGGAATGCAACAAATTTGGATTATTATAGGCCAGGGTTGGCGAACCTATTTATAGTCGCGTGCCAATTTTTTTTTTAAAAATATTTTACTTGACCTTGAGGTGCCAACTAAAAAACAATGTTAGTGGATTGAAATGTAATGAATCAAAACTACTTGAAAATTACTTATTAAGATATTTTCTGAAAGGAGTAACATTACATGTAAGTATTACACTGCAATAATTATAGAAACAATTATATTTTAAAAATTAATTAAAAACATAATGTGATTAAATGTTGTTTATTGGATAAAAATAATTAATATGTTTATGTTCAGTTAATTTCAACAGAATGCAAACTAAATGAATTTATATGGCAAACATTCTCTATTTGATTTTTTACATTATAAATTTGCAAAAATGATGAAAAAATTATTAAAATCGAAAAAAAAAGGCAATTTATTTAAATAGTTCTGAAATTAATTTCCAAGTTGCCATAATTTACCATCGGTAATAATCTTTCCTTTTTCATAGTTTTCAAATATTTTCTTTGTTTGATAAATTTTCGAAACCATATTGAATGAGATTAAAATTCCCCACTTTGCAATTAATCGAATTTAGAATCGAATCAGGTCATCTAAGCTCGTGTATTTTGTGTAAAATCGCTGTATCCTATCCTCATTTACAGACATAATCAGCGACGCGCCGTGCCAAAATTATTCTTTTGCGTGCCGAAAGTGGCACGCGTGCCATAGGTTCGCCGACACTGGTATAGGCTATACATGAGATGCGCTCACGGAATTTCGAAAAAAATATTTAGTTCCAAATTGTCCACCAGAGGGCGCCTTTTCTGGAAAAAACATTAAATTTAACACAGTAAACGACCAAAACGGAATACAGAAACAATATTAAGAATGCAGAACGAGAATTATGAGTAATAAAATGTAAAACCGGCTGTTTTGGGCGTTTATTGTGTTAAATTTAATGTTTTTTCGGAAAAAGCGCCCTCTGGTGGACATTCTAGAACCTTTTTTTTCGAAATTCCGTGAGCGCATCTCGTGTTTAGTCTATATACCAAATTTCATTGCATTCCGTTCCCCCGTTTGCGCTGTAAGATGATGTTTATAGGGGAAGTTTATTTATAACCACCCTGTATTTTGTGGTTTTCTATAAACTCAAAAGATTAAATTTTATTTTTCTGTCAAGCTATGTTGAAAAAGTTTTCTTTAAATGTTTCGATAATCCCGTTTATTATTACCACCTGCTGAGTAATAATTAACAAACAATTTAGGTCAAGACTGTCCAACGCGGCACCCTTTGAAAATTTTCTTGGCGCCCTTTTGAAGGTTTTCTGTTATTAGGCTTTTTAGAAGTAAAATTACATTATAAAGAATGCTTTCTGAAAAATCTTTAATATTTGCATCAGAGATATTTTCAAAACCTGTGAAAACGCATTAAAAACCAGAAACATATTTTCAAAATTTAATCATGCATATTTTAACGATTTGGAGTTATTGTTTATTAAGTGTAATTATGATGGTTAAATTTTTTAATAATTGGAAATAGCTCTTTGTAATACCTAAGAAGTAAAAGAAAAATAAACGTTTTTCAGGTTCCCTCGCTTTTTTGAAGACAGCATGAAAGTTCAGATTTTTCTTTTTGCTGTTGTCACACTGGTCCATGGGCTGTTTTATACGAGGGATAAATAATCTTAATTTTCCCCTTTGTCTTTAACATTTTAGGGGGATTTTTTGTTTTTTAATTTACTTAGAAAAATTAATAAAACAATGCAGAAAGATTTCCATTTATGAAAGCACTTCCAGGCTATCTCTCTGGAATCTCCCATATGGATTAGTCGCTATCGTGCCTGTCTTTGTTTTTGTACTTTTTATAAAACTAAATTCACAGCTTCAAAATAAGTGAAAGCATATTTTCACATCCTAAAAAAAGCCTCGCAATATCTCTGATTTCCATGTTTATTTATTTTGTTAGTGTTGCTATTATAGGAGCGATTAAAGTTTCTGACACCTTACCATACAAACATTTTTGAGATAGACCTCTCATCGAAAAATGTATACAGTGAAACCTCCCTGTGCGACCACCTCCTTTAACGACCATTTTTTCATGGAACGAAATTTATTCCCATAGGCTCAATACTAATTTTACCTCCATTCAGCGACCATCCCTGTTGAGCTCCCTCCATGAACGACCAATTTCTTTGAAGGAAATTAAACAAATTCCGTATTTTCCTGGTCGCTTGAAGAAGGTTTTATTAGGAAAAGTAATTCCGGAGAGCGCATTATTCATCAAACTTCTAAACTAAGTTCAGAATTTTTTTTTTTTTTTTTATTCCGGTAACTTTTAAGTGTTTAAACAACTTTGTGCCAAAAGGCAATGAATTTAACTCTTATGACAAATTAAGAATGGCAATCAATAAACTCCCCTGCCCTATTCTGTCAGGAAACTCTCAAAGAAATAGATAAATTAATAAATCGTCATTATTTGCTCCCATCCAAAAAAAAAATTAGCATTTATTTACTGAACTTCGAAATAAAAGTTATAAAAGATAAAACTGTAAAATCAAAGCAAACGTCAATGTATTCATTTTTTAAACTCTGCAGTAATTAACTTATGTAATTAACTTTTGTTTTCAAATTTAAATTTTCATATTTTTTCCTAATGTAAAAAATGAATTTTAGTAACATTAATTGTTACCTTTTTCAACAATTAAAAATGTAGATTTAAACATGACCTCCATTGGGAGACTATCTCTCAGAGCGCCCAATTTTTATTGGAACGGAACGTGGTCGCTTTAGGGAGGTTTTACTGTGATTTAAAATTTAACACATGTAACTCCAGAACCGTAAGGCATTTTGTCTACCACTGTAACATTAATTTGCATTATGTTTACGACGTGTGTGTATACTAATACTGTGCGATAATATTGCCACATGTTTTCAGTCATGTGAATAATGGCGCCCTTCACTGAGTACTAAGAGCTGGGATGCGTCCCTTCTTACTGAAAGGTTGGCCAGACCTGATTTAGGTTATATTAAAACAGAATTAAACATTAAAAATTGTATGAGTTGTATCTTTCCATCTGAGGAGAAAAGTGTCCGGGCCAGTATTTGAACCAGCAACTGCAACCTTTTGGTTTAATCAGGTTAGCTGCCCAACCAGCACCCAATTCAATTAATTAGGTTTGCTAGGAGAATTTTGTCCACCAGATTCGTCCAGGATATCTCGGTTGGCAGAGTACCATTGGCAGCTTACCATTGGCAGTATCCATCGGCACAAGCCAAAACGTTCCTGGTTCGAATCCTGGCCTGGACACTTTTTCACTCAGTTCGGAAATTACAACTCATATGATTTATTTACCAATTAGGAAAATTGTGTTAAAATTAATCAAGATTAAAAATTGTCTTTAAAATTGTGGAAACTTCATCAGAGTTGTGAAATGTAATGTGTCTTTTGCAAGACCATTTCCTCTTTACCAATATATATATATATATATATATATATATATATATATATATATATATATATATATATATTGTTGTTGTTTTGTTTGTGATTTTTTTTTTTTTTTTTTTTTTTTTTTTTTTTTTGTCTGTTGTAACCTCGCCTCCTTCTAAAATCATAAATGATATACCATGTCTTCAGAAAAGAAACAATATTAATATATATTTTTTAAAACGAAATATACTGTTTTAACCAAAAAGGTACGGCGAAAATTTTCTTGTTTTTTTTGTTTTTTTTCTTCTTCTTCTTTCTTTCTTTTAACGCTTTACAACATGCTTGAAAAGTGTTTAAAAATTCGGTTTGTCTGCCCGTGCTCTAACTCGCGTATCGGATTGCTATGTAATTGATATTTGATATTGTGGCATGTTCGGTATTGAAAATGGATTGTTCACCATTGATGTTTAGTTTACAGGGGCACTCAAAAGTATTCTGTTAGATTACGGCCAATAGAAAAAAAACACTTTTCAGTGCATTTTAATGATGTTAACTGTTTCAAATGTAATTAAATTTATTTGAATCATTGAGGTAGATGGCAATATGCTTTTTCTAGAGTATAGAGTAATTAGCAATTATAGCTCGTTTACATTAAACGCACAAAAAATTACATTATATTACGATTTATGTGGAAAAGTCATTTGCAGTATATTTTAATGATGTTACGCTATTTCAGAGAAACTGATATACATCAGTGTCGTATTCAGGGGGTGGGCTGATAGGGATGCAACCCCTTCCGAAATTTGTAGAAAATATCAAGTTTAATTACGAAAGTTTAGCAAGAAACCTGCTATGATGAAATTAAAAAGGAACCAGAAAAATATTCCGTTTTAGACATATTTTCATCTTAGAAAGTGTGTTATTTCATAGAGATTACAAAATAACCATTTCAGCAAAGTTTTCGTTATACACAGGCTCTTTTTACACACTTTTTATTGTGTAAAACGTGATATGTGGTGATTAAAAGTACATTATTAATTTTAATTAGTTTAAAAAACATTAATAAAATGCTTACACTTGCTATTTATCAGTCGAAAAACTGTGATATAAGGTGTGCATAGATTGAGACATCTTCTCCGTCTGAACTGCAAAGCCTTGAACCTTTTTAGGGTTTCGTTCATCTGACAACGGGGGATTGTTTGCGGCGTATTTGAATTATGTTAAACTATTTCATATATAATGAAATTGATATACGTCGCTGAGCTTTAGTATAAGTTATTTCATGTATAATTACGAAGTGCATAGCATTTACACACAAAAGATTTCAGATACTATATTGTATCCGAATTACCGTATATTAGCATTGATTGTACGAAATGCATTTTTAATTATGATATGCGCTTTTAAGTTTCACTATATTTATGCATATATAGTGTGTATAAATGCTATAGTTCAGATACAGGACTACAGAAAAGAATTCGTAAGGGTTACTGAGTATGAGCGTAAATTGCTTAAAGGTGGGTTTTTTAATTGAGTTATGCATTTTTACGCTGAACAGCATTTAGTTTACTAAGAAATCTTTGTAGAATATAGATAAAATGATATACAGGGCCGCGCAAAGAATTGGATACGTGGTCGTCTATGGAAGATAATTATTGGAAATGTGATTTCAGTTGTTTTAAGAGTGTTTTAGTTTGAGTTAAATTTTAGCTAAATAGTGGCGTGTAATAAAGGTACCATGTAAACTACAGGGCTGTACAAAAGTATTCAAGTATGTTTCCATCTATTAGTATAAATTGCTGAAAGAGAAATTTCAACCTGTTTTGCGTTTTCTTGCTAAACTAAATTTTTCCATTATATAGTATATACAGTGTGTCCACTTATAACCTGACCGACCTTTATTTTCGCAACCGTTGGTCCTAGATGCATACTTTAAATTACAAAAGTGGTCAAAATTAAGTGCAGAGTTAAGATAAAAAAAAGTTTGAAGCGAAAAAATAATTTAGCGAAGAATTACATAATTAAATTTTTTATACGGTCCCCCGGTCCTATAAGTTACATTTAGTAAAATTTCCCTGTTACACTGACAAGTAAGGCCAAAAAAGTCCCGTTATTCTACGATTAAAATTGACCGAGTAATAGCTGTTTAAAGTTGGAGCATACTTTTTGCTACAAATTAGGGGTCATTCACAAATTTAGTAGAAATATAATTATCGTCAGATATATTAAAGAAATGGTTGAGAGTAAAATTAGCATTGCAATATAACTTTGAAATCTTTAATGATTCTGACATATTACTGCAAAATATACAATTTGTACTGAACATATAAGAGAATAAAAATAACAGAATTTTTGTTAAATAAAAGGATGAAAAACAACAACCTCAATTCTTTAGAAAAATGATACATATTTTTAAATGCTGTTAGATTACACCGACTTTCAAATTTTGGGTTGTGCCACGTTTTTTAGCTTTTAAAAATTGATTCAACAGTATTTTTTAGCGCTGAATCCGAAAATGACCTTCATTTTAAACCATCACGTCAGGATTTTTCTCAAATCGCAAATTTCAAAGTAAAAAAGCTCAAAGTTAAAATTGATCCACCCTCTCCTCCCAACCTCATTGGACCCCTGAGCTGTTTAGCTGTAAGAAACCCAGTATAAGTCACAAAATTGAATAAATTATTGTATTAAGTAAAATTAAACTGAATAAAAAAGTCTTACATCTACTTTTTAGTATCAGATTCTTCTCAAATCCTTACAAAATACAACATATGTTAAAATACAATTATTTTAACTAATCTGAAATTTAACTAATAAAGTTAACTCAATCATAATACAGTCGAACCCGGTTAAGACGCGTTTCAAGGGAGTGGACCTAAGTCGCGTATTAAGCGGGATCGCGTATTAAACGTGATTTGTATAATGTTGCAGGAACTGGGCTTATTTACACATTTAATCGTCTAAATGAACTTTAGAGTTTTCATTGATATGTTTATGGTCGAAAATTGTGTCTTATACGTATATTTAGATTTAGATTTAATTGTATTCAACTTTACTCATTCTATCTTTTTACAGGACAGACTGGAATAATAACTGAAAATAAATATGGATTCAAACATGGGGCTTTATTGTCGATAATACGCTACAACCAAAGATAAAACAACAAAAATAATTTTTCTGCTACACTAATTTTTTTTAATAGAAAGAATTAAAATATTAAATTTTTGAAACATAATCCAGTTGTTAAAATCATATTTAGTACTTGTGATAATGAGTAAGTATTGTTAGCATAGCAAAAAGTAACGAAAACATAGAAAACATAAAAAAAAATTATACAACAGCAGTCGTATTTGTTTAATCTATGCGAGTTTCTTTTCTTTTCTTTTTTTTTTTTTGTATATAACATGCGTTACAAAACATAGTAGTGATATAACATACATTTAAAAACTCACTAACGACAGGTATAATCATCTTTAATCATAATTTTATGACATATCTGAGCATCCTGAATTCCTCTATGTACCCTGTATGATTCCTCTCTCTACTACGATAAAAAATACACGAAACGAGACACAAAGAATGTTAGAACATGGGATCAAAGAAGAATTGCAGTGTTGCTAATTTCGAGAGCTTTTTTATTCAAATATCTATCACTATTTTTGAAATGTTCCTTTAACTGATCTGTTATTAAATAAAGTAAATATTAGCATACAGAAACAGTGCTTTTTATATGAATAAAAAAATCCGCTAAAATGGAAACACTGGAGAAGAAAGAAGGAAGTCGCATCTTCACCAATGAATTCGCGTCTTAAACGTGATTTTTTACCACAAAGGACCGAAATTTTTTCGCGTATTAAGCGGGATCGCGTAATAATCGTTCGCGTCTTAAACGTGATATTTTTGCATTAGTCTTACGGGCGATGTTCAAGGGAGCGGAAAAAATCCGCGTATTAAGCGGGATCGCGTATTAACCGTGAGCGTCTTAACCGGGTTCCACTGTAGTTGTACGATTTATTTCAAGCCGCAGATACCTTGAAATAAGTTTAAGTACTTTACATACGACCCCTGAAAGCATGGTCGAAATCATCTGTTTTGATATGCAAAAAAGTGATATAAGTCATGCATTTCAAAGTTTCATAACTCGGTCAATTTTAATGTTAGTTGAATGGGACTTTTTCTGTCTTACTTGTTAGTGTCACAGTAAATTTTTACTAAATATCATTTATAGAACCGGGAGACCGTATAAAAATTTAAATTTCGTAATATTTTAATAAATATTTTTCTACCCAAATCGCTTTAAAAATAATTCTTTATCTTATTTAAACCATTTTTCTGGTTGGAACTATGCATCTAGGACCAACGGTTGCGAAAATAAAGGTCGGTCAGGTTATACGTGGACACACTGTATATCAACTTACAGATCAAATACAGGGCTGTTCAAAAGAATTGGAATACATGTTTGGCTATGGACGGTAACTGCCGAAATCAGTTTTTTAAATGTTTTATGCGTTTTATAAAATGTTTACTTAGTTGTCTTATTTACCTTATTTCCCTAAATAACAAAGTTTTGTTAAAGCATTCAGGGAGTGTTGGAAAGTGTTTCAAAATGTATGCTTAACGCATGATTTTTCTTTCTTATTTCATTTGCGAGTTATTTTCGGTAAAAAAAAATATGCACGTGCACTTTATTTTTATAAGGAATAAAAATCTATATTTATTGAGACATCACGAGAATATTGTCAATTACGTTTATTAGTTTATTTAATCTTTATGCATTATGACTTTATTAGTTTTTTCATTACAATTAACTCTTTCAGGGGCAAGGAACTTGTATTCGTAAAATGTTGAAATATATGAATGACACCAGTATTTACAAGAAAATTTATTTGTAAACAAGTAAAAGTATATTTTCGCGTACTTAGTAAAAGTGAAATTTTCATACAAAAAATTCGGTTGCCAATGTGGCAATTAGGGATTAAAATTATGTGATGCGATAGCGGTATCATCGCCCTTCAAGGGGTTAAATAGAAAATATATTTTTATTTGAATATACCGTGGTTAAGCATAAAAGTACGTATATAAAGTATGTTTTAAAAATTTGCGTCAGTGACGTTATGCTTAGCTTGGAATGTATTTTTACATTAATAAAAATAAGGAGAAAAATTTATATGATTGTGTGAACATGGCGTAATTTTCACTAATTATTCATTTCTGAATTCTAAAGATTAGAACTGAAGCCTTTATTGATCCTTGAACCATTTCAGAAATTGAATATTGATTTTAAAAAATATCCTCATAATTTGTATTTGTAGAAATCATTTGTAATTTTTTAAATGTACATTTGTACAACACAAACCTTTCGATAATAAAATCTTCATGCTGTTTCTTTGTATGAAACTTATCAAAATGAAACGAAAATCAACATTCCGTTGATTTTAACGGGGGTGATATACCAGTAGTTTTATATTTTAGATGGAAGGTTTCTGAAAGTTTCACGGCTTTAATATATTAGGAAAAATTCACTTGTATATTCCGTGCTAGCACAAGTTGGAATAGATCGGTTTCAACCACGTGTCTACGTGCCCTCCAATTTTACACTAACCAATCAAAATCAACGATTGTTTAGCCAATATTATCGATTAGCCAATCAAAGTGGAGAAAACCCGCAAAAACGGACGGACAAACAAAGGTTGCCAAGTTCGTTGCTAGGATGTGACGTCAGTTGAAACTGATCTATAGGTGATAGGAGTAAATAATAATCAGAGCTAAGCCGGCTAGACATCTTCCCACTTCCTTATCTTCTTATTTTTATGATCCAAGCAAGTTTGTCGAAAATAAAACATTTTAATTTCGACCGCACCGCTATTCTGCTAGTTATAAAATATATGTATATGTCAATACATATGAAGGGATAAGAAAAGAAATTGATCAGTTTAAACATCTTTAACAATAATTAGCGTAGTAGCAAGAACACAAAATACCGGTTAAGTTAATTTCCCAAAATATGAAATAACTAGAAAATAGGAGTTCTGCATTTTCAGAATTTAGTGTCCCTCCCGATGAAAAACAAATGCACGTATATAAATATTATAGTACAAAACAAAAAATTTTCTTTGTGGTAAAGTTTTCTTTGAGGGGAAGAGTTTGAAATAGCGTGCGAGATTTTGCTCTCTTAACCTCTTTCACAAGCATGGGATTCTTCCAGGTATATTTTTTTTAATTTTCGTAGAAGAACGCGGTATTTTTTCTCTTTTTTGCGGAACTACGCAAAATCAATTCGCCAATCGACTGCGGAAAAAATATAGCGAATTTTGCACTTGGAAAAAATAGTTAATTTGGCAAATTAGTCACAGAAAAAATATAATTTTCTAAAACAACCGCGGAAAAATATTGCAAAGATCAGGGAAACAAACAGAGATTATTGTCGATCGGTTGCATGAAGAAATAAAAATCGCAGATTTCATCATTCATTTGCAGAGAAAAAAATCAAATTTGTCCATCAGTCGCGCAAAAAAATCTCGAATTTCAAATAGCTATCGCAGAAAAAAAAAAAAAAAAAAAAAACGAGAATTTCGTCAAAAGGTTTTGGAAAAAGATCACGAATTTAGTCAATGAATTGCGCAAAAAATTCGAGAATTTCGTCGCGATGATCATGCGATTCAATCGCAGTCTGCTGCGGTTAGAAAAACGAATTTCAACGATCGTAGAAAAGAATCGCCAATTTCGTCAAAATATCTAGAAAACAAATAGTGAATTTCGTCAATCGGTCGCAAAAAATAAATAAATAAATAATTTTTAAAAAAAATCGTCAATTTTGACAACTGATTACGGAAAAAATTGCGAATTCCGTGAAACGATCACGGAAAAAAAAAAATCTTGAAATTCGCCAAATGATCGAGATAAAAAAATCGTGAAATTCAATCGTTCACGAGATAATCAGCACACCAGAGTATATTTTAAGGAATTTTCATCAGGAAACAATAGATTTGGCCTGTTATCAGGCTCTGACTATCGCTCGGGCACCCGGGGCCAGTGCCCTGGGCACGAAATTTATGAGGGTCATGAAATTGTTTATAATTTCATCTAAATTTCCATTAAAAAATCATAATTGTGGAAAAATGTGATATTTGAGGTATTAATATGATGAAATGACAAAAATATATCTCAATAAATGGTTAAAAGCACATTTAAATAAATAATAGAAAAAAATATTCTATTTTTACTTTCTTCTATCTTCAATAGAAGAAAGTATTGTAATCGAAATTTTTTTTGACTTCCGGTTTTCGACGGATTTACACGTTTTAGGGGTCAGAGATCCCAAAAAACATGTTTATAGAAAATGTCCGTCTGTCCGCGTGTCTGTCGCCAATGTACCATCAAAAGGTGTGTGAAGTTATGCATAGAATTGAACAAAATTTTTATTTTAAGTTTTTGGCCTTAGCAAGCAGGTCCTCCCTGAATTTGAAAAAAATTCGCCGGTAGGGGGCGCTGCAATAGCGATTTTTGTGCAATTTTTAATACTGTACCATCAAAAAGTGTATGAAGTTATGCATAGAATTGAACCAAATTTTTTGTGTATGTTTTTGGCTATGGCAAGAAAATCCTCCCTGAATTTGAAAAAAATCTGCCGGTAGGGGGCTCTGTAATAGTGTTTTATGTGCGATTTTGAATATTGTACCATCCAAAAGTGTATGAAGTTATGCATAGCATTGAACCAAATTTTTATTTTAAGTTTTTGGCTATGGCAAGCAAGTCCTCCCTGAATTTGGAAAAAATTGCCGGTAGGGGGCGCTGTAATAGCGTTTTTTGTGCGATTTTGAATATTGTACCATCGAAAAGTGTATGAAGTTATGCATAGCATTGAACCAAAGAAAATGTTTTAAGTTCTTGGCTATGGCAAGCAGATCACCCCTTAATTTGGAAAAAAATCGTCGGTAAGGGGCGCTGTAATAGCGATTTTTGTGCAATTTTTGTGCCATTTTGAATATTTTACCATCGAAAAGTGTATGAAGTTATACATAGAATTGAACCATTTTTTCTGTGTTTGTTTTTGGTCGTAGCACAAAGGTCCTCCCTGAATTTGGAAAAATTCCGCCGGAAGGGGGCGCTATAATTGCGATGTCTGTACCATTTTCATTATTGTACCATCGAAAAGTGTATGAAGTTATGCATATAAGTGAACCAAATTTTTTGTGTATGTTTCTGGCTATAACAAGCAAGTCCTCCCTGAACTTGAAAAAATTCCGCCGGAAGGGAGCGCTGTAGTAGCGATTTCTGTGCCATTTGCATTATTGTACGATCGAAAAGAGTATGAAGTTATGCATAGAATTGAACCAAATTTTCTGTGCATGTTTCTGGCTATGGCAAACAAGTCCTCCCTGAATTTGAAAAAAAAAATTGCCGGAAGGGGGCGCTGTAATAGCGATGTTTGCTCCATTTTCTTTATTGCACCATCGAAAAGTGTATAAAATTATGCATACAATTGAACCAAATTTTTCGTGCATATTTTTGGCTTTGGCCAACAGGTCCTCCTTGAATTTGGAAATATTGCGCGGTAAAGGGGCCGTGTGATAGTGATTTTTGTATACTTTTCTTGATTTTCCGTAGTTCTATTGTCCATGGGCGGCTGGTGAAGCGGCGGGAACTCGCTTCCTGCTAAGCCGGCTATTCGCAAACAGCTGATAACAGCAGAATAAGGAAAAACTATTAATTTTAACAAATATCATGATATAGATTAACTCGTTTTTAGTCCGTTTAATTGACTGAAGCAGAAATTTGAGATGAAAATCAATATTGGTATAGTATTGAACTAATAATATTGAAGTATTAACATGTGTAACTAGTTTTTGAAATATTAAGATGTATAAGAGAGAAGAAAGTTTTGGGATTGGCACATCCAACTAGTTATTCTTGGAACCGCTTTTCAGTTTTCCGAAAAACTTAATTTTTTGATTTGACTCTTTTTGAATAAGTGTGTAATATATATATATATATAGCCCAGTGGTAGGGGAGCAAAAAAAAAGCCGAATTCGGAATTAATTAGGGGAAAGCTGGAAATTGTCTTAATCCCTTCTGTTTAGGTCTAGAATGAATATGCTATGTTTTCCCCCTCTTACCAGGTGAGCGTTAGGAAATATGTATAGAATTATAGTAAAAAAACACGCTTTTTTTGCATACCATAACAATATCTCAAAACAGCTAACTCTGTCAAACACATTGTCAATACAAATGTTGTAGAGCTTAAAATTCTGAGTGAAATGAGTACCTACACTCAATACTTATGTTGAATATTAAGGTCACAATTCATCTTCAAAATTTTAGACGCATCATCAGGGGGATAAGCACAGAATTAATTAGGAGAAAACTGGAAATTGTTTTAATCCCTTCAGTTTAGGTCTAAAATGAACGTACTATGTTTTCTTCTTCGTACTTGGGTGAATGTTAGAAAATATATACATATTTATTTTCGAAAAACACGTTTTTTTTAGTTTCCTTAACAATATTTTAAAACAGCTAACTCTATAAAAAACATTGTCAATACAAATGTTTTAGAGCTTAAAATTCTGAATAAAATGAGTACCATCATTAATATTTTTGTTCAACATTAAGGTCGCAATTCTATTTCAAAATTTTGCCTTAATCGCTAATCAATAGCTTGAAGCCAGGAGAGACCAAGTTAACTTAACAATATCTCAAAATAGCTAACTCCATCAAAAACATTGTTAGTACAAAAGTTATAAAGCCTAAAATTCTGAATAAAATGAGTACCTACACTTAATATTTTTGTTCAATAAGGCCGCAATTGGAGATATTGTTAAGTTAACTTGGTCTCTCCTGGCTTCAAGCTCTTGATTTGAAAAAGTTTGAAATAGAATTGCGACCTCAATGTTGAGCAAAAATATTAATAATGGTACTCATTTTATTCAGAATTTTAAGCTCTACAACATTTGTATTGACAATGTTTTTTATAGAGTTAGCTGTTTTGAGATATTGTTAAGGAAACTAAAAAAAACGTGTTTTTCGAAAATAAATATGTATATATTTTCTAACATTCACCCAAGTACGAGGAAGAAAACATAGTACGTTCATTTTAGACCTAAACTGAAGGGATTAAAACAATTTCCAGTTTTCTCCTAATTAATTCTGTGCTCATCCCCCTGATGATGGGTCTAAAACTTTGAAGTAGAATTGTGACCTTAATATTCAACATAAGTATTGAGTGTAGGTACTCATTTTACTCAGAATTTTAAGTTCTACAACATTTGTATTGACAATGTTTTTGACAGAGTTAGCTGTTTTGAGATATTGTTATGGTATGAAAAAAAATGTGTTTTCTGACTATAATTCTATACATATTTCCTAACGCTCACCTCGTACGAGGGGGAAAACATAGCATATTTATTCTAGACCTAAACAGAAGAAATTAAAACAATTTCCTGCTTTCCCCTAATTAATTCCGAATTCAACCCCCTAACCACTGGACTAATATAGTATTAAAAAAACTAGCGTCAGTAAAATAATCAATCTAAGGGGGCACGAAAAATTGAAAGTGCCCTGGGCACAGAAACCTTCTAGTCGGGCCCTACCTGTTGTCTCAAACAAATGTCTATAAATTACCATGACTCTACCCCACACCCCATCCACCCGATAACCGCAAACCAAATAATAAGAATATTGTTTTTCTGACAAACTTCTATTCCTTATTAATTATCTCGATTGTACTTCTTTTGTTGCTGGTTAGTAAACTACAATATCTTCATTGAATCGTGTAAACTGCATCATTTATAGCTAGGTAATATTAAAGAAAGGCTACCTTCTCAGTGCAAACTAAAATGTTAACCGTTATGTTAGTAATGGACCAAAAGTAACATTCAACCTACCAAATCCATATGCCTAATTAAAACTTTATGTAAGTAACTCATGTTAATATGTCACTTATCTTTTATTATTTTGTACCCTTGGCTTGTATTCATAACCATAATGCATGAGATTATTAGGTAAATTGAAGCCCGAATAAATTCTAAAACTGAAAAGTAAATTTGACCTGCATCATTAAACTTTTTTTAGTGAAATAGTGTCCCATAAGTATAGTTTCAGACCCAAAGTGGAACTAATCATTGAAACATATTTTTTTCTTGATGTTTAAAAAACATGAAATTAAAAAAAAAAATTAATTACATTTTATAACATGTTTCCAGAATGCCAAATCAATAATAGTTATAGTAGTTAAACATGATTTTCTTCAATATCCGAATCACTTTCAGATTCCTTAGTGCCTTCATTTATTTCCATCAACTGTTCTTAATATCCACCAGGATAACACCCATCTACTGTAAAGAATAAAAGCATTTATAAAATATTTTCGTTGGCAATTCTAACTCAGACAGTGTAATGAAAAAGACCTTTGACTGCCTTTCTGAGTTTTTCAAAGTATTTCAGAAGAACTAGCATTAATCAAACACAAGACCTGTGTTGCTGTTCACTAACTTTCATCTATATCGGAGGAACCCGCGAGCAGAAGCTTGTTCAATGTTTGGTGCACCCAGAAAAAGGAATGGACCATATTCTTCCTTTTGGTTCGAGGCTATAAAAATTCGTCTGCTTGGGAATAACATTCGTAACCGTGCCATTGAAAAGCATTGTGGTTTGAAGATTTATGCTTATATTTTATTTCTATATGAAGTTTTAGACTTTTTCAGGGACAGGTATGAGTTATACATGAATTCTTTTCTCTATTTTAAAGCAATTTCATGCACATTCCTCATTTTATTTATAAAATAAAATTTTTAAATTTTAATTAATAAGTATATATGGAATTTAATTAGTATGTATATAAGTATTTATCGAAAATAATTCGTACAGAATAAATTAGCAATATTTTACGCATCCAATTTATCTGTATTTATGCTGCATTAAATGACACGATACCGAAACAAACGCGCTAGCCGCTATTTTTACACCCCGTGATTCCCACTGTGACGTCACGAGAATACTGTCCATTGATTAAAACTACAAAACATGTTTTGTTAAGTACATTTTGGTTGTTTTCAGCAAAATTTTTAGTTGAAGTAAAAAATCGGTTTTGTTGTTTGGACAAAAAAATATTGTTAGCACTTTTACAAAATTTTAACAAAATTTCACCAATTTTACTTGAATTACCAAAATCTGTTTTTTTTTTTTAACAATATTTTGTAATTTAAATTTGTAATTCCAGCAAAATTTTGATGTTTTTGCAAAATTTAAATTGTTGTGTAGTAGCCAAAACTCTCTCACGTAATTTGGTTTATTTGACTTATATAGCTATCTATATTATAAAGGACAAACATATCTGTGCGTAACGCATACGTCATTTTGCGAATGGCAACACTTTGAAATTTGAAATAAAATTTTGGTTTTGCAATTTCCCCTACTGCAAATTTTTAAACTTCTAAATATCGCACATTTTAAAATTTTACACCGTCGTATAAGGGAAAAAAATGCTCTTTTAAATGCAATTTGTTTGAAAGCTGTATCTCAATTTATTTTTGAGATATTAATTTTTTTGTAGTTTTTAAGACCATTTTTCTTATCGTGGCAACAAAAGTGCCCCATTTCTATTGAAAGTCATTAAAAGTAAACGGAAAATATTTGAAAATAGGAGATACTGTATATTTTTGTTGCCATTTTCTCATAAAACCTGAAAAAAAAGTTGAAATTAAAATATGGGTTACGTCAAGAATATTATCTGTTATTCCGTGATAATGACGTCATATGCATACTTTTCTATAGACGAAGTTTTAGACTGGATTGTAAAAGTGGATTGCTTTAGCGGATGCAAATGACGTCATTTTATAAAAAAGCATGTATTTTAATTCTTAAACCTGAATTATGTTTTGTTGAAGTGCGTCATTTTCACAGCCCAGCTGCTTTGAAATTCTTCACAGGTGAAAATGCTTCACCTTTAAAAATAATGTAATCGAAATCACACACTGATAAAACGCAATGTTTTACAAAAATCTAGAGTGTCTTTATAAAAAAAAGGTGGCATGCAAATAATAGCAATTTATATTACAGAAATTAATGATTCTCGCCTGGATGGATTTGCTTCGCCGAGTTAGACAAGCAAACAAATAATTCGTGGTTTAAAATAATATCATGTTCCTAAAGTTTTTGTCCAAAATTCTCTCGAATAATAAATTTTAATGCTATTCTTTAGGGCATTCTACTATAATTTTATCAAAATAACATAATGTGCTTAATTTAAATTTTCCTAATTTTATTTAATCTATATATTTAAAACACAAGTATGTTTTTTAGTCCTCTGCCCTGATGTTTCTGCTGAACCAATTTTACTGATATTTTTTTTAACTGAAAGCGCTTCATTTGTAGATATGATCGCACTATCTGTTTTTTTTTTAAATATCCCCACTCTTATATTTTAACTTTAAAAGCATTTTATGAAATTTCTTCAAAATGGTGAAAATTAGATAGCTTTCATTATCGTAGGCAAGAGAGAAATAATGAGGTATTTTTATCTTTATTCATGCTATTTTCTGATAAAAATTCAAAATTGTTGATAAAAATTGTTGTATAGGGTTTAGTGTCGCAAAATCTCATTAGGAGCAGAATATTATATTAGGGCATACTAACGGAAAATGACATACAGCTTTTGAAGACACGTATTTTTCCTCAAAATTTTCTATTTTGTTTTCCCTTCTTCATGTGTACTGATACTAAGTTTCAGACACTAGGCGAAATGCTTATTTAAGTGAAAATGAAGTCATATTTAAAAGAAAACGATCATTTTCTTAGAAAAATCTAAACATTTTAACACAAATGCGTCTAAAAAACATAAATTACGGAAATTTTTGCTCTCCGGAATTGAGATTAGAATCTCAAGTAAAGAGTGCGTCTGTTCACATAAAAGCTGTTGCTGACAATCGTGACTTCAAGTTTTGAGTTAAAGTGATTTTTCAATGATCAAACAAAATACAATTTTTTTTAAATGATGAATATGGATATGAGAAGTGCGTATGCAAATTTTAAGATGGTGAAATTGCTGTTTTTCATTCCGGAATAACAAGCATAACAGCCTCAATTGATAACCGCATCTTAATAACTGATCTTTATTATATTTTACTGATTAATTATCTATATTATAAAGAACAAACGTATCTGTGCGTAACGCTGACGTCATTTTGTGAATGGCAACACATCACGATCAAATTTCGGTCTTGAAATTTTCGCTACTGCAATTTTTTAATCTTCTGACAATCGTACATTTTCAATTTTCGTCGCATAGGGAAAAAAATTTACTTTCAAATGCAATTTGTTTAAAAACTGTATCTTAATTGACTGATGTATTATATTTTCTAAAACAATTTTTAAGCATGACTTTTTTTTAAGTTTATATCTTATCACTTGCCGGATTCAATACCTAATAATAATAAACATTTTGCACATAAAGCAACAAACATTTTTCAGCATTTTTTTCTGACTATTTTTGCATAACGAAATTAATACTTCCTTTATAAACAAATAAAAGAATAATATTGAAAAAACACAAACCTAACATATTTGTAATCGTACAATTTAAAGTTTTAGATCACCAAATAGGATTTCTTTTTTAAAATGGAATTTGTTTGCAAAGTTCATCTCAGTTTACTGATTGTCTATGGTTTTAAAAACAATTTTAAAGCATAAATACTTTTTATTTATCTATATCGCGCGGAGATCGATTACGAAAGATTAATCCGTTTGCCCTTAAAACAAAATAAAGGGTTCATCATTTTCTTACGGCTAATAGCCATTAAAAAAAACTTCCCTATGAATAAATAAATAAAATAATATAAATAAAACAGAAATTTAACTGACATGTATAAGCTCTGAAATTATCAGAATATAAAAGGATGCCATATGTAGCAAAATCTTGGTCAAATAACTCTTAGCATGCGGCTAATAAGAAAATATCGCTTTTGATAAATTTTAAAAATTTATTTGATTGCATAATTCGTATTTTCCATATGAAAAATGCTTTTTTAATGTTATTGGGCAATCTAAAAATTTTATTGCATATAAAAAATTATTAGTTTTCAATTTAAAAAAATGATTTCATCTACATTTTTTAACCCGCGAAGCCCGTGTACGATCCCCTAGTATAATTAAAGGATTAATATATTTTTTGGATAATTAAAACTTTTTAAATTGGGACGGACCAAGGTAGTTTTAAAAATAACCCTCTTCCATTTATTTTTCTAGATTTTCTATTAGAAATTGAGCATTTATATAGTTCATTTATATAGTATTTTAAATAGTTCAGAATATTTAGCAGGTAAATTACATCAAAATAAGGTGTGCTGTACGTAATTAATTCTTTGTTGAGATCTTAATTTTAAGAATAAGAAAAAAATAATACAAGACAAAGACATTTTTTTAGTAAATAAAGTATTTGCCGTACTAAGAAAAAACTAATTTAGTCTGAAATAGTTTATTACTGTACGGATGTTATTTATATCCTAGCCGGGCTTCGCCCAGGAGTACCCATTGCCTTCGGATGCGTGTTTCCAGGGCACCTTCAAAGAAATCACTTCATATTTATAAACTCCTCCAAAATTTCCTTTCCAAGTAGTTCTCGAAAAACAAATTAATTGCAAAAAATCACGAAAAGTTCAAGAAAAATAGATTTTTTTTTTTTTTTAATCACCGGTTTTTGCGAGCTTATTAGCCCCCGATATGCTATATCTTATCTCCCAGCTTATTTTGTGTCGTGTCCAAAAAATAACGTTACGTTACAGAAGCCAGCGGTAAAACAAAGCATTACGATTAAATACTCTATAGCAATTTTTTAACTTCTAAGCATCGCACATTTTCAATTTTTATACCGTCGTATTGGGGAAAAAAATGTACTTTTAAATGCAATTTGTTTGAAAACTGCATCTCAATTTATTTTTGAAATATTATTTTTTTTTTTTTTTTTTTTTGTAGTTTTTAGAGCCATTTGCTTAATATTGGCAACGGAAGTACTCCATTTCTGTAGAAAGTAAAGGAAAAATAGTGGTAAAATAGTAATTATATATTTTTGTCGCCATTTTCCCATAACAACCGAAAGAAAATGTAATTAAAATGAATTCTATTTTGAAAAAATATAAACGAATGATTTCTTTTAAAACATGGAGCTATTATAAACTATATTTAATTTTAAGTATCCATATTAATCTTACGAACAAATGAAGGCCTATGAATCTTTAGACAGCCGGATTTTTTTTCTTTTTTTGGTCGAGTTTCTTTAATGACGGCATCTTTTTGCTGCATTTGTGTATTATTTCGCGATAGAGACGTCCTATGCATACTTTACTGTAGATGTTAAGAGTGGATCGTAAATGTGAAATTCTTAAGCGGATGCGAATGACGTCATTTTACATAAAATAAAAGCGTGTTCTTTAAGTCTTAAAATTGAAATATATTTTGTACTATTTATATATACATATATTTTTTTTTTTCATCGGGGGCGACACTAAATTCTGAAAAAGCAGAATTCCTGTTTTCTAGTTTTATGAATTTTTTGTGAAAAATTTTTTCGACTCGCAGTCTTGTCTGAAAAATATAAGCGCGAATTTTTAATGAAAATTTTCGTAATAAAAAAATATTTTACCGGATTTCGCGGGGTTTTCTTTTTCGAAAAAGCGTTAAAATCTGTATTTGTTTTTAAAATTCGGTATCGTCTGAAAGAGTAAATATTATCTTTATTTTGACGTAAATTTTGGCATTTTAGTTGATATTAATGGAGATATTCAATATGTGAAAAACAGAAAAAATCGCAAATTGCGCTATTTTTATAATTTCTGGTTAAAAATTGTATGACTTGGCTTTATAAAATAACTAGCAAACCCCGCGGCTTAGCTCGCGTAATAGTTGAAATATGCTAAGTGATATTTGCATCACTATTTTTTATTAGAAGAACACTTTCTCTAATAATTCAAAAATTACAAATTGAGCCACAGTTTGATTAAACTTCATTATAAAAGTGCAATAGACAGAAATGAGATTTTTATTAATAAGAAGAACTAAAACTAATTCCAAATAAATGATAATTTAGAAAGTATTTTGAGACTTTTATGCTCTTTTCTACGCTCATTTCAGTATTCATTTGAACTTTTGAATTTTTTAGAAACCATCTTAACACATTTACATTTTAAAATTAACCATCATGTCAGATTCCAAACTTCTTGTCTAACAGTCTGTCACCTCTCTGATGTTAGTGGCACCAACATAAAATGCCGAAACAGAGTTCAAATAAAATGTCCCGAAAAATGTTGAAACAAAGACTGTTACCATTAATTTGCCAACATTAACCATGAAATCGGTTGGTATTTCCTAATATTCTATAGAAAACGAAATTTAGATGTTTTTAAAGGTTCTCTTGTTGTCCCTGCCAAGAGGACATTTTTATTTTATAAGGTGGTAGTGACACCGGCATAAAATATATCCCCGTATAGGATTAGGGACTATCACTCTTGATTCGCAACTTCTGTAAACGGGTTTACTATTTCCTGAGATTCCATAGAAATCGAAATTTAGGACTCTTTTAGAATTCTTTTCGCTCCTTCCCTTCGCTTCACCCCTTTTTAATTTCGAATTTATTTTTGACTGTTCTTAGAGGACATTTTTATTTTATAAGTAACTACCGTGCTATATTTAAAGTTTCTAGCCTCTTCAGTACCGCAGTAATCGCAATTTAGAAAGTTTTTTGCTCCTGGAACCCTCTAGGGTTTGTGACATCGACATAAAATATAGCTTATGTTTGAGGAGGTTCTATCACCATCAATTTGCAACCATTATGTTTGAAATCGGTTTCGTATTTAATACTATTGCATAAAAATCGTAATTTAGAACGCTTTTCGCTCACTTCATCCACTTAAATTTGGAATTTTCTTTCGACAATTCTTAGAAAGGATTTGAATCTTTGCAAGTAATTACCATTCCAAATTTAAAATGTTAGACCCCCTCAGTTACAGAAAAATGCAATACGCTATGTTGGTGCGGGGACTGTCACCATCAATTTGAAACCTTTACTTTTGAAATAGGTTTATACTTCCTGAGATTGCGTAGGAATCGCTATTTAGAACGTTTTTAGAACGCTTTTCGCTCATTTTCACCTCTTTTAAATTTCAAATTTTTAAGGAACTCTTCTCAGAGAGCATTTACATCTCATAAGTAATTACCATGCCAAATATCAAGTTTCTAAGCCCCTTCAGAATCACAAAAATCACAATTTAGAACGTTTTTTTTAAATGCAGCCGCAAGGTGGTAGTGACGCCGACATGAAATAGGTCCTATATTGGAGCAGGGGCTGCCAGCATCAATTTCCAACCATTACTTTTGAAATCGGTTGGGTATTTTCTGAGATTGCGTAGAAACCGCAATTTAGAACGTTTTTTAGGACGTTTTTCGTCCATTTTCATCCCTTTTAAATTTCGATTTATTTAGGAAATGTTCTTAGCGATCATTTATATTTTATAACTGCCATGCTTAGTTTCAAGTTGCTAGCCCCTGCAGTATTACAAAAAACGCAATTTAGATCATTTTTTGCTCCTAACCTCTTTGGGGTAGTGGCACCGACATGAAATACAGCCTATGTTGGAGCGAGGGCTGACACCATCATTTTCACACCATTATTCTTTAAATCGATTCGGTACTTCCTGAGACTGTTTAGAAATCGAAGTTTAGAAAGTTTTTTAGAACGCTTTTCGCTCATTTTCACCGCTTTTAAATTTCGGTTTTTTAGGAAATGTTCTTAGAGATAATTTGTATCTTATAAATAACTTCCCTATCTAATTTCATGATTCTAGGCCCTTCAGTAACACAAAAATCGCAATTTAGAACGTGTTTTTCTTCTGTAACCCCCTAGGTGGTAGTGACACCGACATGAAATAGAGCCAGTGTTGGAGCAAGGGCTGTCATCATCAATTTCCAACCATTACTTTTGAAATAGGTTGGGTATTTTCTGAGATTGCTTAGAAATCGCCATTTAGAACGTTTTTTAGAACTCCTTTCGCGCATTTTCACCACTTTTAAATTTCAAATTTATTAAGAAATGTTCTTAGAGATCATTTATATCTTATAAGTAACTACCATTCTAAATTTCATGTTTCTAGGCCCTTCACTAACACAAAAATCGCATTTTCGAACGCTTTTTTGCTCCTGCACCCCCTTTGGGGTTAATGGCTCCGACATAAAATGAAACCTATGTTGGAGCAAGGATTGTCTCCATCATTTTGACACCAATATTTTTTAAATCAGTTTGGTACTTCTTCAGATTGCGTAAAAATCGCCATTTAGAACATTTTTTAGAATGCTTTTTGCGCATTTTCACCCCTTTTAAATTTCGAGTTTTTTAAGAAATGTTCTTAGAGATCATTTATATTTTATAAGTAACTACCATGCCAAATTCCATATATCTGGTCCATTCAGTAGCACAAAAATCGCAATTTCGAACGTTTTGTTGCTCGTGCACCCCCAATAGAGGTAGTGGCACCGACACAAAATGTAGCCTATCTTTGAGCAAGGATTGTCACCATCATTTTGACACCATTAATTTTGAAATTTGTTTGGTACTTCCTGAACTTGCGTAAAAATCGCCATTTAGAACGTTTTTTAGAACGCTTTTTGCGCATTTTCACCCCTTTTAAGTTTCGAATATTTTAATAAATGTTCTTGGAGACCATTTATATCTAATAAGTAACTACCATGCCAAATTCGATGTATCTGGGCCCTTCAGTAACACAAAAATCGCAATTTAGAACGTTTTGTTGCTCGTGCACCCCCAATAGAGGTAGTGGCACCGACACAAAATGTAGCCTATCTTGTAGCAAGGATTGTCACCATCATTTTGACACCATTAATTTTGAAATCTGTTTGGTACTTCCTGAACTTGCGTAAAAATCGCCATTTAGAACGTTTTTTAAAACGCTTTTCGCGCATTTTCACCCCTTTTTAATTTCGAGTTTTTTAAGAATTGTCCTTAGAGATCATTAGTATCTTATAAGTAACTACCATTCCAAATTTCATGTTTCTAGGCCCTTTAGTAACACAAAAATCGCATTTTTAGAATGTTTTTTGCTCCTGAACCTCCTTTTGGCCAGTGGTACGGACATAAGATATAGCCTATGTTCTAAGTTGGACTAACACCATCATTTTGATACCATTACTTTTGGAATCGGTTCGGTAGTTCCAGAGCTTACCTCATACAAATAAACAATTTTTACCTCTTTATAATATTATTATATTATATTATATATATTATATTATATTATATTATATTATATTATATTATATTATATTATATTATATTATATTATATTATATTATAAGTATAGATATAGATATAGATTAGTATAGATAGATAATAATAATAATAACTAGTTGGATGTGCCAATCCCAAAACTTTCTTCTATCTTATACATCTTAATATTTCAAAACCTAGTTACACATGTTAATACTTCAATATTATTAGTTCAATACTATACCAACTTTGATTTTCATCTTAAATTTCTGCTCAAGTCAATTAAACGGACTAAAAACGAGTTAATCTATATCATGATATTTGTTAAAATTATTAATTTTTCCTTGTTATGTCGTTATCAGCTGTTTGCGAATAGCCGGCATAGCAGGAAGCGAGTTCCCGCCGCTGCATGAACCGCCGATGCACAATAGAACTACGAAAAATCAAGAAAAGTATACAAAAATCGCTAGCACGGAGCCCCTTTACCGCGCAATATTTCCAAATTCAAGGAGAACCTGTTGGCCAAAGCCAAAAACAAGCACAAACATTTTGGTTCAATTGTATGCATAATTTTTTACGCTGTTCGATGGTACAATAATGAAAATGGCACAGAGATCGGAATTATAGCGCACCCTTCTTTCGGAATTTTTTCAAGTTCAGAGAGGACTTGTTTGCCATAGCCAGAAACATGCACAAAAAATTTGGTTCAATTATATGGATAACTTCATACACTTTTCGATGGTACAATAATGAAAATGGTACAGACATCGCAATTATAGTGCCCCCTTCCGGCAGAAGTTTTCCAAATTCAGGGAGGACCTTCGTGACATGACCAAAAATAAACACATAAAATTTGGTTCAATTCTATGCATAACTTCATACACTTTTCGGCGGTACAATATTCAAAATGGCACAAAAATTGTACAAAAATCGCTATTACAGCGCCTTGTACGAGCGATTTTTTTACAAATTAAGGGAGGACCTCCTTGCCATAGCCAAGAACTTAAAAATTTTTTTTGGTTCAATTCTATGCATAACTTCATACACTTTTCGATGGTGCAATATTCAAAATCGCACAAAAATCGCTATTACAGCGCCCCCTACCGGCGAATTTTTTCCAAATTCAGGGAGGACCTGCTTGCCATAGCCAAAAACTTAAAATAAAAATTTGGTTCAATTCTATGCATAACTTCATACACTTTTCGATGGTACAATATTCAAAATCGCACAAAAAACGCATTTACAGCGCCCCCTACCGGCGAATTTTTTCCAAATTCAGGGAGGACCTGCTTGCCATAGCCAAAAACTTAAAATAAAAATTTGGTTCAATTCTATGCATAACTTCATACACTTTCCGATGGTACAATATTCAAAATCGCACAAAAAACGCATTTACAGCGCCCCTACCGGCGAATTTTTTCCAAATTCAGGGAGGACCTGCTTGTCATATCCAAAAACTTAAACTAAAAATTTGGTTCAATTCTATGCATAACTCCATACACTTTTGGATGGTACAATATTCAAAATCGCACAAAAATTCTTATATCAGCGCCCCCTACCGGCGAATTTTTTCCGAATTCCGGGAGGACCTGCTTGCCGTAGCCAAAAACTTATAATAAAATTTTGGTTTAATTCTATACATAACTTCATACACTTTTTGATGGTACAATGGCGACGGACAGACGGGCAGACGGACAGACGGACGGACGAACAGACGGACAGACGAACACACAGACAGACAGACATTTTCTATAAACATGTTTTTTGGAATCTCTGACCCCTAAAACATGCAAATCCGTCGAAAATCGGAAGTCGAAAAAAATTTCGATTACAATACTTTCTTCTATTGAAGATAGAAGAAAGTAATAATAATCGCGATTTTCAAACGAAAATTTCTGGAGGAATAAAATATTTTATCGGAAAGATAGATTTTTGCGGTTTCTTTCGAAAAATCTGATTAAAAAATTGAATTTTTAAAAAACATTGAGATCGTCTAAAAGAAAAGGGAAATTCTATTATGACGTCAACTCCGTGCATTTCGGATGAAAATTGTGGGCGGTATAAAACATTTAAAGAAAACCGGGGAAAAAATCGATATCAGTCCGAAGTTATTCTTTTTATATTTTCATTACAGTTTGAGTTTATTTGGAAATATTAAGTATATTTTTTAAATTAATGGGTTTTATATATATATATATATATAACTTTTCTTCACGGAATCATTATAACAATCTCTCTATTCTAAAAAAAAGTAACTACCGCTGTCACCGCCGCCGCCGCCGCCGGTTTTGAATTTTTTGTGACCGGAGGTCTTTCTTCGTTAATATTAAGAAAAATAATGCATACAAAAATATGAAAATCGGTGGTTTTATACAGAAATATTTGATAAACATACTGATGCAGACAGTTTTCAAATCGAAGAATTATTTTAAGAGATATTTAATGCTAAAGTTGGACAAAATCGTTCCACTAAAAAAGTTTTATAGCAGCAAAAACTATACATGGCAGTGTAATCATTTTTAGATCATTTTATGCGTTAGAATTTGCCGGAGTGCAGATTGCATTAATTTTTTTGTTTTGACTCATTTTTTCAGGTTTTATTTCTATTTTAAATTCAAATTTTCAGCATTTCTAGAGATATTTTTTACAGATTTCAGAAAATTGTACTAATTTAAACTGTTGCCAACTGTATAAAAAGCGCAAGCAATAATATTTGCTTCAAATTAAAAATTTATTTACACGTGACTATTATAAACAGGAAAAAAACTTTCAAATTAAAATTAAATAATTACGTATAAAAAGCAGGAATTTATTAAAAATTATGTCACAAAAAGTACACACGTGAATTTTAAAAGAGAAAGGATATTGTAAAATAATAAGTTCATTAACATGCGTTAGAAGTCGTAGGAGAAATTACGTCATATTTACGTCACATTATAGTTATTACATAAAATGAATACAAAATAATATTGCAAAAAAGTTTAAATTTAGAAATTGCGCTAGACATTTATTTAATATTTTGAGAGGATCTTTTCAACTATTTTTGTTAGGAAAGCGCAAATAATATTTCATTTCTAACAAAAGTATCTTCACGTGAATATTTAAAAGAGAAAAAAATAGCTTGGTAAAAATTACGTTAGATTAAAAACGATTAATTTAAAATGTCTCATTTAAAAGAACTTTCTTTTCGCTTTGTTAAAAATACCAGGAGACAAAGACTCTGTTTACTTAATTCCTTTTATATTAGCTTATTTTGAAATGTTGTTACACGTATCTACGTAATCAAGTTATTTTTATTCGACGTTTTATTTGTATTTTTATTAATGTTGTACGAATTTATTTGTTCTATTGTTATTTAAAATAAAAAATTATGTCAATTTGTATAATTTGGCGAGTGGTTTGGCGATTTATATAATTTGGCGAAATTGGTCGACGAGATAATCAAGCAGTACCGCAGCGGATTTGGCGTTAAAATTCCCCAATCAAAGAGAAATGAATAGAAATTCGTTTATAGGGAGATCGCCACTGCTTTTTACATTATAATTCAATCTTTCGAAATCTTTTTAAAGCCGATCAAATTAGCGTGCATTTAGAGTCTGCGGTGTCTGGGCGGGGGTTGGCGAGCGTAGCTCGTAGGGGGCCGAGCCCCCTAGTGTGAAATAAAATAGTTATTTTTTTATTCTTATGTATTATATATATGTACGTGTGATAAAATAAAAGATGTAATTAGAGAAATAAAATGATTTAAAATATATATATTTATATTCCATATAAAATTCTAACAGTGATAAACAAAAAAATTGTCAAAAATGACCTATATTTATTTATTTAAAAATAAATGTTTTTGAATTCATTTTAAAAAGGACCTATAATTATTTGAACCATCAAAAGGATTTTTTAAATCGTTCCTTAAAATTAGTATTCATTATAAACTTAATCGTAAAAAAAAAAAAAAAATACTTTATAAGTTAATTCAAGGTATTGTCTAATTATATATCAATTTAAAAGCAATAGCTAAGTTTCTTATTTTATTTAAAAATCGAATTATTAAAATGTTTTAAAAATTATTTTACAAGCTACAAAAATATCAAAAAATCTACCCATCTTTTTAGCATTAAAATGTTTCGCTAAGATATTTATTTCTTTCAAATAAATATTAAATTATCTTTTAAGTACATGCGTATAAGACAATTACAAAAAATAAATAAATAAATAAAATAAAATAAAATAAAATAAAGCTTTAAAAACTTTTCAAAATTCATTTTTTTTTCATCAACAATTTACCTACAACGACAAACCATGACTTATCGAAATGACTTCCCCTTATAACCCACATAGAATCCACTACTCAACGAGGCTGAGTGGTCAAGTTGGGTGAACCGTTTACCTTCTGTACTTTGGTTCCTCAGATCAAGCCCATCCTCTTCCAGCGCCGAAATCTGTTCATTTAAAGTATTAACAAATATAATATACCAAGACGGCCAGTAGATGGCGCCATCAACACTGAAATATTGTTTCTCAATTTGTGCTATTTGGTTCATTTAAGAAAAGGTTTTGTAATATAAACAAAACAAGTTCAGTATCTTGTTATTTAAACAAACAAACTATATTTTGGTGGAAAAAAGAAAAGAAATTGTTAAAATAACAGATAATTATATTTATTTTGAAAAAACTTTCAACAAAAGAATTTTGTTAATTCTAGTAAAATTGGACCATTTTACTTGAATTAACAAAACATTTTTTTGCTGACGATACAAAATTTTTTGGTTGGAATTGCAAAAAAATCGACAATATTTTTTTTGTTTTGAGTCACAAAATTTCCATTGACCCATATTTAAACGAAAAGTTTTTTGGGCCAACCAAATTTTGGTTGATTCAACAAAACTTTTCTCTAGGTGTGAGTCGGGGGGTTCAGTTGATGATTCACAATGTTTTCCCAGTGTTTTTGCACAAGGGGAAGATTGTATCATACTACTTTTACTAAATTTTTTAAGTGTTCCACAAACCGTACTTCAAAATATGCAGGGAAACGAAAGACAGTTTGGTTTTCTATTCCAGTTATTTTTTTAAGTTCTTCAAAGTGTAGAACAAAATGTTGCTTGAAATTTTAGATTCGATTTCCAGTTCTTAACTTCGATAACTGATGATTCCAAATCAGACATAGCTAAATCGGATCTGTGAGCAATGCAAATATCCGCCTAAGTGTTGTTTCATATGAACACAGAAGCAGCTGCTTTTGCCTTTATTTTCACTTTCTCCAATTGTAGTGCAACATGTCTTCTTATTTTTTGATGCCTTCTCAATGCACACATTTTCAAGTACATACAAACTTGACAGAATCCATGAGGCCTTCTGCTCCTATCTTAATTGATTTACATTTTCCTAGAAAAAATGATTTCATCTTTTGTTCTTCTGTAATAAATAGTGCTGTAACAAACTTGTTATCAACGCAATATTTCTCAACAGAACCAACTGCTTGGACAGCAAAACAATCAGCAATTTGTAACTGTGCTATTGTTTTCTTTTACCGCTATGACGACTGTTGCCATTCTTATCATCTCTTGAGTCACAGAGTCAGCTTATGTTATACACCGGTTTTTAAATTTAAAAATTGCCGGCACCACCCCCTGTCACTGGGCGACAATAGCTTGGTACTAGGTGACACTAGTGTCGCCTACTTTATATGTTATTTTATGGCCTGTAGCGCACAAACATGACCAATGAACACATATATAGTAGCGGATGGCGACAGCTTAATGCAGCAATGTTAAAGAAGGACCTGCGTAATAGAAGAAGGGAGAAGGTAAATTTTGTAAGGTATTCTTTAAAGCTAGTTTCAAACAAAGGGAAAAAATAAGATTTTGCATTTAATACTGGCGTCACCTATCCAAAATATTTGAAAATAATATTAAAAACGAAATCTTTAGAACATGATCTTTCTAACACTGTAGTAAATAATTAATTATTTAAATAAGTAAACAAATATCTATAACTTTTCCTTCTATATATAAAAAAAAAGTTTTGAAATGGAAATGGACCAATGAAAATCTGCGTAGACATTCCGGGTAGATCGGCATCCAATTTGAATGCTTAAGCATGGCCTTTCATCGTTAATATTAAAAAAACTGTTGCATACAAAAATATGAAAATCGGTGGTATTATAGAGAAATGTTTGATAAACACGCTGATGCAGACAGTTTTCAAATCGAAGAATTATTTTAAGTGATATTTAATGCTAAAGTTGGACAAAATCGTTCCATTAAAAAAATTTTATTGGAGCAAAAACTATACATGAAAATTTAATCATTTTTCGATCATATTATATGTCATAAGTTCCCGGTGTGCAGATTGCATTTATTTTTCTTATTTGACTGATTTTTTGAGGTTTTATTTCTATTTTAAATTCAAATTTTCAGCATTTCGAGAGTTATTTTTTACAAATTTTAGAAAATGGTATTAATTTAAACTGTTGCCAATTGTATAAACAGTGCAAACAATAATGTTTATCTCAAATTAAAATTTATTTACACGTGACTATTACAAACAGAAAAAAAAACTTTAAAATTAGAGTTAAATGATTACATGTTAAAAGCAGGAAAATTACGTCATAAGAACCATATTTTCACTTGAATTTTAAAAGAGAAACAAAATATTAAAATAAAAAAATCATTATTATGCGTTAAAACTTGCAAATGGAGGAAATTACGTCATATTTAAAATGGCAAAAAAATATGGCAAAACAATTTAAATTGAAAAATATATTTGCGCGAGATGTTTTGAGATAATCTTTTCAACTATTATCGTGAATTCGAAGACAGCGCAAATAATATTTACTTCTAACAACAAAAGTATTTTCACGTGAATATTAATAAGAAAAATAAAACTTTGGTGTAAATTACATTAGATTTGAAACGATACATTTAAAATGAATTATTTAAAAGAACTATCTTATAGCGCTGTTAAAAAATACCGGGAGACAATGACACCAGGGCCGAAACTAGCCTTTTTTGCACCCGGGGCAAGCATGGATTTTGGCGCCCTTCCCCTCCTCTTCCGCGAAGTATATTTACAAAGAGAATTTTACTAATTTTCTAATAGTCAACTTATTTTAAAATTTAAAATATGTAATACTCAACTACGTAATCTACAATGGCGGATCCAAGGGGGAGGTCACGGGGGTCATGACTCCCCTCTGAACACCAACAAAAATATACTAAAGATCATTTTAAAAATGAAATATACAATAGAGTACCGATTATCCGAGTCCTGCTTAACCGAGTTTCCGCTTTCACCGAGTTATTTTCTTCTGATGGACTCATGAAACCAGAAAATCAGAGTTCTAACATTTTACGACTGCTCTTTCATCTTCACCTAACGCTTCATTTATAATGGCTGTTTCATAATAATAGAAGACATCAGTCCATCAGAACAAAATGATCCATTCCAAAGTTATAATCCTTCATTTGGCGCATCTTCGTTCTGGCGCCAGGGGCACATGCCCCCTCTGCCCCCCTTAGTTTCGGCCCTGAATGACACTGTTTACTTAATTCATTTTACATTAGCTTATTTTCAAATGTTTAAATATTTTTTTTAATTAAATGCGAAAACATCTATTGTATCTCTTAACAGCAGCAGATTTGGTCTTTAAAATCCCCAATCCAAGGAAAACAAATGGAAACTCGTTTACAGAAAGATCGCTACTGTTTTTTTTTTTTTTTTTTTTTTTTTTTTTAATTTTAATTCAATATTTTTAAATCCGATCAAATTAGCGTGCTTTTTGGATTTTGGTGTGCCTGAACGGGGGTTGGCGAGCGCAGCTCGTAGGGGGCAGAGCCCCCTAGTACTTTTAAAATTTAAAAGCAGTTCAACTTTTATGTCATAATAATGTTACTGCATATATAACTCATTGCATATAAATAAATAGATAGGGATATGCATGTGACATTTTAACCGCTTTAAGGCTTTTAGCAAATTAGTTTACAAGGGATAAAATAAAATTATTATTTCTTATCTTAAGGTAAATCTTTGTCTTTGCTTTCAATCAAGGATTCAAAAAACAAGAAATATGATTTAAGTAGCATATACTTCTATAATTAAAATATACATAATTTAATACTTGTTTCCTAGGATAATTAAGCATATATCATTATTACTATACATTAGTATGTCAATGTGGTTTCAATTTGTTTTTAAAATAATTTAGAAAGATTTAAAAGCTATTACTATTTGTTTGCACTTTGGTCTTAATTTAAAATGTTTCTTTGCTATATATAGTATTAAAAAAAAAAAAAAAAATCGAATAAATAGGGCACAGTTCAATTTCTTTAGTTATTACATTGAACTAAACATAATTTAATTTTAGGATTATTTCAGTTCCTGTTTTATAGCAAATGTGTAATGAGAGCATCTCATATTTTTTTTTAACATTACAATATTAATAATTATAATGCGTTATCTTCAAGTATTAACATCTTAAATTATAATAATAACAGTAACATTAATAAAAAAAAAGTATGAGGGAAAAAAACAACACATGGATAAGTACCAAATACAAACGAAAATCAACATCAACAAAACAACGTGCCAAAGTCGGCTAGGGACTTTTTGATTTTTCCCCATATCGCTCTGCTACCAAAGCCTTCTCAAGACTATCAAGCCAGACACGATTTCATTCCCCCACATATGTGACGTCACGACGCGGGGCTGGCGCCAATGCCGAGCATTTGAATCTTGTATCTGATTGTTTAGAATTAAAATGTAACGTATGCACGTGCTGTTTACTTAAAGGAATAGAACATATTCTTTTGAAGGTAAGTTTTATTTTCAAATTAACTACTTATATTTTATTTGTACTAGTTCTATTTTTTGTGTTCAGAATATCTTTTATTTTTAACTTCTTTAAAATAAATGAACTATTATATCCCAGTATCGTATTGTCAATAATCCCGTGTGCGTGTCTCAAAACAAAACTATATTATTGTACTTCTGTTTCACTTCAAAAACAGCAGTAATTTAAAGGGGCAAAAATCACTAAATCGTATCGAGACTTATATCATTCCCTGTCTCTCGTAATTTGCTAAAAATTGGTGCTTGAATGGTGTGAATCGGTGAATTATCTCAAAAGTTATTAATAAATAAAGTTTTCATTGTTCAATTATATTCTTTATAAATGTGTAAAAATAGCTTCATTTAACATGTGCTAGAGCTATAGTGCAATATAATATGTGCTAGAGAGATTCTGTTGGGACCAACACATTTCTCCTTATAATTTGGAAGCTGTATGGCCAATTCAGTTTGAAATTTTAATGTCCTATGCGACATATTTTTCTACCTCAACTATTATATTTTCACGTGGAAATTTTAATTAGTTCTTTTAATTTAAACAAATTAATAAAAAAAAACTTTAAAATCATTATTACTTGGGAATTTATCACTGAAAACTGATGAAATTTTGTCTATAGTATAGTACAGTACAAATATTATTGTTTAAATTTTACATTTTGGTAATAGCTATTTGCAACATTACCTTTCTTGCTATTCAAAAATTTCGGTTAAAACTTCTGAATTTTGTTTACTCGGAAATATTGGCACCAGACAGCTGAAACTTATGTCAGACTGGGTTCTTTGGGTACTAATTATGCTCAAAAATGTTCAGCCAAAAGTCTTAGTTACAAGCCATTATTTAGTAATTTCTAACTTGTTACACTTTCCTCCCTTAATTTGTTCTGTTTTCTCTCATTAAAGTGACTTTTAATAAACGTCTATTTATTAAAAAATACCTGTCGTGTGAATAATAACTAATTATTTTGTATGCAGAGTTGTTTGGGATTTAATTTGATACAAAATTTATGTACGTTTATGGGTATTTTCATACTAGAAATTTTCAGCAAAGTCGCTATGGACACATATTATCTTGTTTACTTCTTTTAAAGTCCAGTCAATATACGCAGGGCTGCCACAGGCGACTATTTTTTTTTATTCTGACTTGTACCACTTTCTCAAAACAAAAATCTTTGACATACAGTTTGACAACATTTGCAAGAGAAATATACTACAAAATTTATTTATTTTTTTAAATAGCGGTGCGAATAGAATAGAAAGATACTCGCCGGTGGCAACCCTGTATACGTACCAATTTATTGTTGTGTTTTAATCTTAAACTCCTAATATCTTGATAAAAATTCCTTTTATAATATTTGTTACATAAACCATGCTTATACGTGAAAACTGGAGATATGGGGATAATGTGTTTGAATCTCTATTTTTGAAACCACCGTAAACAATTAATTCATAAGAAGGCTAGTCAGCAAAACAGATGTTGGCGAGCCCCTCCCCCCACCTCTTCGAAAAGATTGTGTGTGTTTTTATATACATTTTAATGTTTAATTAAAAATAACAATAATTAAAATAATTTTCCTATAATTATAAATTTACTTTTCGATCTAGTCATGGCCATCATCTCATAAATATTGATTATTTTAAACTTAAAACATGTGAACAATCATTTAAACAGCCCACACAACATTATTTTTGGAAATGAAATATTTTCGTGGAAGGATTTGGGTTTCTCTTATGTTTTTTAGCAGTTAAATCTCAAATATCCGAGGAAAATGAACATAAGTTAGGAAAATTGTAATTTGGATTGATGAAAGTGTTTTCGTTCTTCTTCTTTTTTCCCCCCTCTGTCATGTTTCAGTACACTTTAAAAAAATCTATTGCTTGTACCTTGCATAGTATGTTAAACTAACACAAAATTAAAATAATAATAATAATTTTCGATTTCATGACCTTGTTTTGTTTCATTATGAGAGTTTTATTCTAATGGATTTTATGTGAAAATTACCCATTTCTGATAAGTAAAGTTTGCAGTAGGTACGAAAAATTTATCTGTATGGATATTTGATTTCATATATGCTTTAATTTTACTATTTATTTATTTTAAATTTATTATGTGAAGGTTTCAAATCACTAAATATTTAATAGAATATTTACTGCATAATTTCAGGCCACAATAAATAATCAAAAAAGAACGCAAATTGAATTTGTTTTTATTTGACTTTCACTTTGCTTTCACTTTAACTTAATTTTAAATGTGGGTTTTGATTGGCACACTTATTAGTATTTATTTATTTTTGAAAATGAAATAATTGAAAGCAAAATAATTTAATTGATATGTGTTTAAACTGAAAATTTATATATGTATATATGTATATTAATGTCTTGTTTTTGAATATATAGAAAGTAGATAATTGATATTGTTTCTAAATTTCAAAGTAGAATAAATATAATAAAAACTGTTCACTAAAATAAATTTAATACTTGGGTTTTTTTTTCCTTATTAACGATCCAATTTTCTTTCATGTACTCTTAACTTTAATACTGAGGCACATTTACATTGACACAGTGATATTATTTCATAAATATAGTATCTTTATTTTTACTGTTGAGGAGTAATCGAAATTGATTGAAAAGCGCCTAATTAGCGTCTTTAAACTACAAGTATGTATATAATTTTTTCCGTATGCTGTGATAATTAAGTTGGAATGTAGAGGAAAGTATTGATATGTTTTAAATAAGTCTGTGCTCTTCTCTGCTGGCTTAAGCCCCGCGAAGTGACCGTCACGAAACCTTGTGTTTGGCTTGTAGTCTTTAGGCGGCTTTGTCTGCTACCCAGTACGCTCGAAGTTTTAACATTGTTGCATTAAGCTGTCCCTATCCGCTACCCACATATATCCGGTAATGTGTGCTAATGCTTTCGAGCATCTCTGTATACAGGGCTGCCCAGGCGACTATTTTTTAATTCTACTTCACACCACTTTTTCAAAACAAAAATTATTGACATACTGTTCGAGAACATTTGCAAGAGAAATATACTACAAAATCTGTTTTCTTTTTAATAGTGGTGCGAATAGAATAGAAAAATAGTCGCTTGTGGAAGCCCTGTATATATGATCTATAGAATTTAGACACACCACGTAATAAACCAAAATAGAGATACATTTAAAAATGCATACCACAGCGGAAAACGCACTTTATTGATTAGCAGCATTTATCGATCACAGTCAGTCCTGCATCCGAATTCTTTTGCGCGACTCTGTAGATGAAAGATCAATGCTACGCACTCCATAATCTATAGAAAACATATTGTAGTGCAACTCAGTTACCCTTTTTAATTTAATTATGTTTGAAGTATCATAACATCATTAAAATGCATCGCAAACAATTTTCCCACATGGATCATAATGTGCGTCATATTTTGTACGCCCTGTAAACGAACTACAAATACTATTTATTCTATACTCTTGAGAAAGCACGTTGTAGTCCCACTCCCACCCCGGGGGTGAATATCAGTCTCATTATGTTTGAAGTATCGTAACATCAATAAAATGCATCGCAAACGATTTTCCCTCATAGACCAGCATTTCCCAACCTTATTTCCTTCACGTATCCCTTTCTTAGGCTTTTCGTTTCGGAATATCCCCATTTCTCATAAACACGCCCCCCCCCTTCCCCCTCCGCTCAACATGCTTTTTTTAGCTTAGTAATTTTATCACAACCATATAATAAATCGCTACATATTACATTGGCATGTCCTTGCATTTTAAAATTAATATTGCTTTTTTATAATATTAGCCAGACATTAAGAAAAAGGAATGCAGCATTAAAAGACATTTTAACAATAATACGATGATTATTTGGTCAGCACGTTTTAACAAGAAACTATAAAATCTGAGAATCTGACGTAATTTAGGCACTTTGCAATTATTATTAAACACGGAAGAATAAAAAAAAAAGAAAGTGGTGATAAAAGAATATTGCACAATGATTAATTGATGTTTTCGGATAGATGCGGGGAAATATATAAGCACTCATGCAATATGCTTATCAGTGGGCGGACCGACTGACATTGCATTATCAATGAATTATTAGGTATGGTGGACATTTTCCCTCATTTTGAGTGAAACATATTGGATTTACACATTAGAAAATTTTGTCATCTAAAACTATCAATTTTCTTTATGTGTTTTCAGTCGAACCATTTTTGTGATTTCCGCCATTACCGATATTATTTTCACGTACCCCAGGTTGGGAACCGCTGCTAATAGACCCATAATGTACCTGAATTCTTTTGTGTACCCTTGTAAACGAACTATAAAAGCTACACACTTTATTTTCAATACCGAACATTCTAATAGTAAACCATAATACGATATCAAAATTAAATCGCAATCAAAGTATATTTAGGAGAGTTAAAGAACGGACAAACGAGCAGATAGACAGACAAACCGAATTCATAAACAAATTTCAACTATGTTGGAAGGTTTTTAAAGGCAGGGGCGTAGCTACAAATTATTTATCGGGTGGTAGAGTTAAAAAATTTCCCAACGTGAAACAAATTGCTCTATTTTGCAACTAAATTGACATGTTCAATGTGTTTTTTATAAAATGATATTTATACGCAAAAAAAATAAAATAAAATAAAATAAATCTTTCCAAAGAAAAATGCTGAAACTAAAAACATAAAAATTATAATTAATGGTTCATTTAATGAAAGTTTTTGTCTTCAATTGTGTACGAGTCATAACACTGGGGAACACACATTTTGTTGACTTAGATCTGGCACTTGTTTTTGGCTAATTATTGGCATCTAAATCCAAAAATGACCCCAGTTTTCTTTTATCACGTCAACTTTTTAAGCTACAGGATACCCCCAAAATCATACTTAATGTGGATACAAAGGAAAATAAAGAAACAATTACCAAATATATTATTCATACTAGCAAACCCTGCGGCTTTGCTCGCGTAACATTTGAAATATGCCAAATGATATTTATATGTCTAATTTTTATTAAAAGGTACTTATTACTTTTAGAAATAATTCAAAAATTACTATTTAAAAAATAGTTTGATTAAACATCATTATTACACTGCATTAGACAGAAATGAGAATTAAATTAATAAAACGAAATAAAACTAAATAAAGGATAATTTAGAAAATATTTTTAAACTTTTATGCTCAATTAATACGCTCATTTCAGTATTCATTTGAAGTTTTTAATTTTTTTAGAAACCATCTTCTTACATCTTACAATTAACCATGCCAAATTCCAAGTCCTACAACCTCTCTCAACATAAAGGGCTATGTGGAAATAGGAACTATCACCATTAATTTGCCAACATTAATTTTGAAATGGGTTTGTTATTTCCTAATATTCCACAGAAACGTAATTTAAAAAGATTTAAAGGCCTTTTTTAGAACGTTTGTTGTTCCTGTGAACCCCAGGTGGTAGATTCATCGGCATAAAATATAGCCTGTGTAGGATCAGAGACTGTTACCATTGATTCGTAACTATTACTTTTATAAGCGGTTTATATTCCCTGAAATTGCATAGAAATCGTAATTTAGGACTCTTTTAGAATGCTTTTCGCACCTCCCCTTCGCTTCACCCATTTTTAATTCGAATTTATTTTCTACAGTCCTTTGAGGACATTTATATTTTATAAATAAGTACCATGCCATATTTAAAGTTTCTAGCCTCTTCAGTATCACAGATATAGCAATTTAGAAAGTTTTTAGCTCCTGCAACCCTCTGGTGGTAGTGACACAGACATAAAATATAGCTTATGTTTGAGCAGGTTCTATCACCAACAATTTGTCATCATTATTTTTTTTAATCAGTTTGGTATTTTATAAGTTTGCTTAAAAATTGTAATTTATAACGCTTTTCGCTCACTTCATCTTTTTAAATTTGGAATCTTCTTTCGACCGTTCTTAGAAAGAAGTTGCATCTTGTAAGTAAATACCATGCTATACTTCAAAGTATTAGACCCCTCAGTTGTGAAAAAAACGCAAATTAGAACATGTTTTGCTTTTGCAACCCTCAGATGGTAGTGACAGCAACATAAAATTTAACTTATGTTATAGCAGGGACTGACACCATTGATTTGCAACCATTACTTTTGAAATAGCTTTGGTATTTCCTCAGATTGAGTAGAAATCGCGATTTAAAACGCTTTTCGTGCATTTTCACCCTCTTTTAAATTAAAAATTTTTTCGAAACTGTTCTTAAATATCATTTATATCTAATAAATATGTAGCTTGCCTAATTTTAAGTTGCTAGCCCCTACCGATCACAAAAATCGAAATTTAGATCGCTTTTTTTGCTCCTGCAAGATCTAGGTAATAGTGATACCGACATAAAATAGCGTCTATGTTAGAGTAGAGGCTGTCAGCATCGATTTCCTACCATTACGTTTGAAATCAGTTTGATTCTTCCTGAGATATTGCTGACAAATCGGCATTTAGAACGTTTTTAGAACGCTTTTCGCGCACTTTGCTCCTGAATCTCCTCTGGGGTAGTGGAAACAAATATAAAATATAGCCTATCTTGGAGGAAGATCTGTCACCATCATTTTTACACCATTATATTTGAAATCGGTTCAGTACTTCCTGAGATTGCATAGAAATCGCAATTTAGAACTTTTTTACAACGCTTTTTTGCGCATTTTGACCCCCCTTTTAAATTTCGATTTTTTAGGAAATGTCCTTAGAGATCATTGATATCTTATAACTAACTACCATTCCAAATTTCACGATTCTAGGCCCTTCCGTAACGCAAAAACCGCAATTTAGAACGTTTTTCTCCTGCACCCCCTTTGCGGTAGTGGCACTGACAATAAAACATAGCCTATGTTGGAGCAAGGGTTGTCACCATCATTTTGACGCCATTACTTTTTAGATCGGTTTGGCATTTCCTGAGATTATGTAGAAACCACCCTGTAGAACGTTTTTTAGAACGCTTTTCGCGCATTTTCACACCTTTTAAATTTCGAATTGTTTAAGAACTGTTCTGATTCTTATTTCTAGGCCGGGGTCAGGTAACCTCTGTACCAATAAAGTACATGGAAAAGTGACCTCTCTAAGAATTGCAGTCATTCTTTAACTAATTAACTTTTAATTATAAAATTGAAATCACATGTTAGGAACGATTTATTTTATCAATCAAAGTTGTTAGAAAAGGTATACACATATATAGTTTTTTTAATTTATTTTTAAAGATAATACAATTTTTACGAAAGAATTATTCTTGCATGCATTGCGCGCATGATTTTTCCCATTTGAATGGCTGAAACAAGCCAAGATTTTTTTAATGAGTACAGATATAAAGTGTTTTCAAAATGACCTACAATGAAAAAAAAATAAAACTTGTAGATCTCGAGAAAAAAAAAATTTTTAGAGTAATTCGAATTATCGAGATTTTTTTTTATTCAAAAGTAGCCGTGAATTCTAAACTTCTTACTTGAGAAGCATAATAATAGGTCATTTTGTGCTTCTGCACGTTTAATACATCCACCAAAAATTTCGTGAAATTCTAGGCAACCGCTTTTCAGAAATCGTGCGCGCAATGACCAAAATCGGTGTTTTGAGAAAATTGGCATTAAAGATTGAAAAACCCGTTGATCATATAGCAAAAGCTCAAAGTGTTTTAGACATAACTTCACATCTAATACGAATTTTTGTATGGGGTTTGATTTTAAATATTCCCAAAGTATCATATTTAATTATAAGCTGTTTAAAAAAAAATCGATTTTTAGACGCTTCACGAGGTTAACTGACCCCTTAAGAACTGTTCTGATTCTTATTTCTTGGCCCTTCAGTAACGCAAAAATCTCATTTTTAGAACGTTTTTTGCTCCTGCATCCCCTTTTAGCAAGTGGCACGGAGATAAGATATAGCCTATGTTCTAAGTTGAACTGACACCATCATTTTGATACCATTACTTTTGGAATCGGTTCAGTATCTCCAGAGATTACCTCTAACAAACAAACAATTTTTACTTCTTTATAATATTAGTATAGATAACGGTTGTATATACTTACTATACACTACATTGTGTTCATACAAGTAGTAAAATCTTTTTACAAAACGAAAAAAGTACATATTAAGGTGAAATTTTTCGCTTGTAGCTTTTCCTGCAGTCCAATAGTCAGGCATCATATGTTCATCCCATCTGCCTTGATGCCGTTCTTCCATGAGCTTCAAATCTTGGTGGAATCGCTCACCCTGCTCATCACTGACTGCACCAAGATTTTCTGAGAAGTCATCAAGATGGCTATGCAGAAAATGAAGTCTGATGCTCATGTTGCAACCAAGCCTTTTGAAGCTCTCTAAAAGTTGCTGGACAATTTCGGTGTGATTTTCTACTCGCGTATTTCCAAGAAAGTCTTTGACAAGGTTTTTGAATGCCAACTAAGCATTCATTTGGAGTTCTGTCATTGCTTCGATGAAGTGTTCATGTCTAATGAGCTGACGAATCTATGGGCCGTTAAATACACTTGCCTTTATTTTTTTCAAAAGACAGGTTTGGAAATTTCGAAATGAGATACGTGAAACAGTCTATTTCAATTGACAAAGCTTTCAGGAACTGCTTCATCACATCCAGTTTTATATGCAGAGGTGGAAACATGATGTTCTTTCTGTCGGCAAGTGGTTGATTCAAATTATTTGGATCTCCAGGTCTGAAGTGAGATCTTGGAGGCCAATTCGACCGGAACCAATGCTTCTCACGAGCTCTGCTGTCCCACATACACAAAAAACATGGATACTTGGTGTATCCACGTTGCTGGCCAAGAAGGAAGCACACCATTTTGTGGTCAACACAGATGATCCACTCGTGAATGTGATAGCGCAATAAATCAATGGCTCTCTTTATGTCTTCATATTCTTCGCGCAAATAAACTGAATGGCTTATTGGGACTGCTCTAAATAAATTTCTGTTGAAAAGGAGTACGCATTTCAAGCTCCTCTTTGAGTTATCGATAAACAGTCGCCATTCAGTTGCGGTATAGGATGAAATTCCCAACTCCTCCATTAAACCATGTACGCTATGGCAAAAAACAATTCCACCGTTATTACGAAAGTATTGCAGAAATTTATTTTCTCTTGATCGAAAGTAGGATACATTAACTCCCTTTTCAAGCAAAAATTTCTTGTGTCGTCTTGATGCTAAGATTTCTGAAGCTTTTTTCTTTCTATGACTCACGCCCGATTCAGTGTAGAGTGGTCACATTAATGTAAGCTGTAGAGAAAAAAATTGACGTGATAGCAGGGCTTAATTTGCGCCGGAACCCACCGGAGCTCAGCTCCGGTACTTCTCTGTTTTTAGTAAATATTTAAATATTGGTCGGAATTCACCGGAGCTCATAAATACTGACCTCCGGAGCCCAGTGCAATAACTCTTCCGAAAAAACGAAGCCTAAATTACCCTTTCATTCCTTCCCATCTCCAGGATCTTGCATTATTTTTTATCAAAACTATTATATGTGACGTAGTGTCGCACACGTAGGAGAGGGAGATGAAACGGACTCAATTTTTATATCAGTTTTTGGCCTTGGCTAGAAAACAATCGAGCAGTGTTTCCCCTCTTTTTCTATAAAAGCATCGAATTTTTACGATAACGGTGTCAAATTTTTAATTTAATCGGATTTTCAGGGGCTTACCACAAAAGATCCTTATGCGAAAGGAATCGATTATAGTTTAAGATATGCACCTTTTATAGGACATTGAAAAACGTTGTTCCATTCTTCGGCATATAAATATCAATTTCTGTAATTTTCATTCATTCATTTCAAAAGGCATAGCTGCGAACTATCCCTTTTTTGATTTAACACTATTTCCGAATCATAATCCTTACCATATTTAATCGCAGAATTCTGCAATCAACAACATTAAAATTAGGCAAAGATTACTATTCGGAAGGAGTGATAACTAAAAAGTGGAATATTTGACAGCTAAGTATATACTGATAGATACGTTTAAAAATTTTATTCTGCTAAAGAAAAAAGTGCTTTAAATTTTGCAAATAGTGTATGAAATTTGAAATATAAATATTCAGATTGGACTGACAGGGGGGTGGGAGGGGGTATGGTACGGTTGTTAGTACCGGTACTGCAGAATATTAGGGCCCCGGTACTTTTTTTGTTAGAAATTAAGCCCTGCGTGATAGAAGAAAACTAATTGCAGTTTTGAAATCAGCACGCTTTTTTGACTTAAAAACAACTGAAAAATCGAAGTCAACAGAAATTGAGTTAAAAATTGTTCCCCAGTGTAATCGTACTTCATATGAAAATAGCCTCATATTTTTAGATTTTGAGAAAGGAACAAAGTTTTGGAGGAAATGTATTAGAGACATTGTTGATGGACAACAGTAGAGATATATTCAGGTCCGGTAGATGTATGATATTTTCGTAGCAGAGAGAAACATAATGACTAGAGAACAGGAATTCTGATTTTTCAGAATTTAGTATCGCTCCCGGCATTTCCATTACTTCATTTTCTTCTGATGGACTGGTGGCTTCTATTATTATGAAACAGCCATTATAAATGAAGTGTCAGGTGAAGATGAAAGAGCAGCCGTAAAAATTTAGAACTCTGATTTTCTGGTCAGAATGGGGGGGGGGGGGGAGATGGCCATATTTTTTTTTATTGCTGCTCTTTCATCTTCACCTAACACTTTATTTATTATGGCTGTTTCATAATAATAGAAGCCACCAGTCCATCAGAAGAAAATAATCCGGTTAAGCGGGACACTACTGCAGTACAAAACATATTTCAATTTTAAGACTTAAAGCACACGTTTTATTTTATGCAAAATGACGTCATTCGCATCCGCTTAAGAATTCCACATTTATGATCTACTCTTAAACATCTACAGTAAAGCATGCGTAGCACATCCCTATCGCGAAATAATGCACAAATGCAGCAAAAAGATTCCGTCATTCAAGAAAATCGAAAAAACAACCCGGCTATCTAATGATTCATAGATACTTACAATTAAATATAGTATATAATAGCTCCATTGTTTTAACAGAAATCATTCGTCTATATTTTTTTTCAAAATAGCACGTATTTTAATTACATTTTTTTTTCGGTTGTTACGAGAAAATGGCAACAAAAATATATAATTACTATTTTGTAACTATTTTTACTTTACTTTCTACAGAAATGGAGTACTTCCGTTGCCAGTATTAAGCAAATGGCTCCAAAAACTACAAAAAAAAAAAAATTAATATTTCAAAAATAAATGGAGATACAGTTTTCAAACAAATTGCATTTAAAAGAACTTTTTTTTTTCCAATATGACGGTATAAAAATTGAAAATGTGCGATGCTTAGAAGTTTGAAAAATTGCTAAAGAGTATTTAATCGTAATGTTTTGTTTTACGGCTAGCTTCTGTAAGGTAACGTTATTTTTTGGACACAAAATAAGCTGGGAGAAATAAATAACATACCGTACCGGAGGCTAATAAATTGAGTCTGGCTGCTTTTTGTATTTCTTTTGAAAGTTTAACTATTTTACTATTACAGAACTCAGAAAGGTAGCCAGCAAAACAATAAAAAATTCTTTTTTTTTTTACTTAAAAAAAAAAAAAAAAAAAAAAAAAAAAAAATTGTTTCACAAATCTATAATTTCTCAACTTTAAGCTCAAATTTCCCAAGTTCACTTATATTGGGGGGGGGGGGGGGCTCCCCCATCGCGACGCCTCTGTTTAAAGGCAAAAATACATATTAACTCTTATTAAATTGTATATTTAATTATTATCGGTATATTTATACAACTATTATTCTTTTTTTCAACAACCGGGTTTAGAAATCTTTTAACCCCTTGGGATCGAGCGACCAGCATACGTGCCACTTAAGGTGCTCAAAATCTTTCATTATTTCCACCAGTTATTTTTAATTGTAATGTTTACCTTATTTAATCAGAGCATTTTCGCGATTCAATTACAGAAAAATTTCTGCTTTGAAAAACCGGTGGTAAAAGACTAAAAATTAAGCAAAGTGCTCTCGTCGCAAAGGGGTTAAGAAAGGGCGCAGCTTAAATCCAATGGGATAAAAGGAGCACGAATATAAATTTTGAGATTGGTTCGATACAATAATCATTTTTTGTAGTAACTATCCTACAGCACATATCGTAATTACTTTATCAAAATTCTGCATGGCTGAGATTTTCAGTAAACAGTAATAAAATTAATGGTAAACGAAGTATTCAAAATTAACAATTTTTTAACTTCTAAACATCGCACATTTTCAATTTTTACACCGTCGAATAGGGAAAAAAATATACTAACAAATGTAATTTGGTTAAAAATTATATTGCAATTTGTTTGAAAACTGTATCGCAATTTACACATTTTTTAAGGTTTTTAAAATAACTTTTAAGCATGAAATAAAAAAAAAGAAATATCTCTATCGCGTGCAGACGATTATGAAAGATAAATCCATTTGCACTTAAGTTAATATAAATCGGTCAGCATTTGTTCCCGGCTGTTATTCCATAACGAAGTTGAAACTTCATGAATAAAATAAAATAATACAAATAAAACAGAATGTAACTGAACTACGCACTCAAACAACTGAAATGATCAGAACTAAAAAAGGCTGCTGTAAATAACGAAATCGTGAGTGATTTCTTTGCTATTAACTCATACGAAAGTATCGTTTTTAATAAATTTCAAAAGTTTATTTAAATGCAAAATTGATACTTTTAAAATAAAATGCTTTTTAGTGTTATTAGTAGACAAGCTAGAAAAAATATAATAATACAAGCAAGAAGTAGAAATTCTGCTTTTTCAGAATTTATTGTTGCCCTGATGAGAAAAAAAAAAAAAAAAAAGCAATTTAACAAATTACAACGACCATTTGGAAACTGATTTTTTCAAAGACTAAAATTTAAGACATAAAAAATAGCACGGAGTTGATCAAGCACGGAGTTGATCATACATTACGTACGCCATGAATTAAACATTAATAGAGTTATTACACGTAAAAATTGCAAGCGACGGAAATCGCCTGCGACTCGTACGTATTATCCGCCTGAAACTTATATATTATCCAAGCATTTCATTGGCTGTTCTTTTGTAGTTTTTATTACTTTTTTGTTATAGTAGCAACAGATCTCTGTTGAAAGTAAAGGGAAATACATATTACTGTACAGACCAATCAGAAAACGAATAAAATGCAGATTAAACCAATGAAAACCTTCAGATATTCTTTTGATTCCCCATCCTGACGAGAACAATAACCATTTTTCCAAAAGGTTAAAAATATTACTATTATTATTACGAGATAGAACCCGTCGAATTTCGACAAAAGAAATGTTAAAATTTAGTGGTGAAAATCAACCATTTGGGTCGGAGCACTCTCATCCCTGTGAATTTCAAAATGTTTTACAAGATGCTAACAAAGATTCAGAAGAAATATTTATTTTATAAGAAACATTGAATTTTTATATAATCTTCGAAATAATAAAAATTCAGTAAAAAGAGAAATGAAAAACAAGTTTTAAAATGAAGTTATGCACAGCTCATTTTTGGATTTTGTGGTTAGCTCTTTTAATTTAATATTTTTATGCGGTTTTTAGCATTTATTCGCATTACGCGCGATTTGTCAATATTAATTTTATAAAATCCGATTTCAATCCTGCACAAAATAGTAAATTTTGAAAACGTAAATTCTCATTTACAAAGTTGAGAGATTTTATTATGATTGCGTCAAAGTAACGTCATTATTTCAGATTGCCGTTTTAACGATTTATGGGCGCGAATGCACAGAGCTCCATTATTCAAATCGCCGCATTTTCTTTTCTTTTCTTTTTTCTTTTCTTTTTTCTTTTCTTTTCTTTTTTTTTCTTTTTTTTGCTCGGGAAGCCTTGTGATTAACACATAAGAACCTCTCATTATTAAACAAGTTGGAAATTGCTCGTCAAACGTGGCAAATGAGGTGCGTTCGTACTATAACTAGTTTTATAATTATTTTTTGCACCCGATATTGTACTGAATGTATAATTTTTTACACTTCATAAAGTGCATAGTCTGATACATCATTAAAATGCACTTCCAATAATTTTTTCGGAACAATTTTGACTGTCCCTGTAATTAAACTATACATCCGATTTTCCTAAAATTTTAAATAGCTCAACAAAATTTTGCAACAATTATATCTTTAAAATTTCAGACCATTCGGAAGGCTGTAATATCATTAAAATGCACTTGCAATAATTTTTCCCATTGGCCGTCATGTAAAGAAAAACTTTTGACTGTCCCTGTAATTAAACTATACATTCGATTTTCCTAAAATTTGAAATGGCTCGACAAAATTTTGCAACAATTATATCTTTAAAATTTCAGACCATTCGGAAGGCTGTAATATCATTAAAATGCACTTGCAATAATTTTTCCCATTGGCCGTAATGTTAAGAAAAACTTTTGACTGTCCCTGTAATTAAACTATACATCCGATTTTCATAAAATTTGAAATGGCTCGACAAAATTTTGCAACAATCATATATTTGAAATTTCAGACCATTCGGTTCGGTAGTTTTTGCTCTGTTACATGCGGACAGACAGACGGACGGACTGAACGACGACTATAGGTGCTACGTATTTATATAATTACGAACGCACCTAACAATGGATATTACCTTGACAACGGAATTTACAGATTATTACAGCAATACATTTAAACAAAAAATGTAACTTTTAATAACACTAAAAGATTCCTGTTTTCCTATTGTAGGTCGTAGTTTTGAAAGCCAAGAACTTTACTAGAGCTGTTGCTAGTATATTGTTGCTGCCAATATGTTCATTTCAAAATCAGAAATTATCAATGTCTGCTTGACGACCTCAAATGAATGTTTTCTGGCTCAGCTGAATTTTGTGCATGTCCTGCATGCTCTTCCCCGGTGATTTTAAGAAAAATATCCCAATGATTCTAACCAAGGCTGGGATTGCGGTGCCTCACCATAGGCGTAACCAGGGGGGGTGTCCTGGGTGCCCGGGCAACCAATGGCGGATCTAAGGGGGGGGGGCGAAGGGGCGATCGCCCCCCCCCCCTTGGGCTAATAAAGGGTTTGTAAAGCGACATTATGCATCCTCACGGGAAATGACTTGGGGCGGAGATCAAGCCCGGCGCGACCCGACCCGGGTCGCGCCACTTTAAATCCACGAGACTCAGAGTGGGTCAGGTCTTTTCTCTTTTAGAGTCGGGTCGTGCACTGATCTTAATTTTTTCTGCAGATTCCGGTCGGACCAGACTTCTTTTTCCTCCAGATTGAGCCTGGCCTGGACTTCATTTTTCCTAAAGGTCTGCAATGGCCAAAAGTTACAGTTCGGGGTTCGACCCGGAATAAAAGCTAAGCATTCGGTCCATGTCAGCCCGTATGATAAGCATTATTGGCCCGACCACGACCCGTGCACTCCTCTAAATTCTTCCCGCGCCAGTTTAAATTCACGAGACTCGGGCTGGATGAGGTCTTTTCTCTTTTAGAGTCGGGTCGAGCCCTGATCTTAATTTTTTCTGCAGATTCGTGTCGGGCCAGACTTCTTTTTCCTCGAGATCGAGCCTGACCTGGACTTCATTTTTCCTAGAGGTCTGCACTGGCCAAAATTTCCAGGTCGGGGCTCGGCCCGGAATAAAAGCTAAACATTCGGTCCGTGTCAGCCCGTATGATAAGCATTATTTGCCCGACCACGACCCGTGCATTCCTCTAAATTCTTCTTCCCGAGCCCAAGTTTGTCCGACCCGACCCGGGTCGCGCCAGTTTAAATCCACGAGATTCGGGATGGGTCAGGTCTTTTCTTTTTTAGAACCAGGTCGTTGCCTGATCTTAATTTTTTCTGCAGATTCGGGTCGAGCCAGACTTCTTTTTCCTCCAGATCGAGCCTGGCCTGGATTTCATTTTTCCTAGAGGTCTGCACTGGCCAAATTTCCAGATCGGGGCTCGGCCCGGAATAAAAGCTAAACATTCGGTCCATGTCAGCCCATATGATAAGCATTATTGGCCCGACCACGACCCGTGCACTCCTATAAATTCTTCCTCCCGAGCCCAAGTTGGTCCGACCCGACCCGGGTTGCGCCAGTTTAAATCCACGAGACTCGGGCTGGGTCAGGTCTTTTCTCTGTTAGAGTCGGGTCGTGCCCGGATCTTAATTTTTTCTGCAGATTCGGGTCGGTCCAGACTTCTTTTTCCTTCAGATCGAGCCTGGCCTGGACTTCATTTTTCCTAGAGGCCTGCACTGGCCAAAATTTCCAGGTCGGGGCTCGGCCCGGAATAAAAGCTAATACATCTTACTTATTTGTCATTCGTAAAAATTATATTTGTTTTGTACATTTGTTTAGAGAAATCTTTAGAAATTTAATTTGATTTGATAAGTTACAGAGATGCATTTTTTAAAATTTACTTTTTTACTTTGTAGAGCTTTAAAATTATGATTTTCTTTCATCAACCGTTTCTTTTACTCTAAACTGATTATCTTACTGGATTTTTATTTGAATGTAATTGTCTAAGTCATATTTTTACGTAGTGTTTACGTACATAATTGCCTAAATAGTCATCGTTATAGTAATTAATATTGTATTTTTTCTGTATTCATGAATTTCGAACATAATCTGAAAATAAAATATGAGCATAAGCAAGTGTACTTTATGAATAATTTTAATTGCAAAATGCAGGCAGGGCTGGAGTTGATTTTTTAGCTTTTATAACGGGCGGGGCGAATAGTTATATTTTTTTATGTGGGTTGGACCTGTGCTTGGGCCGGATAACTTCAGCCCAGGTAAACCTCTAACTGACATATCGAAGCCAGCTTAACTTTTTTTTTAAATGCTTAATTTCAGCCATCATCCCATAAGTGCTGAATATACTGGGTGTCCTAAAATGGACTGCCTGATTTTAAAATTTAGTAACTTGCAAATGGTGACAGATATTAAAAAAATACTTGCAGGAGGGTTATAGAAGTCGGGAACAGAGGTGATTATGTTCCAAATTTTCCGAAAATTTAACCCTCTCGCTGCGCAACCCGCGATTTCCACGGCCAACGTAAAAGTGGCAAAATTTGCGCAACTTGCAATTTCCGCAGCAAATCTTTTTTTTTATGATCTAATTCTATTTAAAAAAAAACCTGTTTCACAAAGATTTTGGGACATATTTTACTCTAAAATGTGTGCAGATTTGAAATATGTAATAAAAAATACGCGCAATTTTTTAACCTATTTTGATAAAAAATAATAATAATAATAATAATAATAATAATAATAATAATAATAATAATAATAATAATGATAATAATACGCAGCTCCAGGGTTAAGGCATTCGGCTCCAAAAATTTAGAAAATTCACCTATCCGAAAATTCGGACATACAAATAATCGCAAATTTTGATAAATGGTCTCCATAAAAAATCTATTTCGTCAATTGTTCGCAGAAAATAACTTCAATTTCGCCAAATGATCACAGAAAAAACGCGAATTTGGTCAGGGAGCCACGGAAAACATGCGAAATTCTTCAAATGATCACAGAAAACGCGAATTTCTTCAAAAGGCAGCGGAAAAGAACTCGAATTTCGTTAAAGGATCGCGGAGTAAACGCAAATTTTTTCAAATAGCCGCGAAAAAAAAAACCCCGCGAATTTCGTCAAAGGATCGTGGAGAAAACACGAATTCCTTCATAGAATCGTGGGGAAAAAATGAATTTAGTCAAAGAATCGCTTTAAAGACGCGAATTTAGTCAAAGGATCGCGGAAAAAACGCGAATTTTGTAGAATGGTCACGGAAAAAAAACGCGAATTTTACCAAAGGTCTGCAAAATTACACTAATTTCGTCAAAGGGTTGCAGAAGAAACGCAAATTTCATCAAAGGGTCGAAGACTAGCGAATTTCATCAAAGAGTCGTGGGACAAATGCAGTGGTCTCTTTAGAAGACAACACACTTACATACGTTTATCATTATAGGTATAATTTTTAACTTGAAATAATATACTGAACTAATTTTCGAAAAAAAAAAAAAAAACAAGTTAACCCAAACCCAGCTTGCAGGAATCTACACTCAGCCTGAAATCGATCCGAATCCAAAACAGCTAACCCGACCTGCAACAAAAATAATTAGTGCCAGAAGGGAATCCCCCCATCTGCTGTAACCTTTCAGAAAATTTTCTTTAAGTTTCAGATTTTTTTTTTCTTTTTTATTCTACCCCTGATAATTTTTTTAACTGCGATTCTTGATTTTAGTTTAAAATAGCAACGAAGATGGTGCTGGAAGCAAGAGGTGCTAAATCGGTTCCCGGAGGAGGTAGGCTTAACGACCATTGTTTACAGCGCCATCTATCGGTGCTATTATACAGTAAAATCATGAATCACAGTAAAAAATCTCATGACATCTTACATAACCCTCCTGCAAGATTTTTTTAAATAGCTGTCACCATTCGAAAAGTACTAAATTTTAAAATCCATTTAAGGACACCCGGTATGTCTTTAAATAAATTTCAAAGCATTCTTTACTGAATTACAACTCACCTTAGATATAAAGAGACAAGCAGTCTTATACCAAATTAGTATTTTTTACATAATTCTGGAGATTAAAAAGTATTCCTAATTAATTATTTGGAATTGTCTGTTATGAAGATTTTACTGCATATAGTTTTTATCTTCAAAAATACTTAGACTTTCTTTTTAAAAAAAAACGTGTCAACCCGAACCCTTCTCGCAAGTCGCAGTAGTGAAAACCCAATCCGAAACTGACCCAAACCGGATATAATGTATATCAATCTGCCCCAAACCCAACGCGCTAGGCGCAGCTAAAAAGTATTAGTCAACCCGACCTGTAGCAGAAAAGTAGAAGTCAACCGGGCCCAAACCCGACCCGCATCTAAAAAGTAGAAGTTAACCCGGCCCATAGCAAAAAAGTCCTTCCGGCCAGTGCCGGGAGGAAGAGGTAGCTTTCATAATCTTTATTTAAAAAAAGCCAAATTATATCATTCAAACACACGAAGCTCAATTTAATGGAAACCGACTATAGGAGATTCAATACTAATTTTTATCAATGTAATGAATGAGAATTTCGCGAAATTAGTCAGCTTTATCCAAGCTGCTTTTCTTTAAAGTAACATATATTTGGCTGCCAAATTCGGCAATTTCTTAAAGTGCCTGTCATTTTAAGACAACATGGTGGATGAGGCTAAGCAGTGAACTTGGTCGAGACCTTAGTAATTGCTGTGCACATGCTCACTCACATCGGAATCGGTTAATATATAGGAGTGCTGTCGCATGCAAAAAATCAGATTTTTCAAAATGTCACCCACAATAGAAATTGAAACTGCTATATCTGAGCCATTTTTTAAGGTAAAGACAAACAAAAAATGCTCCTGAATCCTTATATCAAGGTCAAATACTTAAGAAAGAAACCTTTTTCAATTTCTAATTTTTTTGCACCTCACTTTAAATATATATATATTTTTTAATTTAATGGTCACCATTTTTAAACAAGATGGCTGATGAATCTGGCCAGCGAACTTGGTCGAGGTGTTGATATATACTACCCACATGCTTTCTTACATCGAAATAGGCGAATACGTGTGTTTTCGCGTGACAAATACAAGACCGTTTCAAAATGTTAGCCATGCTAGACATTCAAAGTGCTATAAATCAACCATTTTTTAAGATATAAACAAAAGAACAAATTTTCAGAAACAAAAACTGCTCCGGAATCTTTGTATTAAGGCCAAATACATAAAAAAATCTTTTTCATTTTCCAATTGTTTAATACCTCATTTTGAATTTTAAATTTAATTTTTTTTAATGGCAAACCTTTTGAAACAAGATGGCGAATGAAGCTGGCCATCGAACTCGGTCGAGACATTGGTATGTACTATGTACAGACCAAGTTACATCCAAATAGGTTCATAATTACGCCTGTTATCGCGTGACAAAAATCAGGTCGTTTTAAAATGTCAGCCACAAGAGAAATTCAAAATGCTATTACTCAGCCATTTTTTTTTAGATATAGACGAAAGAAAAACTGTTCCGGAATCTTTGTATTAAGGTCAAACACATACAAAAAAAATCTTTTTCACTTTCCAATTTTTTGGTATCTCATTTAAATTTTTTTATTTTTTAATTTTTTTAAATGGCCGCCATTTTGAAACAAGATGGCGGATGAAGCCGGCCAACGAACTCGGTCGAGATATTTGTATGTACTATGTACACCAAGGTACATTCAAGTCGGTTCATAAATACGCCTGTTATTACGTTAGAAACATCAGGACTTTTCAAAATGTCAGCCACTCTAGAAATTCAAAATGCTATAACTCAGCCATTTTTTAAGATATAGACGAAACAAAAACTGCTCCGAAATCTTTGTATAAAGGTCAAATACATAAGAAAAAATATTTTTCCATTTTCAATTTTTTGGTACCACACTTCAAATTTTAAATTTTTAAAAAAATTTTAAATGGCCGCCATTTTGAAACAAAATGGCGGATGAAGCTGGCCAACGAACTCGGTCGAGAGATTGGTATGTACTATGCACACACTGAATTACATCCAAATCGGTTCATAAATACGCCTTTTATCGCGTGACAAAATTAAGGACGTTTCAAAATGTCAGCCACGCTAGAAATTCAAAATGCTATAACTCAGCCATTTTTTAAGATATAGACGAAACAAAAACTGCTCCGAAATCTTTGTATAAAGGTCAAATACATAAGAAAAAATATTTTTCCATTTTCAATTTTTTGGTACCACATTTCAAATTTTAAATTTTTAAAAAAAATTTAAATGGCCGCCATTTTGAAACAAAATGGCGGATGAAGCTGGCCAACGAACTCGGTCGAGAGATTGGTATGTACTATGTACACACTGAATTACATCGAAATCGGTTCATAAATACGCCTTTTATCGCGTGACAAAATTCAGGACGTTTCAAAATGTCAGCCACGCTAGAAATTCAAAATGCTATAACTGAGCCATTTTTTAAGATATAGACGAAACAAAAACTGCTCCGGAATCTTTGTATAAAGGTCAAATACATAAGAAAAAAATATTTTTCCATTTTTAATTTTTTGGTACCACATTTCAAGTTTTAAAAATTTTTAAAAATTTTTAATGGCCGCCATTTTGAAACAAAACGGCGGATGAAGCTGGCCAACGAACTCGGTCGAGAGATTGGTATGTACTATATACACACTGAATTACATCCAAATCGGTTCATAAATACGCCTTTTATCGCGTGACAAAATTCAGGACGTTTCAAAATGTCAGCCACGCTAGAAATTTAAAATGCTATAACTCAGCCATTTTTTAAGATATAGACGAAACAAAAACTGCTCCGGAATCTTTGTATAAAGGTAAAATACATAAGAAAAAAATATTTTTCCATTTTTAATTTTTTGGTACCAAATTTCAAGTTTTAAAATTTTTTAAAAATTTTAAATGGCCGCCATTTTGAAACAAAACGGCGGATGAAGCTGGCCAACGAACTCGGTCGAGACATTGGTATGTACTATGTACACACCGAATTTCATCGAAATCGGTTCATAATTACGGGAGTTACAGTGTGACATAGGTCAGATATATATATATATATATATATATATATATATATATATATCAATTTTGAACGGAGGGTGGTTTCGGGGTCTGGGGGTCATGATCGATGAAAATATACCAAAATTTTTTGAAATCGCTTTCCTCCGAACGGCTGCAATAGGTAGCTTTTTTGTAAAGAAAGCTACCTAAAAGTAGAAGTTAACCCGACCCACAGCAAAAAATAGAAATCAACCAGACCCAAACGCGACCCACAGCAAAAAAATATAAATTAATCCAACCAGCAGCAAAAAATAGAAGTCAACCGGACCCAAACCCGACCCACAGCAAAAAGTAGAAGTAACACGACCCTCAGTGAAAAAATTAGCCCCGAACGGCGCATCAGATTGGAGTTTCCAAATTTCTAAAATCGCCCCCCCCCCCCCTTTGAGGACTCTCCAGGTCCGCCCTTGCGGGCACCCCCCGCTTCCGCAGACTCAAGCACAGTTATTTTAAAAAATCGAAATCTACAAAAGAAAAAAGAAGAATTGAAAGCAGAGTTCAATTAGTTTAGCAAATTAGTTTAGTTCAAAAAACTAACACCCAAAGTTTTGAAATGTGATAAAAAATGAAACCCTCGTTCTTTTTTTCTTTCTTTCTTTTCTTTTTAAAGAAAATTATGTTGTTTATCTTTTTTAAAACTAGAACATTTACAAGAATCTGTATTAGTCTAGAGTAGATTTAAGACGATTTATAAAAATATTCGATTTATAAAAATTAACATTTCAAGCCTTTAAATTAAAATAGAAACATAATCGTGTTAAAACGAAATTAATTGTTATAAAGTCTAGAAGAGAAAAGACTTTGTTCGTTTTGCTTAAGTACTATTGTCCATTAAAAAATATCTACATATTTTTCGAATTCGAAAGTTTCGATTGTTCTAATGTTCTAATTCGAAAATTTTTATACGATTTTTAGAGTCTCTTCTCGTTTCGCAGCGTTCTTTTGAAAGTAGGAAAAGGAACCCGGTTTCAATCTTTTAGCCCAGTGCAATAAATTTTGACCGAATTCGCGATTTTATTCTGCGATCATTTCATGATATTTACGATTTTTTCCCAAAATCGTTCGACGAAATTCACGTCTTTCTAGGCGATTTTATGTCGAAATCTGCACTTTTCACCGCTAAACAGGTGACAAAACAAAAAGGTGGCTTTATAATTCCACTTTGACGTCTTTTGTTTCTTGGAAATTTTTTTTTAAAGCCGTTCCTTCCATTGCATGTTTTTGCAATTTCATGAGAAATTAACGCAAGTTCTTAACGAACTAGAAATTATTTGTCTCTTTGCTTTCGTAGTTTAAAGTCTAGAGAGAAGCAAAAAAATTTGAAAGGGAATGCAGCTGTGAAACAATAATTCTAAAATGCGATTAGCCGGGGTAAAGGGGATGGGGGGGAGGGTACACTAAACCTGCCTCATTTGAAAATGAAAAACAAGTAATATAAAAATTTTGTTTTTAAAGTCAATTCCTACTTAGGCCATCAAAGAAAAATTTAATATAATCAAGCTAATATGAGTTTTTGTTGCATTAAAATATCTCAATTTGTTGATTTTCTATAAGCAAGTAGGTTTACAATGGAACTCTATGGGAATTTGGCAAAATATTACAGATATCGCCAAGTTGGCGTCACTTTTGGCGACTCATTTTGGCCGCCAAATTTGGCGATATATCGCCAAGTTGGCGACAAACTTGGCGGTATTTGGCGACAGAACAGGGTCCCCCCCTCCTATGGTAACCCTTATTGAAAATACTTTCATTGAAATTCAATAACCAATGGCGGCCATTTTGTTTCCCATGCAAAACTAAAATTAATTAATTAAAATTTAATTAATTAATTAATATTTGAAAAAAACTTTATTAACATCAATTGTCATCCAGTACAAGTTTAAAAAAATTTATTTCAACCTGATAGGATGAATAATGAGTATTTTATTAACGATTGAAAATTTGTACAAGATAAATATATAAATATATAAATAAATATAGGGAGAGTGTGAGCTAATAGTAGGAATTGAATGAATAATAGCACAGAAAATTCAAATTAATCTGGAGGTTGGTTGATTGGTTGAATTTCGTGTTTCGCGGCCATTTTTTGACATTCGTAAAAAGAATATGGTTGCTGTCTTTCAAGTCAATATAGTAATTTTTTTCCTCTGAAAATTTTTATACGATTTTTAGAGTCTCTTCTCGTTTCGCAGCGTTCTTTTGAAAGTAGGAAAAGGAACCCGGTTTCAATCTTTTAGCCCAGTGCAGTAAATTTTGACCGAATTCGCAATTTTATTCTGCGATCATTTCATGATATTTACGATTTTTTCCCAAAATCGTTTGACGAAATTCACGTCTTTCTACGCGATTTTTTGTCGAAATTGCACTTTTCACCGCTAACCTTTGACAAAATTCGTGTTTTTTACCACAATCCTTTGACGAAATCTGCATTTTTTACCGCGATATTTTGACGAAATTGGCATTTTTTTAGCACTATCCTTCGATGAAATTCGCTTTTTCTTTCCGCAATCTGTTGACAAAATTCGCGCTTTCTTTCTACGATCCTTTGATGAAATTCTCGTTTTTACCGCGATCCTTTGATGAAATTTATTTTCTGTTGCGACTGATTGACGAAAGTGATTTTTTTACATTTGTCAAAATTCGCGATAGTATTGCTCGACCGATCGGGAAAATTCCCGAGATTTTTCCGTATCAATTAACAAAATTCTCTACTCTTTTCCGCGACATTTTGACGAAATTTGCAAAAATTTTTCATCAATCGTTTATCGAAATTCATAATTCTTTTGCGCAATCTTTTGACGAAACTGGCGATTACTTTTTGCACTCTTTTATCGAAATTCCCGATATTTTTCCAGGATCGTTTGAAGAAATTCTCAAGTTTTTCCGCGACCGATTCACGAATTGATTTTAAGAAATGGCATAAAAGAAATAAAAATCACGGGCTTCAAATTTTTTTTAAAATACTCACTGAAGAATCACAGGTCTGTGAAGCATTTGGAGGGGGGAAATACTGCACAGCATTTTTTAATTATGCGAGACTTTCCTTTTCTGTGCACAAATCGCGCGATCCCGCAAGTTATTTCAAAGCCTGTACCTCAAAGAAAACTTCATTACTAGAGGAAATTCGTTGTTTGGTTTTTTTAAACGAACGTAGAATGAAACAAATCTAGGATTAGGTGGGGGGGGGGGTGCCTTCAGAAACGTACTCTCGAGCAAGCTACGCCCTCTTCTGTCTCGAAACAAGCAAATCTTGAATTATTGCGCTTTTTATTTCGAGCAAAATTAAATTTTCAGCTTTCTTATAAGAACTAATTTGACATTATTCCAATTCGAATTCAATCACGGCAATTGCAAAAATTACCAGAGAATTTTTTCTGTTTAAAAAAAAGTCAAAAAATCGCCTCAAAGCACGAAAACACCCGCTAAAAATCGCATTAAAAATTCGGAAAAGAATAAAAAAAAACACAGGGAACGAAATTAACTATTTGGGTAAAAGATTTAAACCGGATTCCTTTTAGGAATGTCGAAAAGAAAATCATCGCGAAATGCGAAAAAAATCCTCTAAAAATAACATTAAAAAATTGTTAAAAATGGAAAAATCGCTGTAAGAATCTCGAAAACACTTTATTGAAAAGAAGACAAAGTTTACTGGATAAAATATTGAAATAGGATTCTTTTTTACTAATTTGAAAAAATTGCCGCAAAATGCGAAAAAATTCGCATAAAAATTAATTGAAAAATTCCAGAAATTGTCTTCGATATGCACGAGTTCAGGCATACAGATCCTGTCAAATCTCACGGCTGTGCGGGCTGCATTGTTTTTTTTAGAGTTCAGCGCGCGCGCGCGTACACACACACAGAGACTGACAAGTACCTATCTTTATTATTACTAGGGGATCGTACACGGGCTTCCCGGGTTAAAGAATATAGGTGAAAACATTTTTTAAATTGAAAACTAATAATTTTTTATGTGCAATAAATTTTTTAGATTGACCACTTACATTAAAAAAGCAATTTTCATATGGAAAATACGAATTATACAATCTAATAATTTTTTGAAATTTATCAAAAGCGATATTTTTTATAAAATGACATCATTTGCATCCGCTAAAGCAATTCACTTTTATAATCCAGTCTTAAATTTCGTCTATAAAAAAGTGTGCCTATGACGTCATTACCACGGAATAACAGACAATATTCTTGACATAGCCCATATTTAAATTTCAACTTTTTTTTAAGGTTTTATGTGAAAATGGCAACAAAAAGATACAGTATCTCCTATTTTCCGTTTACTTTCAATGACTTTTAATAGAAATGAGGTACTTTTGCTGCCACAATAAGAAAAATGGTATTAAAAACTACAAAAAAATTAATATCTCAAAAATAAATTGAGATACAGCTTTCAAACAAATTGCATTTAAAAGATAATTTTTTTCCTTATACGATGGTGTAAAAATTTAAAATGTGCGATGTTTAGAAGTTTAAAAATTTGCAGTAGAGAAAATTGCAAAACCAAAATTTTATTTCAAATTTCAAAGTGTTGCCATTCGCAAAATGACGTATGCGTTACGCACAGATATGTTTGTCCTTTATAATATAGATTCAAAGTGTTGCCATTCGCAAAATGACGTATGCGTTACGCACAGATATGTTTGTCCTTTATAATATAGATAGTCGCATCATGATAGTATAATTTGTATCATCTTGATAAAATTTAGTGTATATTATCATGACCTGTTTTACCTAATATATTCGACACATTCTGGAGTAAAAATATGAATTATCGTAATTTCCGGCCTCTAATCCGCGGATCAAACAATTGTGTTCGGACCCAGAAATCTTGTTTCATAAAACGTAGCTTGTTAAATCGCGATAAATATTTAACTTCAATAATGAAATAAAATTTCTGGGGTCGAAACATGATTGTTTGATCCGCGGATTATAGGCCGGAAATTACGGTATTAATGAATATTATAATTATTTATAATATTATAATAATTATTTATATAGGCTTTCCTCCAAAATCCCTTGTGTCCCTCCGGTGATCCCTTAGAAGTGATGGAGTCACATTCTGAAAAACTTTCGTGCGTAATGTACTGGTGTACCGCATGTATTATCTGAGATTTATCATCCGGCAAAATTTCATTTCCCTGTGCCTATAGAAGTTTCCAGCATGGTTAAAGGCCTTTTTTAATCTTTATAAGAAGTTGGGGTGGAAAAAGGTTTTACACTTGTGATCACACTTAGTCACTGTCTTATCTCACTGCTGCAAGAACGTTTACATATCTTTTTTTTTACCATTAGATCTAGTTTTAATATTTTGAACTCCTTCTCATCCCTCCTCACATAAACAAAAATCGCGTTTGAGCCCTTTTGAAAAGAAATACCACACAGGTATACCTTCTAAGATAAAAACCTGTCTAAAACGGAAACTCGACCCGTTTCCTGGATTTCCGTTTTAGAAGGTTTTACTATTTAAGATATTGTTTGCATCCAACATGTTCAGGTTAAAAAGTCTGGGCACCCCCCCGTTCAAAAGGCTGGTTACGCCTATGCTCACTTAAGATCAGCACAGATACTTACAATATAAACAAAGCGTAAACGGTATTGCAAGTGCCTCGCGACCTTACGACAGCTAGATAGCTGTTAAAATACGAAGTTACGATCGATCGCAGGAACGCCCATCTTATCCTACGATCAAGCGTAAGATTTGAGATTGGGAGACACCGCAATACCAGCCTAAGTATTAAAGTATGCATGAAAAATGAATATCTTTTAACAAAATGATTTTAATTATTAATCTATAATTTTATTTTTCCTTAAAATGCTTCATTTATTTTCTTTCATTAAAATTGTACCAGAAAAATAGTGATTTAACCTTAAAAGTTAATAGCAGTGTTTTTTTAGGTAAAAAAAAAAAGCAAAAAGAGAATGGGGTTGGAGTGACAGACTGTCAATATTTTTTTCCCTTTTGGCACTAGGGAGAGGGACAGAGCACCAGGCACCAACTAACTGACGAGTTCTTTTTGACGAATTAATCTTTTTTTCAATGTTTTCTCGGTTAATCAAATGGACTTTACCCACGAATGGCAACAAGCACGCCTCTGCGCTCTGCGGGAATTTTCCCTCCGAAAAAGACTGTTTATTAGACGAAGGGGAAGCAATGTTAAAATGTTCCCCACACCTATTGGTGTTTTTCTGCTGTTTACCCGTTGCCGACGTCACATGGGTAAAGTCCGAGGCTAACGAGAGAAACAGGCTACCGCAGTGCATTCCACGTATTTTTTTTTTACAGACCGCTGGAGTCACGTGATGCTCGGATGCACCAATAAAGGTGTGCGAAAAGAGCAGGGCCGGCCCAAGGCGTGTGCGAAGTGTGCCACCACACGGGGCGCCGAGCCAATGAAAGGGCGCTTATAAGAGCACCGATAAAAATTATTTTATATTCTGCGGGTTTTTTTCGTTTACATTTTCTATAGCTAGGCTGGGACCAGCTCGAGAAAGGATTTTTCGTTCTGTTTAAAAAAGAATTCACGAGCGGCGAATTTTCGCATGCAGACATCGGCTTCTGTTCTTTATCTGAATGGAATTACTGAGAAAAGAAACAGAATCACGAACCCCAGGAACCACCAGATTCAAATCTGCTTCCCTTCCGGGATGCTAATCAATTTCGACTTTGACAGATTCATGGTGAATTCTATCACTTCCGGCTATTTAAGCGCATGATTCTAGAGTACTCTTATCCCACAGGAAATCGGAGACTGCCCCCAGATGACAGGTAAAAAGAAACCGTTAGCAGCTTAAAAGGGCAGAAATTTTAAAATAAAAAACAGACGTCTTTGAAAAAGTTTTTCTTCTAGCAGTGTCTACTGGATGTGAGCTTATCTTCTTCTGTAAATAGTCAGTAGCGTTACTTAGAGTCAGAAATTTTGCCGAAAATGAAAAAAGGGCATGTAACGAAAAATATATAGGCAAAAAATTCTTATTAAAATAACCGCAGTATCGAGACAAACCAATTCGTCGTTCACTAATTATTTTATTAAACTGCTGTAAATTGAATATTTAATTGGTAAAAATGAATCAAACCAAACAGTTTTCAAGTAGCTTGATTCATTTATTTATTTTGCTTAAATGAGTAACTTTCATGCAAATGTGAAACATAGTAGAATATTTAAAGTTATAAAGCATGCTCATAGTATTTCAAAGTTGTCAGTTCTTGAAATTACGAAGCACGCTTCGCCCTAAACTCAGAGCGGCGGAACAAGGGCCTATATGGCGCCCTGGTGCGTGAGGCAAAGATTCAGATGAGTCCCACTACAACATGCTTTTAGCCACAATTTGTACTTATTAAAAAAACGATTTTGGGGTTTGAGGTGGGGGTGTGGGTATTTTAGAGTTGAGAGCCTGGGCAGCTGCCTCTTTTGTCCTTGCGATAATCAGGCTCTGACCAGTGTTTCTTTCAGGCACATATCATGGAAGGTAGTGCTTCTCCGGCGCAAGCCCCCCTCCCCCCTACTAGGGAAAATTTTCGAGCAACAGTACAATTCTTTTAGTGTTTAATTATTCCAATATTTATCGTTTTAAACGGAGAGGAGGAGGGCGGTCGGAGCTCTATTCAGGAGTTTGGAAGAGATAGGGCGAACTCGAAAAATCGACTTTTTGTCGTTTTTTCCGCGTCAGGTAGATGTAAGTAATAGAGATCTGCACTGCCCGGCCTGAGGCCCGAAACCCGAGCCTGGCCCGCGGGCCATACTTTTTTCTTAAGGGCCGGGCCTAGTGACTACGATTTACGGGCCGGGCTCAGGCCTTACTTTTTTCCGGAAGAATCGGCCGGGTCGGGCTGGGCCTAACTTATTTTTTCTGTACAGAGCCGGGACTGGTTTATTTTCTAGTCTTCACGGACAAAAATTTTCAGTCCTAGTTTTGAGCCAGGCCGTATGGAAATCATTGTCTCGGCGTGACCTGTTTGTGCAAAGGTCAGTAAAATTAAACCTGGCCCAAAGATTTTTGCAAAATATGCATACATTTTTGAATCGCCATTATTCTACAATTAGACATTAACATTTATTCTTTTTAAAGAATAGTAAATTTCTACGCTAATTAAAATATAGCTAAATAAAAATATAGTAAAACGAGGAAAAAGGAACCTGCCTATGATGAAATCCTGTTTTAAACTGAAAAACGTGTTGATCCATGCAAAATTTATATATTAATACGTAAGAAAAAAAAATATAATACATTTACATTTGCTAAGAAGGGAACTTGTCTATAGCGCATTTTTTTTTTCTTTTCTATGTAATTGAGTCTTAGAAGATTTTACTGTATAGCATTTTTCAGATTTTTAACAATTCGATGCATGGAATATGGATTAAAAATATTAATGATAACTGAAACATTTACATAGAAGAAATAGCGATTCATTAAAAAAACAACTATCGCAGCCTGCGGCACTTATAAAAATATAAAAATGAGCGATTATATTAAAATGAAGTTTAGGAACATGAAAAAAAAAGTTAAGATAAATATTTTTGGTCAGAACTCCTCGTTAGAGTACAATTTTTAACCAAATCGACGTAAAGATCAATGTTTTGTAGCAATTCACTCGGGTTTAGATTTTAACTTTTTTCCGGGCCGGGCTCGGGCCAAACTTTTAGCTGTTATACCGGGTCGGGCCAATAATTTCTTTTCTACGGGCCAGGCCGGGCCGGGCTCAAGTCGAACTTTAACTTTTCTACTGGGCCGGGCCGAAATTTTTTTCTATGAGTCGAGCCGGGCCCGGCCCTGGAAATTTCGGCCCGTCAGACCTCTAGTAGGCAATACGTAAGTAAGTCGTTTTGCCCTGGTTTGCCCTTAGTATGCTCACAGTATCGAGCTAAAATGAATAGTACCCTATTCTATAACACTTCTTGCAAAATTTGAGCTTGATTTTCCAACACCCCAATTTCGAGATTCGCCCTTTCTCTTCCAAGGTCCTGAATTGACGGAAAGAGATTAAACTATTTCTATTTTTGCTACAGGTACACATTTGTTCCAAAATCTTCCCACTTCAGGGTTTTCGTTCAGCCAGCGCCCATGCATATTTTTTGAATTTATGTATTACCCCAGTTTTCCGAAACGTGGCCTGAAAGGAACACTGAGCGGAAAGCCAGTAAAAAATAACGTCATAAAAATATATAATTGCGCTATAATGATGCACTGTTTCATTCATCATTAGGGATTATTTATTAGTGGAATATAGTCTTTGGCCCATTACACAATAAATATTTCGCAATACTGAAATTAAAATAAACTGAAATTTTAAGCAAATATTGTTAATTTAAAAATAAAAATTGCTGGAAATTTAACTAAAATGAAAAAAAAAAAAAAAGTCTTCTTTTGAATCAGATTATGTATTTGATGCTGATTGAAAGGTTGTCTAAACCGAAAGGGAATCTATTCAATATTACAGAGATTCTTCATTATTTTGTGAAATAATTTGCAACTAAGTACTGGAAGAACGAAATCTGCTTAGGGGTAAGGTTTCTTTGGGATAATATTGTTCTAAGCCTTTTTATTATATATACCGACTTATGCCCAAGCGCAATTTTTCTCTTAGTGATTTATTATTTAAAATTAAGCGAAAAAAGTAAATTTTACCCCCACCCTTTCTTTTAAATCATCTACGATGGTGAATTTTCTTTTCAAAAGGGTGGCTCAAAGGCCGTTCCTTGCACCCCCCCCCCCTCCCCTCCCTCCCACCAGCGCTCACTTTATTACTTGTAAATCTACTAAACAGAAGTTGATAGTAAGATGGCTTTACTTTGATTTCTCATTAACAGGAGCAAAGAGCTCTATGAATAAGTCAACATAGGTTTGGCAATGCAGAATTGTGAAACTGGAGCCTATTAAAAAAAAAAAAAAATAATTTATCTGCATATAAATTTTATTTTGTAATCGTCCTGAAAAAAATCTTTCATTTAATACATTTATCGTTAAATAACTTTTTTCCCTTTAGTGTCCGATATGTTGATTTTTTTATGATGTCCTACACCTATGATTTTATAATGACACTTTCTTTATCCAATTTCAGTGCAGCGCTAAAACGTAAATTCGGAATACTTAAGATTTTCTTTGGAATTGTTTGTCTAATTCTGCGTGGGCATCAGTAGAACGAAATCCCGGAAACTTTTTTTTTCGGGGGGTGGGGGGGGGACATCTTTGTTAATCGTATTCCTTATTATTATAAATACAACTCTTATTCTCAACCATAGTTTTTTCTTAGTGTTTAATTATTTTAGGTTACTTAAAGAAAATAAATTTTAGTAAGTTTTTTTTTGGTAAATATCATCACAGAGATTAAAAACCATTAAAAAAATGAAAATAAAGAATAAGAATATTTGTGTTTCCGGAATTAGCTGAAGAGAAAACTGGGTTTTTCCAGTTTTTCGAAAGTTTTCGCCATGAAAAGCTAGCCCTTTACGAAAATCGATATTTAAATATGAAATTTATTCGTACTTTTTATGTACTAAATAACCAGACAAGATTACAGTTTTCATCTTTCATAGTTGCTATTAACTAGTAGTTCTACTTCCTTATTTTGTAGTATTCCAAATAGTATTCTTCTAAAAAAGTTTTTTATTTTAATTAATTAGCTTATTATTGTTATTTTCGTTCACTACCATGTAGTGTGGCCTTGAGTTTTACTTTTGTATCGTAATGTCACACATTAAGACTGATAATTACTACAAAATTAGAATTTTTCTGATTTTACAATTTACCAAATACAAACTCAAAGATGGGATTAAATCTAGAACCTTTTATCTGTTTTTGAAACACTTTAAATCAATATCATAAATAATTAGTAATAGTATGTAAAAAAGGTATGAATATTTATAAAAATTAAGACCATAAGTCAAGCAATTTTTCTTGTGTGTGTGTGTGGGGGGTGATGAAGATGTCTTGCACAGGTGGTTCATTTTTGCTTAGGTTCCATACTGAATACAAGGCTGAAAAATTGACTGTTACTTATTTTAAAAGGAAGGCAAGAAACTGCTAAGGTAGAAATTATCTAAAGGTCTTTATTGTCCATCGGGATCGTTTCGAACATAGCCGAAATCACACGGCTAAGGCCAATGTTGGAGAAGGGAGCAGAAAGTTACATTTTTTACGTTCACAGAATCAGATCTTAGAAGGAAGTCACAATTACATTTTCTCGAAAATGCTCGAGTGTTAGCAAGCGTACATACACAATTTCGCCAAATACATATACTATATGGCGAGATTAAAGAGAGAGAGAGACATGTGGTCAAAGTACAATAATTGAAATTGAATGGGGAATGTAAAAGAGTAATAAGAAATATTTAACGCCAACGGATTACATGGGAATTATAGCTCATAAACCGCAAAAGAACATTCGACAGGGTTTGCCAAAGTTCTCATGGGACTGAAACGCCAGCTAAAGAACGTTAACAAAATAAAACAAATTAAAGACAGGGTTAATAACTGAACAGACTGATATCTCTTACATCTGGACCAACGGATAAAAAGGTAGAAGTAATATGTCTGACTAATTTCTGCATATCATCAAAACTAAGGCAGAATGATGAAAATTAGAATCCAGTTGCTATGCGAAAAGAGGAATTTATTTCTTTTCTTTTAAATGCAGTGCGCTGCGGTTAAAATATTAAATAGACTGAGAATTGAATGCATAATTTATGAAGGGAAAAGGGCGCTAAAAACAGATTGAATCCGAATGCAGACAGATATTTAAATTTAAGAATTTAAAAAAAAAATGTAATTTTAAAGGGGGGGAGAAAAAAGGTCTTAATATTAATATGTGAAGGTAAGCGCCTTCACGGGGGGGGGGGGGGGCAGGCACCCCGATGGATGCTCGCACGGGTGCCAAAATGTCCTTGGGCCGGCCCTAGAAAAGAGCATCATGTCACTATAGCGGTCTGCGAGGCTAACGAGAAAGACAGGCTACCGCGGTGGATCCGATTCTTCTTTTTTTACAGACCGCTAGAGTCACGTGATGCTCTTTTCGCACACCTTCATTGGTGCATTCGAGCATCCAGCGGTCTGTAACAAAAAGAAGAATCGGACACACCGCGGTAGTCTGTCTTTTTCGTTAGCCTCGAGCGGTCTGTAAAAAAAGACACGTGGGATGCACCTCGGTAGTCCAAAGACGTTTAAGAGGACAGTGGAGGTTAAAATCCTTAAAAATAATTTTATTTATTTTTGTAAATTTCACCTTAAATATTATTCAAGGGTACATATACATTATATGCATTATGGCATGCATTCATGACAAAAAAATTATTTTTGAGAAAAAAAGGGAATTTTATACGTCGTCTTAGAAATCTTCGAAGTGCCCCCTGCGCATTCCATATCAATGAAAATCCCCAATATTTTTTATAAAAGTTTGGTTTATATATAGAAATAAAATAGAGCATCGAATTTTATATATTTAAATTTAAAGGTTAAAAAAAAAAATTGAAAAAATTTGAAATTTTTTCGAAATTTTGAATTTTTATTTTTACCTTTAAATTCAAATATATAAAATTCAATGCTCTATTTTATTTATACATATAAACCAAACTTTTATAAAAAATATTGGGGATTATCATTGATATGGGATGCGCAGGAGGCATTTCGAAGATTTCTGAGACGACGCGTAAAATTCCATTTTTTTCTCAAAAATATATATATTTTTTTGATAAATGCATGCCATAATGCATATAATGTACCCTTGATTAATATTTAAGGTGAAATTTACAAAAATAAAAAAAATTATTTTTAAGGATTTTAAACTCCACTGTCCCCTTAAGATACATCGACCGGCAAACTGTCAGTTTAACTGAGGATTTTTGATCATAGCTGTTGTACGGCTGTATATATGTTTTATATTTTAATTTACCTAAGAAAATGCTTTTATCAGCGTATTTTTTTATTGCGGATCATTAAGTATTAGTCTACCCTATTTCATTTAGGCCTTTAAAAAAATACTTCATTATTCATCAGTTTTTTTGTTTTGTTTTTTTTCGTTTAGCAAGTAAATATTTCAATAAATATCCTCCAAGGATAAAAATATAGTGTTACTTTCGTTAATACGCATTTTTTTAATTACCCTTTTGCATAAAAATTAGTTTAAAAAAACGTAGATGTCTTTGCAAGTAATTTAAAATTTTGTAAATTATGTTACAGTTGCTAAATTTAATCTAAACTTCCCTATCAGTTACTTTTGTAGGTCAAACTTAAAAAAAGTGGAATTATAATCTTTAACAATCTACATATAAATTTCGCCTTTCTTTCGGTTTGTGAGGCATGATAATATCAGATACTCTTTTTCAAATACACCATCCATAAAATTATTAATAAATCGCCTTATTTAACTTTATTTTTGAAAATTCAATATTTATAACGCATATTTAGGTATAAAAAATAGTCTTCTTTCCTGTGTCTGAGATGTATCTTAAAAGTCTTTGCGGTAGCCTGTTTTTTTTTTTTCGTGAGCCTCGGGTAAAATCCATTTTACTACTCGTATGTAGGGCTGGGCGATATATCGATAAAACCGATAAAATCGATATAAATTATAAATCGTGATAACGATATCAAAAATCCTATACAACGGTACATCACGATTATCGTAATCGTGATGTAAACCGCGATTATCGTTATCGTGATGTAAACCACGATTATCATACTTTTTCATTAAACTGCAATCGGCGCTTTTTCAACTTCGAGTACTCAAAATTCTACCATTCTAAACCGCAGGTTATTACGATGATCATGATACTAACGGAGTAGTTTCTGCCTGCCTAAACCATGATGATTCCTGCCCAAACCATGATGACATTAAATACCGAATAATCGGTTTCGATCATCATGATACGTCTCACCCTAAACCATGATCACTCCTCAAGATTCTCCCAGCTTCAACCGTGATATTAACCGAACCCTCAGTTTTCGATAAGCATGATACTATCATGGTATTATCATGGCATCACCATGGTATTACGCTGTGATTTCTCTCAGCCTAAACGGTTTTTCAAAAGGGGAAAAAGTGATAGTTTCGGTGTTCAGATGACGGGCGATAAATATGATACAGCTGGTTTTTCTCATGCAGTTGCCGACAGCAAATGATATTGTTTTTCTTTTTTATTTATTTTTTCTTTTTTTTTTTTATCTAGTATTTAAATTGGACAAATGAAATAATACTTCCATAGCAATAATATACATATTATTAATATATTATATATATTAATGTTTATTCCAGGTTCTTTTTTTATGCAGATATTTTTACTTCTCTGAAGCTCGTTTTTTTTTTTTTTTTTTTTTTTTTTTTTTTTTTTTTTTTTTTTTTTTCACCTGGTAGTTTCTTTTAAAAATTGACATATGTGAGTATTTGGTATTTACTGCCTCTGTCATTGTTTGTTTGTGGGGAGTGGGGGAGAATATTTAGATGTCAATATTTATTTAATGTCACTAGAATTCAAAATAACAAACAGGGCAGAAAAATTAAGCAGTTAAAGTTTGTGTACTGACAATTAGTGATGGGCGATAACGAGACGTTTTTCTCGATTTTCTCGATTGTATGGACATCTCGATATTTTTCGATTGTGTAAATTTTTGACTCCAGTTTGCAAATTTGTTTTATAAATTATATATTATATATTATATACGTCATACATTTATCAAGAATCGTCTGCGGATGAACTGGAATGAGTCGATGTTAATAAAGACTAGGTGACTTCGACCGCTAGCGGGCCCCTCCTTTAATCAGGGCTTCTAATTTATACGTAATCTTGTAATATGAAATCACGAACAGGTTACCCGCTATATACGGCACTGATATATGATAGCAGGTGGGTGTGGTGTGCACGCACTACAAAATCTTGTAAAAAATATAATATCGAAACGAATGAACCTCGGACCAGATCTCTTGGGGGAGGGGTCAAAGCGAGCGGAGAGGCACAGCAGCTGCATAATATGATTAAGTCGTCACAGGTCTTTAGGCCTTTCCAACCATATGTCACATGAGAAGTCTGGATCTGAATTTATAAAAATGCCCTCCCCGTGGAGGCAAAGGGGGGAGGGGTGCGGGAGGTGGATAACATGAGTAAGTGGTCATAAGCCTTTCCAACAATATGTCACATGAGGGGTCTCGGCTAAATTTAGAAAAACACCACCGTGTGTGCAAAATGTGGGGGCGGACACCGGAGGAGCATAACATCAATAAGTAATGACAGACCTTTCCAACGATATCTCACATGAGGGTTCTTGGCTAAATTTGAAAAAGTGTCCCCGGGGACGGGCAAATAACCAATTTATATGTTTAGAAAGTCTTGAACACGATTTGACTACTTTTTAAAAACTTTGTCTGTCTCTTTGTAACACAAATTTTGTAGGCGCTCTATCTCAAGAACTAATGCACGGAATTTAACAAAATTTTAGATTCGTTTATATCTTGTTATAAATTAGTGTAAATTACTTGACAGGTAGGTAGATTTTTTACGATATCCGCAATAACGTTATCTCAAAAACTAATGCACGGATTTTTGTCAAATTTCAAATTGTTATACCTTGTAAATTGGTGCTGATTAGTTCTTGGTGTAAATGGCCCAACAAGCGGAGCTACTATGCTGAGTTTTCACGATTTTCGCAATAGCCCTGTCTGAAGAACTAATGCGCTGATATTTGTCAAACTTCAGATTCAGTTAGACTTAGACGTAGACATAAATTTTACTGATTAGTGTTTATTGTTTATAGCCCATAAGTGGCGCTGTTATGCTGTATTTTTCAAAATTTCCGCTATAGCTTTTTCTCAAGAATTATCGCACGTATTTTCATAACATTTGAAATTCAGACAGACGTTGACAAAACTTGTTGCTGATTAAGTGTTAGTGTTAATCGTCCAATAGGTGGCGCTGCTATGCTGCATTTTCCACAATTTTAGCGATATCTGTATCTCAAAAACTAATGCACGAATTTTAATCAAACACCTTATTCTGTTACGGTTTCACATAAGTAGATCCTTCTAATACTATGTTCACACTACGATACTTTAAGATATCTTAGGCCGCCGAACTCTCTTAATTTTGAGGTGGTACCCTCCCGGAATTGGAAACCTGTTCACATGGAAAAACTCACTTAAGATAACTCAGTGAACGTCACTGTGTTGTTTGCGCATGCGCTTACGATAAAACCGCCCGCAACACCCAATCAGTTAATGCGAAGCTTTACAGCCAGCGAGAGTGAATGGTTGTGACTGTCTCTAGCCCGAAGAAAGTTGAAACTCTCTCAGAGAGTTTGTGGAACTCCCTCAGAGAGTTCGGAGGTTTAAGAGAGTTCCGATAACGCAGTGTGAACAGGGTATTAGGCTTGGGTGTATACTGTCCAACACGTATTGCTTTTATGATTTTTAGATTAGGAATTTTGGTTACAGACATCTAATAAGGTTGGTGCTGAAATTCAATGATTTGTTTGAAAGATGCGATGCTTATATTTCCTTTTAAATGCATACAATTTAGTGCACCTATATCTTTAGAATATTCATGATGGGCATAGATTGTTATTTAATTTTGCCTCTGTGATTCCGAATTTTGAAGTAATAACACGTAGAAATAGAAGAAATTGTTGCCATTGACACATCCTACTAGTTTCTTTTAGCAATTATTTATTTAGATTTGCTTATTTATACATAGTTTTTTATTAATCTATTTGAGAATGATATAGGGGAGATGGGGCACATGTGAACAGGGGGCAGATGTGAACATCGCAATTTTTCAATAGTTATTATAAGTTTTTTTATTTGAAAAAAATTACTAAAGATGACAGCACCTGTAGACATATGGTAAACATTTTTTGAATCTTTTTGACATTTTGTTTGTCCTCTGTAACCAAAACACTGTTTTTAGATCTCAAAAGTAAAATCTTTGTTCCAAGTAGATAAGCGTATAACTTTATTTATTTATTCATTTATTTGAATTTGAGTGTTTTAACATATACTATGAATACTAATAAATATTTTGATAAAGTTCTTTTTTCTTCTAAAATTGAGACATGTTAATGATTTATCAATTTAACAGAAGCAGCAATGTGGGGCACATGTGAACAGATAAGTTGGGGCAGATGTGAACAGTACATAAGTGCCCCAATAATCATTCTGTGATTCTGTTCCTTTCAGTTAACTTAATGATAAATAATGTCAGTTCCATTATCTATAATTTTCCTGAAATAGAAGATATTTTCCTCACACAAAGTTGATTTTGCATTGAAACTTCATCAAACATATCTTTCAGCAAATACATAAAGAGCAACAAGCTTGTTTACATTCAATTGTACTTTAAATAAATTTAATATTTTCTAAAATGCAATAAGTGTTTTATATTATTTTACTAAACAGTGTACAACAATACTTTTTATGCATTGTTAATACAAAAGTATTACCTTGGACAACTTTGCAAATTTTTCTATTACATTTGTTTTAAACTTGCAATGATGGCTCACTTCCATATCTAAAACAGTTATGTATATGGTGCTTTGAATGGAGATAGATATGAGTAATATTTTAAGAAAGTAAAATTTTTAAACTGATAACTACCGTAAAATCCCCATTGTAACCCCCTCCCTCTTTCAAAAGCAAAAGCAGTTAGGGGAGGGGGGGGGGGTATAGTCGAGATATTTTTTAAATCATTAAAAAACCCTTCTTTATCTATAATTTACAAGTAAATAAGGCAAATACAGCAGTGGGAATCTTTCGTATTTTGGCAGATTTGAGATAAAAAGTATGTAAACGCCCCCTCCCTAAAATATTCCCCAAACAAAAACCCCTAAGTAAAGTTTAAAAGTTCTAATTTCTTTTTTAAAATTGCTTCTTTATTTTTTGTATTTTATTTCAGCAATACTTAATGAATCATCTAAGCCTCCACCCCCAAAATCTATTTATTTTCATTTTATAATCTTTTGCTTAAACATATCACCCAGAAACTAGAGAAATATATATATATATATATATTTCTTTAAGGTGAATTTCACAGATAATTAACTACTGATTACGATGACAAATAAATAACAGAATAAAAAGCATGTCAAAGGATATTTTTTCCTTGTGTTCACATGTGCCCCACGTGTGTTCACAACTACCCCGCTGATGGGGCACGTGTGAACAATTTTTCGAATTTATAAAACTATTAAAAAATGTAAGAAGAACTATAAAGGTGATTTAAAAAAAATTCCCATGTATAAAAAGAAGTTCTATTTACTATATTGAGTAGGTTTTGTTTATAGAAATTAATCTAGTCATGAGAAAAAGCTATATTTATGCGAACTGTTCACATGTGCCCCCATCTCCCCTATATCTATATTTCAATTTTAATCCTTAATAAAATATATAATGTATATTAAAGTTATACATATATTATAAATGTACATATATTTTTTTGTTCATATGTCGCAATATCGATATATCGGAATATCGTGATATAAAGCTGCCGATTTAACACGATATTTAGACCACAGACTTCTAATATAAGTAGACTCCCAATCCCATTGTTCTCTCGGCAAGGTTTTGACTCCAACATGTTTTGCTTTCATCGCCAAAAGAGTGCCGTATTTTGGCGGTAATCCCTTTATTGGCAACTTTCGGATTTCATCCTCGCAATAAAATAAATGTAAACATAGAAGCGAAACTACAAGCTGACGCGAAAGTTGTCATTTTAAAAGCTAAAATAAAAAGTTCTTAAAAGAACTGTTAAAGGGTAAATTAAAAAGAAAAGCAAAAGTACGGTCAACTCAAGACAAACGCAGACAGACGATGTTTCGGCGGGAAACTGGAGAGAGATTCCGAGGAGATTTTGGCGGGAGAAAAACCGGTTTGGCTCGCTAAATCTGCCTTCCATCACGTGATGGAGGGCAGAGATGTAGGAGACAAGAAAAGGTTGCCGATTGGGAGTCTACTTATATTAGAAGTCTGTGATTTAGACATCGCCCAGCCCTACTCGTATGTTGCTGCTTTAATATATAAAGGTATTTTAATATCAGTTTGGTTTTCATAATTCTCTCGACCAATCAAATTTATTCCCTTGTATTGGCTACTCTTGCTTAAAGGTACTCAACTTTACTCCGTAGAGTTGAGTTTTGGTTTTGAGATTCACAATATGGCTATTATTTACTAACCAACCAACGCTCAAGAAGCTGGCTGTCATTGTAAAGGAAAATGCCGGTGTCTGCTGTACTGCGTGTTGTATTAGGAATTTTTATATGAAAATTACTGCTTAGTACTCCTATTACTTGTGCAAGAAAAGTATTTTCTTAGTTTCAAGAATTTGAAATGACTTTTTAGGATATTTGAAATTTCGGTACTTGTTTAGTACCTACATGTTGTAATTGGATTGGAAAGGTATGAATATGGATTTACATTTTTACTCTTTTTTTTTATTATTATTAAAGGTTTTGTATTATATTTTACATAAATGTTTATTCTTTGGTATATCCAGTAATAGATCAGTGGACAATTTTTAAATTTCTTTATTAATAATCTGTTTTTGTTCGCTCTTGAAAGATTATGCTATATGTAAACATTTTCATGAAGAATACGCACTTTAAAAACAATATGCAGTAACGTCACTGTTTTCAGTTAATATTATATATCCAATTTATTATGGCGTGTAATAAATAAAAGAATTCATAAAATACTACAGTTTGAAAGCACTTTAAAAGGCACAGTTATCTACACATTGAGTTTTGCACTCGCAATTCGTAGCTTTATATATACGCATTTGTGCAATAAAAAAATTCTTAAAACTATATCGCAATTAAACGATTTATTTACTTTTCATGTATAAGTTTTGTTTTTTAAGCCTATTATGTCAGTGTTTGTTTTTCGTTAAAGGATTTTTAGAAATCACACCGATATTCATTGCACCTATTGATTGTTATTATAATTGATTCAACATGAACAAATAATTTTCACAACTAATGTATGATAATCTTCCATAACTTAACGTATCATAAGCTTTTACCTACAAAATTTTTTCAGTATTTAGATAATCAAGAGTACAGATTTTTGCCGACTGGAGGCAATTAGGAAAACGTACACCAATCGCATAAAGTGCATTTTGTTGACGACATTGTGGAAAAAATAAATAAATAAAGCTTAAAATTTAAGTGCAAACCATTGAGTACAAAAAACAACAACAAAAAAGTCTTATTGTGAAAAGTGAAGTACCTACTTGCAACAAATATGCAAGGTTATAGTCAGGGGTGACATTTGGGGGGGAGGGGGGCAATAGCAACCCCCAAGGAATTTGATATTTCAGAAAATTTATCATCCATCAAATGTAGGGATGCACCGAATAGTGATTTTGGCTGAATGCCGAATATTTGGTCTGCGGGTAAACCGAATACCGAATATTCGGCCAGCTGAATAGTACTAACTGTTAGGCTGAATACTGAATATTCAGCTGGCCAAATACTTTTTTATCTCAGTGTTTAACGTTAAAAAGTTAAATTTTAAACAATTTTTTATAATATTTAGCACAGATACTTTCATTTTGACAAACAAGACTATTTTTATCAGGGTTGACCCGGGTTAAATGGGCAATTTTCCCCGGGTAAATTGGGTTAAAATGCCAAAATGTGGAATATGATTCGACCTTCCTCCCAAATAATAATTTTCAGGTTTGCCACTATATAAGGAAAACTGGAAAAAGTGAGGGAATTTAAAACTGAATATTAAAAACAAGAAAAGTTACTAAATTTTGGTACTTTGCAAAATTTATCTGTTGAAATTTTGAAAATTCTCAGAGGAATTACTGTGGGAAATTTTTTTGCTTAGGAAAGCACAAGGAATTTGATTGCCAAAATATGTGACAATCCTGATCTCAAATACAATCTTTGTGAACACTTCATAGTCTAATAGATGGGAATGACTTCAGTCTTAATAAAGATCTCAATATTTTTCTCAGTTCTTAAAATACATATATACCTACTATATATGATCCCTTTAATTTAAATAACAAACAAATTTTAAATTGCAAAGCTATCAATTGTGTGTTATTTAATAATAAAATATAACTTTAAAAAAACTTGCTCCTTTGAAATTATCATAAGGTTAGCAAATGTTGATAAAAAATAAAATATCTTACAACAAAAATTTTTCTTGTACGTATATACAGGTTGTCCACTCTCTCTCAACGGTGTCCAATGGCTAATTCCTAAACCGTTAGTCATAGACATATAGTTCCAATTACAAAAATGTTTTAATTTGAGGCTAAGAAATATTTTAAAAGCGATTTGGGTCAATAAAAACATTTCTTAAAAAATTACGAAATTTAAGTTTTTATACGGTCCTATAAGTTATATTTAGTAAAATTTTCCTATTAGACTTACAAGACAGACAAAAAAAGTCCGTTCATATAACACTAAAATTGACTGAGTTATGAAACTTTAAAAATGCATGACTTTATACCACTTTTCTACATCTGAACACAAATGAGTTTGGCCATGCTTTGAGGGGTCATATCCTAAGTGTTTAAAGTATTTGAAGAACTTTTCATGTGTATCTGTGCTTTGAAAAAAATAGTAGGGGAAGACGGGGTACAATGAAACATTACTTGTAAAATCAATCAAATTTGTCATACAGAGTTGCAGTTTATATATATGTTATACAACTATATGTTCCAATTACTGATGTGATTTGGATACATTCACACTAGTGATGGGTGATTTCGATTTTTTAATCGATACTATGGCCAACTCGATTTAATCGATACTATAAATTTTTTAATCGATGTCTCTAAAGGTCATATCATTTTCATTTTCCTTCAAAAATTTAAGGTTAAGTAGTTGCATGTCCAATCCCAAAACTTTCTTCTGTCTCATAAATGTTAAAACTTCAA